>CM060276.1:12766551-13974016 GCA_030684275.1 Acipenser oxyrinchus oxyrinchus
CCTAACCCTAACCCTAACCCTAACCCTAACCCTAACCCTAACCCTAACCCTAACCCTAACCCTAACCCTAACCCTAACCCTAACCCTAACCCTAACCCTAACCCTAACCCTAACCCTAACCCTAACCCTAACCCTAACCCTAACCCTAACCCTAACCCTAACCCTAACCCTAACCCTAACCCTAACCCTAACCCTAACCCTAACCCTAACCCTAACCCTAACCCTAACCCTAACCCTAACCCTAACCCTAACCCTAACCCTAACCCTAACCCTAACCCTAACCCTAACCCTAACCCTAACCCTAACCCTAACCCTAACCCTAACCCTAACCCTAACCCTAACCCTAACCCTAACCCTAACCCTAACCCTAACCCTAACCCTAACCCTAACCCTAACCCTAACCCTAACCCTAACCCTAACCCTAACCCTAACCCTAACCCTAACCCTAACCCTAACCCTAACCCTAACCCTAACCCTAACCCTAACCCTAACCCTAACCCTAACCCTAACCCTAACCCTAACCCTAACCCTAACCCTAACCCTAACCCTAACCCTAACCCTAACCCTAACCCTAACCCTAACCCTAACCCTAACCCTAACCCTAACCCTAACCCTAACCCTAACCCTAACCCTAACCCTAACCCTAACCCTAACCCTAACCCTAACCCTAACCCTAACCCTAACCCTAACCCTAACCCTAACCCTAACCCTAACCCTAACCCTAACCCTAACCCTAACCCTAACCCTAACCCTAACCCTAACCCTAACCCTAACCCTAACCCTAACCCTAACCCTAACCCTAACCCTAACCCTAACCCTAACCCTAACCCTAACCCTAACCCTAACCCTAACCCTAACCCTAACCCTAACCCTAACCCTAACCCTAACCCTAACCCTAACCCTAACCCTAACCCTAACCCTAAGCCTAACCCTAACCCTAACCCTAACCCTAACCCTAACCCTAACCCTAACCCTAACCCTAACCCGAACCCTAACCCTAACCCTAACCCTAACCCTAACCCTAACCCTAACCCTAACCCTAACCCTAACCCTAACCCTAACCCTAACCCTAACCCTAACCCTAACCCTAACCCTAACCCTAACCCTAACCCTAACCCTAACCCTAACCCTAACCCTAACCCTAACCCTAACCCTAACCCTAACCCTAACCCTAACCCTAACCCTAACCCTAACCCTAACCCTAACCCTAACCCTAACCCTAACCCTAACCCTAACCCTAACCCTAACCCTAACCCTAACCCTAACCCTAACCCTAACCCTAACCCTAACCCTAACCCTAACCCTAACCCTAACCCTAACCCTAACCCTAACCCTAACCCTAACCCTAACCCTAACCCTAACCCTAACCCTAACCCTAACCCTAACCCTAACCCTAACCCTAACCCTAACCCTAACCCTAACCCTAACCCTAACCCTAACCCTAACCCTAACCCTAACCCTAACCCTAACCCTAACCCTAACCCTAACCCTAACCCTAACCCTAACCCTAACCCTAACCCTAACCCTAACCCTAACCCTAACCCTAACCCTAACCCTAACCCTAACCCTAACCCTAACCCTAACCCTAACCCTAACCCTAACCCTAACCCTAACCCTAACCCTAACCCTAACCCTAACCCTAACCCTAACCCTAACCCTAACCCTAACCCTAACCCTAACCCTAACCCTAACCCTAACCCTAACCCTAACCCTAACCCTAACCCTAACCCTAACCCTAACCCTAACCCTAACCCTAACCCTAACCCTAACCCTAACCCTAACCCTAACCCTAACCCTAACCCTAACCCTAACCCTAACCCTAACCCTAACCCTAACCCTAACCCTAACCCTAACCCTAACCCTAACCCTAACCCTAACCCTAACCCTAACCCTAACCCTAACCCTAACCCTAACCCTAACCCTAACCCTAACCCTAACCCTAACCCTAACCCTAACCCTAACCCTAACCCTAACCCTAACCCTAACCCTAACCCTAACCCTAACCCTAACCCTAACCCTAACCCTAACCCTAACCCGAACCCTAACCCTAACCCTAACCCTAACCCTAACCCTAACCCTAACCCTAACCCTAACCCTAACCCTAACCCTAACCCTAACCCTAACCCTAACCCTAACCCTAACCCTAACCCTAACCCTAACCCTAACCCTAACCCTAACCCTAACCCTAACCCTAACCCTAACCCTAACCCTAACCCTAACCCTAACCCTAACCCTAACCCTAACCCTAACCCTAACCCTAACCCTAACCCTAACCCTAACCCTAACCCTAACCCTAACCCTAACCCTAACCCTAACCCTAACCCTAACCCTAACCCTAACCCTAACCCTAACCCTAACCCTAACCCTAACCCTAACCCTAACCCTAACCCTAACCCTAACCCTAACCCTAACCCTAACCCTAACCCTAACCCTAACCCTAACCCTAACCCTAACCCTAACCCTAACCCTAACCCTAACCCTAACCCTAACCCTAACCCTAACCCTAACCCTAACCCTAACCCTAACCCTAACCCTAACCCTAACCCTAACCCTAACCCTAACCCTAACCCTAACCCTAACCCTAACCCTAACCCTAACCCTAACCCTAACCCTAACCCTAACCCTAACCCTAACCCTAACCCTAACCCTAACCCTAACCCTAACCCTAACCCTAACCCTAACCCTAACCCTAACCCTAACCCTAACCCTAACCCTAACCCTAACCCTAACCCTAACCCTAACCCTAACCAGAACCCTAACCCTAACCCTAACCCTAACCCTAACCCTAACCCTAACCCTAACCCTAACCCTAACCCTAACCCTAACCCTAACCCTAACCCTAACCCTAACCCTAACCCTAACCCTAACCCTAACCCTAACCCTAACCCTAACCCTAACCCTAACCCTAACCCTAACCCTAACCCTAACCCTAACCCTAACCCTAACCCTAACCCTAACCCTAACCCTAACCCTAACCCTAACCCTAACCCTAACCCTAACCCTAACCCTAACCCTAACCCTAACCCTAACCCTAACCCTAACCCTAACCCTAACCCTAACCCTAACCCTAACCCTAACCCTAACCCTAACCCTAACCCTAACCCTAACCCTAACCCTAACCCTAACCCTAACCCTAACCCTAACCCTAACCCTAACCCTAACCCTAACCCTAACCCTAACCCTAACCCTAACCCTAACCCTAACCCTAACCCTAACCCTAACCCTAACCCTAACCCTAACCCTAACCCTAACCCTAACCCTAACCCTAACCCTAACCCTAACCCTAACCCTAACCCTAACCCTAACCCTAACCCTAACCCTAACCCTAACCCTAACCCTAACCCTAACCCTAACCCTAACCCTAACCCTAACCCTAACCCTAACCCTAACCCTAACCCTAACCCTAACCCTAACCCTAACCCTAACCCTAACCCTAACCCTAACCCTAACCCTAACCCTAACCCTAACCCTAACCCTAACCCTAACCCTAACCCTAACCCTAACCCTAACCCTAACCCTAACCCTAACCCTAACCCTAACCCTAACCCTAACCCTAACCCTAACCCTAACCCTAACCCTAACCCTAACCCTAACCCTAACCCTAACCCTAACCCTAACCCTAACCCTAACCCTAACCCTAACCCTAACCCTAACCCTAACCCTAACCCTAACCCTAACCCTAACCCTAACCCTAACCCTAACCCTAACCCTAACCCTAACCCTAACCCTAACCCTAACCCTAACCCTAACCCTAACCCTAACCCTAACCCTAACCCTAACCCTAACCCTAACCCTAACCCTAACCCTAACCCTAACCCTAACCCTAACCCTAACCCTAACCCTAACCCTAACCCTAACCCTAACCCTAACCCTAACCCTAACCCTAACCCTAACCCTAACCCTAACCCTAACCCTAACCCTAACCCTAACCCTAACCCTAACCCTAACCCTAACCCTAACCCTAACCCTAACCCTAACCCTAACCCTAACCCTAACCCTAACCCTAACCCTAACCCTAACCCTAACCCTAACCCTAACCCTAACCCTAACCCTAACCCTAACCCTAACCCTAACCCTAACCCTAACCCTAACCCTAACCCTAACCCTAACCCTAACCCTAACCCTAACCCTAACCCTAACCCTAACCCTAACCCTAACCCTAACCCTAACCCTAACCCTAACCCTAACCCTAACCCTAACCCTAACCCTAACCCTAACCCTAACCCTAACCCTAACCCTAACCCTAACCCTAACCCTAACCCTAACCCTAACCCTAACCCTAACCCTAACCCTAACCCTAACCCTAACCCTAACCCTAACCCTAACCCTAACCCTAACCCTAACCCTAACCCTAACCCTAACCCTAACCCTAACCCTAACCCTAACCCTAACCCTAACCCTAACCCTAACCCTAACCCTAACCCTAACCCTAACCCTAACCCTAACCCTAACCCTAACCCTAACCCTAACCCTAACCCTAACCCTAACCCTAACCCTAACCCTAACCCTAACCCTAACCCTAACCCTAACCCTAACCCTAACCCTAACCCTAACCCTAACCCTAACCCTAACCCTAACCCTAACCCTAACCCTAACCCTAACCCTAACCCTAACCCTAACCCTAACCCTAACCCTAACCCTAACCCTAACCCTAACCCTAACCCTAACCCTAACCCTAACCCTAACCCTAACCCTAACCCTAACCCTAACCCTAACCCTAACCCTAACCCTAACCCTAACCCTAACCCTAACCCTAACCCTAACCCTAACCCTAACCCTAACCCTAACCCTAACCCTAACCCTAACCCTAACCCTAACCCTAACCCTAACCCTAACCCTAACCCTAACCCTAACCCTAACCCTAACCCTAACCCTAACCCTAACCCTAACCCTAACCCTAACCCTAACCCTAACCCTAACCCTAACCCTAACCCTAACCCTAACCCTAACCCTAACCCTAACCCTAACCCTAACCCTAACCCTAACCCTAACCCTAACCCTAACCCTAACCCTAACCCTAACCCTAACCCTAACCCTAACCCTAACCCTAACCCTAACCCTAACCCTAACCCTAACCCTAACCCTAACCCTAACCCTAACCCTAACCCTAACCCTAACCCTAACCCTAACCCTAACCCTAACCCTAACCCTAACCCTAACCCTAACCCTAACCCTAACCCTAACCCTAACCCTAACCCTAACCCTAACCCTAACCCTAACCCTAACCCTAACCCTAACCCTAACCCTAACCCTAACCCTAACCCTAACCCTAACCCTAACCCTAACCCTAACCCTAACCCTAACCCTAACCCTAACCCTAACCCTAACCCTAACCCTAACCCTAACCCTAACCCTAACCCTAACCCTAACCCTAACCCTAACCCTAACCCTAACCCTAACCCTAACCCTAACCCTAACCCTAACCCTAACCCTAACCCTAACCCTAACCCTAACCCTAACCCTAACCCTAACCCTAACCCTAACCCTAACCCTAACCCTAACCCTAACCCTAACCCTAACCCTAACCCTAACCCTAACCCTAACCCTAACCCTAACCCTAACCCTAACCCTAACCCTAACCCTAACCCTAACCCTAACCCTAACCCTAACCCTAACCCTAACCCTAACCCTAACCCTAACCCTAACCCTAACCCTAACCCTAACCCTAACCCTAACCCTAACCCTAACCCTAACCCTAACCCTAACCCTAACCCTAACCCTAACCCTAACCCTAACCCTAACCCTAACCCTAACCCTAACCCTAACCCTAACCCTAACCCTAACCCTAACCCTAACCCTAACCCTAACCCTAACCCTAACCCTAACCCTAACCCTAACCCTAACCCTAACCCTAACCCTAACCCTAACCCTAACCCTAACCCTAACCCTAACCCTAACCCTAACCCTAACCCTAACCCTAACCCTAACCCTAACCCTAACCCTAACCCTAACCCTAACCCTAACCCTAACCCTAACCCTAACCCTAACCCTAACCCTAACCCTAACCCTAACCCTAACCCTAACCCTAACCCTAACCCTAACCCTAACCCTAACCCTAACCCTAACCCTAACCCTAACCCTAACCCTAACCCTAACCCTAACCCTAACCCTAACCCTAACCCTAACCCTAACCCTAACCCTAACCCTAACCCTAACCCTAACCCTAACCCTAACCCTAACCCTAACCCTAACCCTAACCCTAACCCTAACCCTAACCCTAACCCTAACCCTAACCCTAACCCTAACCCTAACCCTAACCCTAACCCTAACCCTAACCCTAACCCTAACCCTAACCCTAACCCTAACCCTAACCCTAACCCTAACCCTAACCCTAACCCTAACCCTAACCCTAACCCTAACCCTAACCCTAACCCTAACCCTAACCCTAACCCTAACCCTAACCCTAACCCTAACCCTAACCCTAACCCTAACCCTAACCCTAACCCTAACCCTAACCCTAACCCTAACCCTAACCCTAACCCTAACCCTAACCCTAACCCTAACCCTAACCCTAACCCTAACCCTAACCCTAACCCTAACCCTAACCCTAACCCTAACCCTAACCCTAACCCTAACCCTAACCCTAACCCTAACCCTAACCCTAACCCTAACCCTAACCCTAACCCTAACCCTAACCCTAACCCTAACCCTAACCCTAACCCTAACCCTAACCCTAACCCTAACCCTAACCCTAACCCTAACCCTAACCCTAACCCTAACCCTAACCCTAACCCTAACCCTAACCCTAACCCTAACCCTAACCCTAACCCTAACCCTAACCCTAACCCTAACCCTAACCCTAACCCTAACCCTAACCCTAACCCTAACCCTAACCCTAACCCTAACCCTAACCCTAACCCTAACCCTAACCCTAACCCTAACCCTAACCCTAACCCTAACCCTAACCCTAACCCTAACCCTAACCCTAACCCTAACCCTAACCCTAACCCTAACCCTAACCCTAACCCTAACCCTAACCCTAACCCTAACCCTAACCCTAACCCTAACCCTAACCCTAACCCTAACCCTAACCCTAACCCTAACCCTAACCCTAACCCTAACCCTAACCCTAACCCTAACCCTAACCCTAACCCTAACCCTAACCCTAACCCTAACCCTAACCCTAACCCTAACCCTAACCCTAACCCTAACCCTAACCCTAACCCTAACCCTAACCCTAACCCTAACCCTAACCCTAACCCTAACCCTAACCCTAACCCTAACCCTAACCCTAACCCTAACCCTAACCCTAACCCTAACCCTAACCCTAACCCTAACCCTAACCCTAACCCTAACCCTAACCCTAACCCTAACCCTAACCCTAACCCTAACCCTAACCCTAACCCTAACCCTAACCCTAACCCTAACCCTAACCCTAACCCTAACCCTAACCCTAACCCTAACCCTAACCCTAACCCTAACCCTAACCCTAACCCTAACCCTAACCCTAACCCTAACCCTAACCCTAACCCTAACCCTAACCCTAACCCTAACCCTAACCCTAACCCTAACCCTAACCCTAACCCTAACCCTAACCCTAACCCTAACCCTAACCCTAACCCTAACCCTAACCCTAACCCTAACCCTAACCCTAACCCTAACCCTAACCCTAACCCTAACCCTAACCCTAACCCTAACCCTAACCCTAACCCTAACCCTAACCCTAACCCTAACCCTAACCCTAACCCTAACCCTAACCCTAACCCTAACCCTAACCCTAACCCTAACCCTAACCCTAACCCTAACCCTAACCCTAACCCTAACCCTAACCCTAACCCTAACCCTAACCCTAACCCTAACCCTAACCCTAACCCTAACCCTAACCCTAACCCTAACCCTAACCCTAACCCTAACCCTAACCCTAACCCTAACCCTAACCCTAACCCTAACCCTAACCCTAACCCTAACCCTAACCCTAACCCTAACCCTAACCCTAACCCTAACCCTAACCCTAACCCTAACCCTAACCCTAACCCTAACCCTAACCCTAACCCTAACCCTAACCCTAACCCTAACCCTAACCCTAACCCTAACCCTAACCCTAACCCTAACCCTAACCCTAACCCTAACCCTAACCCTAACCCTAACCCTAACCCTAACCCTAACCCTAACCCTAACCCTAACCCTAACCCTAACCCTAACCCTAACCCTAACCCTAACCCTAACCCTAACCCTAACCCTAACCCTAACCCTAACCCTAACCCTAACCCTAACCCTAACCCTAACCCTAACCCTAACCCTAACCCTAACCCTAACCCTAACCCTAACCCTAACCCTAACCCTAACCCTAACCCTAACCCTAACCCTAACCCTAACCCTAACCCTAACCCTAACCCTAACCCTAACCCTAACCCTAACCCTAACCCTAACCCTAACCCTAACCCTAACCCTAACCCTAACCCTAACCCTAACCCTAACCCTAACCCTAACCCTAACCCTAACCCTAACCCTAACCCTAACCCTAACCCTAACCCTAACCCTAACCCTAACCCTAACCCTAACCCTAACCCTAACCCTAACCCTAACCCTAACCCTAACCCTAACCCTAACCCTAACCCTAACCCTAACCCTAACCCTAACCCTAACCCTAACCCTAACCCTAACCCTAACCCTAACCCTAACCCTAACCCTAACCCTAACCCTAACCCTAACCCTAACCCTAACCCTAACCCTAACCCTAACCCTAACCCTAACCCTAACCCTAACCCTAACCCTAACCCTAACCCTAACCCTAACCCTAACCCTAACCCTAACCCTAACCCTAACCCTAACCCTAACCCTAACCCTAACCCTAACCCTAACCCTAACCCTAACCCTAACCCTAACCCTAACCCTAACCCTAACCCTAACCCTAACCCTAACCCTAACCCTAACCCTAACCCTAACCCTAACCCTAACCCTAACCCTAACCCTAACCCTAACCCTAACCCTAACCCTAACCCTAACCCTAACCCTAACCCTAACCCTAACCCTAACCCTAACCCTAACCCTAACCCTAACCCTAACCCTAACCCTAACCCTAACCCTAACCCTAACCCTAACCCTAACCCTAACCCTAACCCTAACCCTAACCCTAACCCTAACCCTAACCCTAACCCTAACCCTAACCCTAACCCTAACCCTAACCCTAACCCTAACCCTAACCCTAACCCTAACCCTAACCCTAACCCTAACCCTAACCCTAACCCTAACCCTAACCCTAACCCTAACCCTAACCCTAACCCTAACCCTAACCCTAACCCTAACCCTAACCCTAACCCTAACCCTAACCCTAACCCTAACCCTAACCCTAACCCTAACCCTAACCCTAACCCTAACCCTAACCCTAACCCTAACCCTAACCCTAACCCTAACCCTAACCCTAACCCTAACCCTAACCCTAACCCTAACCCTAACCCTAACCCTAACCCTAACCCTAACCCTAACCCTAACCCTAACCCTAACCCTAACCCTAACCCTAACCCTAACCCTAACCCTAACCCTAACCCTAACCCTAACCCTAACCCTAACCCTAACCCTAACCCTAACCCTAACCCTAACCCTAACCCTAACCCTAACCCTAACCCTAACCCTAACCCTAACCCTAACCCTAACCCTAACCCTAACCCTAACCCTAACCCTAACCCTAACCCTAACCCTAACCCTAACCCTAACCCTAACCCTAACCCTAACCCTAACCCTAACCCTAACCCTAACCCTAACCCTAACCCTAACCCTAACCCTAACCCTAACCCTAACCCTAACCCTAACCCTAACCCTAACCCTAACCCTAACCCTAACCCTAACCCTAACCCTAACCCTAACCCTAACCCTAACCCTAACCCTAACCCTAACCCTAACCCTAACCCTAACCCTAACCCTAACCCTAACCCTAACCCTAACCCTAACCCTAACCCTAACCCTAACCCTAACCCTAACCCTAACCCTAACCCTAACCCTAACCCTAACCCTAACCCTAACCCTAACCCTAACCCTAACCCTAACCCTAACCCTAACCCTAACCCTAACCCTAACCCTAACCCTAACCCTAACCCTAACCCTAACCCTAACCCTAACCCTAACCCTAACCCTAACCCTAACCCTAACCCTAACCCTAACCCTAACCCTAACCCTAACCCTAACCCTAACCCTAACCCTAACCCTAACCCTAACCCTAACCCTAACCCTAACCCTAACCCTAACCCTAACCCTAACCCTAACCCTAACCCTAACCCTAACCCTAACCCTAACCCTAACCCTAACCCTAACCCTAACCCTAACCCTAACCCTAACCCTAACCCTAACCCTAACCCTAACCCTAACCCTAACCCTAACCCTAACCCTAACCCTAACCCTAACCCTAACCCTAACCCTAACCCTAACCCTAACCCTAACCCTAACCCTAACCCTAACCCTAACCCTAACCCTAACCCTAACCCTAACCCTAACCCTAACCCTAACCCTAACCCTAACCCTAACCCTAACCCTAACCCTAACCCTAACCCTAACCCTAACCCTAACCCTAACCCTAACCCTAACCCTAACCCTAACCCTAACCCTAACCCTAACCCTAACCCTAACCCTAACCCTAACCCTAACCCTAACCCTAACCCTAACCCTAACCCTAACCCTAACCCTAACCCTAACCCTAACCCTAACCCTAACCCTAACCCTAACCCTAACCCTAACCCTAACCCTAACCCTAACCCTAACCCTAACCCTAACCCTAACCCTAACCCTAACCCTAACCCTAACCCTAACCCTAACCCTAACCCTAACCCTAACCCTAACCCTAACCCTAACCCTAACCCTAACCCTAACCCTAACCCTAACCCTAACCCTAACCCTAACCCTAACCCTAACCCTAACCCTAACCCTAACCCTAACCCTAACCCTAACCCTAACCCTAACCCTAACCCTAACCCTAACCCTAACCCTAACCCTAACCCTAACCCTAACCCTAACCCTAACCCTAACCCTAACCCTAACCCTAACCCTAACCCTAACCCTAACCCTAACCCTAACCCTAACCCTAACCCTAACCCTAACCCTAACCCTAACCCTAACCCTAACCCTAACCCTAACCCTAACCCTAACCCTAACCCTAACCCTAACCCTAACCCTAACCCTAACCCTAACCCTAACCCTAACCCTAACCCTAACCCTAACCCTAACCCTAACCCTAACCCTAACCCTAACCCTAACCCTAACCCTAACCCTAACCCTAACCCTAACCCTAACCCTAACCCTAACCCTAACCCTAACCCTAACCCTAACCCTAACCCTAACCCTAACCCTAACCCTAACCCTAACCCTAACCCTAACCCTAACCCTAACCCTAACCCTAACCCTAACCCTAACCCTAACCCTAACCCTAACCCTAACCCTAACCCTAACCCTAACCCTAACCCTAACCCTAACCCTAACCCTAACCCTAACCCTAACCCTAACCCTAACCCTAACCCTAACCCTAACCCTAACCCTAACCCTAACCCTAACCCTAACCCTAACCCTAACCCTAACCCTAACCCTAACCCCAACCCCAAACCCAAACCTAACCGCAACCCTAACCGCACGCCTATCCCCAACCCATACCCCCGCTGCACCCCCACCTCTAACCCTAACCCACACCGCACCCCTACCCAGACACCACCAGAGAACCGACGACTCAGCAACAGTCCAGCAACACTGCCCAGGAGAACCTACCAGGTTCACAGACACATCAACACGGACAAAAAGAACATAGACTGGAGCCTGCAAACTAACAAGAACATTCTCATCATTGGGGACTCCAACCTCCACAGAATCCCGGACCACACCCAGAGCCAAATACAGATTGAAAGCTACCCCGAGCAAAATTCCTACATGCAGCCAACCTTCTGGACAAAGCCAAAACAGATAGAGGAGTGACCAAAGTGATCCTATCATTCGAATCAACAACAAGGACCAGAAAGTCAAAGAGACAGCTATCAAAACCTACAAAGGATGTACAGGTCAGCAAAGACAACCTTCCCAACTGCAGAAATCAAAGTGCCACTGGTGAACTTCTCACGAGCACTAGACATGCAGGCCCAACGAAACTTGGAAGAACTAAATGGATTCATCTCAGCCAACCTACCACACATACCGCTATTACCAACTGAGAAATTCCAAGTAGGCGGAGACAACATCCACTGGACAACCAACACAGCCAAAGATATGCTCCAGCACTGGTGCCAGCATTTAAACTAGGAGACCCCACAAGCCCAAACATCTCCAGGGAGGGGGCATCCAACATAGTCAATCTATGTAAAAACTTCAAACCAACAGAGAGTCAAAACAGCCTTTTGAGCAAAGGCTCTCCTTCATACCCACACCGCAAACTAAAGCAAAACAGAAGCAGACACTGCGAGCAGAAACACAAGATTACCATAGGAGGCTAAAGATCGCAACCTTCTTTGAAGAGGAAGAAGACTCAAATCACATACCCTTCCTACCCAAATCCAACTGGGAACCAAATAACAACCAAGTTCCACAGGAAATCACAGAGATTATTCTTGAAGATCTAAAACAATACACAGCCTTAACCCAGGTAACTACAAAACAGAAGACAACCTAACAGCACCAGAAAGGATAGCACTTAAGGAATTACAAAACATACCGACATCATTTTCAAACCAGCAGACAAGGGCAGTTCAATAGTAATAATGGATAGAGAAGACTACATCTTTGAAGCCAACAGACAACTAAATAATCTGGAACACTACAGGAAATTAGACGCACCAATTTATCTTGATTCCGCCAGGAAATTAATAGAATAATACAAACACTAACAGACCAAAAAATAATTACTAGAAAACAAGCACACTATCTCAAGGGGCAGACACACCCAGAGCACGCATTTTTACATGCTACCAAAAATACACAAATCACCAGACACATGGACTATCCCACACACCATACCACCAGGCAGACCGATAGTATCGGATTGCAACAGTGAATCATATAGAATTGCAGAATACATAGACCACTTTTTAAACCCCTATCCACCAAACACACTAGCTACCTTAAAGACACATATGACTTCATAGAAAAATTAAAACACTCAAACTACCAGAAACAGCTTTTCTCTTCACAATAGATATAGACAGCTTGTACACAAACATAGAGACCAACGCAGGCATTGCAGCTATCAGGAAATGTCTAAATCTAAACCGATCCAACCAGACCAGACGAGGAACTGATCAAACTCCTGGAAATCAGCTTAACGAAAACGACTTTGAATTCGACAACCAATTCTACCTCCAAACCAAAGGAACAGCGATGGGGAAACGCTTATGCCATCATATGCTAACATCTACATGGCCGATTGGGAAGAGACAATCCTCCACAGATGCCCACACAGACCAACTCACTATTTCAGGTACCTAGATGACATTTGGGGCACTTGGACACATAGCATGGAGGAATTTACAAATTTCATCTCGTTACTTAACACACACCACCAGTCCATAAAGGTAAAATACACCACACATAACAGCTAAGTAAACTTTTTAGACACCACCACTTACAAAGGACCACATTTTTCACAAACACACCAACTAGACACCAAAGTATATTTTAAAGAAACTGACACACACACTCTACTACACAAAACCAGCTATCACCCTAAACACACATTTAGAGGTTTAATAAAATCACAGCTACTCAGATTCCACAGAATTTGCACACAACATACTGACTTCCAGGCAGCTACCAAAGTCTTATTCACAGCACTCAAACAAAGGGGTACTCCTGTTCCTTCCTCAGAGGAATAAGGAAAACCTTCTTAGAACAAAAGCCTAGAGACAACAAAAGATTATTCCACTTATAACTACCTACTCACATTTTAGTGTGGCAGCTAATTCACAGATAAAACAAAACCTAACCAACAAATTACAAGACACCAACCTGCTTACAGGACACAAGATAATCTCAGCCTACAGAAAAACAAAAACTTGACCAACTATTTAGTGTCCAGTAAACTGCCTTCACTTAATCGCAAACCAACAAAAGCATCACAACACTTCAAGCAACTTTCCACACTCCGGAGCCAATCCACAGGCATCACATACAACATTCCACAAACCTTTACACAAAACAGCAGGAACTGCATCTACGCAATACAATGCGATACATGCAAAATCATTTACATTGGTGAAACAGGCAACACTATCCGTGTAAGACTAACACAACACATCTATAATATCAAACACAAAAAGAATCACAAACACCTCTAGTAGCACACTTTCTACAACACAACTTGGAATCTCTGAAAATTACAGGGCTGGAGAGGAACCAGAACTGGACAATCGGAGAAAGGAAATGGAGAGAAAAAGACTGGATCAACAAACTACAAACAACTTTCCCGCTAGGCCTGAACATTAGAAACTCCACGATAGACCTACACTAGAAAAGGAGATCCAAAACAAAAAAAACAAATAAATAAATCCAAAAAGAGCCAGATGGCCAGTGCATCTTTCTTTCCCTGAAAAATCAACCAAGTGTGGAGTTCTCAGGGAAACAAAGTTCCTACCTCACCCTAACCCTAACCCTAACCCTAAACCCCAACCCCAACCCCAACCATTTTATTAGTGCAAACCTATTGTGTCTGAGCACGATTTTCATCGCATCCACTTTAGATTGCCAAGGTTGTACCCCGACTTTGACCCAGCCTGTGACCGATATAAACAGGATCCTGCATATCTAATCTATGTTTTCATCTGTCTCGGGAGGCTCAGTTTTTTACCTTTATTTCAGAAACTTTATGACAAATCTTGCACCTTTCGGTAGAGGTGCAATCAGCAATCACTTTCCTAATCAAATATCGAAGAAGTATTAATTAAACAACAATGATGCTTTGAGATCACTTTATTATTCAAAATCAAGAAGCAAATGTGTAACTCCATGTGCAACTAAAAACATGCATGTGCGTATTATAGTACATCGGAATGTATTTGTTTTGAGAAAACTTTATTATTAAAAAGCGTATTATTAAAGAGTATTTTTTAATATTGAGTTTACAACATACAATAGGTGAATTCCCACCTTAATTAATTATGAATAAGCATGAGAAACAAGCCACTAAAGAATCAACTAAATAAAGTGTTTTGAACATCTTCTTATACCACCTGACTCCTTTATTAATCAGCATCAGAGAATGCTAATATGGGGAAAAGAAACTTAATGAACCCCAGCTTATATGTCTCAAAGGTTGTCTTTTGAATAATTTAGTTCTTTAATATTGGACAATGGATGTATCAGTATTAAGGGTTCAGTATACAAAAGCTTCTAAATATAACCATTAGGAAGTCTGGATTTAAGGCATATATTTGGTTTCTTCCTATGTTCAAATTTAAGACAAAACATCAAAACAGGTAAGGGCCAAGGTGGTAAATAGAGGGTGGAGACACAGTATAAAAAGCAGTAAAGCACTGTTAGGTGCTGCTGTGGGTTAACATTCAGATAGCCACACTGTTCTCCATGAGCGATGGACGCATGTAGGTGTATCCAATTTCTTGGCCTTCATTACGATTAACTATTTCATTATCAATCTTCTTCAGATCCGCCTGGAATTGTGCAATCATCTTTTGAGGGGACTCCTCTGTGAAGCGCTTCTCCGGATAGTCCCCCAGTTTAACCTGTGAAAGGGAGGAGGTCTTTAGAATTACCTTACTGGTGCTACAACTGCTTAATCTTGTTACTTGTGTTTACTAACACACACTTTCAAATATATAAAAGTGATCCAAGAGTGTCTGTGACTATGCTGGGTTGCTAGCAGTGGGCAGTTACATGTACATAAGAAAATGTATGAACCAAAGAAGAACATTCAGGTTCCTAGAAGCTGATTTTCCTCAGATTTTGTCAATTCCAATCTTAAAGAAGCTTAAACAAGTTAAAAGCATCCCTATGATTCAGCATTGACCATTACAACTTTATTTTGCTGACACAACAAAACTTTATATTGTACAAGTAGGATTACTGTACCTGGGTTAAAAAAGTCCCCTCCCTGGGCCCTGGTGGAACAATGTAAAGTAGACCCCCTTTTCACTAATGCAAGGTGATCAGAATTTAAAACCACATTATGCATTTAGATATCATTGCTATACAGTCATTTCAGACGTGGCAACAATTGTGAGTGTTCTGAAAAAACAATAATTAAGCAGCACTTTGTTAAACCGGCCACCGGGTGGCAAAAGAGAAACATTCATAAACATAGAGCAGGGGCCGCTGTGGCTTTCAAGAGAATGGAAACATTCATAAACATAGAGCAGGGGCCGCTGTGGCTTTCAAGAGAATGGAAACATTCATAAACATAGAGCAGGGGCCGCTGTGGCTTTCAAGAGAATGGAAACATTCATAAACATAGAGCAGGGGCCGCTGTGGATTTCAAGAGAATGGAAACATTCATAAACATAGAGCAGGGGCCGCTGTGGATTTCAAGAGAATGGAAACATTCATAAACATAGAGCAGGGGCCGCTGTGGCTTTCAAGAGAATGGAAACATTCATAAACATAGAGCAGGGGCCGCTGTGGCTTTCAAGAGAATGGAAACATTCATAAACATAGAGCAGGGGCCGCTGTGGCTTTCAAGAGAATGGAAACATTCATAAACATAGAGCAGGGGCCGCTGTGGCTTTCAAGAGAATGGAAACATTCATAAACATAGAGCAGGGGCCGCTGTGGCTTTCAAGAGAATGGAAACATTCATAAACATAGAGCAGGGGCCGCTGTGGCTTTCAAGAGAATGGAAACATTCATAAACATAGAGCAGGGGCCGCTGTGGCTTTCAAGAGAATGGAAACATTCATAAACATAGAGCAGGGGCCGCTGTGGCTTTCAAGAGAATGGAAACATTCATAAACATAGAGCAGGGGCGCTGTGGCTTTCAAGAGAATGGAAACATTCATAAACATAGAGCAGGGGCCTCTGTGGCTTTCAAGAGAATGGAAACATTCATAAACATAGAGCAGGGGCCGCTGTGGCTTTCAAGAGAATGGAAACATTCATAAACATAGAGCAGGGGCCGCTGTGGCTTTCAAGAGAATGGAAACATTCATAAACATAGAGCAGGGGCCGCTGTGGCTTTCAAGAGAATGGAAACATTCATAAACATAGAGCAGGGGCCACTGTGGCTTTCAAGTAAATGCTTTTGAAAGAATAAACCTTAGCAGCTACAAAACAGGACGTTTTTGAGACAGCAGCCAAAGTTTAATTGAATGTTATTTATTTGTGGCTTCTGCTCAGGTCACATCACAATATGAAGTGACATGTGTGGATAAATGGGTAATATCATTATTACTGCAAGGCTGCTAATGCACAATATCAATCAAGTCTTCAGAAGAGATGCTAATCCATGGTAATCAGCTGAATGGAGCTGCGCTTTGGACGGCGCTGTAGCTGGGCTGGAGACTGGATGGAGCAGGAAAGACTAACGTTGCTAAAAATTAACAATGTTTGTTAACAGTTAATAAACTAAAAAACAGCCCTTAAAATAAAGCTTGACCCCTACTGTTTTATTATACATTCCATTGCAAAGCAATGCTAAGTTGTCCTCTTAGAAGATATGGCTTTTTATCTTAACAAAGGTAAGATTCTTTTTTAAATTGCTTAGGGTTAGGGTTAGGGTTAGGGTTACGGCAACACCTCATCGAGTGACTGAGTTGCCATGGTGACCAGGCAGCTTTAACAGGCACTGCAAGCCTGTGCCTCAGTACTGCAATCTTCTGGCTCCTGCTGCTGCGCTTTTGCAACATGAGAGCGAGTTCAACTCGCCGAATTGTGATATCTAAATATTGCAGGCTCCTCTTGTAGACCTATGTTAACTTATTTATATACATCACTAACTGTTCTAAAGCAAATGTTTTATACATAGACAAGGATTTAAATCGCAATAACCAAATATATGCTACCCTGCTTCACTGAAGCCAATAGTTTCAATAACAATCACAACCTCTAGATGGCAGCATAACACCACAAGCTCTACATAATAAATGTATCATATTCTATGTTAGGGAGGTTTGTTAATATTACAAACTCACAAAGTCAGAGGAAGTGGTGCTGAGCAACCTGACGGCGGCCAGATTGTCGACAGTACTGCTGACATCAGCAATGCTTTGGAGGATGTCTTGCATGGTGGTTTCCCCCTTCTTGGTGGGAGGAGGGCGTTGCATGGTGGGAGAGGCGTTAGGCATCCAGGCAAAAAAGTCAAACTGAGGGATACAAGGTGTGGTATGATTATTTCACTATTTCTATACACGTGGTTCCTCTTGTATAAACTTCTATGTACTCCTATATCTGAATTGTGGCAGGTACTACTGGTGAAAAGAGCCAGAGAACCCATCTCAGCATGATAAGAGTACAGTGGAAAAGATAATGCACAGTGTTAAATGTATTGTTGCAAAGCTTGACTTCCTCTCTAAATGTCACACTGCCACAAACAGGCCTAACGAGGAACTTTTCCAAACTGCCCTTATTGTATTTCAAGTGATTAATAGGGGTGTGCAGGATTCAGGTTCACAAATGCACAGGAATACAGGACCATGCCAGAAGTGAGTGATGAAAAAAGAAAGTGGGGGCAGGCCCACAGAATTTGAGCTCAGATCTCACCTGTCCACTGTTGACTGCACTGTGCTGCACTGAGCAGGTGAATATGACCATGGTCAGAAACTTGCTTAGTTCATTAACAGTGCTGAATGAGTTTGGAATACCTGTAAGAGACATAGCAGCACACAATCAAACATGCTAACATCATCAGATCAAAAGATGCTTTACAGTGCCATGACTAGGGATTATAGTTTTCAGCACAAAAAAAAAAATTCTCTGATTTAAAAAAAACAAATACCTGCAAAAGCAATGTTCTAACCACTCTATGCATAAATATATACATACAATATCTTGTTCACTGTGACCAGATTTTACTTTTCAGTGTCTCTTCAGTCTTTGAAGCCTAGCACCTAGCATTGTTAAGCTTGATAACTCACCTGATTCTTCCCGTTGAAGGAAGCCTTCACAAAAGATATCGTTTATCCAGCCCTGCAGCTCAGTGTCTTCCAAGACATCACTGTCATTCGGGTAGTAATATTTAAGCAGACTCTGCACAAAACTGACAGGAAAAACACAACAACTAAACTTCACACAAAGCATATTATAAAAGAAAGAAAACTGCTCTGCCAACAAGCACTGTGGAAAAATCTATGGCAAACGATACAGTAAAAAATATATCTGCATTGGCACTATATATATACACTGTATATTAGTTTCCCCAGGCGAGGCAGAGCTGGAGACCCCAGGCGAGGCAGAGCTGGCGACCCCAGGCGAGGCAGACCTGGCGACCTCAGGCGAGGCAGAGCTGGAGACCCCAGGCGAGGCAGAGCTGGCGACCCCAGGCGAGGCAGACCTGGCGACCCCAGGCGAGGCAGACCTGGCGACCCCAGGGGAGGCAGACCTGGCGACCCCAGGCGAGGCAGACCTGGCGACCCCAGGGCAGTTCCTTCAGCAGACCTGCCACCTCTTGTCCCAGTTTTTTTAACACACCACGCACAAAAATACCTTCCAGGCCCTCGGAGGCTGGGTGGATAGAGACTCGGAGACAGTAACTGTCGGTTTAGGGTTTGGGTTAGGGTTAGTAATTGCCTTCCCCCTGAAACAGTGAGTTTGTTAAAGTTTTGAAGGATTTATTTGGTGCACAGACCAAGTTACCTCTAGGGTTCATTTTTAAACAGGCCTCATTGCAGAGACAGGCTTAGGTTTGCTCGGAGACATACTGGTGTCTTTATTAAACAAGCCAAATATCCTTGAGTGAAACATTAATTTGTAATGATTAAGAACACATATCATGGCATTAGAAACAGAAAAAAGTACTTATTATACACATTGGGAGGGTGAAGATAATGGTTGTTGTTTACACATCTCTGGTGTAACGTTGCCTGGCAGTCTCACCTGTTGATCACAGCCCACAGTTTAAGGCCATCGTCTCTGTAGTAATAATGGGGTATACCTTCTACCCCACGAGCTTTAATGTCATCTGGCAGACAGAGGGAGCTGTAGGTCATAGACTCCTGAGCTTTCTGCAACACTTTGTACATCCCGTTTCCTCCAGTGCCTAAGGCCTAGTTAAGTATGAAAACACAAAAAGGGTATAACTTTTATTTTTTCTCCAGCCAACCAATTTTAAGCTGCAGGAGTAATTGCAGTACTGCAAGTTCTGTTCATTTACTGGTGTTTGGAAATTTCAGGTGTTTATGGTAATTTTAGGTGTTTATTGTGGTGTTTTCCCATGTGTACATAACAACTGAAGAGACAACTTTCAGATTAACTATTAGGCTAATGTCTGATTTCAAAAACTGCTCATCTTATACAGATATGGGGCTCTATGCATCATTGATTTTTCTTTCGTATCTTGACTTTTCATAGGCTTTTGTGAATTCGTAGACTTACCCGCGATGTATTAAAGTCATTTTCACTCCTGTAACTTAGTTTCATCCCTGCCCCGGCAATGCAAATGTGCTAATCTCATTATAATATGGAAGTTTCGCCCTTACGCATGATGTATCATTTTTTACTGATTTACGACTCCCTTTTGGGCCTGTTATTTTATGCATGCCTCTCAGTGGCGTAGATTGTATATATTCTGTCTAATTTATTAAAGCTGCCGGTAATTGCGGGTCTCGTATTTGCTTGATTATTTTAAGAACTCTGAAAAGCAGGTGTTAATTTGCCGCAGTCAGACAGTAGGCTATATAAAAGGCAAGGTGATGTGGGAGACTTGTCTACAACAAGGAGACATCGTTTTCAAGGACAAAGAAACATTTAATAACATTTTGCAAAGAGCTAATTTTCTAACCCTTCTAATTGTCAGTTTGTGAATTGCAGTTTATTATACTGTATTGTTTTGCAAACTCCAATTTTCAATACATGTTTCATAGCTTACATGACAAAAAAGAAAGTCTGCAAATAGAGAATATAGAATCCATGGAAAAAAAGTTCTTAGACACACCTCTCTCCCCACAATGGCACAGCAAGGTTCTAACAAGAGCCTTTACTTCTAGAGTGTAGGCATTATTATAAGAATGGTGGAGGAGAAAAGATGGAAAGATATTCCGAGACGCACTAAAGAAAAAGTCTCATATACATGTAATACAGTGAGGGCTCATCCTCCACCATTATTTTAGTAATGCCTACAGGATTTATGTTTTGTAATATCTGGTATTTAACAATACTGGTTCAGGCAGAACTGAAGTCTAACATACTTCACTTCTGACACAACTATATATTGTTGGTAAGTGTTAATTACATAGGCTGCAAATGCAATGGATATGGAATAACAGAGACTGACCTTGTCAAAAAGTCCACCCTTGTTCACCAGTTTATTCCTTGCCATGATGTTGATATGCAGAGTGTATCGCATGTGAGGAATCAGGAGCTTTGAAATAAAATAGATATTCATACATTTGTATTAATCTGTCTCAAGTAAATGTTGTCGTGCAAACACAAACAGTAAGTGGCAAGTCAGCGGGGTCTATTTTAATACTGCCACACTTTAACTCTATGAATCCCTCTGGTGGTTTCCCACAGGACTGATCTACAGTATTGACCCACTTAGTAACATAGCTACATACATATACAATACTAAAAATACAGGTTGAGAAATTTTAGGATGGCAGTAGTTAGACTGTTTAATTCATTAAAACAGACCTCATTGTCTAAAATTAAAACAAAAACAATAAACATAGTTATTCATTACAAAAAAATTAAGCATCCATTACATTTGTTAACCATTTCTGAATGTTCAATTTCGAAATAAATGGCTGCTAAAATACTAAAATATCATCATCAAAATCTTCATGGTGTATAGCGCACCATTTTGTGATTCTAAGGAATAATACTGCGCTTTATCCCTGTTTAAAACAGCTAATGTGGGCTGAGTAAGGCAGATACAAAGCTGGAGAGGTTATATTAAAATGAGAGAATGCACTGGTGAGACCACACCTAGAATACTGTGTACAGTTCTGGACCCTATATTATGAAAAAGACATTGAGGCTTTAGAACAAGTACGGAGGACAGAAGCAAGATTCATTCCAGGATTAAAAGGCATGTCACATGAAGATAGACTGGAGTAGCTTAATTTTTATAGCTCAGAAAGAAGAGTTAGAAACGACTTAATAGAGGTATTTAAGATTGTTATGGAGATAAACAAAGTTGAGAATAATTTTTTACATCACATTTTTTTGTCACAGAGAGCAGAACCAGGGCCCACGGGTGGAAGCTGAAAAAAGGCTAATTCAGAACCCAGGGGGGGAAGGACATTTTTCACAGAAAGGGTGGTTACTAGATGAAATTGTTGAAACAGAGCTTCTTGGATCCTTTGAGAAGAGACTGGATGCTGCCATGAACATTAATATATAACCCTTTCTATGAGCACTAAAAGACCTTCAGCTAGCCTGCCCGGAGGAAGGGCGATCCGCCTAGCCATGGAATCCCAGAGGTTTTATTCCTCCTATTAATCTGTTAGAGCTTTTGTTTTTCCTCTTCTGAGTGCTAATGGATCACGTTAGCATCAAGGCAAATGAGAAGAGGTGGGCCGAATGGCCTTTTCTCGTTCTGGACTTTATGTTCTTACATGTAAATCACGCGCATTTGATTGCAAATAAACAATAACATTAAAATATGAATCCAATTGGTTCCCATTCATATTTCTTCACGATTACATGACGGTGGACAGTTTCAGTTTAAGTTAAATGGCAAATATGCTCTGGTACGTCCAATGCAATGATTATATGCATTAGGAACATAGAAAACATTAATAATAATGATTGTTATTAAGGTAATAATAAGGATTGTACGCATTATTGTCTACCCTGTGCAGTACACATTATTGTCTACCCTGTGCAGCACACATTATTGTCTACCCTGTGCAGCACACATTATTGTCTACCCTGTGCAGCACACATTATTGTCTACCCTGTGCAGTACACATTATTGTCTACCCTGTGCAGCACACATTATTGTCTACCATGTGCAGCACACATTATTGTCTACCCTGTGCAGTACACATTATTGTCTACCCTGTGCAGCACACATTATTGTCTACCCTGTGCAGCACACATTGTTGTCTACCCTGTGCAGCACACATTGTTGTCTACCCTGTGCAGCACACATTGTTGTCTACCCTGTGCAGTACACACTATTGTCTGTTTTTTATGATGGATTCTTAACTTTATACTTGTATTATTGTCTACCCTGTGCAGTACGCATTGCTGTGTATTGCCGGGGGATTATTATTGTTGGTCAGCAGACCTGGATAAAAATAAAGCGCACATTCCAAACTGGATTACAAGGCTCTGTCTGTTTAATTACCGCACTGCATCACTCCTGCACCTGTTCCCACTCAGCCACTTTGTCACACGCCGGTTCACTGAAAGAGAAGACGACCAACAAGCAATACCGTTGCAAGGGAGCATGCGCAGGGACAGCAGACGAGGGACGTCTCGCTACCGCCAAACTAATGTTTGTGGTCCGAGCAAGGCAAAAAGGGATCTACCACACTAAGTCAGTAGAACCTGGTGAATGTATGCGGAGTATATGAAGTCAATGAAGCTCCTCTAAAGACGGCCCATGACGTAGCCACTCCTCTGGTAGAGTATGCGGCCACCCTCCCAGCTGGGGTTAGGCCAGCATTAGTATATGCTGTCGAACCTGTGTCCACAATTCAGTGGGACGGTCGCTGCTTCAAGAGGGCTTGACCCACAGTCCTTTCACCATGACAGACAAAGAGGTGGTCACACTGACACAGCGCTCTCGTCCTATCCACATAACCTCTCAATGCCCGAACCGGGCAGAGGGAATTTAATCTCCGATCCTCCTCCATGTAAAAGGAGGGGGATGGAAATCCTCCAGTTCCACTGACTGATTCAAGTGGAAAGCCATAATCACCTTAGGGAGGAAAGCGGGGTTCGTGAGTAACGACACCCTCTTTCCATCATCACAGACACGCATACAGGAGCGGTGCACTGACAGAGCCTGTAGCTCACTAACCCGCTTTGCAGAGGTGATGGCTAATAAAAAGGCTGTCTTCATAGAGAGATATTTCAGCTCTATGGAAAGTATAGGCTCAAATGGGGCCTTAGTGAGAGCCTCCAATACCACGTCTAGACTCCACTCGGAGAGGACGTCCTTTCTAGGAGGACGTAACAGCTGAGCACCTGTTAGAAAACGGGTCACAAGGATATGAGCGCCCGGGGACACTGAGTCAATGGGGACATGGCATGCAGATATGGCTGCTAGGTACATCTTCAACGTAGAGGGGGATTTACCTGCCTCTAGCAGGTCTTGCAGGAATTGCAAAATAACTGCTATAGGGCAATAGATAGGGTCATGACCAATTTTGAAAATACCTCAATTTATAGGCATACAATGACCTTGTGGAGGAGGCCCTAGTGTTCTGTAGTGTACTGACGACTGTGTCTGAGAGCCTTAAGGCGGACAGATGGTCCCATTGAGGGGCCAGACCCACAGTTTGGATTCTGCCCGGTTCCGAGTGCCAGAGGGTGCCTCTCACCTGACTGAGGAGATCCATGCATATCGGGATCTCCCAGGGCTGACCTTGCAGCAGCTGGCAAAGGTTTGAAAACCAGATTCTCCTGAGCCATCTGGGGGCCACAAGGAGAACTGTCACCTTCTCTCTCTGGACATTTTCTAGGAAGGCTGGGAGCAACGGTATTGGCAGCCCAAGAGCGTCCTGGGCCACTCGTGGGCTAGGGCGTCGACGTCTAGTGGACCGCCTCAGCGGTGGAGGGAGAACCATAGTTGGCAGTGAGTCGTCTCTGCTGTGGCAAAGAGATTGACTCAAGCCTTCCCGAAACGTTCCCAAAAGCTCTTCACCACCTGAGGGTGGAGTCGCCATTCTGACGGGTGAGGACCCTCCCTCGAGAGGAGGTCCGCCGTCCAATTCACCACTCCAGGGAGATGAACAGCCCGGAGGGATAACAGGTACCTCTGCCCAGATCAGTAGCCGAAAGGCTATGCAGTGTATCCCGGGGGGCTGAAGCCCTCCCTGGTGGTTTACATATGCTACTACTGACATGTTGTCCGTGCGGACAATGACATGTCTCCTGTGGAGCACTGGAAGGAAATGCTGGAGAGTGAGGTGAACCACTTTTAGCTCTAGCGCGTTTATGTGCAGGGATGTCCAGCAACCCGGCCAGGACCCGGTGACTCCTCTGCCTGCCCAGACCGCACCCCAACCCAGGTTGGATGCGTCTGTCATCACCACCTGACAGGTGTGGATCACTCCCATCTTTACACCTTTGTGTAGGTGAGAGGCTTGCCTCCACCAGCGCAAGGCTTCCCAGCATGCGTGAGACACGGTCAGCCGACGGTTGAGACCATAACTACTGTATAGCGAAATTGTTGTGCCACTATTATATGGTATATGGAAACTCAACATGTACAAAATCTAGTAAATAAACCCCCAAAAAATGTGTAAGCACATACCTGTGCTTCTGTATGGAGTCGCTCTGTGCATAAAAAATAGTGCACAAAAAGAACTTGCATAAATAACAAAAACATAAAGGTAATCAGCCATGAAAACCCTTGAAAGATGAAAAGAATGCCAATACAACTACAACATAAGTGTTTAGGAAATGAAATAATAACAACAATAATACTAAAAATAGTAACCAAAACAATAATGCCATTATGGTGGATGTTTACTGTGGCAGAAATGCACAGGTACCTTGTACAGTGGGTGCACGTAGGCCAGATGTCTAAGCGTCGCCATGCAGAACACCTCTGCCAACAGGTGAGTCCGCAGAAGGTGAGTAACCAGCTCAAACAAGTTAAAGTCAGCACTGCGCACAAAGATCTTTGCCAGAAGCCAGTCTTCTTCCTTGTCATTGGGCAAAAAGATTGGATTTTCTGGATCTGCCGTTTGCTTGAGCTAGAATCAAAATAAAAATACATTAATAAAGGGTTTAGGAGGCGCAGTGTAATCCATACCATTTTTTTCCTATTGGTCTACGAGACGTTCCAAGTTCCATGTTTTCTTTTTCTACACACAGTGTGAAACGGTCCACTCACTTTGTGACCAAAAAAAATACAGCACTGGGAGCAGTTTGTTTTAAAAACTCACATGATTTACAGTACTTTCTTATGTTCATATCTGAGTTAAAAAGAAGAAACTAAGCAACCAGGTTGATTTTTAGAAGTCAAGTCTGACAGTATTAGACTACAATATAAGAAGATTTATTGTTTATTTATTATAATACACTACATGTATAGGGCAGCAGTGTGGAGTAGTGGTTAGGGCTCTGGACTCTTGACCGGAGGGTCATGGGTTCAATCCCAGGTGGGGGGGACACTGCTGCTGTACCCTTGAGCAAGGTGCTTTACCTAGATTGCTCCAGTAAAAATAATGTGATATCTTGTAACAATTGTAAGTCGCCCTGGATAAGGGCGTCTGCTAAGAAATAAAATAATAATAATATAATGTTGAGGTAAGGGAAGGCTTAGTTAAGGTCCTGGGTCAACTACCTGGGGAGTGAACCAAGGATTCAAAACCCATTCTATTACCTCTTACCTTATACCATTCATTTATATAGCATCCATCATGCACAATCATCCCAGGGCACTTTACAAAAATATAACAACCTAAAAAGAGCTCTCAACTTCTTACTAATAAAAGGCCAAATAAAAAAAAAAACTCTTCACACAGGCCGTTAAGACAGTGCTGTCTTTGAACTGTCTCGAGAGCTGCTCCAGAGCCATCATAAAATATGCCGCCTTTTGTCGGTACAGGCAATTCACACAGCCTAACATGCTGCTTCAGTGTCAGCTTTGAGCCATAATAACCCATCTGTGTGAAAGAGGCTTTATAGTAAGACTGCGAGTTCTATGACAATTACTAAAGACTGAAAAGTTCTATTTTAGTGATTATTGACTAAATACGTTTTTTCCATAACAAGCACTGTTTCATTTTGCACAAAGGTATTCTTTAATACATCATTTTAAAGTTTATATTGCTGAAATACTGGTTTGTGATTATTAGCACAAGTAGCACAGGAGGCTGTGTTGTCCAGTGGTTAAAAGAAAAGGGATTGTAACCAGGAGGTCCCTGGTTCAAATCCCAGCTCACTCACCGTGACCCTGAGCCAGTCACTTAACCTCCTTGTGCTCCGTCTTTCAGGTGAGACGTTGTTGTAAGTTGCTCTGCAGCTGATGCATAGTGAAACACAGCCTAGTCTATGTAAGTCGCCTTGGATAATGGTGTTAAATAAATAAACAAATAATAATTGTAAGGTTACTAGGCCTTCATACTACTGAAGCACATGTGGGTAAATGTTTCAGTATATTTGCAAGATGATTATTCTCTTTGTAGATTATATTAATGCTGAATAATTTAAAGTTATTGAGTGTGAAAATAAACTAATTGTTTGGTGTAAAAAAAAGAATGTTTATTTTCTGTAAAACAATGTGGTACAAATATATAAAGAAAATTATATTAGCAAGTTATTAGTTATACTATTTCCAGCCAGTATGTGAATCATGTTTCCACACTCTTTGCAGAAAGACTAAAAGCAAACAATATTTTAAACTTTTATGTTTGCAACATAAAAAAACTTAACCGTTCTCTAGTTTTGTGGGCTTGTGTGGCATTAATGATATATTAGCATATGTTTTCTAATTAACTGTATACTGATTTAATCTCTGTATTTCAATGCCGAGGCAGAACACATCTCCAACTCCAAAAAATTCCCTAGTTTTGTCAATTTGACACACAAACGTAATATTAGTTTAACATATATTTTAAGTTTGAGTCCTGAGCCTGGCATCAGCTATCCAATATGTTTTGTATACTAAAAGATAAATTAAATGTACAATTATTATTATTTATTAGCAGACACCCTTATCCACGGCAACTTACAATTGTTACAAGATATCACATTATTTGTACATACAATTACCCATTTATACAGTTGGGTTTTTACTGGAGCAATCTAGGTAAAGTACCTTGCTCAAGGGTACAGCAGCAGTGTCTCCCACCTGGGATTGAACCCACAACCATCCGGTCAAGAGTCCAGAGCCTCTAACCACTACTCCACACACTGCTGCCCACAATGTTCAAGTATTTCAGATTAACTACTAATGCATGTACTGTACCTGGATGGCAATGGGCTTCAGCTTGTTGTGGGTATCCTTGTACAGCAGACAGAGTGGAGCAGAAATATATTGCGTACGTCCATGGATTATATTGGCTGGGATGTCATCTAGCAGCTGATAGTCCACCAGAAAGATATTGCCCTTCTGTAAAAACAAAATAAAGAAATATTGTATTTGTTGCCTTGGAAACTGAAATTGCAGTTTCTGCTTTCTTATGCTCCCCAATCTACTAATTCCTATTCAAATTCATCGATACTTGGAAACAGGGTGCGATTTGTCAAATTTCCAGTTGAGGGGGGGGTAAAAATAGCCAAACACAAAACGTATTTGGCATGCTGGGACACATCTGTAGTACACAATTTAAACAGAGAAGACAATCACTACGTTACTTATTTATACCGAATCAACTGCTAAATTATATATAAATGATATACAAAAACTACCCTACGCTACGCTTACAGCAACTAAAATAAACTTAAAGCGCACTCATGACAAGTACTTGCACTGTTATGCAAAACCTCATTGATAGCTACATAGAGTGAAACAACAATAAATGGAACATTACAGAACATACGTATGTTAACAGCTTCATCTGCTATGAATATTACACATACACGCGCACACACGCGCGCACACACGCGCGCACACACACGCACACTCGCACACACACACACACACATGCACACACACACAGGAGGCAAAGGAAAAGGCTGGATCATTCTAACAAAACAGTTTGGTGTGGTGGGTGATGGTTTCCTCCTTCCTTTTCTGTCCTCAGCAGCATGGTGGCCCTCTTTAATCCACGACTTGGCATATTTCTCAGCTTGTAAAGTGTCAATGTTAGGGCCGTTAATTGAAATAAACAGCATGCTGTTGAGTGTGCTGACATGCATTCGGCTTCTCTAGTCGGTCAAAATAAGGTTCATCACACTAAACCCATGTTCACATTCAGCAGTGGACACAGGAATTACACCAACTGTGGTGACCAGTTGCTTCAGGTTATCCCCCCATGCGCTGAGTATCTTTGTACTCTCTGAAACATTTAATTTCAAAATTTTGCACAGATTCATCATCCCCAAAAAAGATTCTTGCATCCTCTTCTGCAGACCATGATGTAGGGTTGAGTACAGCTGTTTCTTCCAGGTCCCCTTTATCATCAAATCTGCTTTCGATGTTGTCAACTAAAGCTTGTAAGAACTGAATGTGGACACCTTTGTATTTCATTCGTTGAGCTTCAGATGGCTCTGTGATTGGAACCCCTTTAAAAGCACTGCTTCTTGAGAACTCGTTATTAATGGTGCTGGTATTTGTCCTTCATAGCATGTAGAGCTTTTAATGCAACATGAATCTCAGGCTTGGCAGGGATAAACAGGGGATAGGGCTTTTAGTGTCTCAAGTGTATCTTTCATTGTGGCCACTTCTATAACAAACAGCCAGTTTGTCATCTTCCCCAGTAGACCACCACATTTTGCTTTGTCCTGCTAAGAACGTGAACCGTTTCTAAAAAACTTAACAAGGGCAGGGTAGCTTTCCCATAAAGCAGTCACTGATGTGCAGGAAGATGACAGCCAATGGATTTCAAAAACTCGACCAGGCTTATGTGCAAACAGAGCTTAGCAAACACGGCTTCAAGTTGCCTCTGATTCTTGGTAATTTGTGAAAAAAACGAATACAGTGACTCTATTAATAGCTGAAAATTACTTGCTTCCTTTACTGTTCGAACAGCATCATTAACAGTGAGCTCCAGTTATTGGTTCATGCAATGAGTCAGGATTAGATCGCTGTTAATCATTGCTCACAGAATTGATGCTGCCCCTTTGTATTTCCCCAGCATCGATGCTGCTCCATCAGCTGCAAAACCCTGTAGACGCTCTCGAAGTATGTCTGCAGTAATGACATACCGATTGAGGGTGGAAAGCAAGTCATCTGCAATGCCAGTACCTGTTCTTGACAGCTCCACAATGTTAAAAAAGGAGTTTTCATGGTACATCTTTGAATGGAATGTGCAGGTAAAATATGAGACAAGATATGTTGGAGCATATTTCATTCCCATTTAATTACTCAAATGAACACTTAGTCTGGCATGATTTCTGTTGATCCACAGGAGATCAACAGCCAATTCAAATTCTTTTATTCCACTCTATAAATCTGAATCCCTTATAGATTCATTTTTTCAGGGCCTTGTTATTCCTACCATTGATCCCCAATCTAAAGCTCATTTGAGGAAATTGATCAGGCCATTAAATCGATGCACAGCAGCAAGTCACCTGGTCCTGATAGGTTTCCCACAGAGTTTTTAACCCTTAGCGGTCCATTTATTCAGCACCTGTCAGGGTTCATTCATCTGTCTGTGCCAGATATGGACTGATACAATTTATGTAAGACTAAATTGGCTAAGACCTTCTGGGATTTGGATCCAACCTGTGACACATTTAAGCAGGTGCCTGTCTTCCTTATACATATCTTTTGGTTACGTCGTAGGTTGGCTCCTTTCTGGACCTTCTTTTAAGCTTTTTCTCAAATCACTGAAACAAACATTGACCCTTTTCCACTTATCACTCTTTTTGGTGCAGTGCTCAATGACATCCCTTTGACCACGTTGCAGTCAGATTCCCTGGCCTTTGCGAGCTTGCTTGCCAGACGCCTAATTCTGTTTAACTGGAAGCAAGTTGCCCCACCCTCTCTCATCCACTGGGTTAGGGATGTCATGCAATTCCTTAATCTTGAAAAAATGCAATTCACACAAAAAATTCTACATAGCATGGCAGCCCTGTTTAACATTCTTTGAACAACTCCAGCTCTCACTCCCTCCTTGAGCCAGCTGAAGACCTGCTAAAAGCTTTCTTCCACCCACTGTTCTTTGCATCTACTGAATGTGACTCTGTTTTCTGTTACACTTTTTTCTCCTTTCCCACTTTTTTCTCTTTCCTTTTCTTTCTCTATCTCCTCTCTATTTTACATTGAATTTAAGCTTCTTTTACTGTGTACATTTTTCCCCACTGCTAATTGCTTTCTATAAATTTACTTCTGTGGATAATATAAAATCAATAAACAAAGTTATATAAAAATATTGTTTTTTTATTATTATTATTATTTCTAGAGCGGAAGAGAGAGATGACATCTATAAAATAATTTCAATTATAAAACATTTTATGTCTACAATACATCCACACAAATATTATTTAAAATAGATATTATGCAGTGTAGCTATTGCTTTTATCTTTTTTCAGTCTTACAATTACTTGCGCCTTGCAAGACTATCCATCTTTACTCTAAATGTTTCCTTCGTCACCCAGGCACTCAGACCGATTAGGGTCTGCATTACTAACCTCCATTTCCTTCTGCAGTGAGCTGGATTTATCCAGGAATCCAGAGACCATGCGATTGGTGACCGGGAAGTTTGAGGGGATTTGTTTGCACTTCTTGATCATTATAGGGTTGGTGCCGTTCAGATACTGGTACCCAAAGAAGTCATCTTCCTTCCACTTTCTTTGCACATACACTGGATTGTAAACAAAGAGAACATCACAACACTGGCTAACATAGACTCGTCTGGCAAGAATTAAACTGAAAAATATATTTTGAAACCTTTGAGAATACATTCAATTTTTTTACCCATTTACCAATGGAATCATCTAATCATCTATTTGATGCCTCAAGCATCACCCTGCACTGCACTGGTCCCTTAGAACTGCCAAAAGCCATCATTTTGATGGCTTATTACAATACATGCCTTTATTGTTAATATAACCTACAAGATGCTATTTTTTATATGTATACAAGCCAGTTTGTTATCTCTACCTCCGCTGAGTTTACAGCAGTATGTATTTGAATAGAATATTGCTCTTGAAGTCTAGATATGTGTTATCCAAATCTCTATTGTAATCCTATCAATTCCTTGGAGAACTGCCGTCTGGCTGTCTACGTGAGCATAGATAGTCTGCTGTCTTATAATATTACAATTACAATAATTTTTCGAGAAATCTTGAGATTTTTGCATTTTGATTTGAGAACAACTACAGGTATATTTGCTTTGGCATCACAAATTGTGAACGACTTCATTGAAAACAGCATTGCCTGCTTCAAGCTAAACATAAAGCATTACATGGAAAAGCAGCTATTTCTGACAAAAGCACAGTGTCGCTGGACACAATACAAACAAACCTGTCAAATTTGGGATCAAGTTTTGGCTTACAGCGGACCCTACCCCTATCTGTGCAAAGATGAAACTCGCCCAGCTAGTCAGAGACTGGGTGACAATGTTGTACTTAGGCTGATGTAACCATGCTTAGGAAAAGGGATGAATGTTACCAATGACAATTTTTTTTATTTCACCTTAATTAGCAAAACAGTTGAAAAAGAAAAAAACAGCCTGGCTGGAACAGTAAACAAAGCGAGAAGAGAGTCACCACCATCTCAGTGAAAGCAATCACCAGTGTCCAGTTGCTGTATTTTACAATGTACTGGACATGACAGTCATCAATTCCTTCATTTTGTAGAAGGGAAAACAATGCCAGGTAGCTAAATGCAATACAAATAAAACTGCTGATGTCTGTGCCCAGTGTGAAAAAGCAGAATGTGGTAAATGCACACGACAAGTTGATAAGCATTACATCTGTGTGGATTGTGCTAATATGGGGGCTAATTTGAAGTATGTTTCCCTGAATGCGCATTCACGTTACACAATGGGAATTGAGGTATTTCTTTATGTTATTTTTTATAAATAATGATTTCAATTTTACAATTGTGTATGTACATATAACTAGATTACACCTGTTTACACATTATTTTATTTTGAAATGTTTATTTTATTATAGTTTTAAATTTTTTGAAGTCATGCTATGCAGTAATGTGGAAAGAAAGCCGTTTATGCTATTTTTTGTAAATAATTACTTACTTTTTACAATTTTGAATGTACATATACCAGTTTACAGCGGTTTACACAATATTTTCTTTTCAAATGTTTATTTTATCATACCGTAGTTTTTCATTTTTTGAAGTCATGCATTATTTTATAGGTTAATTTTGATAATAAAGCCTTTTATGTTTATTTTCTCATTTAAATACGGTGTTTCTGCAAATGTTAGATATGATATTCATGAATACAGCTTTTGAGTTATTATTATTTATTTCTTAGCAGACACTCTTATCCAGGGTGACTTACAATTGTTACAAGATATCACATTATTTTTACATGCAATTATATTATTTTTTACATACAATTACCCATTTATACAGTTGGGTTCTTACTAGAGCAATCTAGGTAAAGTACCTTGCTCAAAGGTACAACAGCTGTGTCCCCCACCTGGGAACCCACGACCCTCTAGTCAAGAGTCCGGAGACCTAACCACTATTCCACACTGCCGCCCTGAGTTGTATCTGACTGCGGTTCTAGGCAGTAGCATAAACCCAGCGGTTCTAGTGTTAAAACCTTTGCAATTGAAGCAAAGAGTAATTGATCTATACAAACTGTGTGAATGGTTAATTTATTAAAATTGTATTTATCTATTACAAATGATTCAGCCTAGGATAGATCCATCTAACAAATCACTACAATTAAGTTTTGGGTTAGAAATAGTATTGTCGTGTTACACTGAAATGTTTGTGGTGGTATGGTGTATGTATCGGTTTACCATTTGACTGCCACTGAATGTACCAGGTACATCTTACTGCTAGTAATGCAAAGCCATTGGATTTCTACTGTCCTTTAACACTGAATGTACCAGGTACATCCTACTGCTAGTAATGCAAAGCCATTGGATTTCTACTCTCCTTTCATGATTTGATTTGGGTTGACACTGTGGGGTGCCCAGAAAACTAGAGGATTAGAGGGATCTGAGATGGCTGGAGCAGTGTGTAAGACACATCGAGGGCACAGCACTGTGGGGTGCCCAGAAAACTAGAGGATTAGAGGGATCTGAGATGGCTGGAGCAGTGTGTAAGACACATCGAGGGCACAGCACTGTGAGGTGCCCAGAAAACTAGAGGATTAGAGGGATCTGAGATGGCTGGAGCAGTGTGTAAGACACATCGAGGGCACAGCACTGTGGGGTGCCCAGAAAACTAGAGGATTAGAGGGATCTGAGATGGCTGGAGCAGTGTGTAAGACACATCGAGGGCACAGCACTGTGGGGTGCCCAGAAAACTAGAGGATTAGAGGGATCTGAGATGGCTGGAGCAGTGTGTAAGACACATCGAGGGCACAGCACTGTGAGGTGCCCAGAAAACTAGAGGATTAGAGGGATCTGAGATGGCTGGAGCAGTGTGTAAGACACATCGAGGGCACAGCACTGTGGGGTGCCCAGAAAACTAGAGGATTAGAGGGATCTGAGATGGCTGGAGCAGTGTGTAAGACACATCGAGGGCACAGCATGGTGGGGTGGCCAGAAAACTAGAGGATTAGAGGGATCTGAGATGGCTGGAGCAGTGTGTAAGAAACATCAAGGGCACAGCATGGTGGGGTGGCCAGAAAACTAGAGGATTAGAGGGATCTGAGATGGCTGGAGCAGTGTGTAAGACACATCGAGGGCACAGCACTGTGAGGTGCCCAGAAAACTAGAGGATTAGAGGGATCTGAGATGGCTGGAGCAGTGTGTAAGACACATCGAGGGCACAGCACTGTGGGGTGCCCAGAAAACTAGAGGATTAGAGGGATCTGAGATGGCTGGAGCAGTGTGTAAGACACATCGAGGGCACAGCACTGTGAGGTGCCCAGAAAACTAGAGGATTAGAGGGATCTGAGATGGCTGGAGCAGTGTGTAAGACACATCGAGGGCACAGCACTGTGAGGTGCCCAGAAAACTAGAGGATTAGAGGGATCTGAGATGGCTGGAGCAGTGTGTAAGACACATCGAGGGCACAGCATGGTGGGGTGGCCAGAAAACTAGAGGATTAGAGGGATCTGAGATGGCTGGAGCAGTGTGTAAGACACATCAAGGGCACAGCACTGTGGGGTGCCCAGAAAACTAGAGGATTAGAGGGATCTGAGATGGCTGGAGCAGTGTGTAAGACACATCGAGGGCACAGCACTGTGGGGTGCCCAGAAAACTAGAGGATTAGAGGGATCTGAGATGGCTGGAGCAGTGTGTAAGACACATCAAGGGCACAGCACTGTGAGGTGCCCAGAAAACTAGAGGATTAGAGGGATCTGAGATGGCTGGAGCAGTGTGTAAGACACATCAAGGGCACAGCACTGTGGGGTGCCCAGAAAACTAGAGGATTAGAGGGATCTGAGATGGCTGGAGCAGTGTGTAAGACACATCGAGGGCACAGCACTGTGGGGTGCCCAGAAAACTAGAGGATTAGAGGGATCTGAGATGGCTGGAGCAGTGTGTAAGACACATCGAGGGCACAGCACTGTGAGGTGCCCAGAAAACTAGAGGATTAGAGGGATCTGAGATGGCTGGAGCAGTGTGTAAGACACATCAAGGGCACAGCACTGTGGGGTGCCCAGAAAACTAGAGGATTAGAGGGATCTGAGATGGCTGGAGCAGTGTGTAAGACACATCGAGGGCACAGCATGGTGGGGTGCCCAGAAAACTAGAGGATTAGAGGGATCTGAGATGGCTGGAGCAGTGTGTAAGACACATCAAGGGCACAGCATGGTGGGGTGCCCAGAAAACTAGAGGATTAGAGGGATCTGAGATGGCTGGAGCAGTGTGTAAGACACATCAAGGGCACAGCATGGTGGGGTGGCCAGAAAACTAGAGGATTAGAGGGATCTGAGATGGCTGGAGCAGTGTGTAAGACACATCAAGGGCACAGCATGGTGGGGTGGCCAGAACAACCCCAAACAGCACAGGTGGTAGCACGAACACCTACAAAGTGTAGGTTAAATAGGTAATGTGATGTAACTATCACTGACACTGTTATCTGCTCCGTTATTGAATCGCATTTTGTCATATACTTGTACTTGCTAGAACTGAAGTAAATGTATTTTATCTTGCTCTTTAATTGTATTAATACTTGTACTGTGATTCTTGAAATGTATTTTTGTTTATGACTGTAAGTCGCACTGGATAAGGGCGTCTGCTAAAAAATAAATAATAATAATAATAATAATAATAATAATAATAATAATAATAATAATAATAATAATGGTCTATGGATTCCCAATAAATGTGTTGGTTGCTCTCAGTCAAGAATGCAGCAGCTTTGGAGGGGAAAGAGCAATGGTAACGGTAAAAAAACAGAATCACTGTACTGTAAAGAAAAATCTAGGATAATAGACATATAATCATTGAATTCACATCTTATGTCCAGATACGTATCACAGATGGTATCTCGTATATTAACACCTAAAACTCAGTAGAAAATTGGTCTTTTCTGTTAAAACCTAGTTTAGTAACAAAATGTGTCTTTAATTAGAAGCTTAGGCTGAAATTCAGGTGAGAGATTATTGAATGACTGCTCTATTATTACATCACTTCCCCGTATGCTATATACATCTCAGGTTAACTCACCTGGCTGTTGCTGTCCCAATCCCAGTTGTAACCCTATAATTGCAATGCTGATTTAAAACAATATGTCTGAATTAGATATGGAGTTAGACGAAGATTAATCCCAACCACAGGTAATAAACAGCATTTTTTAGCATTTCATCAGTCAGTTTATGCTCTAACAGAATTTCTGCTGTTGAATCCTCCAGTCAAATTAATACATTGATGCCTCTGTGCCTCTGCATTTAACCTCATAACTCCAGTCGCGGTCATCTACCGCACGGTAGGGCACTATCGTGTAATTACACACTGCAGATTCTTCATCGACAGCACTATCAGGTAATTACACACCGCAGATCCTTCATCGACGGGCACTATCGTGTAATTACACACTGTAGATCCTTCATCGACAGGCACTATCATGTAATTACACACTGTAGATCCTTCATCAAGAGGCACCTTCATTGACAGCACTATCGTGTAATTACACATCGTCTATCCTTCATCGACAGACACTATCGCGTAATTACACACTGTAGATCCTTCATCGACAGGCACTATTGCCTAATTACACACTGTAGATCCTTCATCGACAGACACTATCACGTAATTACACACCGTAGATCCTTCATCGACAGACACTATCATGTAATTACAAACCGTAGATCCTTCATCGACAGGCACTACCATAAGAACATAAGAACTTCACGAGGCGGCTGCCGGGACTAGTGTAGTACATAGAAGGCAGAAAGGAGGTGTTAGTGCGACAGTAACGGGAGAAGGAACCCGACTTTAGAGAAGTGGACTGCAGCCCAAACTTCTGAACAGACTGCGGTCTGGATAGAAAAGAGATCCTCCACCAGAGAGCCGTTCTCTGCGGAGGAGAGGGCTTGGTCTTGAAGGCTGCGGCCCTGGGGATCTGAAAACATGAGAAACACTCTGCTGCAACAGAGCCGCCTCGCGGAGCGAGAATAGGTCTCGCGGAGACCTAAAAGGAAGTAACAGTAAAAGGGGTGCCCTGACCGATGTGGAGCTGCCCTTGGTAATATTGTGTAGATTTCAAATTAAGGCCTTTGTTTTGTGCAAATAATATGCTTTCAAAGGGCTTAACGCCGTTTTGATAAATACGTGTGACAATGTAATTACACAGAAAATCTGAGAAACTGCAAACCTTTATTTGAAACTCAAAATGATTCCCATTTCTTTACACCTAATGACTAATTTCAATGTGATGAAAATGAAGACATACCGGACTTATCTGTCTTGTTGACATTGAAGAATTTCTCAATCTGTTCCATGGATGTCCAGGAATCAGTGCAATCTTGCCATTCCAACAGTTTCAGCTTCATGAGACTGGGGGGGTGGGGGAGACAAGCACACTTAGAAGGAATCACCAAAATCATTTAACAGATTTACACTGACAGTTAAAAAAAATTACAAAATGTATGAAACAATTGAAAATCCTGTCTGTAATGTATGCAAAATGCGTGACCCACTTAACTTAAGAAAAGGTTAATATTTCACATAATGAATGGTAGTCTAGCTTTATCTAGGTAAGTGTCAATCTAGACTTGCACATATAGTTGTCTATCGCATATCCACCCTAACCGTTTAGCTGCCATGAGCAATCTCTTCATTATTATTGAACAGAGAAAAGTAGTTTGGATTCGTACACTGTGTTGTATGTGCTCTGTAAGCAACCATTGCTGGTAGCGTCACGTGAGCTGTTCAGTGTGTTGACTTGATATGAAAATAAATCCTGTTAGCCTGCGGGGGGCGTATCAGCTTCAACCTCCGTCTTGATCTCCTGCCTGTCACTCAGCAGCGAATGCACGCACCCACGCTGCAGACGGCTACTCTGTCACAAACATTAATACTTTCTAAGCAAGGGATTTAGGGGAGCTCCCTAATAAAAGCTGATCTAATGATTTAACATCTGCTCTGTGCTACATTATTTATAAGACTTCTTCATGTAGTAGAATGTATCATTAAAATGACATTACAGTACAGTATTTTACTGTCAGGACTACCACTGGATTTAAGCATCTGTGGCTTACTTATTTTCAGTTGCGATGCAAATGTCAGTTTTTCACTAAGCGGAGATGCAAAGCTCCGCACCCCTCCTCCCCTCCTCGCTGTGCCGCAACCCCCCCTCCTCACCACGCTGCTTATATCACACAATAACAGTGCTGCACTCAATATGTACTCAATGAATGTGTATTCACTTTACTGAAAAAAATGTACACTAACAGAGAACACAAAAAAACACTGTTTGATTACAAACTGTATTGGCTGTACACGTCACTGCACTTGCTATAGTATTGAATTATATGTAGTCAGTTTGCCGCAAAATGATTCTTATAAGCAGATTGCTTGATTCTTACAATTATTTTAACATGGTTAGGATAGGAAAGATTTTGGCTCAGTGGTTTTGATTACAATATGTGGCTGAGAAGTGTTGAATTTAAATCAAGGGAAGTTCTGGTCACCTCATTACAAAAAGGATATTGCTGCTCTAGAAAGAGTGCAAAGAAGAGCAACCAGAATTATCCCGGGTTTAAAAGGCATGTCGTATGCAGACAGGCTAAAAGAATTGAATCTATTCAGTCTTGAACAAAGAAGACTACGCGGTGATCTGATTCAAGCATTCAAAATCCTAAAAGGTATAGACCCTGTTGACCCTGGGGACTTTTTGACCTGATAAAAGAAACAAGGACCAGGAGTAACAAATGGAGATTAGATAAAGGGGCATTCAGAACAGAAAATAAGAGGCACTTTTTTACACAGAGAATTGTAAGGGTCTGGAACCAACTCCCCAGTAATGTTGTTGAAGCTGACACCCTGGGATCCTTCAAGAAGCTGCTTCAAGAGATTCTGGGATCAATAAGCTACTAACAACCAAACGAGCAAGATGGGCTGAATGGCCTCCTCTCGGTTGTAAACTTTCTTATGTTCTTATGTTGTTATATCCGTGATTCTTATTAATGGAGTGCACTGTATTATGTGAGCATTCTTTTTACTATATAATAGTGTGATCGTTTAGTAAATTACGTGTATATGATTATTATAATATATGAAAATGATCATCCCTATTCAATGGTGCAGCTTGAAGTCACAAAAGCAAAGAAATGCCGTACCACCCGTGATTCAGCATCATCCGGGTCAGGCTTTTAGCATAGATACTGAGATGTGATGGGCAGAGCAGCATTCAATAAAAGGAGCAGAGAAAATGGCTGAGGTAAGAAAATTCATTTTAAAACCTTACCAGCAGGACCTACTTAACTGCGTTTTCTAAATATATGTAATTTACCATGATAGTCTACGCCGGGTACTGTAATGTTAATGTAATTAACAGTAGCTACTGAATTACTGCACTAGATTCAGTAACAGGGAATGTAACTATCAGATCAGTGACATCATTTTCAACAGTCTAGTTAATTGGTTAAAGTTGGTATTTTTCTAAAAAATAAAGATCTTTGACATTTTTATAGCTGGCCATGGCTACCACTGTATGCTGCCCAGCTACAGCACCACAGATAAGCAGGGGGTCATTGTGGCCCGGTGAAGTGAACAAACCCAACGATATTTCCTTTCATGTCTGTGACCAAAGCCCCTGCAGCACTCCCTGTGGCAATCCAACCAAGATATGCAACTCAACACATGCAGGACTTGAACCAGCGAGCTCTTATCCACATGATTCCACATTAACAGCCTTTAAACAAGGTGAGCTTCTCCCTTCTCCTTTTTGTCTTGTAGACGTAATTAAATCTCTAATAAATAAATACATCAATAGATAAAGAAATAAAGAAATAAAAGTCTTACGCAGTGTCCCCTGTAAAAACAAATTCAGTGGATTTGGTGAATAAAAAGCGAATCTCTGGTGGCAGTTTGCACGGATCCTTGATATCCACACATTTCAGGATGCCTTCTTTATAGGTAGTCCATCTGCATGAAAAGGAAGAAGATATACATCAAAAATTAACAAAAGTCTCTAGTTATAAAATAAGAAAGATCACAGCAGTAATTTGTTTGTTTATAGAATGAAGAAACATAGTTCAATGTACACACACAATCATACTGTGTGTTTGTAAGTAATTAACATATACATTTACTGAGTTTGGAAGACGGGGGATATGACACCACTCACATGTTTTTTTTCTTTAATATTAAATTAAATCCTTGGTATTTTGTACATGAATATGCATTGGTTTGGTTTACATGTACATGAAAATCGACTCCACAGTCATGACTGTGTGATGTTGTCAAGCGAATACATGGTGAAACAGCAAAAGGACGTCCTTTTGGCAGCGCGACTTTAAGGGCAGGGTCAATCGCTTTCTCACGATAAAAATAGCTGTAAAAACCCATGATAACCGGAGCAGGAATTGTGCTTGTGGCTCACAAGGTTTCAGCAGTTAAGATCCCGTTCTTCTGACTTAATATCACGTAATCTCCAGCAGAAAGGCTGTACAAAACACACACACACACGCACGCATGCACGGATGCACACTGTACATTTATGAACTACTTCAACACTAGAACCACCACGGTTATACTCACACCTACAACCGCCGGTACATTTTAAACACCATCAATATTAAAATGAAAGACAAACTATCGGATACAACTCAAAAGTTTTATTCAAGCACATCATATCAAACATCTGCACAGCCGAAACACCGTATTTAAATGAACAATTAAACATAAAAGGGTTTATTTTCTAACTTACCACATATAAAGCACTACTTCAAAAAATGAAAACAAATATAATAAAATAAACAATTTAAAAGAAACTAGTGTGTAAACAGGTGTATGTACATTCAAAACTGTAAAAACGAAAGTAGTTTTTAATCTAAAACGAATGTAATATATGATTTTTCTTCCGCATGTGTCACTCGCAACACTGAATCCAGGCTGAGTTGCTGCAGCCTGCACTTTGCAGTTTTCTGATGGAAATGTTTCTGCCAAAGCGCTGTGGCTATGAAATCTCTCCTACTGATATTTTCCCCGGTGCATTCCTTGTACAAAACAAATGAATTGATGGCTGCCAGGTCCAGTAGAGATAACAACAGACTTGTATATAAAAAATAGAATATTGTAGGTTATATTCAAAATAAAAACGTATGGTAAAAGGCGGTTCTAGTGTTAATGAAATTTAACTTTTAGATGCTCCACAAGCACACACACACACACAAATATAAATTCTAAGTAGTAAAACTTGTACTTAAGTAGAAATGATATTTGATCTAATTTTGTGTGTGTGTATGTGTGTGTGTGTGTGTGTGTGTGTGCGTGTGTTTGTGCGTGCGTGCGTGCGTGTGTGTGTGTGTGTGTGTGTGTGTGTGTCTGTGTGTGTGTGTGTGTGTGTGTGTGTGTGTGTGTGTGTGTGTGTGTGTGTGTGTGTGTGTGTGTGTGTGTGTGTGTGTGTGTGTGTGTGTGTGTGTGTGTGTGTGTGTGTGTGTTGGAAAGGTAACCAGACAAACAAGTAGCTAATGAGTAATTCAGAATGTGCATGACAATAAGTGAATTAATTTCTCTTGTTAAATGTTTTTATCTTCATGGTAACGCATGAAGCTCTCCTCACGATATTCAGAGTCATTCTTTTATTACTTAGTAAGCAGACACGGACATTTAAATATCCCCTCCCCTAAATGACTGTGAATTGAGTAATCTGCATTGGTACAGCCGATTGACTTGTGCACGTAAACGCCACCAATGTTTCTTTAACATCTAATTATAAACATGAATATAATCATTAGGCATTCTATCTGTCCCAGTCTGGCAACAATTTCTCGGTGCATTTAATAATTTGGTTTTATTAAAAAAAACTCCTCTGTCTCTCCCCTTTCCGTCTGTACTGCGGCTATTAAAGTAGCCAACCAATCACTCTTTTAAGGGCCGAATGGTAATTCACACATTTCATTTGAAACTAAATGAATTATGTCCCTCTATACCTGAAGCCCATTGTTTCAGCACAGGTATTCCAACAACCTTATGCAACTGGGCTTTGTGTGTGAATTGAACTAATTTGCCCATTAATGATCTGGGAATGTTGGTCTGTGAGAGAGTGCCAGCTACAACACCAATCAAAGCCACTATCTCCAAAGCAAACAGCTTGTCAATCAAGCTGTGTAAGTAAACAGAGAAATGTCTGCAGGTTCTCAAAGGGTTTGACTGTCTCTATATGAAGTTTGGTTCAGTCCAGTTTAATGGAATGTTGTAGTTACATAGCTAAGAAGGGACGACTAGTGTAAAATCAAACAGTTGATAGCAGCTACCTAAAGACCACTAGGGAATCTAACATAGCCGATGAAGGGATTACATACGATCTTCCTTTCCTTGTTTTAGTTAAACCAAAATAATCTTTAGCATTAGAAAAATGGGTAACACTTTATATTAAGGTGCCACTTATTAACGTTTTATAAATATATAATATATGTGTAATAACTATGTTATAGAGTGTTAACAGAGCACCATTGATTGTTTGTAACCATGCAATAGCCATAGACAGAATTACATTTAAACATCCCAAAGTACAATAGGTGGCTAAAAATGGTCCCCTTTATAAACGCATAATTCTGTTCACGGCTATTGCATGGTTAAACACCCCAAAGTAGAATAGAAATAAATTACTTGCAGATTTGCAATCTGGTTCTGAATGAAAATCAGAGCCAGAGATACATTAATGACATTTCCGACACTTTCCCACTTTCCCACAAACACCTTTTAAAAAAGTATATGCTAGTTGCTTTTTTATATAGTTGTGTGCACAAAAACATAATGAATAATGAAAAAAATAGGTCACGCTTTATTTTAAGGGCCATTTTTTTGTTTATTAACTGTTAACAAACAGCTAATAAACATGTTAATGTACATTTATTTCCTGTTAACTGTTAGTTAATAATATATAATAGGCCAGTGCAAACACTAGAGCCCTATGGATGATCAATACCCAGTCGATCATATGCTTGAAATTGGTTCAAATTGTTACTGTAGTAATGCTTAACAAATTAAATCAGGTTTTTATTAACCCTGACCCTAACCCGATGTTTATTAACCGTTAATAGACTAAAACAAGGCCCTTAAAATAAAGCATGACCAAAAATGAGAATTAAACATTGAAAAAAGGCTAAAATCCTCAAATATGAACCTAATATGAACTAAATAAATTCAATTATTTGTGTTTTTGGAAAGTATATCCTTAAGAAATCCCTTTTCAAAGTGGATGTATGCAGGGATTTGCTGTTAGCAACTCTCCTCTAAAACTGTAATAGAGGACATGTAGCTCAACACTGCTGTGCTGATGGTCATGTTTGTTTTGATGTTAACCATACTTTAAGTTTATAAGCAAAATCCCTAAGTTCATGAGTATTGTTTTTCTGTTAATTCCAGAATATTACACCTTTAATTGAGAATGTAGTTTGTGCACATTTAGTACGACGTCTTGTCTCCATACAATTACCATTGACGGCTGCTCTGGTGATTCTGCTGCTAAATTCAGACCAGAGTGTAATGAATTATTTTAATGGTGGAGGAGCAAGTCCATGCAGAGACTTAAAAATCCAAACTCCACATGAATAATGTATAAAATGATCAAAACTTAACACATTGTATTTTGTAAGAATTTCACAATGGTGAAATCTCATTGTTTTTTGGTCTGGAGTTTTTAGGCTTTGTTTATACAGAGAGTGGATTGGCTGAACAACAGATTTCCCTGTTTGTGACCAAGTGGTTATACAGCACACTAAATGCAATAGAATCATAGAATGCAAATATAATTTTGCAGCATTCGTTGATAAATTGCTTCTGATATACCTAAAATTATACAGATTGTATTTTGTCGGTTTTATCACCTTTTTGATGTGTTTTTTAAAAGTTAATTGATAATCCATTATTATTCCAAAATATTTAAAATCCATGACTGTATAAATTTGATCTCCTTTCATTAAAATATCAACATTGTTTCCAATTGAAGTTGTTTAATAGTAAAACACGTTCTCACTGTTTTTTTCACATTCAGAGTTAGACAGGAGTGGTCCAGCTAATGTGTCACCTCTGCTATAGTCGTAGTTAGCTTACAGGCAGCCTCTTGACTAATTTTGGCAGAAACATACAACACTGTATCGTCAGTGTACATCTGGAGATCAACTTCTACCGAATCTATAAAAGTCATTTAAAAGCTGTGGCAATAATCTTACTATCGTTTACCAGTTTACCCTGTATTTTTAATTGAAATCCCTCCTTACACACATTTTTATTCCTTCTGCTCAGACAGTCTAAATGTTTCAAAATGAATTTGCTATTTCCCCTTTGCCTCATTTATTATATTAATGTAGAAAATTGCTTTGGCTTTTCGCAGCTCACTTACAACTTTATTCCTTAATAATTTGAACATTTTAATATCAGTGTCTCTTCCTGTTTTTAGAGAAGTTTTTAACATTAAGTCCCTTTTTTCATTGACTGCCATGTTGAGTCATTGAGCCTAGGTCTACCATCTTTATTTTTAGATTTTCTGGCCATCTTGGAATACTTGTGTACCGTAGTTTGTAATAAAGACGTGAAATTATCACAACAGGTCACATTTTATAAGTTCTCCCCAATCCATTAGTTTAAGTTCATTCTCAAAGTTCACAAGATCGCTTTTAGGAATTACGCTACGGTTCTCCTTATTTATTAAATACGTTTTGAACCTACCTTTTAATAACCCTAACCCTAACCCTAACCCTACCTTTTGTCAATTTCCTGGCAATTAAGGTCATGTTATGATCCGATAGCCCTGTCACCAGATTATATGACTATTACTCGTTCTGGTTTATTACTAAATATTCGATCTATTTGAGTTTTGGATGCTTTTGTAATTCTGGTCGGTCATTTTACCATTTGACATAAATCATATCTATTCATTATTTCTTTCAGATTTTTTATTCAATTTATGAAGCCAATTAATATTACAATTCCCCATTAAGATTCATTCTGGGTCACACTCTTTAATCATAAAAATCACTATTTGCAGTAGGTGGTCTATGTATACCAATAATTATGAAATACATCTGAGGGGATAACATTATATTCACACCTATATATTGAAGATCATTTTGGCTCTTAAACTCAATTCGATTACATGTAAAACTATCCTTAACATATATAAATACATTCCGACCTCTTCCTTAGTTTCTATCTTTCCTAAAAAATATTGGACCTTGGTACTACAAAAGCACCTTTATCATTTACTGAGTCCATAGCTATTTTCCGTGTTCAAATCTTGACATAGTATTGTACTTTGCTGTTCCACTTTCCTTTCATCGGCCAACTCCAGAGCTGAATACATTCCCAACAGTATCTCACCGCACGCCTCTTTCGCATAGCCTAATTTAGCACCGTCTCGCTCACTCGCCAGTCACCGCTCCAGCAATTAACTGTGGATTGTGCCCATCAGTCAACCCAGTGACGGTGTCAATTGGCCCAGGATTCAGCTGAACATCTCCCACTAACAGCAAGGTAGTAACAAAGAATTTCCAAAACCTCAGTTTTCCATTACAGACGGATTTCCCATTTCCTCCTCCAAACAACTTTATTGGTTCAAAAGTCGCTGGCATGGCCTGTCCATTGCTCAATAACAACCAGTATGCACCAATTTAAAACAACAAGAAAACGCAACGTTTGTGAGTCAAATTGCATTATGGGGGAGCCACAGCGTTATCGTGTTATAACCGATTCTGCATTACAATGGGTCATGTTATAACGGGGTAGCACTGCAATGGCCCTACTAATTATGAACGTTCATTTGTACTCACTGCATGGCACAGCCCTGTTTGCTTTCCGGGTCATTGCATTGTTTTTTGTTCACTACCTACCCGAAAAGGCTCCTACGAATGTCCAGCTCTTTCTGTCTGTTTTCCTTTAGGATATCAAGTTTGTCTTCATTGGGTTTCTTTGCTGCAATACAAGGTAGAGGGGATTTGAATGGGTAAGACAACTTTACAGGTGTAAATCTTTCTTACACATTTGGCATGGGTGAAACTTCACTTCAATGTTATTATCAAGTCCTTTTGTAAAGCTCTTATGTAAATGATTATGTACTTTTTAGTTGTGTCTGCACTTGATCAAATAGGGGATTTTGGTTTTGTGATTTTGTTGCTTGTAACATCATTCTCACACAACAAGCAATGAATACACATAGTCTTAACCTGCTATGCCGCATGTTGCATGCCAATTCAGTGTTTATGGTATATGATTGTGACAGAGGAGATCTGTGCTGGTAATCGGGCGCATGTATGAGCCTGCAGGGAGGGGGGGAGCCCGATTTGACCCGCCTGTCAACCATGGCGTTGACCCAGAGTGGTTGAGCGAGTGTGTGTCGCGTGGACCTCTTGGATTGGTCAGGGGGTGGATCTGGCAGGGCGGCCAAGAAAATGAAAATAATGATCTATTACTCCTTTCGGCTGCCTTCGTAGGATACACCTGGTCTGGAGCTCCAACAAATGGACTGGAGTAAAACAGGACAGGAGATGAAAGAAAGCGTTTGGGACAAGCCTGACACAAAGTGTCTGTTCCTGACACGGCAGCAAGCGACAGCTGCAGGAGGGCAAGGCGAGATGGCTGAAAGGAAGCAGCCGACAACCATATCTTTAGTTAGCGGGGGAAATTTGGACAACCCCATCACAAGTATAGTGAAGGAATAATAGAATAATATTCTCTCGTCCCTCGCAGAATAGCGGAGGCGGCAGAATGATAGGTTACGGATGTAACCCCAGTTCCCTGAAAGAGAAGACGATCAACAACCATACTTTTGGGATATGCCTGCCACAGGTCAGGTATTTACTGAGGATTTTATAACCAAGCTGCCGATAGGCCCCTCCGGAGAGTGACGTCCTCGGTCCCGCCCACCGAGGGAATAAGTAGTCACTCCGCGGAGATCACGTCCTCTTTTGTATCGAACGCGAGTGATGCGACCTCGCAAGGTTTGTTGGTCGTCTTCTCTTTCAGGGAACAGGGGTTACATCCGTAACTTATCGTTCCCTTTCAATTCAAAGATGACCAACAACCATACTTTTGGGAAAGTACAAAGCTGTCACAAGGGAGCGTGAGTGGAGACAGCAGACGAGGGACATCTCGCTACCGCCAAACTAATATTGGTGGTGCGAGCGTGCCACCTCAAGGACCTTAGTGCATAGAGCTATCTACCACATTAAGTCGGTAGTTCCTGGTAAATGTATGGCGGAGTAGCCCAGCTAGTCGCAGTACAGATATCCATCAATGAAGCTCCTCTAAAGAGGGCCCATGATGTAGCCACTCCTCTGGTAGGGTGCGCGGCCACCCTCCCACGTGGGGGTAGGTTGGCATTAGCATATGCAGTCGAAACTGTGTCCACAATCCGGTGGGACAGTCGTTGCTTCAAGAGGGCTTTCCTTAGGGTCCTTTCACCATGACAGATGAAGAGCTGGTCAGACTGACGCAGCACTCTCGTCCTATCCACATAACCTCTCAATGCCCGAACCGGGCAGAAGGAATTTAATCTCCGATCCTCCTCCGAAGTAAAAGGAGGGGGATGGAAATCCTCCAGTTCCACTGACTGATGTGGAAAGCCGTAATCACCTTAGGGAGGAAAGCGGGGTTTGTGCATAACGACACCCTGTTTCCATCATCCCAGACACGCATACAGGAGCGGTGCACTGACAGAGCCTGTAGCTCACTAACCTGCTTTGCGGAGGTGATGGCTAATAAGAAGGCTGTCTTCATAGAGAGATATTTCAGCTCTATGGAAAGTATAGGCTCAAACAGGGCCTTAGTGAGAGCCTCCAATACCACATCTAGACTCCACTCGGGGAGGACGTCCTTTCTAGAAGGACATAACAGCCGAGCACCCTTTAGAAAAAGGGTCGCTAAATTATGAGCACGTGGAGACACTGGCATGGAGATATGGCTTCTAGGTACACTTTCAGCCTAGAGGGGGATCTACCCACCTAGCAGATCTTGCAGCCACTGTAAAATAGTTGCTATAGGGCAATAGATGGGGTCATGACTTCTGGTCATACACCAGTTCTGAAAATACTTATAGGTATACAATGCCCTTGTGGAGGAGGCCCTAGCCTTCTGCAGTGTACTGACGACTGCGTCTGAGAGCCCTAAGGCAGACAGGCAGTCCCGTTCAGGGTCCAGACCCACAGTTGATCGAGGCTCTGGGGCACCGTGGGTGCCGAAGCACTGAGGCACTGAAGGTACTGATGCAGGGACCGCTTGAGCAACAAGGGTGCCGAAGCATCGAGGCACCAAGGTTCTAGGGCACCGAGGGTGCCGAAGAACCGAGGCTCTGTGGCACTGAGGGTACAGATGCCGAGACACCAAGGGCACTGAAGCACCAAGGCACCAAGGCTCTGGGGCACCGTGGGTTGAAACGTCTGTAGAGTCTCCTCTACAGTGGGGCATGGTATAACTAGGCCCAGTGGAGGAAGCACACAGTGTGTTGTTTCTGTTTTTATTTGTTTGTTTTTTTTATACTGCAAGGCAGTGGAAACACACACTCACTCACACAACAAAGCTGGAGAGGTAGGGTTTAGGCCACGTGCAGCAAGTGGGTGTGCCGAGCTAACCCAGAGTAGTCGACTCAACAGCGGGCGCAACGGAGCCGGGTCTCGCTGGAGGATTATGTCTCTCTCTCCTTATTATTTTTATTTTTATAGCTGAAAAAGCAGAAGAAAAGAGACAGAACACACACAGCAAGCTGTAAGGTTAGTGGAAAGCAGACTATGATAGCTGGGAGATGTAGGTTGTTGATTTTTTTTTCTTTTTTTTTTTTAAACAAAAGCGTTTTAACTCAGTCTTCAGAAGTTTAGTGTCTGATTCCATGGAAGTGACAAGCCAACTTCCAGCAGTAAATTGTAGGAGAACTCCAGAAAACTTGAGTGAGAGCTCTTTTAAAGACTCCATCACAGCCCTGGAAAGGTTAGTTATACCCACCTTACTAACCTGGTTGTAAGAAGCAAAAGAGAACATGATCTCCGTGGAGTGACTACTTATTCCCTTGGTGGGCAGGACCGAGGACGTCACTCCCCGGAGGGGCCTATTGGCAGCTTTGATATAAAATGCTCAGTAATACCTGACCTGCGGCAGGCATATTACAAAAGTATGGTTGTTGGTCATCTTCGAATTGAAAGGGAACTTTTTTTTGTAGTTTTGTTTGCAGTGTTTGTTTTCCCTTTTCTTTCATCGTTTGGTTTTGAGATTTACGTTGGCTTTCCAGGACTTGCAGGTGCTTTAGAACTGTGCCAGAAAAGAACCCCAAGAAACCAAACTACCATTGTTGGTAATAATAAAATAAAGCAGTGTGCCTGTGGGACGTTTAAAAAAAAATGCTCACCCACAGACCGCCTCTCACAATGATATGCACATAACAGGATTAACGCAGATGTAAATTGTATTAACGTGTTGATGTAACAATGCCATGTTCCATATAAGCAAGAACGAGCATAAATGTACTCAATGCTCATTGGTTAATATTGCCTATGGATAGCGAGATTGCCAGAGCTCAAGGGTTCTTGTTTTTTTCCTAGTGTAAAGACTCATGTTCCTGTCCTGATTGTATATGGAAAATAAAATGTTGTTTCTTCATGGATCTGATTTACAGTCTCCGCCTATTTAAAAATAAGTAAGCAGCTTATTATTATTATTATTATTATTATTATTATTATTATTATTATTATTATTATTATTATTATTATTATTATTATGTATTTATTTTATTTATTTATTTATTAGCAGACATCATTATCCAAGGTGGCTTACAATTGTTACAAAACATCACAGTACAAAGTATGACATTGTAAATTATCACATTTCGGAATATCACATTATAGAATATCACATTACAGAATACAGTCAACACTCGGATATCCGTTACTTAGATACACTTCAGTCACATTTTACCGCCCTTGTATTAAGAATAAAATCATCCTGATTATTTATTTATATATATATATATATATATATATATATAAAACAAATTAATGCACTTACCCATCACACACGATTTCTGACTCTGTCACCAGTTTTCTGATACAAAGCCCATCTCTTCAATGTTACAATTTATTTGAATAGCCATCACAGCCCGCATTTAAAATAAATAAATAAATAAATAAATAAATAAATAAATAAATCCAATTCTCTGTTATGCCAAATCAGCCTGTCTTTATATTGTGCAGTTACAAAGCACTTCCTCCAGGTTCACCTGACGAAAATGCAGCCAAAACAAAGTGAACGAGACAAGCTACAGTAATGTAACACTTAATCATTAAACAGTTCTAGATACTGTGTTGTATTTTTTTTTATCTGTGATCTATAATTGTTTTTAGCATTTTCATTTGCAAGTAAGCTGTAACATTTTGAATACTGACTTTGGATACTGTTTTAATTCTGGAAACTGCATTGTGTTTTTTTTTTTTTAATCTTTTACTAAATTGCATTGCCTTTTACGTTTTACGCAGTTCTGTGCATGGATAACATTTTGATTTCATTTTGCTGTTGGGTTGTTAAATGTGAATTTTACATACTGCTGCAATACATACCAGATTTAAAAGTATGTACTGTTTACAGTAAATGTGTTGTCTCTTGGCACGTGACATTTTCATAATCATATCGTTCTGAATTAAAATACTTCTTCTGTTGAAAATATAGTACTGTACCAACAAAACCAATATGGTACATCTAAATGGAAGCCTACTTATTTTAAAACACAGTCCTTTCAGCTATGTATTTTTGATATTGTATCTTTTTTGTGTTCCCTGAAAAATTAACAAGGGTTGGAACGGACCAAAATGAAATAATCAGATATGCGTCACACACGCTTAACCGTCACTGAAGTGAACATTTTATAGGGTTGGATATGTGAGTGCTGACTGTATCATATTACAGATAAGAGCAGTTGTAAAGTACAATACAATCAGTAGCAAAAAAGGTGACAGTGACCTATTAGAGATCATTATTTTACCTGTTGAATCCACCCTGCGCATGCAGAGACGCAACACTTATTACAGTTATAATGTGACAGATATGGAGAGCACAGAACACCTTCACACATTTGGGTTCTTGAACATTGGAAGTGTCCAACAATATTCACAAAGATGATAACATACTGACCTGTGCCATCCCTCAGCTCAAGACATTCTTTTCCCGTAACCCATCTATAACAGGGGAAGTATGATTTCTCTCCATCACAATCCAACTTCGAACAGAACCAGTCATCTCCCATGTAGGATCGATTGACCTTTTCCAGTCTGATCAGCAGAATATCACCCAATCTTTCTTTGCAATGTATTTTGTACTGACGAGTCTGCAAACAAAAGCACACAATAGATTAAGCAGGTTGTTTTTATCCCTATTGATACAATTAGTTATTTAATAAAAAAAGAGACGGGTCAATTCATCTGTCCTGAACAGCTGCGTAAGGTGCACTACTTGACAAAACGAGATTTAAACCCTGCGCAAGAGCAGCAAGACAGTTCTGATTGTGGCAGAGCAGGAATACTTTGATACAGAAGAACACTACGGCCCATATTCCTAAAGGGGGTTTATTAGTTTAACGTTTGACATTGCTAAGAGTTACATTTCTGGCTGCATAAAGGTTCTTAGAATGCACATGCTTCCTTCACTTTAAATTTCATCTGTCTAAAATCAAATGAATGCAAAGAACAATGTAAACCCCACCAGATTGTTGGTCAATAATGTTAACATTTGGTAAGTGGCTGGATTTATTGAATAGAATATATGAATGGACACATAGCCATTGATGTGTTGGTGTTACTAAATTCAGTAAATTCTGTTTCAAACAGAGTGAAAACTAAAATAGGATCAATTAGGATAAGTAAATGTAATGAATGATGAAACAATGACATATTTTGGCATTTATGAACCTTGAGTAAAAGTTTGATTTTATACATAACATACAGTGAAATGTTTGCAGAACAGCACAAATGTAAACATGGAAGAATGTACTTCATCAAACGTCAAGAGACATGAAAATGAAATAGATAAATAAGGTCCTGCTTTTCAGAACACTAATCGCAAGCTTTAGAATACATAATAAACACACAAGACTTTTTGTTCATTTCATTAGTAGTCTAACGTTCACTGAAAGGACGGGAGCAGCGCTTTGAACTTGAGCCTTGACTGGCAGACAGTGAGTAACTAACAGTCAAAGCAGTCAATAAGAAAACATAAAACAGAACACCCAGTAATACAAAATACAGCATACACATTCTCACCCGATCTGCACTGTCCTAGTAAAGACCGACATGTCCAGGGGTGTAGCTAGGAATAGACTGCATTTTTACTGAGGCAAAAATCCAATTTCTGTCTAAAAACCTGGCATATCCTGTTTATGTTACGAAGGTGATAGTTATCATCTTATAAAGCCTGGAGGCTATTAATGCAAACTGCAAAGCAATGTGAATAAGTAGGTGGGTTTATACTGGGAGATGGGTTTCACTGAGAGACATACGTTTGGTTCACTGCGACACCAATCAAACATATTTTTGAAGTTATTTACAAACCACTAACCAAGATCATGCAACAGTCTCTTGACACAGAGGTTATACTGGCAGACTGGAAAATTGCAAACGTAATACCGATCCACAAAAAAGGAAAGAGTGCAAAGAAGAGCAACCAGAATTATCCCAGGTTTAAAAGACATGTTGTATGCAGACAGGCTAAAAGAATTGAATCTATTCAGTCTTGAACAAAGAAGACTACGCGGTGATCTGATTCAAGCATTCAAAATCCTAAAAGGTATAGACAATGATTTATCAAAACGTATTGCAGCTAAACATCACATTGTACAGGACTGTCAGCAGAAAAACAATATTAATATAAGAAATACAATCACTAAACATTCTTACCGAGAGTTGGCTTCTTCTAAAAGAACTGCGTTATAGACGGGTTTCATCTTTGAGTGTGTACAGTAATGAACCGTCCACTGAATACTATACTGAACTATCGGCTGCTTCAGGGGCCGGTTGTACTAACGAGAGCAAAACATGGGTTTAGATCCTAATTCACTGGAGTCGGATCATAAGAAGGTGTTTTACTAAGCGGACCTGGATCAGACTCCACTGATCTGTAATTCTGGAGCTACACGCGGTGTAACTAGAGGAACTGACCAATGAGAAGCGAGCATGTCTGTGTGGCGCGGCAAGTTTCTATACAGCCTGAGATCACAATAATGTTACAAAATAAAAAATAATAATAAAATGAAAACATGTCGATTATGCCTCTCTTAAAAATTCAAATTGGCACATTATTATTAAAACAAAAAATAATAATCTTTAGATATATTTGTGTACTTTTTTTTTTCTTTCAAAGATGTACCTAGCTGATGTGTACTGCCTCTGCTGCCTCAATGTACCCTACGTCCCTGATTTCAATGAACAAGTTAGGAAAACCAGGCCCTACGTGTCCACTCCATAGAAATATATCAAGAACAACATGTGCATTAAGAAATACAATCAAATAATACAAAGAACATCAAAAGAATATTACAAACATGCTTCCCACCATCCGCAGTTTCGTTTTTATTAACAGACAAGGTGCCATTTTTTTAAATAACATACTTACACTTCCTTTACTAAAATCATACTTACACTTCCTTTACTAAAATCTGGTCCCCAGTTGTCTAATCTCTTTTTGTCACTTTGGCTATTGGTGCCAATTAAGGTGAGATATACCGAATCACAGGTGTCAGCAAAAAACATGTCACCTGTAGTCACTGAAACTATGTAAGTATAAACTCCCATTTTGTTGTTTGTTTTTCTTAAAATATAACCAACTAAAGTAAAAGCAAAATAGTAAGAAAAATGAAAATGTATAAATGTTAGTACTGTTTTCAGCAGACAAGACCTCTTAAGGCTGTAGAAAATAGTTTAATTTCTTTGTGAATAGGCTGCTTAAATAGGGCTCCATTTGTGTGATGTCATGTTTCAACGAGACAGGAGTGGCTTGATGAGATTAACAGACAGATGACCTTCAAATATCATAGCCAATAAGGGAATTTATTTCCATCTCAGTAACTTTCCACAGGGACATAGGGTTCACAGAAATAGTAGGCAATTAAATATCTGAAGTAGGCAAATTATATGTAGGGGTCCAAGGGCCACTTAGGCAAACAAAATTGTGTATTCTTATGTATCTGGACACAGAAATAAGGCAGTGTTCATTTTGTACATGACCAGCCACATATTTCTGTCTGTTCTTCAGAGTACATTCTTTTTCCTTAAACTTTGTATCATATTTCAGAAGAATATCTTGCAAGTCCAAAAAGTTGCCTTTGTTACTAGACTGGTGTCTCATGATGGCCACGCAATGCAAGGTAAAGAATGATTGACATTTCACAGCTCAGGTAACATCTGTTAGCATCCACAAAGGCTTTGTGACCTGAATCTATCTGAGTTAGGTCACTTTCTTTATCTTGAATAATTGTGTAGTTTTGCCACTCTCTGTCAGCTGATGTTGAAGAAGCACTGTTGAAAGATTCTTCCAGTTCCACTGTGAAGCTGGGATTATCACTGTCACTACAAAACCACTGACTCAAAACTGCAAGAACATTCTAACCATTCATATGAGTAAAATTTAGAAATAAACAATGTTCTAGTTCCAGAAACTGAAGATTGTGGGAAACATGTTAGCTGAGGCCTTTGTGGACCACTTTCTTTTGAACCGTCAGAAGAGCAGCAGATGAGTGCAAATCCATGATTCATCTTTCAATGGAAGAGCATGAAGGATTGGTGCTGGGATTCAGCTGAGTAACACTTTCATTGGATCCTGCAGCCAAATTCAAATTTTAATTATGACTGCTTGCTGCTGAGGGCTGTAAGCTTTCACAACCACATGCATTTTTATCTGTATTGTCTGCAGAAAGTTTTGTAGTGTCAGCTGCTTCTTATGCATTTTATTTCACAAATATAAAAAAGAAAAAAAGAAAACAGCTACGCTTCTCTTTTGTTTATAATGTCTCCAATTTCGCTACTTAAATATTTTTGAATTTTTTTTTTTAATTTTACAAATGCTTTTTTTTACTGAAATGCTGTATATTTCTGTAACATATTATTTAGAAAACAACCAGCATAGTTGCTTTACCAAATGAAATTACTGGGAGAAAGCACTCACACATGAACAGTTTTGGGGAAAATAATATTTTTTGAGTTGAAAATAAAATGCAATGTATGTATTTATTTTCCTTTCCGTTTCATTAATATGTCTACAAACACTTTCTCGATGTCCAGCCCTTTTAATCAAACCTTTAAACCAATATAACAATGCAAATTATATGTGTTTGTTTATTTATTTATTTAACTTTTTTTTTTTACCCCGGTTTTCTCCCAAATTTGAAATGCCCAATTATTATTATTTGATCCCGGTTCACCGCTGCAACCCCCTGACGACTTGGGAAACGGAGGCTGGAACACGCATCCCCTGAAACGTGCTCCTGCCAATCCATCATTTTTCGCACTGCAGATCCACAGTGAAGCCACCAGACCTATAGTGCCGGAGGACAACACAGATCTGATGGCTCCACTGCAGAACCGCAGGCGCCCTATCGACCACAGGGGTCGCTGGTGAGCGGTGAACCGTGGATTCCCCTGCCGACCTAAGCCCTCCCTACCCGGGTGGCGCTCGGTCAATTGTGCGCCGCCTCCTAGTCACGGTCGGCAGTGACATAGCCTGGATTCAAGCCTGCGATCTCCAGGTTATAGGGCGCATCCTGCACTCCAAGCGGAGCGCCTTTACTGGATGCGTCAAAGAGATGAAAGTGAGGAGAAGTAAAAAAAAAGCTGAAAACTGGCAGGAATCTGGGATCCACGGCCGTGTTGGGTTTTTTGCTCAGGAACCCAAATTGAATGAAGTTAAGATTCAGATTACACCTGAAATTAGAATGTAAGACCCGATAGACCCCTGAAACCACTTAAGTCGGATATGACAGGTTCTCCTGTAGAATACTTCACTAAAAAAATGCGATTTTCTAGGGAGTATATTTAGGCTGTGTTTTCCTCTCAGTTGCATCCTCATCTTTGTTAGAAGCCATGCCGTCATGGTCTAAACAGACTATGAATGCTGCTGATGGTGAAATTTTGACTTTTGCCTATTGGTTTATTAACTGACAGGTTATTTTACAGGCCCAGTATTTTTTTTATGTTTTTACTGGCCGGAAAATACTGTCATTTTATTATGCAAATGACACTCTCTGTTTCTTTTATGCATATGGCACTCTCTGTTTCTTTTATGCATATGGCACGCTCTGTTTCTTTTATGCATATGGCACTCTCTGTTTCTTTTACGCATATGGCACTCTCTGTTTCTTTTATGCATATGGCACTCTTTGTTTCTTTTATGCATATGGCACTCTCTGTTTCTTTTATGCAAATGACACTCTCTGTTTCTTTTACGCATATGGCACTCTCTGTTTCTTTTTAAAATCAATAAGAAAATCAAAACTGTTTTAAATGCAAGACTCATCTTCTCATGAACAAACATGTTTTTTGAAGATTGTTTCCTTGTTCCATGGAAGGGGCTTGGCAGATTGTAATATTTACTTAGGCATTACAATCATAAATTACCTTTTAAAGTACATAACAATCAGTCTATCCTGCCGCTTGCTTTATCAATGGCCTTACTGTCCCTCCCGTTGTGGGTTATTGTTAAGGCTACCGAGAGGTGCCGTATAAAAAAAAAGTGGGGGGGGGGGCACTAATTGTATTTTTTATTTATAAAACTGGCCTATATTTTAACAAAACTTAAATACAACATCATAGCATCCTATATTTTAACAAAACTTAAATACAACATCATAGCATCCTATATTTTAAGAAAACTTAAATACAACATCATAGCATACTTTTCTATTGCATTCAAATACTTGAATACTGTTCTGAATATTGTATCGATTTATATATGCAGAACTGATACAATATTATCACAAGCAAAAGGGCACGCAGACCAAAACAAAAGGTTCACAAAAACTAAATACAAAATGAACAAACGAGTACCTTTGTAACCACTTCACAAACTTAGTAGCAATCATGTGTTTGGCACTGTGTCTCCTTGCCACAATACCTAATTCTAAATGTAAATAAATACACAAAACTATAATAACAATAATAATAATAATAATAATAATAATAATAATAATAATAATAATAAATACATAAATATATAAAAGGGGCAGGCACCCCATTACACTCGCCCACCCTTGTGTGCAGCACACATCATCCAACCTTCCCCCTTAAAACTGCAAAAGTTTAGGTCCACATTCTGGGGTGGGAACGGAGGCTTCCCGGGACAGTGGCACGCAGGCAGCATTCCCTGGCGGTGGCGTGCAGATGTCCCCAGGCGACAATGAGCAAGCTACCGCAGGTGACGGTGAGCAGGCAACCCCAGGCAATGGTGAGCAGACGACCCCAGGTGACGGTGGTCCTGGACCCCCAACCTGCTCCGGATCCTCGGGCGGTGAACTTGGGAGGGGAGCCCCTGGCCAAGAAGGCAGCAGTGGGAGCTTCACTTCTTTCTCGTGTTCTGTAGCCGGTGGCTCCCTTTTCTGGGGCTCTGGCCCCAGACTTTCCAGCAGCGCTGGAATTAACATCACCCCGGGCGATGACGTGGAGACATCCCCGGGCGATGACGTGGAGGCATCCCCGGGCGATGTCGTCGAGGCATCCCCGGGCGGTGTCGTCGAGGCATCCCGGGGCGGTGTCGTCGAGGCACCCCCGGGCGGTGTTGTCGAGGCACCCCCGGGCGGTGTCGTCGAGGCATCCCGGGGCGGTGTCGTGCAGGCACCCCCAGGCGGTGTTGTCGAGGCACCCCCATGCGGTGTCGTCGAGGCATCCCCTGGCGATGACGTGGAGGCACCCCCGGGCGGTGTCGTCGAGGCATCCCGGGGCGGTGTCATGCAGGCACCCCCGGGCGATGACGTGGAGGCATCCCTGGGCGGTGTCGTCGAGACATCCCCAGGAAATGACATGGAGGCATCCCCGGGCAGTGTCGTCGAGGCATCCCTGGGCGGTGTCGTCGATGCATCCCCGGGTGGTGTCGTCGAGGCATCCCCAGGCTGTTTCGTCGAGGCATCCCCGATCCCCGGGCTGTTTCGTCGAGGCATCCCCGGGCGGTGTCGTCGAGGCATCCCTGGGGCAGTGTCGTGCAGGCACCCCTGGGCGGTGTCGTCGAGGCATCCCGGGGCGGTGTCGTCGAGGCACCCCCGGGCGGTGTTGTCGAGGCACCCCCGGGCGGTGTCGTCGAGGCATCCCGGGGCGGTGTCGTGCAGGCACCCCCAGGCGGTGTTGTCGAGGCACCCCCATGCGGTGTCGTCGAGGCATCCCCTGGCGATGACGTGGAGGCACCCCTGGGCGGTGTCGTCGAGGCATCCCGGGGCGGTGTCATGCAGGCACCCCCGGGCGATGACGTGGAGGCATCCCTGGGCGGTGTCGTCGAGACATCCCCAGGAAATGACATGGAGGCATCCCCGGGCAGTGTCGTCAAGGCATCCCTGGGCGGTGTCGTCGATGCATCCCCGGGTGGTGTCGTCGAGGCATCCCCGGGCTGTTTCGTCGAGGCATCCCCGATCCCCAGGCTGTTTCGTCGAGGCATCCCCGGGCGGTGTCGTCGAGGCATCCCTGGGGCAGTGTCGTGCAGGCACCCCCGGGCGGTGTCGTCGAGGCATCCCGGGGCGGTATCGTCGAGGCACCCCCAGGCGGTGTCGTCGAGGCATCCCGGGGCGGTGTCATGCAGGCACCCCCGGGCGGTGTCGTCGAGGCATCCCCGGGCGGTGTCGTCGAGGCATCCCCGGGCGGTGTCGTCGAGGCATCCCGGGGCGGTGTCATGCAGGCACCCCCGGGCGGTGTCGTCGAGGCATCCCCGGGCGGTGTCGTCGAGGCATCCCCAGGCGATGACGTGGAGGCACCCCCGAGCGGTGTCGTCGAGGCATCCCCGGGCGGTGTCGTCGAGGCATCCTGGGGCGGTGTCGTGCAGGCACCCCCAGGCGGTGTTGTCGAGGCACCCCCATGCGGTGTCGTCGAGGCATCCCCTGGCGATGACGTGGAGGCACCCCCGGGCGGTGTCATCGAGGCACGGGCGGTGTCGTCGAGGCACCCCCGGGCGGTGTTGTCGAGGCATCCCGGGGCGGTGTCATGCAGGCACCCCCGGGCGATGACGTGGAGGCATCCCTGGGCGGTGTCGTCGAGGCATCCCTGGGAAATGACATGGAGGCATCCCCGGGCAGTGTCGTCGAGGCCTCCCTGGGCAGTGTCGTCGATGCATCCCCGGGTGGTGTCGTCGAGGCATCCCCGGGCTGTTTCGTCGAGGCATCCCCGATCCCCGGGCTGTTTCGTCGAGGCATCCCCGGGCGGTGTCGTCGAGGCATCCCTGGGGCAGTGTCGTGCAGGCACCCCCGGGCGGTGTCGTCGAGGCATCCTGGGGCGGTGTCGTCGAGGCACCCCGGCGGTGTCGTCGAGGCATCCCGGGGCGGTGTCATGCAGGCACCCCTGGGCGGTGTCGTCGAGGCATCCCTGGGCGGTGTCGTCGAGGCATCCCCGGGCGGTGTCGTCGAGGCATCCCCGGGCGATGGCGACCCGGCCTCCCTGGGCGATGGCGAACAGGCAGCCCTAGGCATCGCAGGCTCGGCAGCCCAACGGGAGCTCCGCTTCTCCCCTGGTGATGGAGGCGGGAACAACATGCAGTCTCCCTCTAATGGTGGAGGTGGGAGCGGCAGGCAGTCCGTCCTCCCATGGTGGAGGACGCAGGAGCTGTAGGTAGTCCTCCCATGGAGGTGGAGGTGGGAGAGGTATGTAGTCCTCCTATGGTGGTGGAGGTGGGAGCCGCAGTCAATCTTCCTCTCCTGGTGGAGGTGGGAGCTGCAGGCAATCTTCCTTTGCTGGTGGAGGTGGGAACAGCTCCCTCTTGGGCGCTGGACGCTTGAGCTTCCCCCGTCTGGGCTCTGGATGCTCGGGCTCCTCCCACTTGGGCGCTAGTTCCTCCTCCTGATATTGGGTGGGGCAGATAGCCACTGTGTGGTCATACTCCCCACAGCCGGGGCACAACTCCGCCACGAGGCTCCTCACAAAAGTCTCCCAGACGTCATCCCTCTTTTCCCTCTCTCCCTTTTTTCTCTCTCCACTCTTCTCCCTGTGCTCCTTCTCCCCATTCTCAAAAAAAAGAAAAAAAAATGTCGTGCAGGCACCCCCGGGCAGTGTCGTCGAGGCATCCTGGGGCGGTGTCGTCGAGGCACCCCCGGGCGGTGTCGTCGAGGCATCCCGGGGCGGTGTCATGCAGGCACCCCTGGGCGGTGTCATGCAGGCACCCCTGGGCGGTGTCGTCGAGGCATCCCTGGGCGGTGTCGTCGAGGCATCCCCGGGCGGTGTCGTCGAGGCATCCCCGGGCGATGGCGACCCGGCCTCCCTGGGCGATGGCGAACAGGCAGCCCTAGGCATCGCAGGCTCGGCAGCCCAACGGGAGCTCCGCTTCTCCCCTGGTGATGGAGGCGGGAACAACATGCAGTCTCCCTCTAATGGTGGAGGTGGGAGCGGCAGGCAGTCCGTCCTCCCATGGTGGAGGACGCAGGAGCTGTAGGTAGTCCTCCCATGGAGGTGGAGGTGGGAGAGGTATGTAGTCCTCCTATGGTGGTGGAGGTGGGAGCCGCAGTCAATCTTCCTCTCCTGGTGGAGGTGGGAGCTGCAGGCAATCTTCCTTTGCTGGTGGAGGTGGGAACAGCTCCCTCTTGGGCGCTGGACGCTTGAGCTTCCCCCGTCTGGGCTCTGGATGCTCGGGCTCCTCCCACTTGGGCGCTAGTTCCTCCTCCTGATATTGGGTGGGGCAGATAGCCACTGTGTGGTCATACTCCCCACAGCCGGGGCACAACTCCGCCACGAGGCTCCTCACAAAAGTCTCCCAGACGTCATCCCTCTTTTCCCTCTCTCCCTTTTTTCTCTCTCCACTCTTCTCCCTGTGCTCCTTCTCCCCATTCTCAAAAAAAAGAAAAAAAAATGTTCCTGCAGTATCCCTGGTCTGACTCCTGGAGGTGCTGCTATCCTATGATGACACCGGTGATCAAGATGGTTTTGAGTGGCATGGATGGTGACGTCAGTGTCCAGTAGCAGCACACAAACAACCAGGGATACGGGGTTGAGAAGGCTACAGCTGTATATTTATTAAATAAAAAAACTTTACAAAAACCTTTTGTTTTGGCACGCGGGCCAAAACAAAAGGTTCACCAAAAGTAAATACAAAATGAACAAACGAGTACCTTTGTAACCACTTCACAAACTTAGTAGCAATCGTGTGTTTGGCACTGTGTCTCTATGAGTCTCTCTCCTTCTCCAACCAACCACTTAATGAGTGGTAGAGCGGGTCCTTTTATATTGTGGCTGGAGTCTTAACTACCATTCAATCACGCAATTACCTCATTAAGGCTCCAGTCACATTCTTCCCAAGGTTTTTATAGATGGGGAATTAACCCCATGCTTGCCACAATACCTAATTCTAAATAATAATACATAATGCAAATTAATACACATAATAATAATAATAATAATAATAATAATAATAATAATAATAATAATAATAATAATAAATACATACATGTATTAAAGATCACAGGGATGAAAATGTGAGTAACTTTTGAACAGATTAATATTTTTACACGAAACAAATGCAGGTATACTCAGTCACCCTAGCGTGTTCTACCACAAAACCACCTTGGTGCAGGGCGAGGGGAAAATGTGCATTTTTTTTACTATTTGTATTGAAAAACCACAGAAGCGACTGGAACGTTACTATCCACATCAAAAGATCTACCCCAGAGGGACAGTGCATGCCATTTTTCAGGCAAATCCATCTCAAAACTTAAAGGGCAAAAATAAAATAATAATATTTGGAAAAAAGCAATTACATTTATAACATTTTAAGAATAACTATTCTAACTAATTCGCTATTAGAGCTCGATTAAGAGAAAACGTTTATTTTTATGTTATAGTATCAAAGTGCTGTATTTGATTTGGGCAGATGTAAGAAACGACTCATAATTGGAAAAGTTTAACCTCTTCAACTCCAGATACAAAAATGAATGTGCACTTCAGGTACCAGATTTTGAAATGATTGTAATTGGTATTTTTAATCCCTGAAATTGGTATAAAATAATAATATTTGGAAAAAAGTAATTACATTTTATAACATTTTTATTAACCCTTTAGGCTCCTGTGTACTAGTCATATTCAATAAAGCAAAACAGACACAAAAGTTTTTTTTTTTTTACATTTTATTTTTGTGTGATATATATATATATATATATATATATATACAGTACTGTGCAAAAGTTTTAGGCAGGTGTGAAAAAATGCTGTAAAGTAAGAATGCTTTCAAAAATAGACATGTTAATAGATTATATTTATCAGTTAACTAAATGCAAAGTGAGTGAACAGAAGAAAAATCTAAATCAAATCCATATTTGGTGTGACCACCCTTTGCCTTCAAAACAGCATCAAGCATCAATTCTTCTAGGTACACTTGCACACAGTTTTTGAAGGAACTCGGCAGGTAGGTTGGCCCAAACATCTTGGAGAACTAACCACAGTTCTTCTGTGGATTTAGGCAGCCTCAGTTGCTTCTCTCTTTTCATGTAATCCCAGACAGACTTGATGATGTTGAGATCAGGGCTCTGTGAGGGCCATACCATCACTTCCAGGACTCCTTGTTCTTCTTTACGCTGAAGATAGTTCTTAATGACTTTCGCTGTATGTTTGGGGTCGTTGTCATGCTGCAGAATAAATTTGGGGCCAATCAGATGCCTCCCTGATGGTATTGCATGATGGATAAGTATCTGCCTGTACTTCTCAGCATTGAGGAGACCATTAATTCTGACCAAATCCCCAACTCCATTTGCAGAAATGCAGCCCCAAACTTGCAAGGAACCTCCACCATGCTTCACTGTTACCTGCAGACACTCATTCGTGTACGCTCTCCAGCCCTTCGGCGAACAAACTGCATTCTGCTACAGCCAAATATTTCAAATTTTGACTCATCAGTCCAGAGCACCTGCTGCCATTTTTCTGCACCCCAGTTCCTGTGTTTTCGTGCATAGTTGAGTCGCTTGGCCTTGTTTCCACGTCGGAGGTATGGCTTTTTGGCCGCAAGTCTTCCATGAAGGCCACTTCTGATCAGACTTCTCCGGACAGTAGATGGGTGTACCAGGGTCCCACTGTTTTCTGCCAGTTCTGAGCTGATGGCACTGCTGGACATCTTCCGATTGCGAAGGGAAGTAAGCATGATGTGTCTTTCATCTGCTGCAGTAAGTTTCCTTGGCCGACCACTGCGTCTACGGTCCTCAACGTTGCCTGTTTCTTTGTGCTTCTTCAAAAGAGCTTGGACAGCACATCTGGAAACCCCTGTCTGCCTTGAAATTTCTGCCTGGGAGAGACCTTGCTGATGCAGTATAACTACCTTGTGTCTTGTTGCTGTGCTCAGTCTTGCCATGGTGTATGACTTTTGACAGTAAACTGTCTTCAGCAACCTCACCTTGTTAGCTGAGTTTGGCTGTTCCTCACCCAGTTTTATTCCTCCTACACAGCTGTTTCTGTTTCAGTTAATGATTGTGTTTCAACCTACATATTGAATTGATGATCATTAGCACCTGTTTGGTATAATTGTTTAATCATACACCTGACTATATGCCTACAAAATCCCTGACTTTGTGCAAGTGTACCTAGAAGAATTGATGCTGTTTTGAAGGCAAAGGGTTGTCACACCAACTATGGATTTGATTTAGATTTTTCTTCTGTTCACTCACTTTGCATTTAGTTAATTGATAAATATAACCTATTAACATGTCTATTTTTGAAAGCATTCTTACTTTACAGCATTTTTTCACACCTGCCTAAAACTTTTGCACAGTACTGTATATATATATATATATATATATATATATATATATATATATATATATATATATATATATATATATATACTTGCACAAGCTGGTGTTATGTATTAAACAAACATTTCTCTCATATATGTTAACTTTATTGGAGTTCAGGAGGTGTGAGCCAGTGCTTCGCCCCTTCCTAATTTCACCTGCCTATCATCATTGACTAATTTCACCTGTCTAACATCATTGACTCCCTATTTAAACCCAGTCAAAGCTCTTTCTCTTGTGTTTTGCTTTTTTGCATATGCTGCAACCCGTTCTCCCTCCCTGCCAGATTCTCCTCAAAATATCAGATTCATTTCTCTATCTCATCATTTCTAAGATGGAAGCTCAGTACCATCTACTTCTAATGCAGACCTCTACCCAGCAACAAGACCTGCTGCCCCGGCACTACGGAGATGAAAATGCTCCGCCAGCAGGCTCAGCCTCCAGAGCAGCTATGTTATATGGATTGGCCACTCACCAAACTCTTAAAAACCCTGCACGACAACAATATCAACCTCCTGGCTGGAAGCGAGCGTATGGCGTTGTTCAATAATAATTGTACCTTTAAATCTGCTACACCCACGTTGCCTCCTTCTCGCAAGCGCGCTTCTGCAAACTCACTCACCCACCCAGAGTCCCAGCACAGGCTGCAGCAGTCCCTCCTCTCCAGTCATGGTCATCCCCTCCTCTCCAGCGCAGCACAGCTGAACAGATCCCATCCTTCAGCTTCATAATAACATTTTCAAGGACATGAAGTCCCTCATTCACCACATCGCCGTCTCAATTGCTTCAATTAATACACAGCTCAATGATATGGACAAACGGGTTACTTCCAACACTGCAGCAACCTCCATTACTTCAAGCCCAGTATTCGCCTCTTCAATCATGGCAGCCGTCTTCACGATCAGCACTTCCGGTCCCCACAGCTGACGTTCCCACCTATAACCGGACATCAGCCGCCCTCAATGGTCCACAGCAAGCGCCTGTATTCTGAAATCAAGTCCAGCGAACACATATGGTTTCTCCTTTTGATATTTGTGCAACATTAACGGTTATTTTCCAAGCTTGTTTCATTTTATTTTTCGGAAAGGGAACATTTTCAAGTACAATTCTAATTTAGACTGCTTGCAAGTACTAAGAAATGGCTGAGTTGTTTTTTCTGTCAAGTTTAATTTTTGGAAACAGTCTTCACACTGCTATTTTACTGGACTTTCCCATCCTGTACACTTCCAGTTTTCACTGCTACTGAGCTAAAGATATTTTCATATTTTTGATTTTACCCCGGCAAAGCCAACTTTCACTTGCTCCCCGCCCCTACTCGCTCAGCAGCACCAGTAACACCTTGTCAGCAATAAATACTCATTTAGATAGCTTAGACAATCGCTCCAGCAGCATTGCAGTTCCTCCTTCAGCCTCTCATCCCAATCTCCACCCCCTCTTAACACTAGAAGGACCGGAGATATACTCATACCTAGAAGCCCCGCAGCAGTCTTTCCGACGGCTGTATTAAAAACACTGTAAATAGTATAACGAAAGGAGAAACAGTCGGATGTAATCTGTTTTTGATGAAACTGGCTGCTTGCACCCCAGGTTGAAATTTGCAGTCAATTGATCTGCAGTTGCTCCCCTGTTTTCCCTTGCACTTCGAATTAATGCACGGATATCACGATCCTGGAGTATGTGCTTCCGCCCACTGTTGCCCTTTGCTGATGATGTCTTTCCCTCGGAGTTCCATGCCGACATCACCTTAGACACCTTTTCTCGTGAAACATCAGCAAATTGAGCTGTCTTGGTCACTGAAGCTCCTGCCAAACGCACCCCAACAATCACCCCTCTTTCAAAGTCAATGAGGTCTCCTCTTGCAGCCATGCTAGCCATAATTATAGGCAACCAGGCCTGTCCAGCATTTTTATACATGACCCTAAGCATGCTGGGATGTTATTTGTTTAATTAAGGCATGAGCCACATCTGTGTGGAAGCCCTTGCTTTCAATATACTCGGTGTCCCTTATTTACCCAGGTGTTTCCATTTGTTTGTCCACTACCTGTATAGATATATGAACATTTATAGATATATGAACATTTTTACAAATCAAAACAAGAAAATGTAAATAAATAAACATCTGAACAGACATCGGTTTACAACATATATATATATATATATATATATATATATATACAGTACTGTGCAAAAGTTTTAGGCAGGTGTGAAAAAATGCTATAAAGTAAGAATGCTTTCAAAAATAGACATGTTAATAGATTATATTTATCAATTAACTAAATGCAAAGTGAGTGAACAGAAGAAAAATCTAAATCAAATCCATATTTGGTGTGACAACCCTTTGCCTTCATCAATTCTTCTAGGTACACTTGCACAAAGTCAGGGATTTTGTAGGCATATAGTCAGGTGTATGATTAAACAATTATACCAAACAGGTGCTAAAGATCATCAATTCAATATGTAGGTTGAAACACAATCATTAACTGAAACAGAAACAGCTGTGTAGGAGGAATAAAACTGGGTGAGGAACAGCCAAACTCAGCTAACAAGGTGAGGTTGCTGAAGACAGTTTACTGTCAAAAGTCATACACCATGGCAAGACTGAGCACAGCAACAAGACACGAGGTAGTTATACTGCATCAGCAAGGTCTCTCCCAGGCAGAAATTTCAAGTCATACAGGGGTTTCCAGATGTGCTGTCCAAGCTCTTTTGAAGAAGCACAAAGAAACGGGCAACGTTGAGGACCGTGAGACGCGGTGGTCGGCCAAGGAAACTTACTGCAGCAGATGAAAGACACATCATGCTTACTTCCCTTCGCAATCGGAAGATGTCCAGCAGTGCCATCAGCTCAGAACTGGCAGAGAACAGTGGGACCCTGGTACACCCATCTACTGTCTGGAGAAGTCTGGTCAGAAGTGGCCTTCATGGAAGACTTGCGGCCAAAAAGCCATACCTCCGACTTGGAAACAAGGCCAAGCGACTCAACTATGCACGAAATCACAGGAACTGGGGTGCAGAAAAATGGCAGCAGGTGCTCTGGACTGATGAGTCAAAATTTGAAATATCTGGCTGTAGCAGAAGGCAGTTTGTTCGCCGAAGGGCTGGAGAGCGTACATGAATGAGTGTCTGCAGGCAACAGTGAAGCATGGTGGAGGTTCCTTGCAAGTTTGGGGCTGCATTTCTGCAAATGGAGTTGGGGATTTGGTCAGAATTAATGGTCTCCTCAATGCTGAGAAGTACAGGCAGATACTTATCCATCATGCAATACCATCAGGGAGGCATCTGATTGGCCCCAAATTTATTCTGCAGCATGACAACGACCCCAAACATACAGCGAAAGTCATTAAGAACTATCTTCAGCGTAAAGAAGAACAAGGAGTCCTGGAAGTGATGGTATGGCCCCACAGAGCCCTGATCTCAACATCATCGAGTCTGTCTGGGATTACATGAAGAGAGAGAAGCAACTGAGGCTGCCTAAATCCACAGAAGAACTATGGTTAGTTCTCCAAGATGTTTGGGCCAACCTACCTGCCGAGTTCCTTCAAAAACTGTGTGCAAGTGTACCTAGAAGAATTGATGCTTGATGCTGTTTTGAAGGCAAAGGGTGGTCACACCAAATATGGATTTGATTTAGATTTTTCTTCTGTTCACTCACTTTGCATTTAGTTAATTGATAAATATAATCTATTAACATGTCTATTTTTGAAAGCATTCTTACTTTACAGCATTTTTCACACCTGCCTAAAACTTTTGCACAGTACTGTATATATATATATATATATATATATATATATATATATATATATATATATATATATATATATATAAAACTAAAACGATCGCAATACATTTTTAACTTTTCAACAGCAATCGGTTTATTATCATATGCGCAAAAGCAACTGAACAACGTAGATAAATAAACTTAGAAAAAAACATTTTACAGAAGCGCACAGCACAAGAAGTTATAAAAAAAGTCTAATTTATTTTTCTTTTTTTCGACAAAAGGGTATTCCTTTACCTTGAGTCTAAGGCTGTTCACAATCAACACAGATAATGCGCTTCTCCACGCCGCCTTTCTGCACAGGGCACAAATATAAAGTACATAAATATAAAGTTTTATATTTATTGCACTTGCCAACCTGGCATTGGAGTCTCTTGCGGCTCTCAGCGGGGTTGCCAGCTTCAGCTGTGGGTACACGCTTGGCAGTTTCTCTCTGTTCCAAATGCTTCTTGCGAAGTTGCTGTGCTAACTGTAAAATATATTTTCTCCTTGGTAAATTCTTCTCCGTGCATTCTTCATAAAGTACCCAGGAGTTGATGGCTGCTAGGTCCAATACATTGTAAAACACCTGAACAGACCACTGTCGGGAGCCAGCTTTCACAGAATACTTCCTTGCCATCTGATCCGAAACATCAACTCCATATTTTGTTGCGTTGTAAAACTCCATGGTCTCCGGTATTTATTTTCACTAGTCCCGAAAGCTAATTGACTGACCAAAGCAGCGCAGCTGGCAAGCAGCCCAAGCAGTTCCAGCCCCGCCCCCATCTATCAGCATTCCAGAGTACAATCTGGTTACAGCATCTGCTTCAGGCTCCCAATCAGCAGCCGCCATCCGATGTCACGCCCTCTCCCCATTGATCCGAAGGCAAGTAATAGAAGATAGCCAAGTTCCACACATGCTCCGCGGTCACAAACACACATACGATCTGCACCGCTCCGCAGTCACAGACACACATACAGCTCTGCACCGTCCCGCGGTCACAGACACACATACAGCTCTGCACCGTCCCGCGGTCACAGACACACATACGATCTGCACCGCCCCGCAGTCACAGACACACATACAGCTCTGCACCGTCCCGCGGTCACAGACACACATACGATCTGCACGGCCCTGCAGTCACAGACACACATACAGCTCTGCACCGTCCCGCGGTCACAGACACACATACGATCTGCACCGCTCCGCAGTCACAGACACACATACAGCTCTGCACCGTCCCGCGGTCACAGACACACATACGATCTGCACCGCCCCGCAGTCACAGACACACATACAGCTCTGCACCGTCCCGCGGTCACAGACACACATACGATCTGCACGGCCCTGCAGTCACAGACACACATACGCTAAGCACCGCCCTGCAGTCGCAGACACACATACGCTCTGCACTGCCCCGCAGTGACAGACACACATACGCTCAGCACCGCCCTGCAGTCAGACACACATACGCTCAGCACCGCCCCGCAGTCACAGACACACATACGCTAAGCACCGCCCTGCAGTCGCAGACACACATACGCTCTGCACTGCCCCGCAGTGACAGACACACATACGCTCTGCACCGCCCCGCAGTCACAGACACACATACGCTCAGCACCGCCCCGCAGTCACAGACACACATACGCTCAGCACCGCCCCGCAGTCACAGACACACATACGCTCAGCACCGCCCCGCAGTCACAGACACACATACGCTCAGCACCGCCCCGCAGTCACAGACACACATACGCTCAGCACCGCCCCGCAGTGACAGACACACATACGCTCTGCACCGTCCCACAGTCACAGACACACATACGCTCAGCACCGCCCCGCAGTCACAGACACACATACGCTCAGCACCGCCCCGCAGTGACAGACACACATACGCTCTGCACCGTCCCACAGTCACAGACACACATACGCTCAGCACCGCCCCGCAGTCACAGACTCACATACGCTCTGCACCGTCCCACAGTCACAGACACACACATACGCTCAGCACCGCCCCGCAGTCACAGACACACATACGCTCAGCACCGCCCAGCAGTGACAGACACACATACGCTCTGCACCGTCCCACAGTCACAGACACACATACGCTCAGCACCGCCCCGCAGTCACAGACTCACATACGCTCTGCACCGTTCCACAGTCACAGACACACATACGCTCTGCACCGTCCCACAGTCACAGACACACATACGCTCTACACCGCCCCGCAGTCACAGACACACACCCACTTTAAAAGCCTTGGTTGGCCCCCTTCATAATCTCCCTCTATCCCATTCATATGCAAAAATCTTCTACTTCCTCCGAACCCAGATTCACTGAGTCTCTAATTCAAGTCGAGATGGACAAAGAATTCATGGCCGGATCCATCCCAGCTCCGTTCCCCGTCTTCAGGATTAGCCCCATCGGAATAGCGACCTGCAAAATATCAGGGAAAGCGCCTGATCATCGATCTTTCTGTTCCACTCCAGTCTCAACACCCTAATTCCCCACGATCAATTCTCCCTTCGTTACATTACAGTGTCTGATGCTATTAAATCCATCAAAGCAGCAGGCCAAGGCGCCTGGCTCGCAAAAGCGGATATTTTAGATGCTTTTAAATCTTCAATGAACAGGTCAATGCAGCTTCTTATCTGTGGTCATTGTGATGAGAATGAACAGGTCAATGCAGCTTCTTATCTGTAGTCATTGTGATGAGAATGAACAGGTCAATGCAGCTTCTTATCTGTAGTCATTGTGATGAGAATGAACAGGTCAATGCATCTTCTTATCTGTAGTCATTGTGATGAGAATGAACAGGTCAATGTAGTTTCTTATCTGTAGTCATCGTGATGAGAATGACCAGGTCAATGCAGCTTCTTATCTGTAGTCATTGTGATGAGAATGACCAGGTCAATGTAGTTTCTTATCTGTGGTCATTGTGCTGAGAATGAACAGGTCAATGCAGCTTCTTATCTGTAGTCATTGTGATGAGAATGAACAGGTCAATGAGGTTTCTTATCTGTGGTCATCATGATGAGAATGAACAGGTCAATGCAGCTTCTTATCTGTAGTCATTGTGATGAGAATGACCAGGTCAATGTAGTTTCTTATCTGTGGTCATTGTGATGAGAATGAACAGGTCAATGCAGCTTCTTATCTGTAGTCATTGTGATGAGAATGACCAGGTCAATGTAGTTTCTTATCTGTGGTCATTGTGATGAGAATGAACAGGTCAATGCATCTTCTTATCTGTAGTCATTGTGATGAGAATGAACAGGTCAATGTAGTTTCTTATCTGTGGTCATCATGATGAGAATGAACAGGTCAATGCAGCTTCTTATCTGTAGTCATTGTGATGAGAATGACCAGGTCAATGTAGTTTCTTATCTGTGGTCATTGTGATGAGAATGAACAGGTCAATGCATCTTCTTATCTGTAGTCATTGTGATGAGAATGAACAGGTCAATGTAGTTTCTTATCTGTACTCATTGTGATGAGAATGAACAGGTCAATGTAGTTTCTTATCTGTGGTCATCATGATGAGAATGAACAGGTCAATGCAGCTTCTTATCTGTAGTCATTGTGATGAGAATGACCAGGTCAATGTAGTTTCTTATCTGTGGTCATTGTGATGAGAATGAACAGGTCAATGCATCTTCTTATCTGTAGTCATTGTGATGAGAATGAACAGGTCAATGCATCTTCTTATCTGTAGTCATTGTGATGAGAATGAACAGGTCAATGTAGTTTCTTATCTGTACTCATTGTGATGAGAATGAACAGGTCAATGTAGTTTCTTATCTGTGGTCATTGTGATGAGAATGAACAGGTCAATGCATCTTCTTATCTGTAGTCATTGTGATGAGAATGAACAGGTCAATGCATCTTCTTATCTGTAGTCATTGTGATGAGAATGAACAGGTCAATGTAGTTTCTTATCTGTGGTCATTGTGATGAGAATGAACAGGTCAATGCAGCTTCTTATCTGTAGTCATTGTGATGAGAATGAATAGGTCAATGTAGTTTCTTATCTGTAGTCATTGTGATGAGAATGAACAGGTCAATGTAGTTTCTTATCTGTGGTCATTGTGATGAGAATGAACAGGTCAATGCATCTTCTTATCTGTAGTCATTGTGATGAGAATGAACAGGTCAATGCATCTTCTTATCTGTGGTCATTGTTATGAGAATGAACAGGTCAATGCATCTTCTTATCTGTGGTCATTGTGATGAGAATGAACAGGTCAATGCATCTTCTTATCTGTAGTCATTGTGATGAGAATGAACAGGTCAATGCATCTTCTTATCTGTAGTCATTGTGATGAGAATGAACAGGTCAATGCAGTTTCTTATCTGTGTTCATTATGATTTGTGGTGGTGTTCCACGATGAAAGGTGCCATGTAACAAAGATTGATGGATTTATTACTTTCACACACATTTTATGAATAATAAATGTTGTAACATTTACCTGTGTTGTCTACCATTGACGCTGCCATCTGCAGCGATTCTCCTATCTGGTGATAGTATGTTACCTTCACTGATGTCACCACATGAGTAATCCATTGGTATCCCATGTTAATGGCCATTTTGTGTAACATGTTGCCAAAATCCGCATGACTTTGGCAGGTGAAAAACATAGGGACCCTCCAGATTTGTGTAAAACACAAAATCTATTCTTCAGCAGACCAAATGCCATCTCAATAGTGTTCCTTGCTCTCTTGTGAGATAAATGAAATCCTGCTTGTCCAGGATTTGCTGGTGTGTCAGAAGGAGTTAAAAGCCAATGTTTTAAAGGGTATCCACTGTCTCCTGAAAAATAGTGACAGTATAATTATTGTAGTGCCATTTCTTCCACTACCCTGTTCACTGCAAATAACACATACTATTAAAATTACTTACCATGCTGTATTTGCTGGTAAGGACTCCATGTATGCTATTAAGGTATTCTGCTGCAGAATATAGGCATCATGGGCAGCACCCTCAAAACGCCTGTGACAGGATGGACGTGTGGTGACGTCAGGCCAGAATGCAGGAAGAAAACACTGACACCAGGGCTGTGTTCCAATTCATGAAAATGCACCCTACGAAGTGAAGATCGAAGGGCGGAAGTGGGCGGCGGCCATGTTAAGGGGTGTTCCAATCCGTAGTGAACATAAAATGCTCCCTTCGAAGGGGCCTTCAAGTGGGCGTTCCCGAAGTGTACAAGCACTGTACACTTCTGCGGAAGAGATTTTCTATTTACAACCCACCAAGCATTGCGTTAATCCCATCAAACATTGCGTCTTAAAGACACAGCGCAAAAATAGAGCCAGAGAATTGGAGTTCGTCTACAAATGTAATTAGCAATCATATAACAAAACAATATTATGCTTCGTGTGTCATATAAATAACACTCATGTGATTATTGTACGTGTCCCCAGATAAATATAAACCAATGTTCGAGATTCGAGAATTTATTGCATTCTCTGCTTGATGACGTTTTAATTTTAAATACATTTTTTTATATTTCTATTCACTTTTTTAATGTATATTTACATATCTCAGTTGTATTGGTTAGTATTATGTTATTTTATATATTTTATATTTTATATATGCACGCATATAAAATGTCAACATGATAAGCAAATGTTTTATGAATGCTTTATAATGAATAGCTACTTAAGCATAGCAATATTTAAAAGATCTCTTACACATACAAAAAAAAAATGTCAATGACCTCCCGAGTTTCTTCTATGGCAGACTGTACTTTTTAAAATGCTTTTATTGAAACAAAATTATACATCAATAGGATATCAACTCCTATAATAAATAAATAAATAAATAATAATAAAATAAAATAAAATAAAAACGAGAGAAATAAACTATACATTGCCAGGAATATTACAATGTTGCTTCCAAAATCAATTTAAAAAAGCACACGTTTTTCTTGTTTTCTTATTTCTAATTGTTTTAATGGTGCTGCTATAATCATCTCTATTTTAAATCAAATATAATTTAGAGTAGAATTTGACAACTTCATTTTATGAATATATATTCCAAAAACTACTAAGAAATTAAAGATATACACAAACTTCTGTTCAATGTTTGTTAAAATAAAGCAAAGTATCAACACCACCAAAATGTACATTTATACCCAACTCCCCTAAAATAAAATGCTGCGTGTCATTATGGCAGACTGTACACATTTCTAGCGCTGACAAATAATGACGCCTTTCCCTGGCCGTGAATGATGACGCGAAAGTGTGTTCCAATTAAAACACTTTTGCGCCCCCTATGCCCTACATCCCTTCGAAGTGGTCACTCTTGGAAGTGATCACTTTGAAGGGAAGTAGGGTGTAGGGGCGAGGTTTTGAAATGGAACACAGCCCACGACTGCAGGCAAAAGATGCGCCGTGTGCCGTTTATTTAAATAACAAAAAAACACACACTTGCTCACCGAGCGAAACAAAAGATCTTCAATGGCCCACCCAAATCTGCGCCTCTGTGAATGCCAAGTTTAAGTATATATATATATATATATATATATATATATATATATATATATATATATATATATATATATATATAAATGTAAACTGTGTGCCCCGAAGGCGGATGTTTGAGTTTATGCCAAATAATGCCGCAAACCACGTTTAATTGACAGCTTGCGCGGATCTGTCGAAAGTCCCAGATGTTTATTTTAATGTGCATTTTTAAAGTAAGTTAGTAGTAGCGCGGCGGTCAACATGGCAAAACAAATCTGCACACACTTTTAAGAGTTTAGTAGCAAGGCTCGAGTGAACAGGATTATGACAGCTGTGCGATTTTCTGGAGTGTCATGATTATAACTGCAAGCCCCGACGCTTTATCCTGTGTAATGTGGAGAAGAGACGAGAGGATACTAGGCAATGGTAAGTAACTGACTGACTTTCATTGTATTTAATAATTGCTTAAAATGTAATACTGTGTTCTCGCTGGTTTGGTGGCGCTACCAGTGCATTCACTGCGAATATATATAAGTACATTTATTTTCTGTCTACTTAAAACATTTTTTATGGTTTACATGGGAGATATAGTGGTTGGGAGTGTTCCGTCTATAGACAGTTTTCCGTCTTAAATATTTTGGGAACTGAAATGAGTGTTTGTTTGGAATGTGTACTCTGTAGCAATGGCGGGCACTGACGAATTGAGAGCTGATTTCCTAAGCAATTCTTGCAATTTACCGTGGAGAAATAGGCATTTTATTTTCCTTACAGTATTTAACACTGAGAATTCATACTTTTACTGTGGCAACGCTGTCAAATAAGTACCGACTTCATGTTTGGTGTTCGTGTCAGCATGACCTAGCGAGTCAGTGTATGATGTTACAATTTATTAATAATTTGAAGGTATCTGTGGTTTTAAAACTTCATAATTATTTATACGTAGTATTAGAAATGTAAAGAAATACAAAAAACTTGGGTTTTGTCTTTCAGGTTTGCCGTTAACTTTTCTCCTGTATATAAGATTTAAGGCAGCAAAATATGGGAATTGCACGTTCCTTTTCATTAGCGTGTCAACATAATTTTAAAAGGTTTACAAAACTTGAAAAATGTTGCTGAATTTGTCACAAGGCTGTTTTAAAAAAAATCTATTTTTGTCTGCTTGTTGCGTTTTTTGCAGCCAACGCAGTATCTTTGTTTAGCTGTACCTGAGAAAAACGAAAGCAGACATATTTATCTGGAAACGAGGTATTCTCAGCACAGCTAAGATTTTAGTTTTGGTTTGAAGGCAGCAGGAGCTTAGAATGATTTTAAATTGTTGCTTGACAGACGCCCTTATGCAGGGTGACTTAGTTTCTGTTTGCAATTTTTTGTCAAATGAAACGGTTTTTGCAGTTATTGTGCACAGTGTGTTTGTTTCTGTAGGTTGTATGTATGCATATGTGCTTTGTATTTGTAGTGTACACGTACAACTACTGTAAACTGCAAAAATGTTTGCCTTGCTTCACTCGGCACCATACATTTTCAGTCTTGGTTACTTTGCTCTGCTCAAACCCCTGGGAGATGTTTGATGTATTCAGAGTTTTCATTCATTTAAATCATGTTTGTAATGTAAACTATTTCCTGTGACGTCAGACCTTTGGTACTTGCCCGTCCACCCGAAGTTGGGGCTAACCCAAATGTCCATTCCTAGCTCTGCCCCTGCTCCAGCTCCAGCTCCTGCTCCTGCTCCTCTCCGGCTCTCGTTCACTCTTCTGAACACCCACCACTCTGAGAGCTGCAGGTTTTTATACAGGTTTAGCAACAAATTAATCACTTAATTAATTTGGGAGATGGCCACCTTCTGCACAAGGTTTTTTAATTATTCCTGGCAGAGGACGAGCACCCAACCTCGCCTCTGCCAGAACACATTTAAACAAACAAAAATAAAACACACACGGCACTTCTCTGTCATATATAAATACAATACAATAAATAAATCATAATACAAACACAAATACGACACATGGGCGGAGGAGAAGACCCCGTTCTAAAAATAAATAAACAAATACATGTACAGGGCTCCTCGCCCTGTTACAACACCCATCCACATTAGTAAGCAGCATCTCATGATCACATATGGCCTGTACATTCAAGCTATGATGATGTTTCCGGTTGCAAATGTCAATTTAAGCGCTTTGTGATGGTGGTCCACTATGAAAGGTGCTATATAAAATAAAATAAAGATTGATTCATTATCTTTGGGTGCTAATATAGACATGTGGGTACAGTCTATAAAGCCAATTATGTTAGGCATAGCATATTTCAAATACACAGCTGTTTTAATTGCTAGTCTCTCTTGGTGATTATTTGGGAAGTGAATACATTTATTTATGTTTTCCATCATCCCAAGTAGGAAACAATGCACAAAATGGCTTGCCGAGGATTGAGACTCCTGTAGAATCCCCACAAACGCGTGTGAAAGAACCAGCAGCTAGAATCCGTACACTGTCATCACTCGAGCTTCCAAAGATGTGGACAGCGAGTTTTTTGCTTTGGGCTGCGGTGTATAAGCAAAGTGCATCTCTCCATAATCAGAGCTCTTTCTAATCTAAGACGCTCAATCCACCGACATTCTGTGAACACATCAAGTGATAAAATATACGAAGCCTGGCAGCTTGTCTTCTTCTGTTCTGCTGGACAAGTTGGGTAGCTTAAAGCAGTTCCACAGACATATTTCCAAGTGCATGGTCCACAGTGATGAGCAAGACAACAAAATGCAAACAAAGACACAAAAATTGACAAACACACGAATGCCAGGGTGTTTGCTTGTAATGGCTACACTAATAAACAATATTTCCATCGTTTTATCATAGATTGACAATTTCCTAAGTAAACACTGTAATTGTCATTAAATGCTTAATTGTTACCATCCATTGCAATACATTTGAGGAGGTTTAATATTGTATCATTATGAACACACACATAATAAGAATATTATGTAGACAGTTTTTAAAATGCTTGCAAACAGGGATAATGTGTTAATGTTTATTTTTAGGTAAGACAAGTATTGCTCCTGGTTTCGCTGCATACAGGACCTTAAAGCCATCTGTTAACATGCTTAAGAAATCTCGGTTTATACGTAGGGCTTCTGATTTTCGGTTTTAACAGATAAAACCCCATAAAACACCCCCAATACAAAAAAAATTAAATCGGTGGATAGCCAATAAACACAGGAAAGCACCGGAAAAACTGTGGAAATGGTTAATCAATTCACGTTGACTTTACCCTATTCCCATTAAAAAATAAAACCTACTACAATAAATATAAAATAATAATAATAATACATTTCCCAGTGCTGCTAGGCAATGTCCCGCCTTCCTGACTTGCATCTATCATTGATTCGTTCTAAATACTTTAAACCTGCCCCAACTACTGAGTGGCAGCACATTCCTACATTTCTAGAGACTCCGCTTGCGAGATTTAAAATGAGACTACAATCAGGATGGAGGCTTGGTAGTGGGATTTCAAGCTGTATTACAATTAAGACACGGAGGATTTAAAACAGAATTGTGGCAAAATGTACAAAAATGCCTACACACAAAAACCCCAGAAGAATGTGCCCGTGACCATAGGGATTTCGGTGTACAGCCCTCAAGCGGGCAGTACACCGCCAGCTCTCTGCTTTCCTGTCCAACCACTCTCTGCTCGACCCTCTCCAATCTGGCTTCTGCTCTGCTCACTCCTGTCTGTCACCAACTCACTAAACTCTGCCCGAGCTGCCTCTCTCTCCTCTGTCCTAATTCTCCTCGACCTCTCTGCTGCCTTTGTAACTGTCGATCACTCTATTCTACTGTCCTCTCTCGCTGATGTGGGAATCTCTGGCACTGTTCTGGCCTCGTTCTCCTCCTACCTCTCCAACCGCACTTACCAGGTAACCTGGCATGGAGCAACCGCCACACCTCGCCCTCTCTCAACAGGAGTCCCCCAAGGGTCAGTCTTGGGTCCTCTCCTGTTCTCTCCCTACACCCGCTCCCTGGGCCCCCTCATCGCATCCTATGGTTTCTCATACCATTTCTATGCTGATGATGCTCAGATTTTCCTCTCCTTCCCCACCTGTGACTCCACCATCCCCTCCCGTATCTCTACCTGTCTGTCTGCTATCTCCTCCTGGATGCACTCGCATCACCTCAAACTCAACCTCTCTAAATCTGACCTCCTTTTCTTTCCCTCCCCCTCCTTCCCCTCCTCTGATCTCTCTATTTCCGTTCCTCTGGAATTTACCACACTCTCTCCCTCCTCCTCAGCTAAGAACCTCGGAGTCACCCTGGACCCCTGCCTTTCTTATTCCCAGCACATCTCCACTCTGGCACGCACTTGCCGATTCTTCCTGAGCAACATACGAAGAATCCGACCCTTCCTCACCAACTATGCCACCCAGCTCCTGATCCAGGCCCTGGTACTCTCCCGCCTAGACTACTGCAACTCCCTCCTGGCTGGCCTCCCTGCGTCCGCCTCCCGTCCGCTCCAGCTCATCCAGAACTCCGCTGCTCGCCTGGTGTTCTCTCTGCCTCGCTTCTCCCACGCAACTCCACTGCTCTGCTCACTCCACTGGCTCCCAATCACCGCTCGCATCCAGTTCAAGACTCTTGTACTAGCCTACAGATGTCTTGATCAGACTGCACAGCTACCTCCAGACCCTCATCTCTCCCTACACCCCCACTCAACCTCTCCGCTCCTCCTGCACTAGAAGACTGGCTCTACCTCCTCTACGCTCCTCTGCCTCCAGAGCCCGCTCCTTCTCCACCCTCGCCCTGCAGTGGTGGAATGACCTTCCTACAGATGTCAGGACTGCCCAGTCCCTGACCACCTTCTGGCGCCTCCTCAAGACTTACCTCTTCAGACAGCACCTGTAGAACTCCTCTTTTTTCCCTCTGGACACTTATCACTCTTCCTTAAATGCGCTTTACTTGCTCTTATCCACCCCCTATTTTACTGCAATTATTCCTGTACTTTAGAGTACTGTAATCTGTCACAAGTGTTATTTAATCTGTTGTATTTTGTATTTAATTATATCCTGATGTAACTATCACTGACACTGTTATCTGCTCTGTTATTGAATCGTATTCTGTCATATACTTGTACATGCTAGAACCAAAGTCATTGTATTTTTTATATTGCTCTTAATTGTATTATTACTTGTACTGTGATTCTTGAAATGTATTTTTGTTTACGACTGTAAGTCGCCCTGGATAATGACGTCTGCTAAGAAATAAATAATAATAATTTTGTTGTGGAAGACAACAAGAAGACAAAGAAGGTACAACTTAAGTGTGCAAGTACTGTCCAGTTACTATACATATTTTGACCAAAAAAAACAAAACGCTCCAGCACTTTGAAAAGTAACTGAAAACACTTATTTTATACAGTATATCAAAAACGAAAGCCCTGAAAAAAAACGATTTACATAAAGCTCGAAAATAGCTAAAAATAAGCACCGAAAAATACAATTAATAAAACCCAAAGAACAGAAGCCCTATTTATACGCCACACAACTACTCCAAAACTCAATTCCAAGCAGCGCTGAATCGCTCGTAGGGAAGGAAAAGGGCTTCATTGAAACATCTGCAGACAGCCCTCCCCAGCGTAAGTCATGCAATGCTGGGTGATATGGAAGCAATAAAAGTGCAGTCTGATAAGCAGAAACAACCCCGCGAACCGACGAAGAAGTAACCACTAAAACACGAGTAGCCGTTACAGTGTTTCTTAATACATTAAAATGCGCTCACTGTTGCGGAATTCGAGCATTGAATTGACCTGTTAGTCTTATTGATATTATTCATTACATTTAGTTTCCATGAGTTACTAATTTTGAGAATTAAAAACAACACTAGCTCAATAGGTTATTTTTGTTGACAGTCAAACTTGTTTGATAACGTTTAAGAGTACTGCCCAGATATTATTAACCTTTCTTGATTGATTTCTGTGACAGGGTGCTCGTGTCACGTGTGTGAGTAACCGCTGCTTAGGCAATACAGAGAGACATGGGAGGTGGAGTTGAAATGCCAGCACAGGAGCTTGTGAAACAATTCAGAATTGGTCTTCTTCACATTAAAGTTGGTTTGGATGCTCTAGCTACTGTGGTTGGGGAGATAAAGCCCTTTTACGCGTGGCTGAAGCTAAGTGTGCGTATGTGCGGTATGTTATTATTTTCCAGAAATTATTCTTAGGATTCACATGTAAAACAGAGACTGTGAAACAATTCACAATTGGTCTCCTTTAAATTAAAGTTGGTTTGAGCACTCTAGCTTCTGTGGTTGGCGAGATACAGCCATTTTCATTCATGTTGGGTCAGCTTGAGTCGAATATCAAACGAATATCAAACGTCAAGCTAACTTTACCACGGTAGCATATTTTAGTTTAGAAAAGTAAATGATGGCTGGCGCAATTGCCATATTGTATTGATGGGGCTGGTATTTCACAGGATGTCTGGGAGGATGAGGATTCCAGCAAATGGTCCGATGCCACTGGCCGGTCACCCATTAACCGGTGCATTTCCTCCCAGAACCGAAAAAAAAAATGGGACCTCAGGGCGTTTTCTCTCCTTCAGGTACAGATATTTCAGTTTCTTGAATTTATCTCGTACCTGCAGGAGCGTTCTATTTATACCAAGTTCAGCCAGAGCACAGGTAATACTGGTGAAAATGGTGGCATTTCTTTGGCGAGGTCGATCCAGTTCATCCATAACCCCCAGGTCTGCAATAATTTGGAGGAGGAACGAGTTCCCTCATCCATCCAGCGGACCTGGTGTTGCGTGCTGTCAGAAGGGGTGGAAGCTTGAAACATCCTGTGGGAAAAAAGCTACATTATTCGTAGTATTATTATTATGATAATAATGCTGGTCATAACAATCTAGTAGTTCTCATGCATCGTTCATAACACACTGAAATGAATAAATAATGGTACAAATCAACATCTCTATATGCAATTTATATATAATTTAGCCGCGACCCTCATCAGGAGAAGTGGATTGATAATAATGGATGGATGGATGGATATTTAACTGATTTGTATTAGTAACACTGGGATAAGGAAAATCTTACTTATGCTACAAAGGAGGACAGAAAGACCGTATCCCAGAGAAGAGAGTTCTTTTACATAGGGGAAGTGGAGGAGGTATTGTGTTATTTCATGAAAGTCTATCGTTAAGTATTTTGCACGACTGTGGAGTTTGTTGCTATGGGACTAATTAGGCCAATTAGCGTGCACTTTAACGTGCTTTACCAAAGTTAAATGACACTTAAGTCACACACTTTTTTTGCTTTGCACTTTTGGAACGAGCACAATCATGCGTCATTTGCGCATGACACGTCATGAATGCACTATAGTAGTGCGATTAAAACTTGCATGTAAACACCGCCATTGATCCTTTCTCTCTTTATCACAGTGGAAGGTCCAGTTGTTTACATCTAAATACAGGCAACCGTTAATATATTAGAATGCAGTAGTATTATTCTGACTGAACTAATACCTATTTTTTTTGTTCATTAAGACGACCTACCTTCTGGCCAATTTTAGTGTTGCACTACTGTAAGCATTTTCTAATACTCATTATTTTAGACTACATTTTAGCTTAAAACAGAGCTTTTCGTTCCCATTTGTTCTTGCCAGGTTGTAATTAATTTCTGTGATATATAGAAAAATGTTTATCTTAATATAAACCCCTACCTTTTATTATCCGAAAGGTATTTTGTTTGTTAATATTAACGAGATCGCTCATTATAGAGTGGATCTTGGCTTTTAAATCGCTGACCATCAAAAATCCCAGCTTCATCGGCCAAAACCAGTGAGTCATCTCCAACACTGCTTTTACTACAAGCAGGTAAGAACGAGGTTACAAAATTAGCTGTATTCCTTCAGCAAGCTCACTGTTAAAGTTACAGTTTATACTATTTTTATTGTATTGTCTTGCTTTTTTCAAATACAACATTCTAATAGCTGTATTATTTTAGTCTTTCTAGAATATTTACTTTTAACTCAGAGACTCCTTTTTAGATCAAGTCTTAATGCTTATTTCAAATAAGATACATGACTGTTAATCCATTTAAACTATACATTTGTTTCACTCTTAAGAAATATAGCAGTAGTTTTAAGGCTTTGAATTGTTGATTCGAGTATTCTGTTTCCATTACAGCCCGACCTCTCTCTGCAGGCTCCTTCACAAGCTGCACACAAAAGCTACCTACAATATTTTCTACTGGGTATACAGATCTAGTTGAAAAGAGTACATACAGTATTAATATAATTATTGACAAAGAGTATATCATATTATTTCACTCAATACATGTTAGTTTAAATCATCCAATTCATGTCTAACAAATCAGCCCATTCCCTACAAGATTCGAACTCTCCTCCTGGCTCAGCTCGAAGTGGCTCTGCAAACACCACCACAGGCCTTACACAGATCTGCTAAGAAGATTCGAACTCTCCTCCTGGCTCAGCTCGAAGTGGCTCTGCAAACACCACCACAGGCCTTACACAGATCTGCTAAGAAGATTCGAACTCTCCTCCTGGCTCAGCTCGAAGTGGCTCTGCAAACACCACCACAGGCCTTACACAGATCTGCTAAGAAGATTCGAACTCTCCTCCTGGCTCAGCTCGAAGTGGCTCTGCAAACACCACCACAGGCCTTACACAGATCTGCTAAGAAGATTCGAACTCTCCTCCTGGCTCAGCTCGAAGTGGCTCTGCAAACACCACCACAGGCCTTACACAGATCTGCTAAGAAGATTCGAACTCTCCTCCTGGCTCAGCTCGAAGTGGCTCTGCAAACACCACCACAGGCCTTACACAGATCTGCTAAGAAGATTCGAACTCTCCTCCTGGCTCAGCTCGAAGTGGCTCTGCAAACACCACCACAGGCCTTACACAGATCTGCTAAGAAGATTCGAACTCTCCTCCTGGCTCAGCTCGAAGTGGCTCTGCAAACACCACCACAGGCCTTACACAGATCTGCTAAGAAGATTCGAACTCTCCTCCTGGCTCAGCTCGAAGTGGCTCTGCAAACACCACCACAGGCCTTACACAGATCTGCTAAGAAGATTCGAACTCTCCTCCTGGCTCAGCTCGAAGTGGCTCTGCAAACACCACCACAGGCCTTACACAGATCTGCTAAGAAGATTCGAACTCTCCTCCTGGCTCAGCTCGAAGTGGATCTGCAAACACCACCACAGGCCTTACACAGATCTGCTAAGAAGATTCGAACTCTCCTCCTGGCTCAGCTCGAAGTGGCTCTGCAAACACCACCACAGGCCTTACACAGATCTGCTAAGAAGATTCGAACTCTCCTCCTGGCTCAGCTCGAAGTGGCTCTGCAAACACCACCACAGGCCTTACACAGATCTGCTAAGAAGATTTTCTACTGGTTTTACATTCTTTAAAACACATTACAGTCATTACAATATTTGTTGCAGTTTCTCAAATGTTCAATTTGTATCCCAAAGATCGTCCTGCTTCTAGTAGCGGTGACAGTCTTTAAAAGAATAATACCTGCAAAAACTCCAGTCTTGTTAGCTGGGCTTCCATCTCTACATTCTCATTCCCATCATCAGTGAGCAAAAAAATTTGAACTGAATCTGGGTCCATCAAAGAACCACACATCCTTGCAACCGAGGCCTTCCATGCAAAAGGATCTAATGATTTGTAGCACAAAAGGGACGTGCCAGAACCATCTGTGACACTAGGGAGTAAATTTAGGCTGTCGTATCCTCTCAGTTGCATCCTCATCTTTGTTAGAAGCCATACTGTCTTGGTCTAAACAGACAATGAATGCTGCTGATGGTGAACTTTTGACTTTTGCCTATTGGTTTATGAACTATTTTGAAAAAAAAGCAAAAGTGATGAAAAGCCGCATAAAACGACTGACAGGTTATTTTGCAGGCCCAGTATTTTTTTTATTTTTTTACTGGCTGGAAAATACTGTAATCTTTTATGCATATGGCACTCTCTGTTTCTTTTATGCATATGGCACTCTTTGTTTCTTTTATGCATATGGCACTCTCTGTTTCTTTTATGCATATGGCACTCTTTGTTTCTTTTATGCATATGGCACTCTCTGTTTCTTTTATGCATATGGCACTCTCTGTTTCTTTTATGCATATGGCACTCTGTTTCTTTTATGCATATGGCACTCTGTTTCTTTTATGCATATGGCACTCTCTGTTTCTTTTATGCATATGGCACTCTTTGTTTCTTTTATGCATATGGCACTCTTTGTTTCTTTTATGCATATGGCACTCTCTGTTTCTTTTATGCATATGGCACTCTCTGTTTCTTTTATGCATATGGCACTCTGTTTCTTTTATGCATATGGCACTCTCTGTTTCTTTTATGCATATGGCACTCTGTTTCTTTTATGCATATGGCACTCTGTTTCTTTTATGCATATGGCACTCTGTTTCTTTTATGCATATGGCACTCTTTGTTTCTTTTATGCATATGGCACTCTGTTTCTTTTATGCATATGGCACTCTGTTTCTTTTATGCATATGGCACTCTCTGTTTCTTTTATGCATATGGCACTCTGTTTCTTTTATGCATATGGCACTCTCTGTTTCTTTTATGCATATGGCACTCTGTTTCTTTTATGCATATGGCACTCTTTGTTTCTTTTATGCATATGGCACTCTCTGTTTCTTTTATGCATATGGCACTCTCTGTTTCTTTTATGCATATGGCACTCTCTGTTTCTTTTATGCATATGGCACTCTTTGTTTCTTTTATGCATATGGCACTCTTTGTTTCTTTTATGCATATGGCACTCTTTGTTTCTTTTAAAATCTATAAGAACATAAAAACAGTTTTAAATGCAAAACTCATCTTCTCATGAACAAACATGTTTTTTGAAGATTGTTTCCTTGTTCCATGGAAGGGGCTTGGCAGATTGTAATATTTACTTAGGCATTACAATCATAAATTACCTTTTAAAGTACATAACAATCAGTCTATCCTGCCGCTTGCTTTATCAATGGCCTTACTGTCCCTCCCGTTGTGGGTTATTGTTAAGGCTACCGAGAGGTGCCTTATAAAAAAAAAAGGGGGGGGGGGCACTAATTGTATTTTTTTATATATAAAACTGGCCTATATTTTAACAAAACTTAAATACAACATCATAGCATACTTTTCTATTTCATTCAAATTCTTGAATACTGTTCTGAATATTGTATCAATTTATATATGTAGAACTGGTACAATATTAATCTTAAATAAGGTCAGCCGATTACAATTGAGGATACAAGCAATATATTTTATGTCAATACTAAACAGCTTCAAACAAGTTTAAAACCTGCCATTTTTTACTCAGTACTTGTTTACTGTGTGACCAGGATGGCTGATGGTGACGTCAGGCCAGGAAGTAGACAGACAACAATACTGTGAGTGAATGCGCTGTTGCGTCGGTTTATTGCAAAATAAAAGGTTTAAAAACAAAACAAAACACTTATACAAAACAAATGGCATGATGGCCAAAACAAACAGACAAAACAGAACACGGAACCCAACAAGTCATAGTCTTGCTAGTCTAAACTAGCATGCGTAGCAATTGTTATTTCTAAGCTTTGCTTTGCTTTAGCTCCTGACTCTCGTTCTGCCTCTGAGCACACCACCCCGTCACACTGCCACACATATGAAAACATGTTTAAACAGTGTCATTTTGATTTAGCTCCTGGCTCTCGTTCTGCCTCTGAGCACACCACCCTGTCACGCTGCCATACATATGAAAACATGTTTAAACAGTGTCATTTTGATTTAGCTCCTGACTCTCATTCTGCCTCTGAGCACACCACCCTGTCACGCTGCCATACATATGAAAACATGTTTAAACAGTGTCATTTTGATTTAGCTCCTCACTCTCGTTCTGCCTCTGAGCACACCGCCCCGTTACACTGCCACACATACAAAAGATGCTGAAAAATGATAAAAAATCACCCCTAAAGTTCGGGTCAATGAGTTTGCAATACCACCCAGATGACAAAGACTAACTTGGAGATAAACTAATATGAATACTATTTTTGTTTTTATTATTACTGCACAGAAGTATTTGTAATGTTTAAAGTAAAATGATAAGCGTGTTTATATTATTGATTGATGGCACTGGTGAGCGTGTAACTTCCTTAGAATTTAAAAGTGTACCAATAAATATTTCCAGTGTTAACTGTTATCTTATTTAATAGGCCTATTCACACATTACAAATTGTGCTGGTCTCTAACGTAACACAGATCAGACTTGAAAACATGTTACTCACACCCGTGCTAATCGGGAAAGTTCCGCCTTTTGTACATTTATTGTGGAGACGCATTGGGAAACAAAGTTACAATTTTAAAGGCAGTGCACTACTGCTTGGCATTTGGTAGTAACTGTTGTTATTAATATAGGGTTGGTAGATTTTTACATTTATTTCTGTTCTTTCCACCTGTCTTTTAAAGCTGTAATTGGCATCGTTTAACCATGGGCTGGATTAAATCGAGCTCAGATATTTTGTAGCTCTACATTCCTTCATGAAAACTGGCGGCTTTCCTCTCACTGTGAGGAGGATGCAGTCACTACACTACACACTGCTGATTTCGTAAAATACAGATATCCTGTCTGGAGACACACGGCTTGATAAACACAACAAATAGCAGAATGTAGAATTAACAAAGAAATGACTTGAAGTATTAATTATCTTATGTGTTTGCATTAAAACCCCAATACGGGGATACAGAGCAATAAACCTGTTAGCAATGGAGCTAGTCGCGTTGCTTTTATCTGTGAGTAATTCTTTAGAGTGAAAGAAAGATTGAAGTCAATATCGCTGTAAAATGATTTGTTTAGATTGTGTTTTTATTTGAATTGTTTTATCTTAGTAGTTTCACCCCCTCCCTCCTTTATAAACGTCTTGCATCCCTCCCTGCCTGCCTTTTATATAAGTCTGCATTTCTTTTTTACATGTTGGAACTCCCCCATTACATTGCGGTCAATTACAAAATATTCAACTCAAAATGTAACAATCAACAATGGTCAATGGAAAAACTATTTTCTACTGTAAGCTAAAAATGAAAATGGCAGTTTGCCATGCCGTGGCAAGAAGCACAGTTATACATCCATTAAAACAGACGTAAGCTTACCTTGTTAATCTGCCTTCCTTAACGATTGAACATCTCTTACCGAAAACATAAAATGTCACTTTCAACTTGAATCCATACAAAAATAAAACCTCAAATTCCAAATGCAGTACTAGTATGAGCCTACTAATGGAAATGATTGTGTCTCACTGGCCTGGGCTGTTACAGTTATAAAAGGGCAGAGTGAATAGAAAAGAACACGACAGAGAAGACAGCACCACTACAAATACAGTTTAGAGCACGATTTATTTGGTTTAATTAAATTAAAATAAGTGGCATACAGAACTTGGACGAGTTCTTACTTCTAGTAAAAAGAAACGCAGGAAGGTTATGATTTGTTTATTGAGAAATATATTGACCCATGTTAACAGTTAAATATCCTTTATTCTCGACTGTTTAAATGTGGTTCTGGAAGTTAGAGAGATTCATTTTTAATGTTTTATCATCCCACATTGTTAAACACACAGTTATCACAGCGAAACCAGCTGCTAGCTCAGGACACATTTGTAAGTAACGCTGTCTCTCGCATGACAGTGCTTGGTGCTGATAATATCAGTGATAGGTTGGAACAATGAGCATCTCCCTGGCATAGCAATGCTTAGCACGCACACGACAATACTAATTGGTTGAAACGTTGATTCATGACGTTCTTGCAGGCAGTGCAAATGTTCATTCATAAACTAAAGTTAACGAGAAAAGTTGCCAGTACGCCCGCACCACCAGCACCCCCACTTCCCGCATCCCTGCACAGTGAATGCTGCTGATGGTGAACGTTTGACTTGCCTATTGGTTTTGTCACAAGTGACCCTGAAACCATTTCTCCCTTGTACAAGTCTCTTGCACCCTTTGAGTGGAAAGTGTATGAGGCAGGAGTATATGGCCATTTGATCGAGTTAGCTTCATTTCTGGAGCTATATGATTTTTTAAAGTAAAAATACTGGTACGAGCAGTCTCTTGAATTTAACAGAACTATAATCAACTTGAAAATAGGCTTACAGCCTGGTTTCTTTAACCAGTGACTCATGCTAGAAAGGGTGCCACTGGAATTCTTATCTGTAAGCAGGTTTATTAAAGACACGCTTCAATGTGAAAAGCAAGTTTTACGTCAAAGAGGAAATATATTTTAGACCAAGGCCAGAGTAATTGACAGAGCAGGTGTTACATATCATAAAATACCTGTCTATATAGATTCTTATCTCAGTCAATACCAGGAATTGCATGATACACAAAAACAGTGTTAGTTTAAAGATTACCTCACATATTTTAGGGATTAGAAGCAGGTAGTCATATTAATCTTGAAGGAGTAAATCAGACAGTATACCCATATTATTAATGTTAGCGATCAGGGCTTGTGAACAGGCTGGCTGGTGGCGAAGTCAGGCCAGGAAGTCATGACAACAGTACTGTGAGTAAATGCACGGTTGAGCCGGTTAATTGAAAATAATAAATGAAAAAAATAAGAGGTTTAACAAAACAGAACAAACACTGAAAAACAAAACAAAACGAACACTCAACCAAACAAGAATCGTGCTGGTGTTGAACCAGCACGAGTAGCAATTGTTTTCTTTATTTGTTTCTCTCCTCTCTCTCTCTCTCTTTCCTCCTCACTGTACACCCAACCCAGAGTGAGTGATTTGTTCATCTTTATGTACAGCTATGCTGAGATTCAATTACTAATTAATCAGCCACTTGAATCCCAGTATGTGAACTAATTTGTGCAATCCCCATGTGTAACAGGGAGAGATCTGGACTGGCCGTCTGACGCATGCACGATGCTGCAGGAAGGGGGGCGGCAGTCCCTTGGGATCTGCCTGCCAGTCATGGCGGTGACACAGAGAGGTGGGGAAGAGGGTGTGTGCGCTTTCCCCCTCTCTGAGTGGCTGGGAGGCGGGTTTTACTGGGATTGCTGATCCTATAAATTAATACTCTGCTGTTTCCTCAGATCTGCCCCTTTAGACCTGAACAACGAGCAAGCGGTCTCGCTGCTCGGCAAGACCACAGACGGACAGGAGTAAAGACCCGAAAGAAACTCAAAGAGGAGAAACTAAAGATATAGAGAGAAAGTGGGGAATCCTTGGGCAGACCCCGATATTGTTTTTGAGTTAGCTGAGGAAACAGCATTGAGTAGGACGGAGGCCCGGGCCGTACGAGTAGCGGCGACTGGGGAAGATCACGCTGCGAAGTGCAGCACATTTATTTTGTAGTTTTCATTACTGTGTTTTATTTTCCCTGTTTCTTTTTGCCTTTTTCGTTTTTTTCATTATTTTGAGCACCTGCGAGTGCACCTGAACTGTACTGAGTACCCTGCCGTGGTATTCCCGTAGGTTCTGGATACCATAGTTGGTAGCCAGACCACGGACAACAGCGCCCTCTGCGGGCTAAAACAAATCAGTGCAACTCACCAGAGTAAAAATAAAACCGAGCACCTGTGTGGTGTTTCAAATATAATTTCTGTCTCCCGTGTCAGTGAATACCCACACCCTTCCACACCATGCCTAAATACAAATATACATTTTAAATCACCCGTGCACCAATACATACACCAACAATAACACACTACATACAACATACAACATAAAACACAAAACACGCTCAGGGGCGGGGCACCCTGCCACATATCTCCCCCTTGTGTGTAGCACACGTGGCCTTAACACTAGCACCGCCATAGCTGCGTTTTGAACAGCTTTTGCAATTCAAATTTAAATATCTCAGCATATGTGAATATCTCTTGCATGTCTGTTCTTAAGTGTTACTAAATATTTGAATTAAATACCCATACAGTGTTTCAGCTGCAGAATCATAAAAATGAATAAGTTATAAGCACTTGCTTCTTCAACTGCCAGACCCGCAGTTTATGCAGCATATTGAAATCAATACAATATAGCCTACAATTTAGTCAGGGCTTTGTAATAAAATCAAAGTCATTGTGAAAGAAAGTATTATAATCCTTATAAGCTTGAAACACTAATGAAAGTCATTCTGCACATCATATATTATTATTATTTACACTACATTTTTCAGGCAGGATGACTGTGCCACCCTGAGTGTGAATGTGCGTATTCTAAGCTCTGCACAGATCAGTGACCATCAGGACTGATGCTAAATGAAACCCAGAGACTGTTGCATTTTACAACGCAATGAAGTACGGTGTGGATGTACTGGATCAAATGGCACGGCTGTATTCTGTCAAAGGTGGTACTCGCAGGTGGCCTGTGTCTGTTTTTTATAATGTTTTGGACCTGGCAGCCATCAATGCTTTGGTTTTGTGCAAGGAGTGCACCGGCAACACAATCACTCGGAGGGACTTCATTTTGCAGCTAGCTCTTGAGCTACGGCAGAAACATTTTGATAAGAGACACGAAAGCCGGCTGGCAAATGCCCCTCAACCTTCAGCCAGTGCTGCACCCACTGGCACACGGAATAAAAGACAATGCCAGGTTGCTAAATGCAATAAAAACAGAACTTTTGATGTCTGCGCCCGTTGTGAAAAGGCAGTCTCTGCCAAATGCACTGGAACAGTTGAAAAGCGTGTTTTCTGTGTAGATTGTACTTAGAAAGCTGTAATAGAACTCTCATCAGACAGACAGAGCCTTTGAACTCTGTTTCACTCAAAGCGCTTTCATGGTGCATAAGTTATGTTATATTTTTGTTTTATGCTATTTTTATAACTAGTTATTTATGTTTTACAATTTTATATGTGCATACGGCTTTCTACACCTGTTTACACAGAAGTTTATTGCGTAAAGTTTATTTTATTACAGTTTTTCATGTTTATGTATATGTGCTCTTTTTGAAAAAAATAAGGAAAATGTTAAATTTTCAATGTAAATAGTGTTTCTGCTCTGAAAATGTTATGTATGATGTTCATAAATAAAAACATTAAGTTGTATCCGATTATTTTGTTTTTCATTTTCATATCGAAGCCGTTTTAAAATGGAGCCGCACATTTTGCAGGTGCGGCGGTTATATGTAGTCCGAAATCTCTGAGGTTCTAGTGTTAAAGGCCACGTCCCCCCTTAAAAGCCCAAAAGTCTTGCTCGGGGTCCTGGGCCGGAAACAGAGGCATCACTGGGCCCACAGGCGACAATGTTGCCAATGGAAATGCTGACAGCTTACAGGCTGGCTTCTCCAGCCAGAGCAGTCCTGGCAGCGGAACGGCTGCCCGTGGCAACACTGGCAGCGCCAAGGCTGACAGCGGGGTGGCACACTCCGACAGCGGAAATGCTGCTAAGGGCAATGCTGGCAGAGGCAACGCGGACAGCGGAAATGCTGCTAAGGGCAATGCTTAAGGGCAGTGCCTGCTCCGGACCCTCCGACAGTGTCAGCTCCGGACCCTCCTTCAGTGCCAGCTCCGGACCCTGTGACAATGCTAGCTCTGGACCCTCTGACAGTGCCAGCTCCGGACCCTCTGACAGTGTCGGAACCTCCGACAGTGCCAGCTCCGGACCCTGTGACAGTGCCAGCTCCAGACCCTACGACAGTGTCAGCTCCGGACCCTATGACAGTGTCAGGTCCGGAACATCTGACAGTGTCGGAACCTCTGACAGTGTCAGCTCCGGACCCTCCGTCAGTGCCAACTCCGGACCCTGTGACAATGCTAGCTCTGGACCCTCTGACAGTGCCAGCTCCGGACCCTCTGACAGTGTCGGAACCTCCGACAGTGCCAGCTCTGGACCCTGTGACAGTGCCAGCTCCAGACCCTACGACAGTGTCAGCTCCGGACCCTACGACAGTGTCAGGTCCGGACCCTACGACAGTGTCAGGTCCGGAACATCTGACAGTGTCGGAACCTCTGACAGTGTCAGCTCCGGACCCTCCGTCAGTGCCAGCTCCGGACCCTGTGACAATGCCAGCTCCGGACCCTCCAACAGTGCCAGCTCCGGACCCTCCGACAGTGCCAGCTCCGGACCCTCCGACAGTGCCAGCTCCGGACCCTCCGACAGTGCCAGCTCCGGACCCTCCCACAGTGCCAGCTCCGGACCCTCCGACAGTGCCAGCTCCGGACCCTCCGACAGTGTCAGCTCCGGACCCTCCGACAGTGCCAGCTCCGGACCCTCCGACAGTGTCAGCTCCGGACCCTCCGACAGTGCCAGTTCCGGACCCTCCGACAGTGCCAGCTCCGGACCCTCCGACAGTGCCAGCTCCGGACCCTCCGACAGTGCCAGCTCCGGACCCTCCGACAGTGCCAGCTCCAGACCCTCCGACAGTGCCAGCTCCGGACCCTCCGAAAGTGCCAGCTCTGGACCCTCTGACAGTGACAGCTCCGGACCCTCGGTTGTGAACTCGGGAGGGGAGCAGAATGTTTTTTGTTTTTTTTCTATTTGTTTTGTATTTGTGTAGTGCTATGTCTGGGTTTTAGTTTTAGTTTCCCTTGTTTTTTTATTATATTTGTTTGGTGGCTGAATGAGGCAGGCTGCACTTACAGTTCTTCAACACAACCTAAAAACTTTGTGGAAACCCAGTTTAAGATATATGCACAATATATGTAGTCGCTCAAGGCCAAATGCTGGAGCAGGACCGGCGCTGGAGGTGGAAATGCTAGAGCTGGGGATGCTGAAGCAGGACCGGATCTGGAGCTGGGGATGCTGAAGCAGGACCGGATCTGGAGCTGGGGATGCTGAAGCTGGGAATGCTGGAGCCAGAGCGCAGCTGGAGCTGGGGATGCTGGAGCTGGGAATGGTGGAGCAGAACCGGAGCTGGAGCAGGACTGGAGCTGGAGCTGGGGATGCTGGAGCAGGACCAGAGCTGGAGCTGGGAATGCTGGAGCCAGAGCGCAGCTGGAGAGGGGAACGGTGGAGCAGGACTGGAGCTGGAGCTGGGGATGCTGAAGCTGGAGCACAGCTGGAGCAGGGGATGCTGGAGCTGGGGATGCTGAAGCAGGACCTGAGCTGGAGCTGAAGATGCTGGAGCAGGACCAGAGCTGGAGCTGGGGATGCTGGAGCCGGAGATGCTGGAGCAGAACCGGAGCTGGAGCTGGAGATACTGGAGCCAGAGCAGAGCTGGAGCTGGGGATGCTAGAGCCATAGATGCTGGAGCAGGACTGGAGCTGGAGATGCTGGCGCCAGAGCAGAGCTGGGGATGCTGGAGCAGGACCGGAGCTGGAGCTGGGGATGCTGGAGCAGGACCGGAGCTGGAGCTGGGAATGCTGGAGCCGGAGATGCTGGAGCAGAACCGGAGCTGGAGCTGGAGATACTGGAGCCAGAGCAGAGCTGGAGCTGGGGATGCTGGAGCAGGACCGGAGCTGGAGCTCGGGATGCTGCAGCAGGACCAGAGCTGGAGCTGGGGATGCTGGAGCTAGGGATGCTGGAGCAGGACCAGAGCTGCAGCTGGGAATGCTGGAGCCAGAGCGCAGCTGGAGCTGGGGATGCTGGAGCTGGGAATGGTGGAGCAGGACCGGAGCTGGAGCTGGGGATGCTGGAGCAGGACCGGAGCTGGAGCAGGACCGGAGCTGGAGCTGGGGATGCTGAAGCCGGAGCATAGCTGGAGCTGGAGCGTAGCTGGAGCTGGGGATGCTGTAGCCGGAGCACAGCTGGAGCAGGGGATGCTGGAGCTGGGGATGCTGGAGCAGGACCTGAGCTGGAGCTGAAGATGCTGGAGCAGGACCAGAGCTGGAGCTGGGGATGCTGGAGCAGGACCAGAGCTGGAGCTGGGGATGCTGGAGCCGGATATACTGGAGCAGGACCGGAGCTGGAGTTGGGGATGCTGGAGCAGGACCAGAGCTGGAGTTGGGGATGCTGGAGCAGGACTGGAGATGGAGCTGGGGATGCTGGAGCAGGACCGGAGCTGGAGCTGGGGATGCTGGAGCAGGACCGGAGCTGGAGCTGGAGCTGGGGATGCTGGAGCAGGACCGGAGCTGGAGTTGGGGATGCTGGAGCAGGACCGGAGCTGGAGCTGGGGATGCTGGAGCAGGACTGGAGCTGGAGCTGGGGATGCTGGAGTTGGGGATGCTGGAGCAGGACCGGAGCTGGAACTGGGTCACTGGAGTGCTCTAGAGCATGGAGCCGGAGCTGAGGTTTCCGGAGCAGCTCCACTATTTCCTGCCTTTCACATTTTAATTCTTAATTCTTGAATTATTTAGTTTAAACACTTGAATGACCAAAATAAATAAGTACATAAAATAAGTACAGAAGTACTTTAATGTGCATGATATTTCTGTTGATATAAGGAGTCGTTCAAAATGATCAACTAGAATCATGTATCCTCATAATTATAAGGGTCATCTCACAGTAAGAGGACAGGCAGTGAAAAATTATAGTCAAATGCAACCTTAAATCCAGCTCCAGCTCCTGTAGGATGGCGGGGCCACCATTTAGACACATACTTTTAATAGTATATTTTTATAGTAATTTTTCGTTGCAGTAATAATATAGGTTTATAGGCAATTCCTTATGCAGCAAAGGAAATGCATCTGCATATCCATGCAGAAGTTTACAGACAGCAGCACAGTTTACATTTTTGTTGAGTTTTTTAAGTAACATAGGTTCAGCTACAACAATTTCTTTGGCCATGTGTCACAAAGACGACTGAGCGGTGACGTCACGGCAGAGCCAGGAAACACAGTACAGACAGAGACTTGGGGTTTTTGGTGAAGCTGAGCGCGTGATCGCGCTCAGCGTTTAATAATCAAACAGAAAAATAAACGGTTGTAACAAAAACACAGGACACGGCACTTTCGCCAAAATAAACAGACATAAACAAAAACGGACTAACACTAAACAAACGGTGGACGGACAGACACACAAACACGGTGAGTAAATAATAAAACAAGTACCGTGCTGGTCCTACCAGCACGCGATAGCAATTGTTATATATATTTCCTCTCTCTCTCTCTCTCACCCGTTCTCCACTCACGAACACCCAACCCGAGTGAGTGAAAACATGCTGTTTTTATGCAGTTGTACCGAGATTCGATTGCTAGTCAATCATTCAATTGGAATCTCGGTACAACTGCACGTGAATTAATTAAGTGCACTCCCGTGACCACACATTACATTTTAACTAGCACGTGAAGTGATTTGTGCCCTCCGTGCCTAAATATAAATCTACATTTTTAAATCACAAGTGAAACACAGACCCGTTTATATCCCGTGTACCGATGACTATACACCAACATTTACACACAACACGTAACACAAAATACACACGGGGGGGCACTTTGCCACATATACCCCCCCTTGTGCAAAGCACACATGGCCTCAATGGCCACCTCCCCCCTCAGTCCCAAAGTCCCGGAAGAGGGGGAAGCAAGTTGTTTCTGGGGGTGGCCATGGTGAAATGTCTGGCACCCCCCAATTCTTCGTGGCTGGCAGCTCCCTCTTCCGGGGCTTCAGCCACACTATCTCCTGCCGCGAAAGTGCAGCTGGGGAGCTGGTCTCCTGACCTCCCCCTTCTTCATGGCCGGCAGTTCCCCTCCGTGGGGCTCCGACCACACAATCTCCGGCAGCGAAACTGCTGCGGGGAAGCTGGTCTCCTGACCTCCCCCTTCTTCATGGCGGCAGTTCCCCTCCGTGGGGCGCGGCCACCCAATTCCGGCAGCGAAACTGCTGCGAGGGAGCGGGTCTCCTGACCTCCCCCTCCGTCGTGGCCGCTAGCTCCCCTCCGTGGGGCTCTGGCCACCGTGTTTCCTGCCACGGAAATGCGGCTGGGGAGCTGGTCTCCTGACCTCCCCCTTTCTTCATGGCCGACAGCTCCCCTTCATGGGGTTCTGGCCATAGTGTAGCGACCCCAGGCGAAGCAGGACCCTCCACTACCCCAGGCGAAGCAGGATCCCCGGCGACCCCAGGCGGCGGCAGTGGACCCTCGGTGGCGGCGGCAGCAGCAGCGGACCCTCGGGAGGCGGCGGCAGCAGCAGCGGACCCTCGGGAGGCGAACTTCGGGAGGGAGCCCCTGGCCATAGAGGCGGCAGCGGGAGCTCCACTTCTCCCTCGTACCCTGTACCCTGTGTGGAGCAAAGGCAGCCCCAGGCGTGCGGAGCGACAGGCAGCCCCAGGCGTCGCGGAGCGGCTGGCAACCCAGGCGTGCGGAGCGGCTGGCAACCCCAGGCGATGCGGGCGGCTGGCAACCCCAGGCGATGCGGGCGGCTGGCAACCCAGGCGATGCGGGCGGCTGGCAACCCCAGGCGATCGCGGGCGGCTGGCAACCCCAGGCGATGCGGGCGGCTGGCAACCCAGGCGATCGCGGAGCGGCTGGCAACCCCAGGCGTCGCGAGGCAGGCATCCTTGGGCGGCGAGGCAGGCATCCTTGGGCGGCGAGGCAGGCATCCTTGGGCGGCGAGGCAGGCATCCTTGGGCGGCGAGGCAGGCATCCTTGGGCGGCGAGGCAGGCAGTCAGGACAAGCTGGGGTGCGGGTGTTGGCCCTCTTCTCGGCCTCTGTGGCGGGCGGTTCTTCCCGTGCTTCCCTCAGCAGCCTATGCAAGGGCTGCTGAGGACCGCCAACATCTAGTCCTGGTCCTTCTGGTGAAGGGAGAGGCAGCTCCTGCTCCTCTCCTCGTGGCGGTGGGGAAATGATACCAGCAGGCATTCCTCCTCTGCTGGTGGGGAAGTGATACCAGCAGGCATTTATCCTCTGCTGGTGGGGAAAGTGTTACCAGCAGGCATTCATCCTCTGCTGGTGGGGAAGTAATACCAGCAGGCATTCCTCCTCTGCTGGTGGGGAAGTGATACCAGCAGGCATTCATCCTCTGCTGGTGGGGAAGTGTTACCAGCAGGCATTCCTCCTCTGCTGGTGGGGAAGTGATACCAGCAGGGATTCATCCTCTGCTGGTGGGGAAGTGTTACCAGCAGGCATTCATCCTCTGCTGGTGGGGTTGGCGGAGGCAGAGGCAGCTCCTGCTGCTCTGCTCCTGCCGATGGAGGTGGCGGAGGCAGAGGCAGCTCCTGCTGCTCTGCTCCTGCAGATGGAGGTGGCGGAGGCAGAGGCAGCTCCTGCTGCTCTGCTCCTGCCGATGGAGGTGGCGGAGGCAGAGGCAGCTCCTGCTGCTCTGCCGATGGAAGTGGCGGAGGCAGAGGCAGCTCCTGCCGCTCTGCTCCTGCCGATGGAGGTGGCGGAGGCAGAGGCAGCTCCTGCTGCTCTGCCGATGGAAGTGGCGGAGGCAGAGGCAGCTCCTGCTGCTCTGCTCCTGCCGGTGGAGGTGGCGGAGGCAGAGGCAGCTCCTGCTGCTCTGCCAATGGAAGTGGCGGGACCAGCAGGAATTCACCCTCTGCTGGTGGAGGTGGGAGCTGCAAGCAGTCCTCCCATGGCAATGGAGGTGGACCCAGCAGGAATTCACCCTCTGCTGGTGGAGACTGGGGCTGTGGACGCTCTACCTTCCCCTTCTTGGGCCGTGGGCGCACCGACTCCTCCCTCTTGGGCCGTGGGCGCACCGACTCCTCCCTCTTGGGCTGTGGACACACTGACTCCTCCCTTTTGGGCTGTGGGCGCACCGACTCCTCCCTCTTGGGCTGTGGGCGCACCGACTCCTCCCATTCAGGCGTGGGACGTTCGGGCTCCTCCCATTCAGGCGTAGGGACGTTCGGGCTCCTCCCACTCAGGCGTAGGACGTTCAGGCTCCTCCCACTCAGGCGTAGGACGTTCGGGCTCCTCCCACTCAGGCGTAGGACGTTCGGGCTCCTCCCGCTTGGGCTGTGGACACTCAGCCTTCCTCTTCCCCTTTCCCCTTCTCTGCCTCCTCCTCACCTTCCTCTCCTGGGCCAGTTCCTCCTCTCCCTCTTGGTAGGGGCAGCGCACCACCGGGTGCCCGAACTCCCCACAGGCAAGGCACCAGCCTTGGTCCTCTAGACCACCGAGGAGGACCTCCAGATCCTGGCAGCCATCTCTCCAGTTCCAGCCTTCCATTTTCTTGTTGTGTTTTTTTTTTTTAAACAAATTGCGGTTCCTGCTCTGGCCTGAGTCCTGGAGGCGCTGTAGATCCCACTTCTGACACCACGTGTCACAAAGACGACTGAGCGGTGACGTCACGGCAGAGCCAGGAAACACAGTACAGACAGAGACTTGGGGTTTTTGGTGAAGCTGAGCGCGTGATCGCGCTCAGCGTTTAATAATCAAACAGAAAAATAAACGGTTGTAACAAAAACACAGGACACGGCACTTTCGCCAAAATAAACAGACATAAACAAAACGGACTAACACTAAACAAACGGTGGACGGACAGACACACAAACACGGTGAGTAAATAATAAAACAAGTACCGTGCTGGTCCTACCAGCACGCGATAGCAATTGTTATATATATTTCCTTTCTCTCTCTCTCACCCGTTCTCCACTCACGAACACCCAACCCCGAGTGAGTGAAAACATGCAGCTTTTATGCAGTTGTACCGAGACTCGATTGCTAGTCAATCATTCAATTGGAATCTCGGTACAACTGCACGTGAATTAATTAAGTGCACTCCCGTGACCACACATTACATTTTAACTAGCACGTGAAGTGATTTGTGCCCTCCGTGCCTAAATATAAATCTACATTTTTAAATCACAAGTGAAACACAGACCCGTTTATATCCCGTGTACCGATGACTATACACCAACATTTACACACAACACGTAACACAAAATACACACGGGGGGGCACTTTGCCACACCATGTCATTTTTGTCAACAATAGCTATCATCTGAAGAGGCTCTAGCATGGTAGCATCAAGACATGCAATAGAGTGGAGTACAAGTCAAGACAAAGACTTAATTACATCCAGATTCTTCTCAGACAATCTGTGTTCCATCTCTGACACTGCTCTATCTAGAATGTTTAACACAGGTCTCTTTAATGTCAGACTGCAGTCAGATTTAGCAGTACTTGCAGAGTCTGAATGTCCTAGTGTTGAAAACACAACAGAATCAGCTAGCTGCTTACTCATGCTTCTCTGTCTCTTTGTAGTATGCACATCTACAGCTACACTACAGTGCTCATTCCAGAAATCTGCATCTTGACAGAGTATTTTTTTAATGCATCTATTGATGCATGTATCACCTCACCAGCACAATCGATTGTTACTGAAGAACAGCACTGTCTGGCTTTAAAATACCAAGAATATGGACTAGGAACTTTCCAAGAACAAAGAAGCTCTGTCTCTTCAGCTGAGAAAAAAGACAGGATGCTTCTGTACATACAGTAAGTCTATGGAAGCAATATTATCCTCTGAGACCTGACAGTATATCAAGAATAAGATCCTGATTATCAACACATTTGATCACTTCAAAATGGCTTGTCCAGTGAATTTCTAGCAATCTCTTTAGTGAAGGGATATTGTACTTTTGAGTAATGTAGTGCAGATGAAAGAATGCATACAGAGAACTACAAAGATCAAACAATCTCTTTGCACATGGTTCACTTTGAATTGCATGCACTGCTACTAAGTGCAGCTGATGGTTGTATCAATGTATGTACAGTGTGTGCCTTCCTAGTCTTTGCAGCAAAGCCTGCACACCTCCATTAACCCCGCTCATCACTGATGCATCATCTTAGCACTGGCTGATGATGTTGTCAGCATTAAAACCTACTTCACAGAGGTGTTGAAGTATTTGAGTTGTAATGTATTCTGCATCCCACTGATGCAATTCCACCAATCAGATGCTCCTCAGGTACTGAATCTGTAACAAATCTTACCGTGATGGACAGATTTTCTACATTGCACTTATCTCGTGTCCCAATCACTTTAGATACAGTACCCACTAGAATCAGAATGCAGATATTATTGATTAAGAACCATTTTACTTAATGTTTCTATCACTTCATTTTGTATATCTTTTGCTGTATACTTTGCATTTTGTGGTATAGTCTTTACTATCTCTTCTAATTTGGGATCTTTCTGTAGAGTGTATTCAAATAGCTTTATGAAAAGCCCAGTTGTAAAACGGTCCACTTCATCTATGTTATCACTATCCCCATGAAGGGGGAGTTCATTGACTACAAGAAAACGCACTCTCTCTCCAATGCTTTTAACACAGTACCTGTTTTTCTCCACATGTTTGGGGCCTAACAGAGAATCAGTGGTTTCTCCCGTTGCCTGTCTGTGTTTAAACTCACTCCAAGCGGCAACAGCTTGTAAATGAGCATGACTCGTGGCATGTTTGTGAAAACCCTTTTCACATTCAAGCGCAGATTTCCAATTGTTAAACCTGCGTACTGTAAACACGGTATCCTTGTCATTTACGACCTCGAAAATGCGACATGGAAAACAAAAGCAGGTATCTTTTGTTACTGTATACTCAAGCCAGGGACAAGTTAAAGCTTCTCTCTCGCTGACCAAACATACCTCGGCATGGAGAGGATTTTAAAACAGGCTGGCTAGGAGTATCTCTATTAAGATCGTGTTGCACTAGAAGAACAAGAAGCAATGGCAGATTGTATGTTACTTTCCTCCATTGGACTTTTATTATCAGTGCTACTTGTAGTAGTGTGAGGCACAGGCTCTTTTATTATCAGTGCTGCTAGTAGTAGTGTGAGGCACAGGCTCTTTTATTATCAGTGCTGCTAGTAGTCGTGTGAGGCACAGGCTCTTTTATTATCAGTGCTGCTAGTAGTAGTGTGAGGCACAGGCTCTTTTATTATCAGTGCTGCTAGTAGTAGTGTGAGGCACAGGCTCTTTTATTATCAGTGCTGCTAGTAGTAGGGTGAGGCACAGGCTCTTTCATTATCAGTGCTACTAGTAATAGGGTGAGGCACAGGTTATTTATTTTGTCGAATAAGAAACCGATCCATTGTGATGCAGCAGAACTACGGTAAGGAGGACCAGTAGTAAATAAAACTAACTTAATGTATGCAAATAATAACTAAATAAAATTAATGGATGGTAAAAAAAAAAATTAAAAAATCTATGGCAGTCAAACTTTGATACTTTTAAACTAAATCACTAACCTAAATTTACTAACCTTTTTATAATCTCTCTGTTAACTTTTCTTAACTGTCTAGAGTACTTCCTTGTCTCTCTCACACACTCTCTCTTCATTTCAATGGCTTCTTAAGCCGGGTGTGAGTTTAAACTGAGTGGGCAGATATCTATATCAAGCATATGAGTCAAATAGAAAATGTAAAAATGCACGGATGAAATTCGAAAGGGGGTGCTTTTTTCAGTGAGGAAGGAACGCACCTCTTCTCGAAGCTCAATAGACACTGAAGCATCTTCCCACGGGAAAGCCAACCTATTTCAGCTGTTCACGATCGTCTCCTAATTCACAGCACAAAACCTTGAAGCCACATGTATTTAAAGCACTGGTCTCAATACAGTTCACAACCTTAACTGCTGAATTTAAAACATTGTCAGACATGTTCTTACAGGCTCGAGCTTCACGGTGTAGAAAGCAGTGATGCCAAGCAGCTTCAGGGGCACGATCGTGTACTAGTTTTATACCCCAGACCTCCTCCCCTCATCGCCGCAGCACCATCGCAGTCACCACGTAGTTCTACTATTCCAAACTATGGGGCATATTCTCAAAGGACTTGCGCGCCTCGTAAGGGTATTTACTCGTGTGAAGAAGGGTTTACACGGGGACGGAGATGCTATCCTCATTGTGGAACGAGAGTGAGAAAAGCGCACACACATCTGGAGCACAGATACGTGATTCAGGGCACACAGGATTAAAGGTAGGCATGGTTTAGTTAAAACTAGGAACTCCCACAGATATGCGGAAGATATTCACATTCTGAAACTGCAAAAGACGAGGAGACACCAGGCGTAAACTACTCGGCCTGAGAGCAGGAGTGAGGGGCACGTAGGAGCTTCAGTCTAGCAGCTATGAGCAGTAAACACAGCTGAAGACAACCACAATTATGATTAAAACACAAACGCTATGTGAAACAGTTGTTAGTAATAATAAATTATTAACTTCTGTGTTATCTGTTGATTTATTATATCTTCATGTACATATTTACGTCTGTTTTAAATGTTTCAAACTCTATTGACTTTGGCATTTGTTTTTTGGAACTAGCAAAAAAAAAAAAAAAATCCTGTTCATTTGTTCCTCCAGTGAAGCTGCTGCAGTTGCCACTGAATTATTATTATTATTATTATTATTATTATTATTATTATTATTATTATTATTATTATTATTATTTATTTCTTAGCAGAAGTCCTTATCCAGGGCGATTTACAGTCGTAAACAAAAATGCATTTCAAGAAGCACAGTACAAGTATTAATACAATTAAGAGCAAGATAAAATACAATTACTTTGGTTCTAGCAAGTACAAGTATATGACAAAACGATTCAATAACGGAGCAGATAACAGTGTCAGTGATAGTTACATCAGGATATAATTAAATACAAAATACTACAGATTAAATAACACTTGACAGATTACAGTACTCTAAAGTACAGGATTAAATGCAGTAAAATAGGGAGCAGATAAGAGCAAGTAAAGCGCATTTAAGGAAGAGTTATAAGTGTCGAGAGGGAAAAGGAGTTCTAAGAACATAAGAAGAACATAAGAACATAAGAAAGTTTGCAAACGAGAGGAGGCCATTCAGCCCATCTTGCTCGTTTGGTTGTTAGTAGCTTATTGATCCCAGAATCTCATCAAGCAGCTTCTTGAAGGATCCCAGGGTGTCAGCTTCAACAACATTACTGGGGAGTTGGTTCCAGACCCTCACAATTCTCTGTGTAAAAAAATGCCTCCTATTTTCTGTTCTGAATGCCCCTTTATCTAATCTCCATCTGTGACCCCTGGTCCTTGTTTCTTTTTTCAGGTCAAAGAAGTCCCCTGGGTCGACATTGTCTATACCTTTTAGGATTTTGAATGTTTGAATCAGATCGCCGCGTAGTCTTCTTTGTTCAAGACTGAATAGATTCAATTCTTTTAGCCTGTCTGCATATGACATGCCTTTTAAACCCGGGATAATTCTGGTTGCTCTTCTTTGCACTCTTTCTAGAGCAGCAATATCCTTTTTGTAATGAGGTGACCAGAACTGAACACAATATTCTAGGTGAGGTCTTACTAATGCATTGTAAAGTTTTAACATTACTTCCCTTGATTTAAATTCAACACTTCTCACAATATATCCGAGGATCTTGTTATAGCTTCCCCACATTGTCTAGATGAAGACATTTCTGAGTCAACATAAACTCCTAGGTCTTTTTCATAGTTCCTTTCTTCAATTTCAGTATCTTCCATATGATATTTATAATGCACATTTTTATTGCCTGCATGCAATACTTTATACTTTTCTCTATTAAATTTCATTTGCCATGTGCCTGCCCAGTTCTGAATGCTGTCTAGATCATTTTGAATGACCTTTGCTGCTGCAACAGTGTTTGCCACTCCTCCTATTTTTGTGTCGTCTGCAAATTTAACGAGTTTGCTTACTATACCAGAATCTAAATCATTAATGTAGATTAGGAATAGCAGAGGACCTAATACCGATCCCTGTGGTACACCACTGGTTACCTCGCTCCATTTTGAGGTTTCTCCTCTAATCAGTACTTTCTGTTTTCTACATGTTAACCACTCCCTATGTACATGCATTTCCTTGAATCCCTACTGCGTTCAGTTTGAGAATTAATCTTTTATGCTGGACTTTGTCAAAAGCTTTCTGGAAATCTAAATAAACCATGTCGTATGCTTTGCAATGATCAGTTTTCAATGTTGCATCCTCAAAAAAGTCAAGCAGGTTAGTTAGACATGATCTCCCTTTCCCAAAACCATGCTGACTGTCTCCCAGGATATTGTTACCATATAGGTAATTTTCCATTTTGGATCTTATTATAGTTTCCATAAGTTTACATATAATAGAAGTCAGGCTTATTGGTCTGTAGTTACCTGGTTCGGTTTTGTCTCCCTTTTTGTGGATCGGTATTACGTTTGCTATTTTCCAAAAAAAAAAAAACATTTTGGAATTGGTTTTAGCCCCCTTAGCAATATTGATTTCTATCTCTCTCTTGGCCTTTCTAACTTCCTTTTTGACTTGTGTTTGCAGTTCCAAGCACTCTTTCTCTGTACTTTGTTTTTGGTCCCTTTTAAACGCTCTGTAAAGTGCCTTTTTTCGCTGAATATTTTTTTAATTGATCTATTAAACCATTTTGGCCATTTTGTTTTAGATTTAGATTTGTCTACTTTTGGGATGTAATTGTTTTGCGCCTCTAGTACTACATTTTTAAAAAACAGCCATCCTTTTTCTGTGGATGTTTTCTCTATTTTACTCCAATCTACTTCTGTTAGTCTCTGTTTCATACCTTCATAGTTTGCTTTTCTAAAATTGTAAACCTTAGCTTTAGTCATTGCTTTTAGCTTTAGTCAATACTTCAAATGAGACCATGTTGTGGTCTGAGTTTGCCAATGGCTCTCTGACCTCTGTTTTAGTTATTCTGTCTTCATTATTTGAAAAGACTAAATCAAGGCATGCCTCCCCTCTAGTCGGTGCCTTGACAAATTGGGTTAGGAAGCAATCATTTGTCATTTCCACCATTTCAATTTCGTCCGTCGTGCCCCCCATCGGGTTTTCCCATTTTATATGGGGGAAGTTGAAATCCCCCATTAGTATGACTTCTCCTTTTCTACACGCATTTCGAATGTCATTGTATAACAGATTATTTTGCTCAGCGTCTGAATTTGGCGGTCTATAGCATGCTCCTATTATTATGCCCTTTGAATTTGTGTCCATTATTCTGACCCATATTGATTCTGCATTGTTTTCTTTGTCCTGGTTTAACACCTGGGCTTCAAGACTATTTCTTATGTATAGCGCTACCCCTCTGCCTCTTCTGCCCTGCCTGTCTTTCCTATACAGTGTGTACCCACTAATATTATATTCGTCTCCATCACTCTCAGACAACCAGCTGTTACAGTTTCTGTAACACCTATCACATCGTAGTTACTTGTTAGTGCAGTAGCTTCAAGTTCTAACATTTTGTTTCTGAGACTTCTAGCATTAAGATAAATACATTTAATGGTTGTCTTACCTGAGTTGTTGCCCTTGTTTTGATGTGGTCTCCCTTCTGTTTTTTTGTTTTCTCCCCCCTTCCTTTCTAGTTTAAATGCTTCTGGACCTCCTCAAGGATCCTTTCTCCGAGTAGATTGGTTCCCTTTCTGTTTAAGTGCAGTCCGTCCCACCTATATAGATAGTCCTTGTTGTAGAATGTGCTCCAATGTTCAAGAAAGGTGAAGCCTTCTTGTGTGCACCAGGATTTCAGCCATGCATTTTGATTTTGTATTTCCAGCTGTCCATATGGTCCTTTGCAAGGTGCCGGCAGTATCCCAGAAAATACCACAGTTTTGGTCTTGTCTTTTAATTTCCTTCCTAGCTCTCTGAATTTGTTTTGCAGGGATCTTGGTCTGTCTCTTCCAATGTTGTTTGTACCGATGTGGATGACTACTACCGGGTCGTCTCCTGTTCGTTCTAGGAGCCTGTCCACATTCTCAGTGATGTGCTTGACAGAGGCTCCTGGAAGGCAGCACACGGTTGTAGTAAGGGGGTCCAAACCGCGAACTAAATTTGCTGTGTTTCTCAATATGGAGTCCCCAACAATCATGACCTCCCTTCTTTTTGCTGCCTGGCCAGCACTGTTTATAGGGTCCTGGATGTTGTTTCTTTCATTCTCTTGATGTTGGTTTTGGTCATCTAAATGTTGAAGTGGCTCAAATTTGTTGGATGTCTGGATTTCTGGTGGTTGTGTTTGACGAAGTTTCTTTTTTTCCCTGCTTCTGCCTATCTGAACCCAGCTGTTTCAACTCTCTTCCATCTCCCTGGTGGCTTTCAGTCTGCTAGGGGTGCAGACTTCCATGAATTGTGGGTGTGTCAGCTCCTCCAGCTCCTTTTCTAGCAGGCTTAATCGTTGAAGCAAGTCCTGGATCGTGCGGCACTTTACATAAACTTGGTTGACCTCTGTTGGGTTTTCTCGGATTTCCCACATCATGTAGTTGTCACAGATTACTTGAAGACCTTTTTTTTTTTTTTTTTTGGAAGTTTAGTTTAGCTTCTGCAGCTGTCAACCTGCTTTCAACTGCTTCTAACTGCGTTGTACTTGTCCACTCGTACTTCTCCCACGATGTCGCTTCCACACGCTGTCGCTGGGAAGACTGCCAGCTTTTTTTCTACAGGTGCTGTCTGAAGAGGTGTGTCTTGAGGAGGCGCCGGAAGGTGTTCAGGGGCTGGGCAGTCCTGACATCTGTAGGAAGGTCATTCCACCACTGCGGGGCGAGGGTGGAGAACGAGCGGGAGAACAAGAATGTGCTGCTGACCTTGAGAGCTTCGCGATTGTGTTGAATAGATACAGGAGACATTTTCAGACGTGATTTATCTATCAACAGCTGTAAAAATACTTATTTTCTATTTAAAATGAATAGACCAATACAACGCAGGACTGCGCAGCAAGTCTTAGGTGTGATTATATTGAAAAAAAAAAAAACATTTCTGAATAATAGTGTACCAAACCAGCTAGCCTGGAGACGGAAATTACCGTAGAATAGCTAACAGAGTCGAACTCAGGCACAAAAAAGGGTAAACAGAAAACACTTGTATAAAACAGTCAAACAAACAAATCTCGGGCACTATTCTCTATTGCTCCACAGTGTCGTAAGCTCCCGCTGCATGTCAAAAGTCGTCTCTGAGTTGCTAAAACCACTCTGTTTTATAGCCCAGCATTTGCAATCATAAGTCCCCTTCCAACGCCACCCCCAAGTCTCGTGTCAGTGCTCGTGTTGTAACAGGTTTCCCTCATGTGTAAGGAGCAGGCTGCAAAAACTGTGTCACAGACAATATATCCTGAAGGAAAACAAACAATAACATCAAAACGCAACATTTTTCACAGGCAGGATGGGGGAATGTCTGATTTACAAAGAAATTATGGGAAAATACAAGTGAACTTTGTAAACTAAACTTCCAAAAAAACACTATGCTTGGTATGTTAAAATAAACACGCAGTTTTGACTACATTTAACACAGAGCAGTTTCGTAGCGTGCGACGCTGCAGTAGTTTTTTACATTTTAATATAACGTAAAAAGACCGCTGCGGTATTCTAGGTATGTATGTACGCCCGGTAGTTCTAGTGTTAACTGTGAAACACATTGTTTTTTTCACTGGAGGGTTACGTTTATCATCACACAATGGTGCAAAAGTATGGAAAAAGCCACTTGTTCCGCAGTGAAACGTCACCATTGTGTGAAATCAGCAGAATATTTTGGGAGTGTTGTTAACCCTTCTGTGAGTGATGGCATTCGCTTTGCGTACCTGCAATTACTATTGTTGGTGCTCTTCTGTGTAACTATAAAATTAAATATATCACATTCAATTCAAGATGTTACAAAATAGTGCTGGGTTTGTTTTTTGTGGGGGTTTTCTAGCACTGCTGATACAACACTGTAAAATCCTCCAAAATCTATTTGGATTTGTGTGTTTAACCTACTTTCACTTATTCAGCATACTTTCAGTTTTTTTTTGCCAGACTTGTTTTGTTGTTGAAAGGAAATTTTCTTTCAATCTTTTAAACAAATCTTATAGCTCAAATTATAGCTGACATGTTAAATACTGTTAGTTGTGTGAGAAATACTAGTCCAGCGCAAACTCGGGGCAGCTTTACTTGGCCATTCAGAGGCGTGTTTTTTTGTTCGAGCCATATTTGCATACCAGAGTCCGTGGAGCGGCAATCCCCGCCCACAGTCAGCTACGCGCAGAGATTTCTGTATGAGAATGCGCGTATTGTGCAGGTGCGTATCCTGTGTAGATCCACGCTATGCAGGGTTTACGAGCTTTTTTGAGAATAGACCCCTATGTGACTGAAAGTAGTTATTCAATGCTTTGAACATTTCTTGTGATGTTGTTCTTGATGCAATTTCGTGTCACATTAAAAGATGAGCGTCCCATGTGTAGCGTACAAATACCAGAACTACTGACCTACAAGTTTAACATCAATCACATGTAAAATCATGGAAACTATAATAAGGAACAAAATGGAGGAATATTTATATAGTAACAACATTATAGGAGACAGCCAGCATGGCTTTGGGAAGGGTAGATCTTGTTTAACTAATTTACTAGATTTCTTTCAGGAGGTGACTACTAGAGTGGACAAGGATAGTGCGAATTACATCATTTACTTAGATTTACAAAAAGCATTTGACAAAGTTCCGCATGAAAGACTATACCTAAAGATTGAATGGGAATAAATGGCAAACTACCAGCATGGATTCATAACTAGTCACAAGATAGGAAGCAGAGAGTTATAATTAGAGGCCAGGCATCAAACTGGAGTAACGTACCAAGTGGGGTACCACAGGGATCACTATTGGGACCCTTGCTATTCTCAATCTATATAAATGACTTGGACCAAGACATAATCAGTAAACTACGACACAAAACTGAGACATTGAGGCATTGGAGAGGGTACAGAGGAGAGCAACACAATTAATTCCAGGATTGAAGGGTATGTCATATGAAGATATAATGAAAGAGCTGAATCTGTGTAGCCTAGAAAGAAGGAGAGCCAGTGGCAACTTAATAGAGGTATTTAAAATTGTCAAGGGGTTTAACAGTTACTTAACTGCTGATAGGTGGCTAATGGTTTCCCCGCACTGCGATTTGGGCACGGTGAGTTTTAGATTCATAACAGACCCTGTCAGCTGGGTCAGTTGGTCACCCCTAATATCTCTGCATGTCTGCTCCAGGCTTTTCAAACAGGATTGCATCAATAAGACACAGGTCAGCCAAAATACTATATTACATACTGTGAGACAGGGCACTGTGGAAAAAATAAAAATGTGCATGAGTGTTTATTAATCGCATTATTGATAACTGTTTGTTAATTACTTTCAGCTGGTGATTATTGCAAACTGCAGCCAGCTGCAGTGTATATAAGAACAGCAGTCAGTCTACTGGGGCTCTGCTATGGGAAGAAGCCCGACTGAGAGTGTGTTCAGTCGTATTCAAAAGGTAGTGTGTGAAGCCTTTGTAAACCGGTACACAGCTTACCTGTCCGGTTTTTTACATAGGATCCTGAAGTGTGTATTTAGGGCTCGGAGAGAGCTAGGTTTTTGTTTTCAATTTTGTTTATTTTGTAAATTAAAAACAGCGCATCAGCACTTAAACCTCAAGTTTTGTGTCAATTTTTAAAGAGGCAACAAACCTTTTAATTGTGTAGCGATATCTCACAATACATATATACAGGATTTGATAGTGTTAGAGAGTGTGGTCCTGCCAGCATTGCCCTGTTGGATAGTACCAGTAGGGGATTACTCCTGAAGTAATTTCACTAACCCACCAAGAATTGTCTGAAAGGTACTTTTGCTTGAATAAAACATTATCACTGACCCCCCCCCCCCCCTTTTTAAACCAAAGCTTCTATAAAATCAATTCTCTTACCTCCTATTAGCACTAGAAAAAGTATCACTGACTCCACTTTAAAGCAGTGCAAACCTAGGCTTCAAAATTTCTCTCTCTCTCTCTCTCTCTCTCTCTCTCTCTCTCTCTCTCTCTCTCTCTCCTCTCCCTCATCCTCCTCTCCCCATCCCTATCCCCCTCCTCTCCTCTCCTCTCTCAGGGTCTCTCTTTCATCAGGAATGGTGTATTGCTGATCACTCTCTCCTCTCTCAGGTTCTCTCTCCTCTGGAATCGTGTGGTGGTGATCACTCTCTCCTCTCCTCTCTCAGGTTCTCTCTCTCTCCTCTGGAATGGTGTGGTGCTGATCACTCTCTCCTCTCTTAGGTTCTCTCTCTCCTCTGGAATGGTGTGGTGCTGATCACGCTCTCCTCTCCTCTCTCAGGTTCTCTCTCCTCTGGAATCGTGTGGTGGTGATCACTCTCTCCTCTCCTCTCTCAGGTTCTCTCTCTCCTCTGGAATGGTGTGGTGCTGATCACTCCTCTCCTCTCTCAGGTTCTCTCTCTCTCCTCTGGAATCGTGTGGTGGTGATCACTCTCTCCTCTCCTCTCTCAGGTTCTCTCTCTCCTCTGGAATGGTGTGGTGCTGATCACTCCTCTCCTTTCTCAGGTTCTCTCTCTCTCCTCTGGAATCGTGTGGTGGTGATCACTCTCTCCTCTCTCAGGTTCTCTCTCTCTCCTCTGGAATGGTGTGGTGCTGATCACTCTCTCCTCTCCTCTCTCAGGTTCTCTTTCTCTCCTCTGGAATGGTGTAGTGGTGATCACTCTCCTTTCCTCTCTAAGGTATGATAAAGCATATTAAAAACAAACCATGGTAAACTAACTCATAAATGTTTCCTATAGTAAAAGCATAGAGAAGTGTAATAAAGCACAGTGAAAGCACGGAAAAGCATAGGTTAGCATTGTACAGCATATGTAAGTGTCACAAAGTAACTAACACAAGTATGTGGGGTAAATGGCATTTGGCTTCAAATTGTATGGACTTAAATTGATCATGTACTAAGTAATCAACTTGTCATCACTGTTTAGATGCAGTTTAAATGCATGGAAACAGCAAACAGAACAAGCTTTATTTCATCAAAACTAAAATACTTGCTTAACTGTTCCCATTAACACACATTGACTCTAGGAAGCAGAGGTATGGGGCGCGGAGATCGGAAGGAAGACCGAAAAGGATGCACCAGGAAGCAGGAAGCAGGAAGCAGGAGGAAATTAAAACTGCTATTTTAGTTGTTTTGGACATATAAACTACTTTTCTGAAGTATTGGTTCACCCTTAGACTGTATAAGTGACAATTGGGAATTATATTAATTACAACATTGACATTGCTGTTTTGGTTGGCTATTTACTTACATTAAAAACAAATGAAAATGGTTAATTGCATATGAAATACTTGTGACACTCAACAGCATTATCTGTTGTTTTTATTTGTGAATTCTGCTCCCAGGCTTGTGTGTTCCTTTCATACTCACTCCTGGAAGACAGCCTCTGGTTTCCCATTGATGACCAGCTTGCCTTCCTCAGCTTGCAGCTCTCCCTTGAAGGGGCTGTGAGTGGAGTCATACTTGAACATGTAGACCTGAGAGACACAGAGCGGCAGTCTCACACACCATGACTGCAGAAAGCCACACTCAGCACATTTCAAATAAGAACAAAGCACTTGAGACATTTAACAATCCTACTACCTTAACTGAAATGTACACAGCTTTCTCTGTCATAAATGTTGGTTTGATTTTGCCTGTCTGTGCATTCTTTGATTTATTACGATCAATGAAACATGGAGCATATAGACTCCTGTACAGTTTCTATACATAAGGCTTAGAGAAACTGCTCAACTTGGTTAAGCACAATTGAAGAAAAAAATTGCAAACTTTAGAAACCTTGGTCAGGTTAGGGTGGACAGCAACAGTTAAAGCTTAATATACTTCATATCAAACACACTCTTGTGCTGTTTCCCAACAGCTGTGGAGACCCACTGTTCCAGTTACAGTGCAGTCAGCTAATTTATTTTCTGGGTGTCTGCTGCCACCTTGTGGAACACAAGTGTAACTGTTGGTCAGTCTGGCTCACCGTCATTGAAGGCCATGACCTCCACTTTCCCAGCGAGCACTACGGCAGGGGTCAAGGGTCATGAGACTGGCAATACGGCCAAATATGAAACAGAGAACAGGCCATTAAATATGAGATACAAGACACCCAGGCTAGACTGGTATACAGCTTGGGCACTTTCAAGATCTACTTCAGAGAGGAACTGCCAGTTAGTCTGCCAATGCCAGGCGTTAGATTGCATTCTCTAACAGCGTTTGAAACCCATTTCAACTTGAACATACCTGGACTGCTTGTAATGCAGTCAATAGAGAAACCTTAAAATACTAATATAAATGAATGTTATATTGACCACAAGCACGAACGCCTACAGCTACATGGCAAGGTCTTGTAAGACATTCTAAATGACTTAACATTCCGAGGGAATCTCTAAAGACAATGCCTTCTCTGGTGCCACAATATACCTTATGATCGAGTCTTTATGAAACACCTGTGTGTAAATGACCAGGTTAAGCCCTATATTAACCCGTAGTAAAAAAAAAGTAACATTATGGGTCAGTAAAGTACTGCAGTTGCAATTTTTTTCCACAAGGTGGCAGCTCAACCCAACAAAAAAAAAAAAAAAAATCCAAGCGAGACAGCTCTATTTTAGTGCTTCCTCTCCCAAGACCCCTGTGTAACATGGTAAACAAATATTTTCTTCAGCTTTGGATACTAGACCAGTGGGACTGGATTGTGGAGAGTGTTTGGGCACTTTACTACGATCAATTAGTTTATACTTAACCCGATACATGCAGCCCTGTTAAACACACACCAAAGTTTTCGCCGAAAGTTATGTGAATAGTTCAGTATACAAACCTTTAGCTAAATTAAACTGCTGGAAATCCTATCGTCATCCCACAGAGAACTTTGTAATTGAAGTTATTTTACAAACGTTTCATATTTTGTATTTCGAACAATGCGCTTCCTTTCATCAACTGTACCGCTGCAGAATATATCTATACACCAAAAAATATGCAATACAAAATCATTTGGATGGTTATGGCAGCAGCCTAATGAATGCCATAAACAAATACATATATAATAAAACAAATTGTACTCAGCAACGTTACTTTGTGATAAATGTAGAAGGAGGAAAAAAGAAGCTCACTCAGCAAAAAACAGACTTTTCGATCACAGCAGCATTTGTCTTGGTATTTGTAAGGCAAAAACGTACTTCAAAGTGCAAACCTGAATCGCTTAGTGTTTAAACGCATGTAACGTGATCAGCGGGACATCAAGGTTACTGAGCTGTTTTTATTTTAACCGGGGGGGGGGTGTTTACACCCCTTTCCGCGCACCATAGCTCTAAATGTCCTGTGCCATTTACTAACAGAGAGCATTCATTTATGTACACACTATCTGGATAATGTACATACCATAGCGTGACACTACATGTATTGTGAGCGATAATTCAATGTGCACGATAAGGTCCAAGACCACCGTGATATATAAAAAGCCCCAGCAGTCCAGGCGTATCCTTTGGTCAGTGGCTTACATTGACCGGAAACGAGCGATCAACAGACGCAGTCCTCCGCAGGGGGCAGGCAGAGGCAACGGAAGCTAAAACTGCACGCAGAACTTCAGTGGAGGAGGTTGTTTTAAATTATAATCCAGGGTTTTATTTAACCACTCTATTATTTGTATCAATGTAATGAACTATAAAATAAAAGCTAACAAATTATACCATTCATTCACATTTATGCATGCTTAATATAACTTGTTATTTACAGGTAATTTTCACTGCAAGTAATGCCTCCATGATGCCTGATAGATTTCAGACCAGAAAAATAGGTTTAAATAGTGCGCCTATCAGTGGTTAAAGCCTGGTTTCCAAACAAACTAATTATCACTCACTTCAAGGTGCACACTATGATTATCACCCTTTAGTAAATACGATGTGAATGAAGCTCATCTCATTATTTAGAGCAGACTGCCTCGTTTAAATACATTATCATGCATTGCCATACAAATCACATATTCATTCTGATTACCATAGTGTGGCACAATAAAACCAGTGTGCACCATAATATGCCCACTATTTAGCGCGAAAATGTTTAGTGCCCCTTTGTAAATGAGGCCCATTGCCATCATTAGCGTGTGCAGCTAAGAACTGGGAAACCAAAGAACCCCCTCCCCCCATGAATAAGCATGATTCAGAAGAATATTAGCGTGCAGGTGGGGGTTTAGGAAGGGTTTTCTGAACAGAACCTGCAGTCTCGATGCAATAGTAAATCTCAAACACTGGTATTAGCGTCATTTCATTGAATAGCCCCGGTTGTACCAGTTAGTAAATCAGCCCACAGTGGGTTTTTTTTTTGTGATGTGCTGTTGTGCTCATGTGACAGTATGATGTTCTTGTCTGGTGTGTATGTGTGTGTGTTTTTTGACAAGCCCTGCTCTGCGTGTGTGTGATAAGGGGACACACTTTCCCTGGTGCTTGCTGAAGTACGTCACTTCCACAATTTGCTTCTCTGTTTGGAGTGGTTTGTTTCCAAGTGAACTGGAATACGTTTTGTTTCACGTTGTGAAAAGTTAAAACAGAGCAAAGTGGCAAACGTACCAAGTCCCCTTCCAAGCGAACCGACACGACCGTTTCAAGTGATCTGGGTTCACTTGGTTTGATGCGCATCCTGGTGCGATTCAGTGGTTCTCAGAGGTTTCACAGAGAACCACTCCAAGAGAACCGAACCGCACTTCAATCCACAGCAAAGGGTCAAACGAAGTAGGTGTGACAGTGCCCTCAGTCAGTCTAGCACTTTATGCAACTTTCATTAGACTAGTCTAAGTGACAATACTAAGACTGGTCGAGCAGTCTAGACTATTCAGCTCCACTTTTACTTTCAGTATTCTCACTTGTAATACCCAAGTTCCAGCAGTTTCTCAGTGTGGTTGGTCTTAATGGATTGCCATGGGTTTTACCCAATGACAGAGACCACACCCGAGTGCAGACCTATCAACTCTCCTGTATTCACCGGGAGTATCCCATATTTTGGACCCTTCTCCCGGACATCTCCCGGACAGATCTTCTCCGTATTCTACTGTGAAACCCCTTATGTCAGCAAACATTTAATGTCTACAAAAGTCATGTCCGTGTGTGATTACTGCAATCCCGTCTGTACATGGCAGGTTTAGGACCCAGGGCTGTTTGATTTTGGCTAGTGTAAGGGAGGCTGCAGGAGAACACACATGGCTCTTTGAACATATTATGTGCATGTATCAGTGATGTGCACAATATGAACTTGACGGTCTGTTTGTGTATGGATCCCTCGGACACTTTGCACAGAAGTCAGGTATGTTCCTCTGATCTCAGAGAACTTTGAACTTTGAGTTTCTAGGACCTGCACTCTAAATCCAAGTGTTTAACTTTAGAACACTTATCTGTAACACTTTTGAAACGCATCAAGGTGTTTAAGAATGTAAACATGTCAAGGTGTTTAAGCATGTTTAATACTTTTTAAACACTTGGGCACATTTGCAGATCTACATGTGTTTAAGATCACATCAATGCAATATGAAACTTTTTCATAATAAAAAGAAACAAATGTCTGCAGGCAACAGTGAAGCATGGTGGAGGTTCCTTGCAAGTTTGGGGCTGCATTTCTGCAAATGGAGTTGGGGATTTGGTGCTGCTGTGGAGACTGTGCAGGGCAAATCCAACACCGCAACATCACACTGTCACTGCTGTGGAGACTGTGCAGGACAAATCCAACACCGCAGCTTCACACTGTCACTGCTGTGGAGACTGTGCATGGCAAATCCAACACCACAACATCACACTGTCACTGCTGTGGAGACTGTGCAGGGCAAATCCAACACCGCAACATCACACTGTCACTGCTGCGGAGACTGTGCAGGGCAAATCCAACACCGCAGCTTCACACTGTCACTGCTGTGGAGACTGTGCAGGGCAAATCCAACACCACAACATCACACTGTCACTGCTGTGGAGACTGTGCAGGGCAAATCCAACATCACACTGTCACTGCTATGGAGACTGTGCAGGGCAAATCCAACACAATCCTTCACTTTGACCTGTGACCCAAGATGCCTGCCATATTGTGGTCAAGTGACTTTTTGGTTTCCAGGTGATCAAGACCAAATGCTTTGAGAAATCGTCTTCACGCTCGGTCCACAGGTGTTCTGTGATTCTTTAGATTGTGAGTGTTGTGCAAGATAAAGTAACCCCTTTATGCAAAGCTGCTGACGCCACATTGTCAGACTTGCATCTCAGAACCTATTTGAGGTAGTGACTGTTTGCAGGGTTCTCTAGTCTTCATGTTACACTGCATAGAGACAGGACACCTTGAGTTATTGTCTTCATGTTACACTGCATAGAGACAGGACACCTTGAGTTATTGTCTTCATGTTACACTGCATAGAGACAGGACACCTCGAGTTATTGTCTTCATGTTACACTGCATAGAGACAGCACTCCTCGGGTTATTGTCTTCATGTTACACTACATAGAGACAGGACACCTCGGGTTATTGTCTTCATGTTACACTGCATAGAGACAGGACACCTTGAGTTATTGTCTTCATGTTACACTGCATAGAGACAGGACACCTCAGGTTATTGTCTTCATGTTACACTGCATAGAGACAGGACACCTTGGGTTATTGTCTTCATGTTACACTGCATAGAGACAGGACACCTTGGGTTATTGTCTTCATGTTACACTGCATAGAGACAGGACACCTTGGGTTATTGTCTTCATGTTACACTGCATAGAGACAGGACACCTCGGGTTATTGTCTTCATGTTACACTGCATAGAGACAGGACACCTTGGGTTATTGTCTTCATGTTACACTGCATAGAGACAGGACACCTTGGGTTATTGTCTTCATGTTACACTGCATAGAGACAGGACACCTTGGGTTATTGTCTTCATGTTACACTGCATAGAGACAGGACACCTTGGGTTATTGTCTTCATGTTACACTGCATAGAGACAGGACACCTTGGGTTATTGTCTTCATGTTACACTGCATAGAGACAGGACACCTTGGGTTATTGTCTTCATGTTACACTGCATAGAGACAGGACACCTTGGGTTATTGTCTTCATGTTACACTGCATAGAGACAGGACACCTTGGGTTATTGTCTTCATGTTACACTGCATAGAGACAGGACACCTTGGGTTATTGTCTTCATGTCACACTGCATAGAGACAGGACACCTTGGGTTATTGTCTTCATGTCACACTGCATAGAGACAGGACACCTTGAGTTATTGTCTTCATGTTACACTGCATAGAGACAGGACACCTTGAGTTATTGTCTTCATGTTACACTGCATAGAGACAGGACACCTTGGGTTATTGTCTTCATGTTACACTGCATAGAGACAGGACACCTTGGGTTATTGTCTTCAGGTCACACTGCATAGAGACAGGACACCTCGAGTTATTGTCTTCAGGTCACACTGCATAGAGACAGGACACCTTGGGTCATTGTCTTCATGTCACACTGCATAGAGACAGGACACCTTGGGTTATTGTCTTCATGTCACACTGCATAGAGACAGGACACCTTGGGTTATTGTCTTCATGTCACACTGCATAGAGACAGGACACCTTGGGTTATTGTCTTCATGTCACACTGCATAGAGACAGGACACCTTGAGTTATTGTCTTCATGTCACACTGCATAGAGACAGGACACCTTGAGTTATTGTCTTCAGGTCACACTGCATAGAGACAGGACACCTCGAGTTATTGTCTTCAGGTCACACTGCATAGAGACAGGACACCTTGGGTTATTGTCTTCATGTCACACTGCATAGAGACAGGACACCTTGGGTTATTGTCTTCATGTCACACTGCATAGAGACAGGACACCTTGGGTTATTGTCTTCATGTCACACTGCATAGAGACAGGACACCTTGGGTTATTGTCTTCATGTCACACTGCATAGAGACAGGACACCTTGGGTTATTGTCTTCATGTCACACTGCATAGAGACAGGACACCTTGGGTTATTGTCTTCATGTCACACTGCATAGAGACAGGACACCTTGGGTTATTGTCTTCATGTCACACTGCATAGAGACAGGACACCTCGAGTTATTGTCTTCATGTCACACTGCATAGAGACAGGACACCTTGGGTTATTGTCTTCATGTCACACTGCATAGAGACAGGACACCTCGGGTTATTGTCTTCATGTTACACTGCATAGAGACAGGACACCTCGAGTTATTGTCTTCATGTTACACTGCATAGAGACAGGACACCTCGAGTTACTGTCTTCATGTTACACTGCATAGAGACAGGACACCTCGAGTTATTGTCTTCATGTTACACTGCATAGAGACAGCACACCTCGAGTTACTGTCTTCATGTTACACTGCATAGAGACAGGACACCTTGAGTTATTGTCTTCATGTTACACTGCATTTATACACAGATATGTTATTTTTTTACTTTAGTTCCATTTCCGGTTTTGTCCAGAAAAAAAGTAACCATTTTACTACTGCATGGCTTTAAAATGTGGCCATATCGATGATACAGACAGCATGCTTTAACATCTATTCATTAAGGCGGACCAGATGGTCATATTCTTAGACTTTTACATTTAAGTTTAACTAGGAATTATTTTCAATTTAACAATCAGTGGTATCTCCAAATTAAAGGGACAGCAATGGGTAAAAGGTTTGTCCTAGCATATGCCAATACTTATATGGCAGACTGGGAGGAATCTGCTTTTAAAAATGCAATTGGTTGCCACAATATTACTATAGGTATTTGTGATATTCTGGGTATTTGGGAATCAGATTTAGATGGTCTTCAGGAATTCATACAAATACTTAATACACATCATCCTTCAATTACATTAAAATTAACCTTTGATTTAACTCAAATACAATCTTTAGATACTTTAGTTTTAAAGAACAAGTAGAATCGCCTCAAAAACTCCTTACAAAGGTTTTTTCAGACTCACATGCTCTACATGCTTTAAAACCAGTTTTTATCCAAAACATACATTTAAATGGTTGATTTAAAGCTCAATTGGTAAGGTTTTGGATAATGTGTAGTTTAGAACAAGATTTTCATCAAGCTGTTAATATTCTATTTAATGCCTTAAAACAGAGAAGATACTCAAAAACGATTTCTTCGAACAATAAAAAGTGAGTTTATACATAAGGTTAATTCTAATGTATATTTACAAGTAACAAAACCTCAAATAATTCCCTTGGTGTGTACATACTCCCAGTTAAATAAAATGTGATATCCATTGTTAAAACCAATTTTACAGATGCGAAGGGATTGATTCCACAGCTGGAAGAGTTACTGTCTGCATATAAAAGAAATACAAATTTGAAAGACACTTTAATAGGTAATGGAAAATTACCTATATGGTAACAATATCCTGGGAGACAGCCAGCATGGTTTTAGGAAAGGGAGATCGTGTCTAACTAACCTACTTGACTTTTTGAGGATGCAACATTGAAAATGGATAACTGCAAAGCATACGACATGGTTTATTTAGATTTCCAGAAAGCTTTTGACAAAGTCCCGCATAAAAGATTAATTCTCAAACTGAACGCAGTAGGGATTCAAGGAAATGCATGCACATGGATTAGGGAGTGGTTAACAGGTAGAAAACAGAAAGTACTGATTAGAGGAGAAACCTCAAAATGGAGTGAGGTAACCAGTGGTGTACCACAGGGATCAGTATTAGGTACTCTGCTATTCCTAATCTACATTAATGATTTAGATTCTGGTATAGTAAGCAAACTTGTTAAATTTGCAGACGACACAAAAATAGGAGGAGTGGCAAACACTGTTGCAGCAGCAAAGGTCATTCAAAATGATCTAGACGGCATTCAGAATTGGGCAGACACATGGCAAATGAAATTTAATAGAGAAAAGTGTAAAGTATTGCATGGGCAATATAAATGTGCATTATAAATATCACATGGATTAGATAAAGGGGCATTCAGAACAGAAAATAGGAGGCACTTTTTACACAGAGAATTGTGAGGGTCTGGAACCAACTCCCCAGTAATGTTGTTGAAGCTGACACCCTGGGATCCTTCAAGAAGCTGCTTGATGAGATTCTGGGATCAATAAGTTACTAACAACCAAACGAGCAAGATAGGCCGAATGGCCTCCTCTCGCTTGTAAACTTTCTTATGTTCTTATGTTCTTATGTTCTTATGTTCTTAATACATACACAGTTCAAACATCAGAATTATAATGTTGGAAAGAACATCTCGCTAGCCTTTTCTGAGCATTCTCAGGTTATTACAAATTATAAATATAAGATCAGTTTCTCAATAGGACAAAAAATATCTCTGACCTCAACACATGTAGTATATGCCATTAGATGTAGGGTATGTAATATATTATATATAGGAGAGACTGGTAATACATTAGAGGCTAGACTTAGACAGCATTTATACAATATTAAAAACAGAAAGAGATTAGACACAACATCAGTAAAACATTTTCTGGAACATGATGTTGATTCTTTAAAAATCATGGTGGTTGAGAATAACATTTCTTGGACAATTAAACAAAGAAAGAATAAAGAGAGAGTCTGGATTAATACACTGAATACAACAATTCGGGGAATTAAATGAAAAAATTAAAATGGATTTTTTAGAACTTTTCCAATTTGTATTAGTTTTCTCAGAGTAGCAATTATGGGTTTATACCATGTGAAGTAACAGGACGGGAATGCTTTTATTATATTTAAGTATATGTCTTTGTCCTTCACTTTCTATTTTTTAGTCACTTGTATTTATATATTAAGGTACAAGAGAATATTGTGTTTAATTTTTCATTCTCTTTTAGAGATATTTGGGTATTTCGACTGTTTTATTTATTTTTTTTTGTCGTCCTTGTTCTGGTGTACATTCTCATAATCATGAATATATAACCTTAAACTATACCCTACCCCCAACTCCTTACTTTAATTCTAATTTACCCTATCCTTGAACCCCTAACACCAACCCCAAATTCTAATACTAATCACAAATTCACTTCCAACCCTAATTCTAATCCCCATCCACCTTGATTTTTAAACTCACCCCCACCCTCACTTCCACCTTCACCCCTACCCTCACCCCGACCCTAACCCCTACCCTCACCCCCACCCTCACTCTCTCCTCACCCCCACCCTCACTTTCACCCCCACCCTCACCCCGACCCTAACCCCTACCCTCACCCCACCCTCACTTCCACCTTCACCCCACCCTCACCCTCACCCCCACCCTCACTTCCAACTTCACCCCTACCCTCACCCCGACCCTAACCCCTACCCTCACCCCCACCCTCACTTCCACCCTCACCCCCACCCTCACTCTCTCCTCACCCCCACCCTCACTTTCACCCCCACCCTCACCCCGACCCTAACCCCTACCCTCACCCCCACCCTCACTTCCACCTTCACCCCTACCCTTACCCCAACCCTAACCCCTACCCTCACCCCCACCCTCACTCTCTCCTCACCCCCACACTCACTTTCACCCCCAGCCCGACCCTAACCCCTACCCTCACCCCCACCCTCACTTCCACATTCACCCCCACCCTCACCCTCACCCCCACCCTCACTTCCACCCTAAACCCTACCCTCACCCCCACCCTCACTTCCACCTTCACCCCCACCCTCACCCTCACCCCAACCCTCACTTCCACCTTCACCCCTACCCTCACCCCGACCCTAACCCCTACCCTCACCCCCACCCTCACTTCCACCCTCACCCCCACCCTCACTCTCTCCTCACCCCCACCCTCACTTTCACCCCCACCCTCACCCCGACCCTAACCCCTACCCTCACCCCCACCCTCACTTCCACCTTCACCACCACCCTTACTTCCACCCCCACTTCCACCTTCACCCTGAACCTAACCCCTACCCTCACCTCCGCCATCACCCCCACCCTCACTCTCTCCTCACTTCCACCCACACTACAACCTTCACTCCCACCCTCACCCCGACCCTAACTCCTACCCTCACCTTAACCCTCACCACCACCCTCACTCTCTCCTCACCCCCACCCACCCTCACCCCAACCCTCACCCTGACCCTAACCCCTACCCTCACTCCCACCCTCACCCTCACTTCCACCCTCACTTTCACCCCCACCCTCACCCTGACCCTAACCCCTACCCTCACCTCCACCCTCACCCTCACTTCCACCCTCACTTCCACCTTCACCCCCACCCCGACCCTACCCTCACCTCCACCCTCACTTCCACCCTCACCCTTATCCTTACCCCTCCCTTACCCCTATGCTTAATCCTACTTCATTCCTAACTTTACCTTAAATACCCAATTCTATCCTTACTTATATTTTATTAATTTCTGATTTGTATTTAGATTAAAACTTAGATTAAAAATGTTTAACCTTCCTTAGACTTTAGGTTTAATTCCACCCCATCTAAGTATTTAATTATAGCTTTGAGAATATCAAATCCTAAATATTAATCTTAACACCACTCGTAACCAGGTCTCAATCTTGACTGTAAATTTATTAAATTTGATTTAAAGTTTCTATTTTTACCCTATCTGAATCTTCCCTTCAATAATAAATATATTACTAACTTTGTGTTGCCAGTGCATCATAAAATCCAATTTCAAATGGATCTCTCTGAAAAAAATTATAATTCTAAAACCTAACCCCAAACCCTAACCCCTAACCCTAACCCTAACCCTAATGCTAATTCTAAACCCTAAACCTGAATGAAGGGAACATAAGCATAATATAAAATTATTGCGTGTTCCAAATCAATAACTCTAATTTCAACCCTAACCTAATCCAGACTTCAAACTGTATCTTAATTCTAATTTTCATATTACATATTGCTAAAAGGACTATATAGATGGGACATATTATTTGGGGAAAATAATGTTGTACATTAACCGAGGAATGCCAATACATATTGTTTGGTTTTGAGATTTTCTCAAGACCTCACAACCTACATTCAAACCTAACACTAACCCTAACCCTAACCCTAACCCTAACCTGCTCCCTACTATTGCTCTGTATTATATCTGTATTTCATCCTGCACTTGAATTTGCCTTAACTGTTAACTATATTAAATCTGTTTCTTCTCTTAGTTAAACATGCTCTTATTATGGCTTAAGTTATTGTATTTGCTCTTAACTGTATTGTGATTCTTGAAATGTGTATATTTTGTGACAACTGTAAGTCGCCCTGGGTAAGGGCATCTGTAAAGAAATAAATAATAATAATTACGCACAAACTTTAGGGCCATATTAAACAAAACATTGACCCACCTGCTAATACTGTAGCAAACTACAACCCAGCACTTGTAACATTAGCTTAAAGTGTACAGTATTATCCAGGTGGAGTCACTGCACAATAGTTATTATTTTCTTATTCACGCCTGAAGATATCTGCATATAGAACAAGGCAATACCAGTCAGCTCAACATCAACCGCTGGGAACCAGGATCATCTTGCACGCTAACTAAATGTAAACCACCATCGACATCAGCTACCGCAGCAAGTAATCAAGTCCTAGGTATTGCTTGTTTGTGCTCTGCTGGCTCATAGTGACCAGAGTGGGGTTAAACAAACAAACAAAAAACAGATTGTTAAAATTCACACCATGAGAGTATTTAGAGAGACAGAGTGCTGTTCTAGAGTTAGAATTAGAAATCCTACCTTCTGTTATGATTATGCCAAAACTCTACTATTTTTAACCAATTCGCCCAATGTATTTTCATGGAATTATAGTATTTGATGAAATACCCTGCATATTTGCTGAATTATAATGTTTCACTATATATATATATATATATATATATATATATATATATATATATATATATATATATATATATATATATATATATATATATATATATATATATATATATATATATAATGATTTTGTTTGCAGATACTTCAATGGAAAGTATGGAAGAAAAAAGCAGGACATTGTGTAACGGTCTTCTGACCACAAGAAAACTGGCTTGTACCAACTCAGTACAGGGAAGTAGATGTTTAGCTTCTGTAAGTTCAGTTCAAGGTAAATGTCATCATTACATGATAATGTTCACTCATGTGTGACCTAATTACAGACCTGGTAGATGTTTTGTATGAGGCTTCTTTTTTGTACTAACAAAACAAATCGCAACCAACTCAAGCAGAAAAAAGGGAATTTGCAAGAGGATGCCAATTTCACTTCTTTAACTGCCAAAAACACTTCTGTTTGCTACAGGGTGGCATTGTATTTATAGCTACGAATACAAATATCAATATGTGGTTCTTTAACATATCCACAAATATAATATAGAACCATTTATAAAATTACTTACGTTTTTTAACCAAATGCAATTTAAATATTAGTCTATGTTGCAGAAACACTTTTTGGTTGTAGAAGAAAGTTGAAAATAATGATAATTCTGTATTGGTTGCAGATGATTGTCTTGCCTGTTCTTTGGAGTAAGGGCGATTACCTTACAAAGTATTTTAAAATATTTGGGACGTTCAGTATGTTTAAAGCTAAGATAAAATATGATTCCCAATGTTTGAAAATAGAAAGTTCAGTTATTGTTGGTTCCTGGGTAGTGTTTGGTCTATAGGTTTATTGCAGATTGGTGTTTACTGAGGCCCAATAGCAGTTACAATAAGCACACTGAGAAACAGAGTGTGCCTCCGATACTGCATTTAAGGACAGTTTATCTCAATTAGACATGTATGCATGCCTGAGCTTTTAAGATTTCATGCTTATTTAATGCAGATTTCTGACAATGAAGTATCATAAATAATCAATGCTATTAATGACGTTATAAAGGAAGCACCTCTAAAATACAGGCATGTCTTCTCTCTACATAAATCCTGTTGAATAAAAACAGAGCTCTTAGTATCCACTGGAATTTCACAACTTGGGCCGTCTTAAATGAATGGGTGAAATAAAGCAACTTGAGTTTTTAAATTCAAATATCAAGATGTCATCATTCCACTCCAAGAAAACTGATCTAAAGAGGAAATAAGGAATAAAGACATCATGGGTAATTATAAACTCTAAATTAGGATTGTACATTTTAGTAAATATGTAAGTACAATTAATAAAAAATCGTTACAAATTGCTTTTTATCATATGTCCCCAACACTTTACTTTGGTCTACCCTTTACTTTCAACAGAGTATATGTGGGTGTCTGAATGTTTCAAAATTCATATTGGTGCTGGTTAAATTTCCTGTTGAGAAACTTTCCTTAGAATAAGCCTTATCAGTTTTCAGAAAGGTTATTTCCTTGTGTTTGTGATGGCACAATTCCAGAAGATGATGAAACTTATTTAAATATGCACTGCAGTCAGCTAAATTCCCCAGCTAAAAGAGTCAAAGTTTTGTTTAATATGGCCCTAAAGTTTCTTGTTACACCTTCATGTTACACTGCATAGAGACAGGACACCTTGAGTTATTGTCTTCATGTTACACTGCATAGAGACAGGACACCTCGAGTTATTGTCTTCATGTTACACTGCATAGAGACAGCACTCCTCGGGTTATTGTCTTCATGTTACACTGCATAGAGACAGGACACCTCGGGTTATTGTCTTCATGTTACACTGCATAGAGACAGGACACCTTGAGTTATTGTCTTCATGTTACACTGCATAGAGACAGGACACCTCGAGTTATTGTCTTCATGTTACACTGCATAGAGACAGCACACCTCGGGTTATTGTCTTCATGTTACACTGCATAGAGACAGGACACCTCGGGTTATTGTCTTCATGTTACACTGCATAGAGACAGGACACCTCGGGTTATTGTCTTCATGTTACACTGCATAGAGACAGGACACCTCGGGTTATTGTCTTCATGTTACACTGCATAGAGACAGGACACCTCGGGTTATTGTCTTCATGTTACACTGCATAGAGACAGGACACCTCAGGTTATTGTCTTCATGTTACACTGCATAGAGACAGGACACCTTGGGTTATTGTCTTCATGTTACACTGCATAGAGACAGGACACCTTGGGTTATTGTCTTCATGTTACACTGCATAGAGACAGGACACCTTGGGTTATTGTCTTCATGTTACACTGCATAGAGACAGGACACCTTGGGTTATTGCCTTCATGTTACACTGCATAGAGACAGGACACCTTGAGTTATTGTCTTCATGTTACACTGCATAGAGATAGGACACCTTGAGTTATTGTCTTCATGTTACACTGCATAGAGACAGGACACCTTGAGTTATTGTCTTCATGTTACACTGCATAGAGACAGGACACCTTGAGTTATTGTCTTCATGTTACACTGCATAGAGACAGGACACCTTGAGTTATTGTCTTCATGTTACACTGCATAGAGATAGGACACCTTGAGTTATTGTCTTCATGTTACACTGCATAGAGACAGGACACCTTGAGTTATTGTCTTCATGTTACACTGCATAGAGACAGGACACCTTGAGTTATTGTCTTCATGTTACACTGCATAGAGACAGGACACCTTGGGTTATTGTCTTCATGTTACACTGCATAGAGACAGGACACCTTGGGTTATTGTCTTCAGGTCACACTGCATAGAGACAGGACACCTCGAGTTATTGTCTTCATGTTACACTGCATAGAGACAGGACACCTTGGGTTATTGTCTTCATGTTACACTGCATAGAGACAGGACACCTTGGGTTATTGTCTTCATGTTACACTGCATAGAGACAGGACACCTTGGGTTATTGTCTTCATGTTACACTGCATAGAGACAGGACACCTTGGGTTATTGTCTTCATGTTACACTGCATAGAGACAGGACACCTTGGGTTATTGTCTTCATGTTACACTGCATAGAGACAGGACACCTCGGGTTATTGTCTTCATGTTACACTGCATAGAGACAGGACACCTTGGGTTATTGTCTTCATGTTACACTGCATAGAGACAGGACACCTTGGGTTATTGTCTTCATGTTACACTGCATAGAGACAGGACACCTTGGGTTATTGTCTTCATGTTACACTGCATAGAGACAGGACACCTTGGGTTATTGTCTTCATGTTACACTGCATAGAGACAGGACACCTTGGGTTATTGTCTTCATGTTACACTGCATAGAGACAGGACACCTTGGGTTATTGTCTTCATGTTACACTGCATAGAGACAGGACACCTTGGGTTATTGTCTTCATGTTACACTGCATAGAGACAGGACACCTTGGGTTATTGTCTTCATGTTACACTGCATAGAGACAGGACACCTTGGGTTATTGTCTTCATGTCACACTGCATAGAGACAGGACACCTTGGGTTATTGTCTTCATGTCACACTGCATAGAGACAGGACACCTTGGGTTATTGTCTTCATGTCACACTGCATAGAGACAGGACACCTTGGGTTATTGTCTTCATGTTACACTGCATAGAGACAGGACACCTCGAGTTATTGTCTTCATGTTACACTGCATAGAGACAGGACACCTCGAGTTATTGTCTTCATGTTACACTGCATAGAGACAGGACACCTCGAGTTATTGTCTTCATGTCACACTGCATAGAGACAGGACACCTCGGGTTATTGTCTTCATGTTACACTGCATAGAGACAGGACACCTTGGGTTATTGTCTTCATGTTACACTGCATAGAGACAGGACACCTTGGGTTATTGTCTTCATGTTACAATGCATAGAGACAGGACACCTTGGGTTATTGTCTTCATGTTACACTGCATAGAGACTGGACACCTTGAGTTATTGTCTTCAGGTCACACTGCATAGAGACTAGACACCTTGAGTTATTGTCTTCATGTCACACTGCATAGAGACAGGACACCTTGGGTTATTGTCTTCAGGTCACACTGCATAGAGACAGGACACCTTGGGTTATTGTCTTCAGGTCACACTGCATAGAGACAGGACACCTTGGGTTATTGTCTTTATGTCACACTGCATAGAGACAGGTCACCTTGGGTTATTGTCTTCATGTCACACTGCATAGAGACAGGACACCTTGGGTTATTGTCTTCATGTCACACTGCATAGAGACAGGACACCTTGGGTTATTGTCTTCATGTCACACTGCATAGAGACAGGACACCTCGAGTTATTGTCTTCATGTCACACTGCATAGAGACAGGTCACCTTGGGTTATTGTCTTCATGTCACACTGCATAGAGACAGGACACCTTGGGTTATTGTCTTCATGTCACACTGCATAGAGACAGGACACCTTGGGTTATTGTCTTCATGTCACACTGCATAGAGACAGGACACCTCGGGTTATTGTCTTCATGTTACACTGCATAGAGACAGGACACCTCGAGTTATTGTCTTCATGTTACACTGCATAGAGACAGCACACCTCGAGTTACTGTCTTCATGTTACACTGCATAGAGACAGGACACCTCGAGTTATTGTCTTCATGTTACACTGCATAGAGACAGCACACCTCAAGTTACTGTCTTCATGTTACACTGCATAGAGACAGGACACCTTGAGTTATTGTCTTCATGTTACACTGCATTTATACACAGATATGTTATTTTTTTACTTTAGTTCCATTTCCGGTTTTGTCCAGAAAAAAAGTAACCATTTTACTACTGCATGGCTTTAAAATGTGGCCATATCGATGATACAGACAGCATGCTTTAACATCTATTCATTAAGGGCGGACCAGATGGTCATATTCTTAGACTTTTACATTTAAGTTTAACTAGGAATTATTTTCAATTTAACAATCAGTGGTATCTCCAAATTAAAGGGACAGCAATGGGTAAAAGGTTTGTCCTAGCATATGCCAATACTTATATGGCAGACTGGGAGGAATCCGTTTTTAAAAAATGCAATTGGTTGCCACAATATTACTATAGGTATTTGTGATATTCTGGGTATTTGGGAATCAGATTTAGATGGTCTTCAGGAATTCATACAAATACTTAATACACATCATCCTTCAATTACATTAAAATTAACCTTTGATTTAACTCAAATACAATCTTTAGATACTTTAGTTTTAAAGAACAAGTAGAATCGCCTCAAAAACTCCTTACAAAGGTTTTTTTTCAGACTCACATGCTCTACATGCTTTAAAACCAGTTTTTATCCAAAACATACATTTAAATGGTTGATTTAAAGCTCAATTGGTAAGGTTTTGGATAATGTGTAGTTTAGAACAAGATTTTCATCAAGCTGTTAATATTCTATTTAATGCCTTAAAACAGAGAAGATACTCAAAAACGATTTCTTCGAACAATAAAAAGTGAGTTTATACATAAGGTTAATTCTAATGTATATTTACAAGTAACAAAACCTCAAATAATTCCCTTGGTGTGTACATACTCCCAGTTAAATAAAATGTGATATCCATTGTTAAAACCAATTTTACAGATGCGAAGGGATTGATTCCACAGCTGGAAGAGTTACTGTCTGCATATAAAAGAAATACAAATTTGAAAGACACTTTAATAGGTAATGGAAAATTACCTATATGGTAACAATATCCTGGGAGACAGCCAGCATGGTTTTAGGAAAGGGAGATCGTGTCTAACTAACCTACTTGACTTTTTTGAGGATGCAACATTGAAAATGGATAACTGCAAAGCATACGACATGGTTTATTTAGATTTCCAGAAAGCTTTTGACAAAGTCCCGCATAAAAGATTAATTCTCAAACTGAACGCAGTAGGGATTCAAGGAAATGCATGCACATGGATTAGGGAGTGGTTAACAGGTAGAAAACAGAAAGTACTGATTAGAGGAGAAACCTCAAAATGGAGTGAGGTAACCAGTGGTGTACCACAGGGATCAGTATTAGGTACTCTGCTATTCCTAATCTACATTAATGATTTAGATTCTGGTATAGTAAGCAAACTTGTTAAATTTGCAGACGACACAAAAATAGGAGGAGTGGCAAACACTGTTGCAGCAGCAAAGGTCATTCAAAATGATCTAGACGGCATTCAGAATTGGGCAGACACATGGCAAATGAAATTTAATAGAGAAAAGTGTAAAGTATTGCATGCGGGCAATATAAATGTGCATTATAAATATCACATGGATTAGATAAAGGGGCATTCAGAACAGAAAATAGGAGGCACTTTTTTACGCAGAGAATTGTGAGGGTCTGGAACCAACTCCCCAGTAATGTTGTTGAAGCTGACACCCTGGGATCCTTCAAGAAGCTGCTTGATGAGATTCTGGGATCAATAAGCTACTAACAACCAAACGAGCAAGATAGGCCGAATGGCCTCCTCTCGTTTGTAAACTTTCTTATGTTCTTATGTTCTTATGTTCTTATGTTCTTAATACATACACAGTTCAAACATCAGAATTATAATGTTGGAAAGAACATCTCGCTAGCCTTTTCTGAGCATTCTCAGGTTATTACAAATTATAAATATAAGATCAGTTTCTCAATAGGACAAAAAATATCTCTGACCTCAACACATGTAGTATATGCCATTAGATGTAGGGTATGTAATATATTATATATAGGAGAGACTGGTAATACATTAGAGGCTAGACTTAGACAGCATTTATACAATATTAAAAACAGAAAGAGATTAGACACAACATCAGTAAAACATTTTCTGGAACATGATGTTGATTCTTTAAAAATCATGGTGGTTGAGAATAACATTTCTTGGACAATTAAACAAAGAAAGAATAAAGAGAGAGTCTGGATTAATACACTGAATACAACAATTCCGGGGGAATTAAATGAAAAAAATTAAAAATGGATTTTTTTAGAACTTTTCCAATTTGTATTAGTTTTCTCAGAGTAGCAATTATGGGTTTATACCATGTGAAGTAACAGGACGGGGAATGCTTTTATTATATTTAAGTATATGTCTTTGTCCTTCACTTTCTATTTTTTTAGTCACTTGTATTTATATATTAAGGTACAAGAGAATATTGTGTTTAATTTTTCATTCTCTTTTAGAGATATTTGGGTATTTCGACTGTTTTATTTATTTTTTTTTTTGTCGTCCTTGTTCTGGTGTACATTCTCATAATCATGAATATATAACCTTAAACTATACCCTACCCCCAACTCCTTACTTTAATTCTAATTTACCCTATCCTTGAACCCCTAACACCAACCCCAAATTCTAATACTAATCACAAATTCACTTCCAACCCTAATTCTAATCCCCATCCACCTTGATTTTTAAACTCACCCCCACCCTCACTTCCACCTTCACCCCTACCCTCACCCCGACCCTAACCCCTACCCTCACCCCCACCCTCACTCTCCTCACCCCCACCCTCACTTTCACCCCCACCCTCACCCCGACCCTAACCCCTACCCTCACCCCCACCCTCACTTCCACCTTCACCCCACCCTCACCCTCACCCCCACCCTCACTTCCAACTTCACCCCTACCCTCACCCCGACCCTAACCCCTACCCTCACCCCCACCCTCACTTCCACCCTCACCCCCACCCTCACTCTCTCCTCACCCCCACCCTCACTTTCACCCCCACCCTCACCCCGACCCTAACCCCTACCCTCACCCCCACCCTCACTTCCACCTTCACCCCTACCCTTACCCCAACCCTAACCCCTACCCTCACCCCCACCCTCACTCTCTCCTCACCCCCACACTCACTTTCACCCCCAGCCCGACCCTAACCCCTACCCTCACCCCCACCCTCACTTCCACATTCACCCCCACCCTCACCCTCACCCCCACCCTCACTTCCACCCTAAACCCTACCCTCACCCCCACCCTCACTTCCACCTTCACCCCCACCCTCACCCTCACCCCAACCCTCACTTCCACCTTCACCCCTACCCTCACCCCGACCCTAACCCCTACCCTCACCCCCACCCTCACTTCCACCCTCACCCCCACCCTCACTCTCTCCTCACCCCCACCCTCACTTTCACCCCCACCCTCACCCCGACCCTAACCCCTACCCTCACCCCCACCCTCACTTCCACCTTCACCACCACCCTTACTTCCACCCCCACTTCCACCTTCACCCTGAACCTAACCCCTACCCTCACCTCCGCCATCACCCCCACCCTCACTCTCTCCTCACTTCCACCCACACTACAACCTTCACTCCCACCCTCACCCCGACCCTAACTCCTACCCTCACCTTAACCCTCACCACCACCCTCACTCTCTCCTCACCCCCACCCACCCTCACCCCAACCCTCACCCTGACCCTAACCCCTACCCTCACTCCCACCCTCACCCTCACTTCCACCCTCACTTTCACCCCCACCCTCACCCTGACCCTAACCCCTACCCTCACCTCCACCCTCACCCTCACTTCCACCCTCACTTCCACCTTCACCCCCACCCCGACCCTACCCTCACCTCCACCCTCACTTCCACCCTCACCCTTATCCTTACCCCTCCCTTACCCCTATGCTTAATCCTACTTCATTCCTAACTTTACCTTAAATACCCAATTCTATCCTTACTTATATTTTATTAATTTCTGATTTGTATTTAGATTAAAACTTAGATTAAAAATGTTTAACCTTCCTTAGACTTTAGGTTTAATTCCACCCCATCTAAGTATTTAATTATAGCTTTGAGAATATCAAATCCTAAATATTAATCTTAACACCACTCGTAACCAGGTCTCAATCTTGACTGTAAATTTATTAAATTTGATTTAAAGTTTCTATTTTTACCCTATCTGAATCTTCCTTCAATAATAAATATATTACTAACTTTGTGTTGCCAGTGCATCATAAAATCCAATTTCAAATGGATCTCTCTGAAAAAATTATAATTCTAAAACCTAACCCCAAACCCTAACCCCTAACCCTAACCCTAACCCTAATGCTAATTCTAAACCCTAAACCTGAATGAAGGGAACATAAGCATAATATAAAATTATTATGTGTTCCAAATCAATAACTCTAATTTCAACCCTAACCTAATCCAGACTTCAAACTGTATCTTAATTCTAATTTTCATATTACATATTGCTAAAAGGACTATATAGATGGGACATATTATTTGGGGAAAATAATGTTGTACATTAACCGAGGAATGCCAATACATATTGTTTGGTTTTGAGATTTTCTCAAGACCTCACAACCTACATTCAAACCTAACACTAACCCTAACCCTAACCCTAACCCTAACCTGCTCCCTACTATTGCTCTGTATTATATCTGTATTTCATCCTGCACTTGAATTTGCCTTAACTGTTAACTATATTAAATCTGTTTCTTCTCTTAGTTAAACATGCTCTTATTATGGCTTAAGTTATTGTATTTGCTCTTAACTGTATTGTGATTCTTGAAATGTGTATATTTTGTGACAACTGTAAGTCGCCCTGGGTAAGGGCATCTGTAAAGAAATAAATAATAATAATTACGCACAAACTTTAGGGCCATATTAAACAAAACATTGACCCACCTGCTAATACTGTAGCAAACTACAACCCAGCACTTGTAACATTAGCTTAAAGTGTACAGTATTATCCAGGTGGAGTCACTGCACAATAGTTATTATTTTCTTATTCACGCCTGAAGATATCTGCATATAGAACAAGGCAATACCAGTCAGCTCAACATCAACCGCTGGGAACCAGGATCATCTTGCACGCTAACTAAATGTAAACCACCATCGACATCAGCTACCGCAGCAAGTAATCAAGTCCTAGGTATTGCTTGTTTGTGCTCTGCTGGCTCATAGTGACCAGAGTGGGGTTAAACAAACAAACAAAAAACAGATTGTTAAAATTCACACCATGAGAGTATTTAGAGAGACAGAGTGCTGTTCTAGAGTTAGAATTAGAAATCCTACCTTCTGTTATGATTATGCCAAAACTCTACTATTTTTAACCAATTCGCCCAATGTATTTTCATGGAATTATAGTATTTGATGAAATACCCTGCATATTTGCTGAATTATAATGTTTCACTATATATATATATATATATATATATATATATATATATATATATATATATATATATATATATATATATATATATATATATATATATATATATATATATATATATATATATATATATGATTTTGTTTGCAGATACTTCAATGGAAAGTATGGAAGAAAAAAGCAGGACATTGTGTAACGGTCTTCTGACCACAAGAAAACTGGCTTGTACCAACTCAGTACAGGGAAGTAGATGTTTAGCTTCTGTAAGTTCAGTTCAAGGTAAATGTCATCATTACATGATAATGTTCACTCATGTGTGACCTAATTACAGACCTGGTAGATGTTTTGTATGAGGCTTCTTTTTTGTACTAACAAAACAAATCGCAACCAACTCAAGCAGAAAAAAGGGAATTTGCAAGAGGATGCCAATTTCACTTCTTTAACTGCCAAAAACACTTCTGTTTGCTACAGGGTGGCATTGTATTTATAGCTACGAATACAAATATCAATATGTGGTTCTTTAACATATCCACAAATATAATATAGAACCATTTATAAAATTACTTACGTTTTTAACCAAATGCAATTTAAATATTAGTCTATGTTGCAGAAACACTTTTTGGTTGTAGAAGAAAGTTGAAAATAATGATAATTCTGTATTGGTTGCAGATGATTGTCTTGCCTGTTCTTTGGAGTAAGGGCGATTACCTTACAAAGTATTTTAAAATATTTGGGACGTTCAGTATGTTTAAAGCTAAGATAAAATATGATTCCCAATGTTTGAAAATAGAAAGTTCAGTTATTGTTGGTTCCTGGGTAGTGTTTGGTCTATAGGTTTATTGCAGATTGGTGTTTACTGAGGCCCAATAGCAGTTACAATAAGCACACTGAGAAACAGAGTGTGCCTCCGATACTGCATTTAAGGACAGTTTATCTCAATTAGACATGTATGCATGCCTGAGCTTTTAAGATTTCATGCTTATTTAATGCAGATTTCTGACAATGAAGTATCATAAATAATCAATGCTATTAATGACGTTATAAAGGAAGCACCTCTAAAATACAGGCATGTCTTCTCTCTACATAAATCCTGTTGAATAAAAACAGAGCTCTTAGTATCCACTGGAATTTCACAACTTGGGCCGTCTTAAATGAATGGGTGAAATAAAGCAACTTGAGTTTTTAAATTCAAATATCAAGATGTCATCATTCCACTCCAAGAAAACTGATCTAAAGAGGAAATAAGGAATAAAGACATCATGGGTAATTATAAACTCTAAATTAGGATTGTACATTTTAGTAAATATGTAAGTACAATTAATAAAAAATCGTTACAAATTGCTTTTTATCATATGTCCCCAACACTTTACTTTGGTCTACCCTTTACTTTCAACAGAGTATATGTGGGTGTCTGAATGTTTCAAAATTCATATTGGTGCTGGTTAAATTTCCTGTTGAGAAACTTTCCTTAGAATAAGCCTTATCAGTTTTCAGAAAGGTTATTTCCTTGTGTTTGTGATGGCACAATTCCAGAAGATGATGAAACTTATTTAAATATGCACTGCAGTCAGCTAAATTCCCCAGCTAAAAGAGTCAAAGTTTTGTTTAATATGGCCCTAAAGTTTGTGCGTAATTATTATTATTTATTTCTTAGCAGATGCCCTTACCCAGGGTGACTTACAGTTGTCACAAAATATACACATTTCAAGAATCACAATACAGTTAAGAGCAAATACAATAACTTAAACAATAATAAGAGCATGTTTAACTAAGAGCAGAAACAAAATACAGTACAACATGATTCAATATAGGGGCAGATCAAGTAAGAGAGGTAGTTAGATAAGAATGCTGAGTGCAGTGGAGTAACGTACACATAGAGTTAACAGTGGAGAGGGAGGGGTCCAAGGTGACTCAGGTTCTTGGCTGAGGAGAAAGGAGAGAGGGTGGTAGATTCGAGAGGAATGGAGATGGAGAGATCAGAGAATGGGGGTGGGGGGAGAAAAGGTGGTCAGATTTTCAGGTTGAGTTTGAGATGATGCGAGTGCATCCAGGAGGAGATAGCAGACAGACAGGTAGAGATACGGGAGGGATGTGAGGTCAGAGGCGGGAAGAAGAGGAAGATCTGAGCATCATCATTTGCATAGAACTGGTATGAGAAACCATATGATGCGATGAGGGGCCCAGGGAGTGGCTGTAGAGAGAAAACAGAAGGGGACCCAGGACTGATCTTTGGGGACTCCTGTGGTGAGAGGGTGAGGAGTGGAGGATGAGCTGCGCCAGGTTACCTGGTATGTGCGGTTGGAGAGGTAGGAGGAGAACCAGGCAAGAGCAGTGCCAGAGATTCCCAGGTCAGCGAGGGAGGATAGGAGAACAGAGTGGTCGACAGTGTCAAAGGCAGCAGAGAGATTGAGGAGAATTAGGAGAGAGGCAGCACAAGCAGAGTGTAGAGAGTTGGTGACAGAGAGAAGACCAGTTTTGGTGGAATGGAAACCAGATTGGAAAGGGTCGAGCAGAGAGTGGTTAGACAGGAAAGCAGAGAGCCAGCTCGAGGGTTTTAGAGAGGATGGAGAGTAGGGAGACAGGATGGTAGTTCTGGAGAGAGGAGGGGTTGAGGGTAGATTTTTTAGGAGGGGTGATAGAGGTCTGTTTGAAGGCAGAGGGAAAGCAGCCAGAGAGGAGAGATGTTGAGCAGAGAGGAGATGAAGATAAGTAGAGCAGGAGCAGCAGCCTGAAAGAGGTGAGTGGGGAGGGATCCTGGGCACGTGGTGGGTTTGTGGCCTTGGAGCAGGGATGCTTCAAGATCCCTTGGACTACAAGTCCAAGTGAGATATACTGATTTCTTATTATTTAATAATGGCTGACATATTAAGAAGAGAACATTTACAAGACAAAAAAACATTTCTGTTTCTTTTGATTCTTCTGTTTGTAGTACATACCTAAGTATAGATCAACAGCACACAGACTACCTTTCAATCTGTGGTGTGCATGTGCATATGATTTAAACACAGAGGCCAGCCATTGTATATCTCGCTGGCCCATTTTATTTTATCTTCTCTGTCTAATTATGTATGTGTAAGATTCAGACAGCAACAATAAAGTTCCCTAAAGTTTTTTGTACTTGTGTTTGCATTAGTATTTACAATATTCATAATTTTACAAATCATATTTAAGTTAGTCTAAAATAATATTATACATAATACTAATACATGTCTATATCACACTGAATATCACTTCCCTGTTTTAATACTGTACTGTATCTATCTCTCCAACAATACTATACTGTTCTATATTATATTAATACCTCTCCAGCATTAACTTGTCCCTTTCCATGACAACACATCCTAATACTACTATACTATACTATACTATTCTATATTATATTAATACCTCTCCAGCATTAACTTGTCCCTTTCCATGACAACACATCCTAATACTACTATACTATACTATACTGTTCTATATTATATTAATACCTCTCCAGCATTAACTTGTCCCTTTCCATGACAACACATCCTAATACTACTATACTATACTATACTATACTATTCTATATTATATTAATACCTCTCCAGCAGGAACTTGTCCCTTTCCATTTACACTTTGCATTTTGTGTAATTTAAGAAAAAGGTGCAGGTAACCAATGTCATTTCACAACCAACTCAAGCAGAAAAAAAGGGAATTTGCAACAGGACACCCATTTCACTTCCTTAACGGTCAAAAACACTTCTGTCAGCTAGAGGGCGGCATTGTATTTATATCTACGAATACAAATATCAATATGTGGTTCTATAACATATCCACAACTTGGGCCCTCTTAAATCAATGGGTGAAATAAAGCAACTTGAGTTTTATATTCAAATATCAAGATGTCATCATTCCACTCCAAGAAAACTGATCTAAAGAGGAAATAAGGAATAAAGACATCATGGGTAATTATAAACTCTAAATTAGGATTGTACATTTTAGTAAATATGTAAGTACAATTAATAAAAAATCGTTACAAATTGCTTTTTATCATATGTCCCCAACACTTTACTTTGGTCTACCCTTTACTTTCAACAGAGTATATGTGGGTGTCTGAATGTTTCAAAATTCATATTGGTGCTGGTTAACCTGTTGCGGTCCATTCATTCAGCGCGTCTCAGGCGCATCAGGTCCAATTTATTTTCACACGTGCAGTTTATTTTAGACGCGCTGTTTAAAAGTATTTTTTCACAGTAAAACAGGTTAAAAGGCACTGCATATCAACAGGACACTCAGTACTGCATCTCCAGCCCCGCCCCACCCCTTGTTCGCTGTATTTTTCACATACCTCTTCATAGTCATACCGATAAATCATCTCCTGATCACTCGTTTTATCACCAAACTCCTCAATAATGCGATCCAAGTGATTATTTTATTACTATGATATTCTTTGAGCGCTGGATGCAGGAGCAGCTATCTTGTTTGTTTATGTCCGTGTTATCTATGTGGTGCCGGGGCTATGTGTATTGCTCAGATCCACCCCTTTTTTTTGGCTTCTCTCGGCTCCTATCGGTCTCACTCGGCCATTGAATGGTTTTCTCAGCTTTTTCCGGAGGAAAAACAACTAGAGACCTGTTTTTTACGTCTTTTTGATGATGTCGGACATCGGACCGGAAAGGGAAAATTGTAATGTCAGACCTGGTCCGACATAGGACCACAAAGGGTTAAATTTCCTGTTGAGAAACTTTTCTCAGAATGCAGAAATCGTTGTCAGTTTTCAGAAAGGTTATTTCCTTGTGTTTGTAATGGCACAATTCCAGAAGATGATGAAACTTATTTAAATATGCACTGCAGTCAGCTAAATTCCCCTATAAAAACTGGAATGGCTCTCTGCATACAACACACGCACCCACCATTGTACTTCACTGACTGCTGCACTTGTGCTTGTGTAAGAGGGACCCAGATTCTACTTAATTCAAAAGCAGTGACTTTAGAAAAGAGGCATCATGTTTGACCAGAATCTCTGTCTTGAGGCTCTCTCTGCTCTTGTCGGAGCGCAGGTGAAGCTGTACGGGCAGTATAAATCCTGTCATCCAGACTGTACCATTGCAGACCACCAGATGCTGGACATCAAGACACTCCACAAATTCACTTTGCTCAGCAATGAAGATGGAGAAACGGCACCTTTTCGCTACAGTAACGGTGCGGTCTGCTTTCGTGATTTCTGCGGGAGGAAGCAGAACATTCAGCTCCCTGAGGAAACCACAGCCGAGCTGTTGATGCCTCAGCTAAAGGCCACCTTTCACCTTCCCTCCGACGACGTGCAAGTGCTGTCCAGCAAAACAAAGTGCCAAGTGTATAACATCAACCCTACTGAAGGCCCCTACTACCTTGTAGGGAAAGAGATGTTTGTTGATGAAAGCCAGTTTTTTGATCCACCATATGATTATGATCTGACCAACATTAATGACAATGGAAAAACATTTTATCGTGGCGGGGAGGAGTACAGGCGACCCTGCGGTTGGTACCGATATGCAGTCAAAGTTCTGGGGAAGTATGAGGACAGCGATAGGTGGCTAGGAGTCGGAGAGCCTCAGTATCGCCTCAGCTCTGCACATGGAGAGTGGCCTGTGTCCTACCATGGCACAAGTGAACAGGGGTCGGAGGGGATTCTGTCTGGAGAGTACAAACCAGGCCCAGGCGCTGCGCATGGAAGAGGAGTCTACTCCTCACCAGATATAAGAGTGGGCACTAATTACGCCAAGTCGTTCTCACACAACGGAAAGACCTACAAGATTGTTCTGCAGAACAGAGTGAACCCCGAGACAAGGAAAATAATTCCTGCCAGCCAGGCCAATGATGTTGGTGACTATTGGCTGATACCAGAGGGAAACATTATGAGAAACTCTATACGCCCTTATGGCCTTCTTTTAAGTGAAGTGTGAAAGAGTGTTTTCTAAGTTTGCAGTCTCTGTTAAATCATGATTTTAAACAACGTCATGTAATTGTTATGGAGGGTAGATGGCTTCTAAAAATGTTTTTCAAGTACAGAGCTAGACAGTGCTGTTGAAGTTTTCCTCACTGCATTCTTAATCATTTTTATAAGGAACATAATAAAATACATATTTTCAACAATAATCCTAAGCATTTGCGATGAATATACTCAATTTCCTTTTATATTCTTGTATTTTGTAATGAATCTTTGTCACCTAAGAGAATCATAATGTAAACATGACTAATGAAGTGCATTGTTTTAAATGTCTGTATTCTCTCCTGGAGATGGAACTTAAATGTTACTAATACTAAGTGAATTCTTACAAAAATAAAAAATATTTTTTAAAGGTGACTATCAGCTTCCTGGTGTGTTGTTATGAATAATTCCTTCCAACAAGATTTTAAAAAGTGGGTGCAAATTCCTTTCCCATGAAAATAAACATTTTAATGAAAGCATAGAATGTTTCCCTAAATGCAGAGGAGAAAGGAGAAACCTTTCATTGAAAAAATGAACTTTTCTTCGCTCTTATCCTGTTTTTTTGTCTGCATTGCCATCAGACTAAAAGAATAATAATACTAATGCTAATAATAATAATAATAATAATAATAATAATAATAATAATAATACTAATAATCTTTATTTTATATAGCGCCTTTCATGTGCATCTCAAAGCGCTGTAATACACCAAGAAAATATCAAAGCAGTCATGCAGCTGTTGGCAAAGGGTGCTGATGGAGTCTTGTTTAAACATGATTTGGAACGCTATGCAACCTGGCCATTTGCAAACCAAGTAGTTTCACATTATCCATCCAGAATGTATTTTCACTTGTATGTATAGAGTACAGAAAAATAGGATTGGCTTCTAGCCAGCTGGAGTTAAGAATTCCGAGAAAGACCAGATTGTAGCTGATCACCCTCTGTCGGGGTTGATTTGAACATTGCACATTTTTGTTAATTCCTTATGCATATGTGATCGCACTGCCCCTTTGGTAGTTTTCTGCAAATCCTCTCACGTATGCTGGTAGAATTGTCATCACCATGTGAAGGAGAAAGCTTAAGAGAGAAATGAAAGAGTACCATAGATCAGTCTCTTTGGCAGATTTTGCTGTTGACAGAGCAGAGAACGAGTGAGTAGAGCAAGACGCTGATCTTCAAGGATGGTGTGCAGACAGGTTCTGGCAAAGACAGTGGTAGGGTTGCCACCTTTTCCACAGACCAAACCCGGACACATTTCTCAGTCAGCCTAGCTATCAAAACTGCAGTATACTGTAATACAGTTTAACTCAATACCACCAGATCTCGGTACAAATCAATTTATCATGCTATGCACAAATGTAAGAATTGGCTTTCTGTGGTGGTGCAATTTTTTCTTTCAAATAGCATATACAGTATCTATAATTGTTTGCGCGATATATTTTAATAGCAAATATATATCTTCCACACTATTATAGTTTTGTGAAGAAACAGAAATAAAATGTAAATGTTAAAAAAAAAAACATATTTCTTATTACAATGAAAAAACTACATTGCACTGAAATAGATACATGAAAATGAATTAAACCAGCAGTTTTCCTTTATTAAAGGCTAATATTAAAACACATTTTTGAGAAGGAAGATGGTATTACAAAAAAAGGACATCTCATTTGCTTAAGTAATGTTCATCAATATATTGTAGTGTTTCGGGCTTATGTAATGTCCATCAATATATTGTAGTGTTTCAGAAATGAGAATGCAACCGTGAGTAGATGAAGGCTGTTTATTTTTACAATAATTAAATAATCACAAAATAAAATCATAAAGTGAGGGTAGTAGTTTTTCTTTTACCCTACACTTTCTCACTATCTCTCTATCTTCCCCAAACACAACCTTCTCTCACACACTCAACTTCCCCAATCCTCCCCTCACCCCCGTCTTTTGTGCCAAACCTATGCCCCAATTCAACTCCACACACAACACACAACCCTTACATGTACACACCGCCATGCAACCCCTAAACGCACACACCACCATGCAACCCTTGCACGCACACACCACCATGCAAACCTTGCACGGACACACCACCATGCAACCCCTACACGCACACACCACCATGCAACCCATGCACTCACACACCACCATGCAACCCTTGCAAGCACACATCACCATGCAGCCATGCACGCACACACCACCATACAACCCCTAAACACACACACCACCATGCAACCCGTGCACGCACACACCACCATGCAACCCCTGCACGCACACACCACCATGCAACCCCTACACGCCCACACCACCACCATACAGCCCATGCACGCACACACCACCATGCAACCCCTACACGCACACCCCATCATGCAACCCTTACAAGCACATGCACCCATGCAACCCCTGCACACACACCACCATGCAACCCCTACACGCACACACCACCATGCAACCCATGCACGCACACACCACCATACAACCCCTAAACACACACACCACCATGCAACCCGTGCATGCACACACCACCATGCAACCCCTGCACGCACACACCACCATGCAACCCCTACACGCCCACACCACCACCATACAGCCCATGCACGCACACACCACCATGCAACCCCTACACGCACACCCCATCATGCAACCCTTACAAGCACATGCACCCATGCAACCCCTGCACACACACCACCATGCAACTCTTGCATGCACACACCACCATGCAACCCCTACACGCAGACACCACCATACAACCCTTCCATGGACAGACCACCGTGCAACCCCTGCACACACACTCCACCATGCATCTCCTACACTCACACACCACCAGCATGCAGCCCTTGCACGCACACACCACCATGCAACCCTTGCACACACACATCTTCTACACTATCCTGAATCTCTCCCCTCCACCCCAGGATCGCTACAATATAGTCATGCCTAAAGGTTTATCAGACCTCAAAATGAATAGAATGGCAGAGTTCAATATATTTTATTCAGCTATCACATGCAAAAAAATAAATAAATAATACTATTTCACTTATGGATTTTTCAGCTCTTTCACTTATGGATTTTAAGAGACCAGTGCCCGTCAACAACTTAAGATAAACACTATTGTATTGTTAAAATATTCCTTATCTATTACTTCTAGTTTAACCTGTAGATTGTAGATAATGTTTAAACTGTTGGAATATGCAAATATAATGGCTAAATTCCAATTCAGGCACTTACAATCTGGCTTACCTAAATTTCCTCCTGTAGTTCAATTGGCTAAGCAATACCTCACTTCTCCAACTTTAACTGCTGTGTCAGTGTATTGGCAAAGTAAATAGCTGCCACGTGTAAAGAGCTTTGGTATCCTATGGGATGAAAGGTGCTATATAAATCCAAGGTATTATCTTTCATTTAAATAAAGAGCTTTTTAAAGCTAGGGGTACCGTAATTTTGGGAGTTAAAAGTGTTTGAAGACCCTGGGTCAATCACCGTAAAAAGGGTGAGAAAGGGCACTCTGTCTGGTATGGTGCCCTTGCAAGCACACACCACCAGGCAACACCTACACACACACACCACCATGCAACCCTTGCACGCACCCATCACCATGCAACCCTTACAAGCACACACCACCATGCAACCCTTACAAGCACACATCACCATGCAAACCTTGCACGCACACACCACCATGCAACCCCTACACGCACACATCACCATGCAATCCTTGTACGCACACATCACCATGCAACCATTCCACAACACCACATCAACACTACATACACACCACCATGCAACTCTTGCACACACACACCACCATGCAAACACTACACGCACACACCACCATACAACCCCTGCTCACACACCACCACAACCATGCAGCCCATGCACGCACACACCACCATATAACCCTTGCAAGCACACCACCATGCAACCCCTGCACGCACACACAACCATGCAACCCCAACACGTACACGCCACCATGCAACCCTTCCAAGCACACACCACCATGCAACACATGCACACACACACCACCATGCAACCCCTACATGCACACACCACCATGCAAACTCTACACGACCACACCACCACCATACAGCCCATGCATGCACACACCACCATGCAACCCCTACACGCACACCCCATCATGCAGCCCTTGCGTGCACACACCACCATGCAACCATTGCACACACACATCACTATGCAACTCCTACACGCACACGCCACCATGCAACCCCTGCACGGACACACCACCATGCAACCCTTGCACGCACACACCATCATGCAACCCTTGCACACACACATCACCATGCAACCCTTGCACGCACACATCACCATGTAACCCCTACACGCACACACCAACACCATGCAGCCCTTGCATACACACACACACACATGCTCTACACTATCATGAATCTCTCCCCTCCACCCCAAGATCGCTACAATATAGTCATGCCTAGAGTTTTATCAGACCTCAAAATGAATAGAATGGCAGAGTTCAATGTATTTTATTCACCTATCACATGCAAAAAAAAATACAATAAAGGCCTATATCAGCTCTTTCACTTATGGGTTTTAACAGACAAGTGCCATTCAACAACTTAACATAAACACTATTGTACTGTATTGTTAAAATATTCCTTTTCTATTACTACTAGTTTAACCTGTAGATTGTAGATAATGTTTAAACAGTTGGAATATGCAAATATAATGGCAAAATTCCAATTCAGGCACGTACAATCTGGCCTACCTAAATTTCCTCCTGTAGTTCAATTGGCTAAGAAATTCCTGACTTCTCCAACTTTAACTGCTGCGTCAGTGTATTGGCAAAGTAAATAGCTGCCGCGTGTAAAGAGCTTCGGAATCCTATGGGATGAAAGGTGCTACATAAATCCAAGGTATTATCTTTCATTTAAATAAAGAGCTTTTAAAAACTAGGGGTACCGTAATTTTGGGAGTTAAAAGTGTTTGAAGACACTGGGACAATCACAGTAAAAAGGGTGAGAAAGGGCACTCTGTCTGGTATGGTGCCCTTGCAAGCACACACCACCAGGCAACCCTTGCACACACACATCACCATGCAACCCTTGCACGCACACATCACCATGTAACCCCTACACGCACACACCAACACCATGCAGCCCTTGCATACACACACACACACACATGCTCTACACTATCATGAATCTCTCCCCTCCACCCCAAGATCGCTACAATATAGTCATGCCTAGAGTTTTATCAGACCTCAAAATGAATAGAATGGCAGAGTTCAATGTATTTTATTCACCTATCACATGCAAAAAAAAATACAATAAAGGCCTATATCAGCTTTTTCACTTATGGGTTTTAACAGACAAGTGCCCTTCAACAACTTAACATAAACACTATTATACTGTATTGTTAAAATATTCCTTTTCTATTACTACTAGTTTAACCTGTAGATTGTAGATAATGTTTAAACAGTTGGAATATGCAAATATAATGGCTAAATTCCAATTCAGGCATGTACAATCTGGCCTACCTAAATTTCCTCCTGTAGTTCAATTGGCTAAGCAATTCCTCACTTCTCCAACTTTAACTGCTGCGTCAGTGTACTGGCAAAGTAAATAGCTGCCACGTGTAAAGAGCTTTGGTATCCTATGGGATGAAAGGTGCTATATAAATCCAGGTATTATCTTTCATTTAAATAAAGAGCTTTTTAAAACTAGGGGTACCGTAATTTTGGGAGTTAAAAGTGTTTGAAGACCCTGGGTCAATCACCGTAAAAAATGTGAGAAAGGGCACTCTGTCTGGTATGGTGCCCTTGCAAGCACACACCACCAGGCAACCCCTACACGCACACACCATCATGCAACTTGCACGCACACATCACCATGCAACCAATGCATGCACACACCACCATGCAACCCCTACACACACACCACCATGCAACTCTTGTAAGCACACACTATCATGCAACCCCTACACGCACACACCACCATGCAACCCTTGCACGAACACATCACCATGCAACCCCTACACACACACACCACCATGCAACACTTGCACGCACACACCACCATGCAACCCATGCACGCACACACCACCATGCAACACCTACATGCACACACCACCACCCAACACCTGCACACACACCACCACCACCATGCAGCCCATGCATGCACACACCACCATATAACCCTTGCAAGCACACCACCATGCAACCCCTACATGCACACACCACCATGCAACCCTTGCAAGCACACACCACCATGCAACTCCTACACACACACACCATCATGCAACTCTTCCACGCACACACCACCATGCAACCCTTGCACGCACACATCACCATGCAACCCCTACACGCACACACTATTATGCAACCCTTGCACACACATCACTATGCAACCCCTACACGCACACACCACCATGCAACCCCTACACGCACACACCACCATGCAACCCCTACACGCACACACCACCATGCAACCCATGCACGCACATACCACCATGCAACCCTTGCAAGCACACACCACCATGCAACCCTTGCACACACAGACCACCATGCAACCCTTGCACACACACACCACCTTGCAACCCTTGCACACACACCAGCATGCAACCCTTGCACACATACACCACCATGCAACCCTTGCACACACACCACCATGCAACCCTTGCACACACACAGTAACATGCAACCCCTACACGCAGACACCACCATGCAACCCTTGCACGCAGGCACCACCATGAAACCCTTGACGCACACACCACCATGCAACCCTTGCAGACACACACCACCATGCAACCCCTACCCACAACCACCACCACGCAATCCCTGCACGCACACACCACCATGCAACCCCTACACGCACACACCACCATGCAACCCATGCACGCACATACCACCATGCAACACCACCACGCCCATCACCACCATGCAGCCCATGCACGCACACACCACCATAAACCCTTCCATGCACACACCACCATGCAACCCCTGCACACACACCATGCAAACCCTGCACACACACACCACTATGCATCTCCTACACGCACACACCACCAGCATGCAGCCCTTGCACACATACACCACCATGCAACCCTTGCACACACACACATCTTTTACACTATCCTGAATCTCTCTCCTCCACCTCAGGATCGCTACAATATAGTCACGCCTAGAGGTTTATCAGACCTCAAAATGAATAGAATGGCAGATTTCAATATATTTTATTCACCTATCACATGCAAAAAAAAATACAATAAAGGCCTACATCAGCTCTTTCACTTTTGTGTTTTAACAGACCAGTGTCCTTCAACAACTTAACATAAACACTATTGTATTGTGAAAATATTCCTTATCTATTAGTGCTAGTTTAACCTGTAGATTGTAGATAATGTTTAAACAGTTGGAATATGCAAATATAATGGTTAAATTCCAATTCAGGTACTTACAATCTGGCCTACCTAAATTTCCTCCTGTAGTTCAAATGGCTAAGCAATTCCTCACTTCTCCCACTTTAAATGCTGTGTCAGTGTATTGGCAAAGTAAATAGCTGCCGCGTGTAAAGAGCTTTGGTACCCTATGGGATGAAAGGTGCTATATAAATCCAAGGTGTTATCTTTCATTTAAATAAAGAGCTTTTTAAAGCTAGGGGTACGGTAATTTTGGGAGTTAAAAGTATTTAAAAACCCTGGGTCAATCACCCTAAAAATGGTGAGAAAGGGCACTCTGTCTGGTATGGTAAATGGGGTTCTAAACCACATAGGGTTTTGAAATGTGGTATACTGGCAGCATAAGCAACTCTCTGATTGCTACTGGAGTTTCAGAAACTGCCATTTGTTTGAAAAATGGACATTCCATTGCTTATCAGTGCCCCCTTTGGGATGCTGGTAGAGGGCACAGCAACTTTCTTCTTGTCTTTTTATTTATTTTATTTTTATTTACCCCGTTATCTCAAACTCAGCTGTGGGTAAACACAAAATGCAAGACAGGTTGTTTATAATTGGGCTTGCTACTCTCTGCCTGCCTTTAAAGCTGTAATTAACATTTTTAAACCAACTCAATTTCTTAATTACATCACGGATATCTGACAATGATGAAATGAGCTGAAACATGTTTCTATCTATACATTCCTTGAACAAAACTGATGGCTTTCCACTCACTGTAAGGAAGATGTAGTCACTACACTACACACCGCTTGTTTAATAAAATACATATATTCTACCTGGAGAAGCACATAACAAATGCAGAATTAGCAAGATACCTTAAATTACTTAATGAAGTAACAAACGCGCGCTAGGAGTCTGCACATTGCTACAGAGTACCTGCAGTACATCCAGATAATTAATCCAGAAGCACAAGTTCCTGTGCCTTTTGGTTCCGATGCTGTCCTCAGGTGGTTTAAATCACCATATCGCCTGCAATTTCAAAAAAGCAGTTTAAGTGTTTTTCAGCAACAGAACCAGCTTTGAAGTCCATTAAAAAGTTAGCTGGTAGGAGACTGGCAATCTGTAACTGATCCCAGTGTTTCTGGAATGATTCCTGCAAAGACTGATTTTTAACACCAAAAAAGAGATGAGCACAACTTTACGTGTACTGTGCACAATTCGACCATCTATGCCAGGCTCTCAAACAGGTTGTGAAAGGAGGCTGCAAATTACTACAGAGTACCTGTGAGACATGCAGATAATGAATCCAGAAGCTCGAGTGTCTAGCTTATTTGGCTCCCATGCAGTACCTGTCCTTAGATGGCTGAAACCACTGTATCGCTGGATAACTGTATACCCGATAAATATCAATATTGTGTATTTGAGGAACACAACCACTTAGCAACTTCATTTAAATTGTTGTGCTCTCACAATATCAGTGTATAACTCTGCTGGGTATTGCAGTGCATGCTGGGATTGCTGTGCAATCAGAATATCAGTGTATAAATGCTGGGTATTGCAGTGCATGCTGGGATTGCTGTCCTGTCAGAATATCAGTGTATAACTCTGCTGGGTATTGCAGGGCATGCTGGGATTGTTGTGCTATCAGAATATCAGTGTATAACTCTGCTGGGTATTGCAGTGCATGCTGGGATTGCTGTCCTGTCAGAATATCAGTGTATAACTCTGCTGGGTATTGCAGGGCATGCTGGGATTGCTGTGCTATCAGAATATCAGTGTATAACTCTGCTGGGTATTGCAGGGCATGCTGGGATTGCTGTGCTATCAGAATATCAGTGTATAACTCTGCTGGGTATTGCAGTGCATGCTGGGATTGCTGTGCTATCAGAATATCAGTGTATAACTCTGCTGGGTATTGCAGTGCATGTTGGGATTGCTGTGCAATCAGAATATCAGTGTATAACTCTGCCGGATATTGCAGTGCATGCTGGGATTGCTGTGCAATCAGAATATCAGTGTATAACTGCTGGGTATTGCAGTGCATGCTGGGATTGCTGTGCTATCAGAATATCAGTGTATAACTCTGCTGGGTATTGCGGTGCATGCTGGGTATCAAAAGGTCAAAGTTAAAAAAAAGTTTGTCAAAAGGCCATCAAAAGGCTGTCAAAGTTCCAAAAAGATAGGTGTGCTCCTAACCTTAACCACTGGAACACCAAGCCTCCTAATCAGGAAGCGCAATCTTTCTGCTTTCTGTAGAAGTACAGTATAAATAATAATGGTAAATATAATTATTAATCATTATACTCATAGTTTGACATTTTTTGTTTTATTTATTAGGCACGGCTGGTGTTTGATGAAATTGATGCATTACTTACTTGCAAAACAAATGAAGAAAACACAAGAGTCTACAGAGTGCAAAGTGCCTGAAAGTTATACTGAATCCCTTTGATGTTTGTTATGTTGGCTTTAATAAAATCTTTATCATTGTTAATAGTTATTATAGTTTTATCTTGAGGTAAACAGTTTGTGACGCCTGTCACACAAAAGTGAATATTATATAAGTGGTCCATTTTAGCGCACCACTTTTTAGCCTGGCCAGGTATTCTAAATGTGTTGTTTAAAGTCAGAATGTATGCTTTCTGTTACCCTTTTAAGAGTGGGTTTTAGGAAACGTTGCCCCTTTAAATATGTTGGAGGACCTTGACCTTTATAAACCCTGCACTAATGCACTATGGGACGGCACCTTTTCCTGTTGGGAGTTTGGACTCTGGTTAGTTTGCTGCTGAAGGTTTGCCGTCGAATATTTACATATGTACAGGTTTGCTAAACTTAGATGTGTTAATGCCAAACTGCATAAAGTTAGATGTATACTATGTTTATCTAGCTTTAGTTATTTTACAGTTTTAGACAATGTTCTTTGTTTAGCAAACATTGCTGGCAAATATTTTTTTTTTCGTTGCTATTTCCTGGAGGAAAACAAGACATTTCATTTGGATTTTGGAATACAGCTGTGTTTTTTGGACTTTGGGTTGTCTTTCTGGAGCGCTCATGGACAATCACACAAACCAGTGAGACCGAACTGATTTATTATTATTTTTTGGTGGATGTTTTTCTCATTTCTTTTTACTTTATTTTGTATGGTGGATTACCAACTGAATTTTGATTTTTTGGGGTTTTTTCTATTTTTTGCTTGATACTGGACTATTTTGGGACATTTCTACTGGACATTATTTTCTATTTATTTATTGCCTCTGCTTACCGGTGGATTTACCACCATCCTATTTCTGTTGCATCTTGGTTTTATGTGCATGGGTCAGCAGCTACCTGAGGTACTGTGGGGCCTAAAATTGTTTGGTAATCTGTGTGTGTTGGACCGATGTTTTTGAAATTAAATGTTTTGCACTTAAACAAACCTAGCAATCCTATTTTTGCTGTGTATCTGCCTTTCTGCCATCTACTCTTTATGTCATTTTTAAGGAGTTTTTGGTAGTAACCGATTCTTATTCTGGGAATGTTGTGTTGGCCTTTTGGGTCAAAGGTAGATTGTTAAAAGTTTACACACAATTATGCGGAGATGGGAAGTAAAAGTTAACGTGATAAACAGTGCACACTATTTTGTATTATTTATACTAACTTTGCCAAATAGAAAGCGAATACGACTGTTTCCAAAGAGATTACCAAATACTTGTCTTTTTAATTCTGTGCATCCAAATACTTGTAATTAAAAGTTTTAAGAATTAAGTGTACTGTTATTCTCTCCTAAACCAGCAGTTTGTCACAGAAACTGTTGTGACATTAAATTATTTATTAAATAAACGGTGGGGGGGGGGTCATCAGATTGTTCTCCATTTTTTGCAACTGAGGTACCGTTCAGTTGAGTGAAAATTGTAAAGGGGTACTCGAGCTGAAACCTCCAGATAGAAGGGGTACAGTTTTAAAAAAAGGGCTGTGTGTTTTCATTTTCGTAGCAGACCCTGTAACTTTTTTACGGTGTCTGCTTCGCTTGTGTTGGAGGGATAGTCACAAATGCTTGTACACAGCTACTTTACACAGGCATTGTGATGGATCTGGCTGCCGCATTGCCTGTACCCAGTGCTGTGTTTTGATTGTATTTCGTCACAGCACTGCCATTTCAAACCAAACAGCTTCCCATTTGCAGCTGGCTTACCTGTAAAGTAGCTGCATGCTCTTCTGTTCATACAGTTTGTATTGTTTTTGGCTCCACATCCTCTTCATCATAATCGCTGAGTGATAAATCAGCATCACTGTCGCTGGTATCGAAATCCTTCGAACCAACTTCACTCCCGTTGCTCATTATAGAAAGACCATGTACGTTGCCATGTTTAGCTTTCGCTAAAAACTATATAAACTATAACTAAACAAGTAAAACTAATAATAAATCAAAAAATAATAATTTAAAAACACTATATACTGTGTGTATATATATATATATATATATATATATATATATATATATATATATATATATATATATATATATATATATATATATATATACTTGTAAAAGCTAAATGGCTTCCTGCAATATATCTCAGCTTTCTAAACGCCCACAGTTAGATTGGAATCGCTACATGACTGTGGCAATGTGGCCATGCCCTTGTGCATAGTTTATGTTTATATGTTCCGTGTTGTGTGTAAATGTTGGTGTATAGGCATTGGTACACGGGATATAAACGGGTCTGTGTTTCACGTGTGATTTAAATTGTATATTTGTATTAGGCACGAGGATGGCACATCACATCACGTGCATTTAAAGTATTAGTATGTGAACACAGGAAATTGCACTTTAATTAATTCACGTGCAGTTGTACCGAGATTCCAATTGAATGATTGACTAGCAATCGAGTCTCGGTACAACTGCATAAAAGCAGCATGTTTTCACTCACTCGAGGTTGTGTGTTCGGTGAGTGGAGAACGGGATTGGAGACGGAGGTAATGAGAATAAATAATAAAATAATAATCGTTAAAGAAGCTCACCGTGTTTTGTTTAGTGATAGTCTGTTTTGTTTATCTCTTTTATTTTGGCGAATGTGCCGTGTCCTGTGTGTTTTGTGTTCAAACCTTTTATTTTCTGTTCTGTTTAATTATTAAGCGATCACGCGCTCAGCTTCATCAAAACCCCAAGTCTCTGTGTGTTACTTTCTGTTTCTGGTCTGACGTCACCCACTGCAGCCGTCTTTGTGACACGTGGTGTAAGAAGTGGGATTACCAGCGCCACCTAGACGCCGACCAGAGCAGGAACCGCAATTTGTTGTTTAAAAAAAAAAAAAAAAAAAAACCAACAACAAAATAAAAAATAAAAAATGGAAGGCTGGAACTGGAGAGATGGCTGCCAGGATCTGGAGGTCCTCCTCGGTGGTCTAGAGGACCAAGGCTGGTGCCTTGCCTGTGGGGAGTTCGGGCACCCGGTGGTGCACTGCCCCTACCAAGAGGGAGAGGAGGAACTGGCCCAGGAGAGGAAGGTGAGGAGGAGGCAGAGAAGGGGAAAGGGGAAGAGGAAGGCAGAGCGTCCACTGCTCCCATCTCCACCAGCAGAGGAAGAATGCCTGCTGGTTTTGCCTCCAGAGCCAGAGGGAGAGCCACACCAGTCCCCTGCAAGAGAGGGAGAGCCGCACTAGTCCCCTGAAACAAGGGTAGACTATACGCTGCTCCCACCTCCGCCGCCAGGAGACGACACGCCGCTCCCACCTCCACTGGCAGGAGCAGAGCAGCAGGAGCTGCCTCTGCCTCCGCCACCTCCACTGGCAGGAGCAGAGCAGCGGGAGCTGCCTCTGCCTCCGCCACCTTCACCAGCAGGAGACTACACGCCTCCGCCACCTCCACCGGCAGGAGCAGAGCAGCAGGAGCTGCCTCTGCCTCCGCCACCTCCACTGGCAGAGGGTGAATGCCTGCTGGGTCCCCGTCCACCAGCAGAGGATGAATGCGTGCTGGTATCACGTCCCCCACCAACAGAGGAGGAATGCCTGCTGGTATCACTTCCCCCACCAACAGAGGATGAATGCCTGCTGGTATCACTTCCCCCACCTGCACGAGGAGAGGAGCAGGAGCTGCCTCTCCCTTCACCAGAAGAACCAGGACTAGATGCTGACGGTCCTCAGCAGCCCTTGCATAGGCTGCTGAGGAAAGCATGGGGAAGAACCGCCCGGCCGCAGTGGCCAAGAAGAGGGCCAAAACTTGCACCCCAGCTTGTCCTGACTCCCTGCCTCGCTTCGCCCAAGGATGCTTGCCTCGCTTCGTCCAAGGATGCCTTCCTCGCTTCGCCCAAGGATGCCTGCCTCGCTTCGCCTGAGGTTGCCAGTTGCTCCGCATCGCCTGGGGTTGCCAGTTGCTCCGCATCGCCTGGGGTTGCCAGTTGCTCCGCATCGCCTGGGGTTGCCAGCCGCTCCGCATCGCCTGGGGTTGCCAGCCGCTCCGCATCGCCTGGGGTTGCCAGCCGCTCCGCATCGCCTGGGGTTGCCAGCCGCTCCGCATCGCCTGGGGTTGCCAGCCGCTCCGCATCGCCTGGGGTTGCCAGCCGCTCCGCATCGCCTGGGGTTGCCAGCCGCTCCGCATCGCCTGGGGTCGCTGGAACTGCTTCGCCTGGGGTTGCCAGCCGCTCCGCATCGCCTGGGGTCGCTGGAACTGTTTCGGCAGGGGTCGCAGTCGGCTCTGCTTGGCCGCAGGGGTCAGTGTGGCCGGAGCCCCACCAGAGGAAGCTGCCAGCTATGGAAAAGGGGGGAGAGGTCAGGAGACCACCTTTCCCCACAGCAATTTCGTTGCAGGAGTTCCTGGGGCTGGAGTCCCCCCAGAGGGAGCTGCCGGCAATAAAGGGGGGAGAGGTCAGGAGACCACCTTCCCCCGCAGCAGTTTCGCTGCCGGAGATCTTGGGGGAGGTCTGGAAACCACCAACTCCAGCAGCTTTTCCGCTGCTGGACTTGCCCCAGCTGAAGGAGTCAGTCTGGGAGCTGTCAGCACGTCTACTGACAGCCGCACCATTGGCAGCATTTCCGCTGCCAGTGGTACAGCGGGAGGAGAGATTCCCCCCACTGTCAGCACGTCTGCTGACAGCATGGCCAGTAGCAGCCTGGCTACTGGCAACATTGCCGCCCATCAACCCCTTAAAGTCCCTGTTCTTGGCCCAGGACTTTGAGCGAGACTTGTGGGATTTTAAGGGGGGAGGAGGAAACCACCTTTCCCCGCAGCAATTTCGCTGCAGGAGTGGACCAGCATGCTGTCAGCCGTGCCACTACCGGCAGGGGTGCTGACAGCATTGCCAGCCATGGGCCCACTGAAGCCTCCCTTCCCAGCCCGAGACTTTGTCCTGGACTGCTGGGTTTTAAGGGGAGGTGGCCGTTGAGGCCATGTGTGCTGCGCACAAGGGGGGGTATATGTGGCAATGTGGCCACACCCTTGTGCGTAGTTTATGTTTATATGTTCCGTGTTGTGTGTAAATGTTGGTGTATAGGCATTGGTTCACGGGATATAAACGGGTCTGTGTTTCACGTGTGATTTAAATTGTATATTTGTATTGGGCACGAGGATGGCACATCACATCACGTGCATTTAAAGTATTAGTATGTGAACACGGGAAAGTGCACTTTAATTAATTCACATGCAGTTGTACCGAGATTCCAATTGAATGATTGACTAGCAATCGAGTCTCGGTACAACTGCATAAAAGCAGCATGTTTTCACTCACTCGGGGTTGTGTGTTCGGTGAGTGGAGAACGGGATTGGAGACGGAGGTAATGAGAATAAATAATAAAATAATAATCGTTAAAGAAGCTCACCGTGTTTTGTTTAGTGATAGTCTGTTTTGTTTATCTCTTTTGTTTTGGCGAATGTGCCGTGTCCTGTGTGTTTTGTGTTCAAACCTTTTATTTTCTGTTCTGTTTAATTATTAAATGCTGAGCGCGATCACACGCTCAGCTTCATCAAAACCCCAAGTCTCTGTGTGTTACTTCCTGTTTCTGGTCTGACGTCACCCACTGCAGCCGTCTTTGTGACAATGACACACAATTGAATAAAAATGTCACCTGACCCTCCTCCAACTTTCACTGCATATTCCACAGTACTAGCACTGCTTTAGAGAATAAAACCTGAAACGCTAGATTGAGAAACCGATCATAGAATACAATGGGAAACTTGACGTACGCAGGTACGGCATGGTACTGTAAGTGGGTTTTCAATTGACGTATGTGCGTACGTGGTTAAAAGAGATGCTGTTTTATATACATATAACATCAGCTTTCTGTATGATTATATTAACTTGGGTCTACAATATATTCCCTGTGAGCAGCATATCTCGTCAACTTTTCAGATTAGTTTACTTTCATATACAGATGTGTTAACAAAGTATTGGACAAAGACTGTAAGAGTTTATCACAAGCCTTTGAATACAAACCAGTAAGCATACAATATTCAGTTCAGTTATTTCCACTCAAATTTAAGCAATAATGAACATGTTAAATATAATAGCCTTATTTATCTGTGCCATTCTTGGACTAAGCCTGACAGCTGTTTCTAAAAATTTGCCTGAACAAGCAGGTTCCAGACACCCTGTTTACAGAAGCATTTAAACTAGAAAGGAAGGGGGCAGAAAACAAAAGAACAGAAGGGAGACCACATCAAAACAAGGGCAACAACTCAGGTAAGACATCCATTAAATGTATTTATCTAAATGCTAGTCTGAGAAACAAAATGTTAGAACTTGAAGCTACTGCACTAACAAGTAACTACGATGTGATAGGTGTTACAGAAACTTGGTTGTCTGAGAGTGATGGAGACGAATATAATATTAGTGGGTACACACAAATTGAAATGGTGGAAATGACAAATGACTGCTTCCTAACGCTATTTGTCAAGGCACCGACTAGAGGGGAGGCATGTCTTGATTTAGTCTTTTCAAATAACGAAGACAGAATAACTCAAACATTAGTTACTAAAACCATTGGCAAACTCAGGCCACAACATGGTTTCATTTGAAGTGATTTTTAAAACCCAAAAACAAATGACTAAAGCTAAGGTTTACAATTTTAGAAAAGCAAACTATGAAGGTATGAAACAGAGACTAACAGAAGTAGATTGAAGTTAAATAGAGAAAACATCCACAGAAAAAGGATGGCTGTTTTTCAAAAATGTAGTACTAGAGGCACAAAACAATTACATCCCAAAAGTAGACAAATCTAAATCTAAAACAAAATGGCCAAAATGGTTTGTAGATCAATTTAAAAAAAAAAACTCAGCGAAAAAAGGCACTTTACAGAGCTTTTAAAAGGGACCAAAAACAAAGTACACAGAAAGAGTGCTTGGAACTGCAAACACAAATCAAAAAGGAAGTTAGAAAGGCCAAGAGAGAGAAAGAAATCAATATTGCTAAGGGGGCTAAAACCAATTCCAAAATGTTTTTCCAATATTATAACAGCAAGAGAACATTCAAAGAGGAGGTTAAATGAGACACAAATGGCAAAAATAATAGATGAAGAAAAAAAAATAACAAATATATTAAATGATTACTTTTCACAGGTTTTTACAAAGGAGGACACGGACAACATGCCCCACATGTCGACCTGTTCCTATCCAGTTTTAAGTAACTTTAGCATAACAGAGGCAGAAGTGTTAAAGGGACTAGGAGCTCTTAAAACAAACCAATCCCCTGAGCCGGATGAGATCCTCCCAATAGTACTCAAAGAAATGAAAGCAATTATTTACAAACCGCTAACCAAGATCATGCAATAGTCTCTTGACACAGGGGTTGTACCGACAGACTGGAAAATGCAAACGTAATACCGATCCACAAAAAGGGAGACAAAACCAAACCAGGTAACTACAGACCAATAAGCCTGACTTCTATTATATGTAAACTTATGGAAACTATAATAAGATCCAAAATGGAAAATTACCTATCTGGTAACAATATCCTGGGAGACAGTCAGCATGGTTTTAGGAAAGGGAGATCGTGTCTAACTAACCTGCTTGATTTTTTTGAGGATGCAACATTGACAATGGATAAGTGCAAAGCATACGACATGGTTTATTTAGATTTCCAAAAAGCTTTTGACAAAGTCCCGCATAAAAGATTAATTCTCAAACTGAACACAGTTGGGATTCAAGGAAATGCATGCACATGGATTAGGGAGTGGTTAACATGTAGAAAACAGAAAGTTGTTAAACTTGTTAAACTTGCAGACGACACAAAAATAGGAGGGGTGGCAAACACTGTTGCAGCAGCAAAGGTCATTTAAAATGATCTAGACAGCATTCTGAACTGGGCAGGCACATGGCAAATGAAATTTAATAGAGAAAAGTGTAAGGTACTGCACGCAGGCAATAAAAATGTGCATTATAAATATCATATGGGAGATACTTAAATTGAAGAAGGAATCTATGAAAAAGACTTAGGAGTTTATGTTGACTCAGAAATGTCTTCATCTAGACAATGTGGGGAAGCTATAACAAGATGCTCGGATATATTGTGAGAAGTGTTGAATTTAAATAAAGGGAAGTAATGTTAAACCTTTACAATGCATTAGTAAGACCTCACCTAGAATATTGTGTTCAGTTCTGGTCACCACGTTACAAAAAGGATATTGCTGCTCTAGAAAGAGTGTAAAGAAGAGCAACCAGAATTATCCCGGGTTTAAAAGGCATGTCTTATGCAGACAGGCTAAAAGAATTGAATCTATTCAGTCTTGAACAAAGAAGACTACAAATTGATCTGATTCAAACATTCAAAATCCTAAAAGGTAGAGACAATGTCGACCCAGGGGACTTTTTTGACCTGAAAAAAGAAACAAGGACCAGGGGTCACAAATGGAGATTAGATAAAGGGGCATTCAGAACAGAAAATAGGAGGTACTTTTTTACACAGAGAATTGTGATGGTCTGGAACCAACTCCCCAGTAATGTTGTTGAAGCTGACACCCTGGGATCCTTCAAGAAGCTGCTTGATGAGATTCTGGGATCAATAAGCTACTAACAACCAAACGAGCAAGATGGGCTGAATGGCCTCCTCTCGTTTGTAAACTTTCTTATGTTCTTATGTTTAATATGCATATGCATACATATGAAAATATGTTTAAACAGAGTAATTTTCCTACACTCATGAAAACCAAAGCTGGTGCTTGGTACTTACATGGCAAATTAAAAATCATAGAATTCAAGCTATTAATACTATGCAATGTGTCATCACCAGAGATCCTAGGAATCACTGATTTTTTATATTTTCAATTTCGTATATAATCATCAACACAGGCAATTTTGCTTTAAATTCACGTAAACATACATGTTCAATAAAACTGCTTCTGATGTACAGAGGTCAAGGTTGAGCGAGGAGCACTGTCAGTGTCACATTCATGCTAAAATGTAGCTGCAGTTCACTTCAGTATCCAGTGCATTGTTACTATTGAACAAGCGGTTTAAAGATGCTGAAAAATGAAAAAATCATCCCTAAAGATCGGGTCAGTTAGTTTGCAATACAACCCAGATGACAAAGACTAACTCGGAGATAAACTAGTATGAATACTGTGTTTTGGTTTTTATTATTACTACACAGAAGTATCTGTAATCTTTAAAGTAAAATAGTAAGCTTGTTTATATTATTAATTGATGGCACTGGTGAGCGTGTAACTTCCTTAGAATTTAAAAGTGTACCAATAAATACTTCCTGTGTTAATTGTTATCTTATTCAATAGTACTGTTTTCATATCTTATTATATGACTCAATTTTAGCCTTTTATTGTAAGTGCATCCTCATCTTTGAAGCCATACTTGTCATGGTCTAAACAGACAGTGCATGCTGCTGATAGTGAACGTTAGACTTGCCTATTGGTTTTGTCACGTGACCCTGAAACCATTTCTCCCTTGTACAAGTCTCTTGCACCCTTTGAGTGGAAAGTGTATGAGGCAGGAGTATATGGCCCTTTGATTGAGCTAGCTTCATTTCTGGAGCTATATGATTTTTTAAAGTAAAAATACTGGTACGAGCAGTCTCTTGAATTTAACAGAACTATAATCAACTTGAAAACAGGCTTACAGCCTGGTTTCTTTAACCAGTGACTCATGCTAGAAAGGGTGCCACTGGAATTCTTATCTCTAAGTAGGTTTATTAAAGACATGCTTCAAGGTGAAAAGCAAGTTTTACGTCAAAGAGGAAATATATTTTAGACCAAGGCCAAAGTAATTGACAGAGCAGGTGTTACATATCATAAAATACCTTTCTATATAGATTCTTATCTCAGTCAATACAAGGATTTGCATGATACACAAAAACAGTGTTAGTTTAAAGATTACCTCACATATTTTAGGGATTAGAAGGAAGCAGGTAGTCATATTAATCTTGAAGGAGTAAATCAGACAGTATACCCTTATTATTAATGTTAGCGATCAGGGCTTGTGAACAGGCTGGCTGGTGGCGAAGTCAGGCCAGGAAGTCATGAGAACAGTACTGTGAGTAAATGCACGGTTGCGCCGGTTAATTGAAAATAATAAATGAAAAAAATAAAAGGTTTAACAAAACAGAACAAACACTGAAAAACAAAACAAAACGAACACTCAACCAAACAAGAATCGTGCTGGTGTTGAACCAGCACGAGTAGCAATTGTTTTATTTATTTGTTTCTCTCTTGGAAATGCTGACAGCTTACAGGCTAGCTTCTCCAACCAGAGCAGTGCTGGCAACGGAATGGCTGCCCGTAGCAACGCTGGCAGCACCAAGGCTGACAGCGGGGTGACACTCCGGCAGTAGAAATGCTGCTAAGGGCAATGCTGGCAGTAGCAATGCGGACAGTGGAAATGCTGCTAAGGGCAATGCTGGCAGTAGCAATGCGGACAGTGGAAATGCTGCTAAGGGCAATGCTGGCAGTAGCAATGCGGACAGTGGAAATGCTGCTAAGGGCAATGCTGGCAGTAGCAATGCGGACAGTGGAAATGCTGCTAAGGGCAATGCTGGCAGTAGCAATGCGGACAGTGGAAATGCTGCTAAGGGCAATGCTGGCAGTGGCAATGCGGACAGTGGAAATGCTGCTAAGGGCAATGCTGGCAGCGGCAATGCGGACAGTGGAAATGCTGCTAAGGGCAATGCTGGCAGCGGCAATGCAGACAGTGGAAATTATGGCAGCAGTATCAATGCTGCCAGTGGCAATGCTGGCAGTGGCAATGCTAACCGCAGCCATGCTGTCAGCGGCGTGGCATATACTGCAAGCGAGGACATTTAATTTTACTATAACCATTCAAATATTTAATATATAAAATGTAATACACTGTTAGCATTTTGGATGTTCACACACATGAACAAAAACTCAAAAATTACGTTAGTATAAAAGTATAATTAACATATTGGTCCCTTTTGTAAAGTGCCTTTTTTCGCTGAATATTTTTTTTAGATGTTTTAGATTTAGATTTGTCTACTTTTGGGATGTAATTGTTTTGCGCCTCTAGTACATTTTTTAAAAAACAGCCATCCTTTTTCTGTGGATGTTTTCTCTATTTTACTCAAATCTACTTCTGTTAATCTCTGTTTCATACCTTCATAGTTTGCATTTCTAAAATTGTAAACCTTAGCTTTAGCCATTACTTTTGGGGGTTTAAAAACACTTCAAATGAGACCATGTTGTGGTCTGAGTTAGCCAGTGGCTCTCTGACCTCTGTTTTAGTTATTCTGTCTTCGTTATTTGAAAAGGTATGCCTCCCCTCTAGTCACACTCTCCTCTCTCAGGTTGTCTTTCTCTCCTCTGGAATGTTGTGGTGGTGATCACTCTCTCCTCTCCTCTCTCAGGTTCTCTCTCTCTCCTCTGGAATGGTGTGGTGCTGATCACTCTCTCCTCTCTCAGGTTCTCTCTCCTCTGGAATGGTGTGGTGCTGATCTCTCTCTCTCCTCTAAATAAGCTCTGGTGCAACCAATTGCCTTCAGAAGTCACAAGTTTAACTTCAGAAGTTGAATGGAGTCCACCTGTGTGCAATTAAAGTGTCACATGATCTCAGATTAAATACACCTGTTTCTGGAAGGCCCCAGAGTTTGTTAGAGAGCATATCTAAACAAACAGCATCATGAAGACCAAGGAGCTATCAAAACAAGTCCGGGATAAAGTTCTGGAGAAGCACCAATCAGGGTTGAGTTATAAAAAAATATCCCAAACTTTGAACATCCCCCGGAGCACCGTTAAATCCATTATTAAAAAATGGAAAGAATATAGCACAACCGCGACTCTGCCTAGAGAAGGCCGTCCACCAAAACTCAGTGACCAGGTAAGGAGGGCATTAGTCAGAGAAGCAACCAAGAGGCCAATGGTAACTCTGAAGGAGCTGGAGAGATCCACAGCTGAGATGGGAGAAACCGTCCATCGGACAACTATAACCCAGACGCTCCACAAAGCTGGGCTTTATGGAAGAGTGGCGAGAAGAAAGCCATTGTTGAAAAAAACCCATATCAAATCCCATTTGGATTTTGCCAAAAGGCATGTGGGAGACACAGCAAACATGTGGAAGAAGGTTCTCTGGTCTGATGAGACCAAAATTGAACTTTTTGGCCTTAGAGCAAAACGTTATGTGTGGCGCAAAGCCAACACTGCTCATCACCCTGAGAACACCATCCCCACGGTGAAGCATGGTGGTGGCAGCATCATGTTATGGGGATGCTTTTCATCGGCAGGGACTGGGAAACTGGTCAGGATTGAGGGCAAGATGGATGGAGCCAAATACAGGGAAATTCTAGAGGAAAACCTGTTTCAGTCTGCAAGAGACCTGGGACTGGGGCAGAGGTTCACCTTCCAGCAGGACAATGACCCTAAACCACACAGCCAAAGCTACACTGGAGTGGTTTAAAAACAAGAACCTGAATGTCTTAGAATGGCCCAGTCAAAGCCCAGACCTCAATCCGATTGAGAATCTGTGGCAAGACTTGAAAATTGCTGTTCACCAATGGTCCCCATCCAACTTGACAGAGCTTGAGCAATTTTGCCAAGAAGAAAGGGCAAACATTGCAGGATCCAGATGTGCAAAGCTGGTAGAGACTTACCCAAAGACTCACAGCTGTAATTGCTGCCAAAAGGTGCTTCTACCAAGTATTGACTCAGGGGGGTGAATACTTATGCAACCAACAAATGTCTTTTTTTTGTTTAATTAACTTTTGTGTCACAATAAAAAATATTTTGCACCTTGAAAGTGTTAAGTATGTTGTGTAAATCAAATGGTAAAAATCCTAATTAAATCAATTTTAATTCCAGGTTGTAACACTACAAAATGTGGAAAAGTCCAAGGGGGGTGAATACTTATGCAAGGCACTGTAAAAGTTTCCTATAGTAAAAGCATAGCGAAGGGTAATAAAGCACAGTGAAAGCACGGAAAAGCATAGGTTAGCATTGTATAGCATATGTAAGTGTCACAAAGTAACTAACACAAGTATGTGGGGTAATTGGCATTTGGGTTCAAATTGTATGGACTTAAACTGATCATGTACTAAGTAATCAACTTGTCATCACTGTTTAGATGCAGTTTAAATGCATGGAAACAGCAAATAGAACAAGCTATATTTCATCAAAACTAAAATACTTGCTTAACTGTTCCCATTAACACACATTGACTCTAGGAAGCAGAGGTATGGGGCGCAGAGATCAGAAGGAAGACCGAAAAGTATGCACCAGGAAGCAGTAAGCAGGAAGCAGGAAGCAGGAGGAAATTAAAACTGCTATTTTAGTTGTTTTGGACATATAAACTACTTTTCTGAAGTATTGGTTCACCCTTAGACTGTATAAGTGACAATAGGGATTTATATTAATTACAACATTGACTTTGTTGTTTTGGTTGGCTATTTACTTACATTAAAAACAAATGGAAATGGTTAATTGCATATGAAATACTTGTGACACTCAATACAGTGTTATCTATTGTTTTTATTTGTGAATTCTGCTCCCAGGCTTGTATGTTCCTTTCGTACTCACTCCTGGAAGACAGCCTCTGGTTTCCCATTGATGACCAGCTTGCCATCCTCAGCTTGCAGCTCTCCCTTGAAGGGGCTGTGAGTGGAGTCATACTTGAACATGTAGACCTGAGAGACACAGAGTCTCACACACCATGACTGCAGAAAGCCACACTCAGCACATTTCAAATAAGAACAAAGCACTTGAGACATTTAACAATCCTACTACCTTAACTGAAATGTACACAGCTTTCTCTGTCATAAATGTTGGTTTGATTTTGCCTGTCTGTGCATTCTTTGATTTATTACGATCAATTGAACATGGAGCCTATAGACTCCTGTACAGTTTCTATACATAAAGCTTAGAGAAACTGCTCAACTTGGTTAAGCACAATTGAAGAAAAAAATTGCAAACTTTAGAAACCTTGGTCAGGTTAGGGTGGACAGCAACAGTTAAAGCTTAATTTACTTCATATCAAACACACTCTTGTGCTGTTTCCCAACAGCTGTGGAGACCCACTGTTCCAGTTACAGTGCAGTCAGCTAATTTATTTTCTGGGTGTCTGCTGCCACCTTGTGGAACACAAGTGTAACGGTTGGTCAGTCTGGCTCACCGTCATTGAAGGCCATGACCTCCACTTTCCCCGCGAGCACTACGGCAGGGGTCAAGGGTCATGAGACTGGCAATACGGCCAAATATGAAACAGAGAACAGGCCATTAAATATGAGATACAAGACACCCAGGCTAGACTGGTATACAGCTTGGGCACTTTCAAGATCTACTTCAGAGAGGAACTGCCAGTTAGTCTGTCAATGCCAGGCGTTAGATTGCATTCTCTAACAGCGTTTGAAACCCATTTCAACTTGAACATACCTGGACTGCTTGTAATGCAGTCAATAGAGAAACTTTAAAATACTAATATAAATGAATGTTATATTGACCACAAGCACGAACGCCTACAGCTACATGGCAAGGTCTTGTAAGACATTCTAAATGACTTAACATTCCGAGGGAATCTCTAAAGACAATGCCTTCTCTGGTGCCACAATATACCTTATGATCGAGTCTTTATGAAACACCTGTGTGTAAATGACCAGGTTAAGCCCTATATTAACCCGTAGTAAAAAAAAAAAAAAGTAACATTATGGGTCAGTAAAGTACTGCAGTTGCAATTTTTTTCCACAAGGTGGCAGCTCAACCCAACAAAAAAAAAAAAAAATCCAAGCGAGACAGCTCTATTTTAGTGCTTCCTCTACCAAGACCCCTGTGTAACATGGTAAACAAATATTTTCTTCAGCTTTGGATACTAGACCAGTGGGACTGGATTGTGGAGAGTGTTTGGCCACTTTACTACGATCAATTAGTTTATACTTAACCCATACATGCAGCCCTGTTAAACACACACCAAAGTTTTCGCCGAAAGTTATGTGAAAAGTTCAGTAAACAAACCTTTAGCGAAATTAAACTGCTGTAAATCCTATCGTCATCCCACAGAGAACTTTGTAATTGAAGTTATTTTACAAACGTTTCATATTTCGTATTTCGAACAATGCCCTTCGTTTCATCAGCTGTACCGCTGCAGAATATATCTATACACCAAAAAATATGCAATACAAAATCATTTGGATGGTTATGGCAGCAGCCTAATGTATGCAAGAAACAAATACATATATAATAAAACAAATTGTACTCAGCAACGTTACTTTGTGATAAATGTAGGAGGAAAAAAAGAAGCTCACTCAGCAAAAAACAGACTTTTCGATCACAGCGGCATTTGTCTTGGTATTTGTAAGGCAAAAACGTACTTCAAAGTGCAAAACTGAATCGCTTAGTGTTTAAACGCATGTAACGTGATCAGCGGGACATCAAGGTTACTGAGCTGTTTTCATTTTAACCGGGGGGGTGTTTACACCCCTTTCCGCGCACCATAGATCTAAATGTCCTGTGCCATTTACTAACAGAGAGAGCATTCATTTATGTACACACTATCTGGATAATGTACATACCATAGCGTGACACTACATGTATTGTGAGCGATAATTCAATGTGCACGATAAGGTCCAAGACCACCGTGATATATAAAAAGCCCCAGCAGTCCAGGCGTATCCTTTGGTCAGTGGCTTACATTGACCGGAAACGAGCGATCAACAGAAGCAGTCCTCCGCAGGGGACAGGCAGAGGCAACGGAAGCTAAAACTGCACGCAGAACTTCAGTGGAGGAGGTTGTTTTAAATTATAATCCAGGGTTTTATTTAACCACTCTATTATTTGTATCAATGTAATGAACTATAAAATAAAAGCTAACAAATTATACCATTCATTCACATTTATGCACGCTTAATATAACTTATTATTTACAGGTAATTTTCACTGCAAGTAATGCCTCCATGATGCCTGATAGATTTCTGAACAGAACCTGCAGTCTCGATGCAATAGTAAATCTCAAACACTGGTATTAGCGTCATTTCATTGAATAGCCCCGGTTGCACCAGTTAGTAAATCAGCCCACAGTGGGTTTTTTTTTTGTGATGTGCTGTTGTGCTCATGTGACAGTATGATGTTCTTGTCTGGTGTGTATGTGTGTGTGTTTTTTGACAAGCCCTGCTCTGCGTGTGTGTGATAAGGGGACACACTTTCCCTGGTGCTTGCTGAAGTACGTCACTTCCACGATTTGTTTCGCTGTTTGGAGTGGTTTGTTTCCAAGTGAACTGGAATACGTTTTGTTTCACATTGTGAAAAGTTAAAACAGAGCAAAGTGGCAAACGTACCGAGTCCCCTTCCAAGCGAACCGACACGACCGTTTCAAGTGATCTGGGTTCACTTGGTTTGATGCGCATCCTGGTGCGATTCTGTGGTTCTCAGAGGTTTCACAGAGAACCACTCCAAGAGAACCGAACTGCACTTCAATCCACAGCAAAGGGTCAAACGAAGTAGGTGTGACAGTGCCCTCAGTCAGTCTAGCACTTTATGCAACTTTCATTAGACTAGTCTAAGTGACAACACTAAGACTGGTCGAGCAGTCTAGACTATTCAGCTCCACTTTTACTTTCAGTATTCTCACTTGTAATACCCAAGTTCCAGCAGTTTCTCAGTGTGGTTGGTCTTAATGGATTGCCATGGGTTTTAGCCAATGACAGAGACCACACCCGAGTGCAGACCTGTCAACTCTCCCCTATTCACTGGGAGTATCCCATATTTTGGACCCTTCTCCCGGACATCTCCCGGGACAGATCTTCTCCCGTATTCTACTGTGAAACCCCCTTATGTCAGCAAACATTTAACGTCTACAAAAGTCATGTCCGGTGTGTGATTACTGCAATCCCTGTCTGTACATGGCAGGTTTAGGACCCAGGGCTGTTTGATTTTGGCTAGTGTAAGGGGAGGCGCTGCAGGAGAACACACATGGCTCTTTGAACATATTATGTGAATGTATCAGTGATGTGCACAATATGAACTTGACGGTCTGTTTGTGCATGGATCCCTCGGACACTTTGCACAGAAGTCAGGTATGTTCCTCTGATCTCAGAGAACTTTGAACTTTGAGTTTCTAGGACCTGCACTCTAAATCCAAGTGTTTAACTTTAGAACACTTATCTGTAACACTTTTGAAACGCATCAAGGTGTTTAAGAATGTAAACATGTCAAGGTGTTTAAGCATGTTTAATACTTTTTAAACACTTGGGCACATTTGCAGATCTACATGTGTTTAAGATCACTTCAATGCAATATGAAACTTTTTCATAATAAAAAGAAACAAATTACCTTTAACATATTTATTTGCATATTTAATACTGATGTTTACAAGAAAATTCATACAATAAAAACAAACTTTTCAATAATCAAAATATTTCACCAACATGCTGAAAAAAGAAATATTTACCAATAATAAACTAGAACTCATGAATTTATTAAATAAACCTTTTAAATCTGAACAAAAAAAACTGCCTGTCACGCGCTCTCTCCGTAATCTATCTATCTATCTATCTATCTATCTATCTATCTATCTATCTATCTATCTATCTATATGTCTGTCTAATATAATATATTATTATTAAACATCAAATAATAAAATACATGTGACCCCTCCCATATAAATAACGTAAATACCCAATTAAAAAAACATGATGTCCTTATCATATTATATCCTTAATAGTTAACACATATTTTGCAAATATTCTTTACCTCAAGTATATTAAAAGGTGCGTTGCCTGTTCTTATTTTTTGGTAAAGTGGAGTTGTTATACTGTCCGCAGAGTACATTTGGGAATGTTTTACTCTATATTTTTGGAATTAACCCCCTTTAAAACAGCCATGTCTCATCATTTGTCACAACTGGAAAACGCTATATGGGGTGTTTTTGAACATTAATATCTCGAGTATATTAAAAAGTGCGTTGCCTGATCTTATGTATTAGCAAAGTAGAGTACTATAGGGATGTTTTACTGTAGTGTTGGAATTAACCACCTTTAAAACTGCCATATTTTTAATGCAATATGGTGTCTAATGAAAGATATGCAAATTAAAATACGTATTCATTGTTTTCACTGTTTTATTTTGACCTGTACTTGAAAGTTACAATGATTAATAAGCATTGCAGATTAACACTTAAAGTTTTACGGTAATTTTTACATTTCAGATCATGCCGCATTAGAAAATGCACCGTGTGCGCTTCACCACAAAATTGGAATAGCGTGGTCACTTTACCACAGTTGAAAACTGTGTGGATATTTTAAGATTATTGTCTCAATAAAATAAGAACAAGGTTGATTTTCAACGCCCCGAGCTTTCCCATCTGTTTGTGTGGGCTGGTGTTTGTATGGTGGATGCCTGTGATTGGTCAATAGGGGTTGTTCTGACTTGGTCGGACACAGGACTGACCCACCTCCGCACGCTTACCGTGACGGCCTAGCTTGTAGTTTGTGAACATAGACCGCTGCAGAGCGGTTTTTTAAAATAACACGTTTACAAAGAGAAAGTCGCAGTGCTGTTTCTGAAGGTTACTATTCAATAGGGAAAAAAGAAATTAGGGGGCGGAAAAAATGCTTTCCACGCGAGAGGCGCAGAGGAAGTAAGTATAACATTAAGAAGCTGTTCAGCTCACCTGGAGAAGGGCTTATCATATGTATTGTCAGCGATACACAAGTGAAAAGTCAGATTGTGTTTTCAATGTGGTGCTGAACCCTGGAATTATCTGCTGTCTTGTTTGTTTCCACCGTCCTGGCGTGAGCTGGTTGAATACTCTTTGGGTTTATGATTTGAGTACAGACTGAATGCGTTTCTACAGGCGCTACTCATGTCATACTTATTTTCTTTTCCCCCCAGGAGGGAGTTATTTCAGTAGACGACTGTAACCGGGTTTTTTCCTACTCGCGCAATGTTTAAAACTTGTAGCATAGTAATGAGCGCACACACACGCACGTCTAAAAAAAAAAAAAAAAAAATTTAAGAAAACATAGATCTATTGTAATGACTTTGAGAATGTATACTGTGTAATGTTTATTTTAATAGCTGTTGTTTTCCGTGTGTTAATAACAGTATATTTCCAAACAGTTAAACATTAGGGTGTGTTTTAAATCGCATATGTTCAGTTAGTAAACGCCGGCTCTTAATTGCAGTGTAGGATATTCGGTTGGGAACGTATCTCTAAGGTAGGTCCATATGGATGACCTTTAATATCAGGTGCGTTCACGGAGATCCTTCTGAGCAGAATCTGCCGAATTCAGCCAATGGGTGCGTTCACGGAGATCATTCTTAGAGATGATTGGCTAAGTTGGTCAGATTCTGCACAGAATCTTTTGTGGTTTGACTGGTGATTGTGTTTCACAGAGTGCAGCAGCAGAGGCAGTTCCCACCAGGGTGCAGAGAAAAGGAGATCAAGGAGAAATATTCATTTTCTGCACAAGAGGCCTAATCATTCAGTCAATATTTATCCAACCTAGTTGTCAAGAACACTATACAAAGCCAACCTGTTCCACTTTGTTTGAGTTACATTTATGTACAGCAATCCTTTTCTATAAAGACTTTTTAAAATATCAGAGGCTGACAGTGAGTGTGTTCTTATGTGCAATGGAAAGTAATGCATATTAAAAACAGTGTATTTAGTTCATGGTTAAGATAAGACTAGTGATAGGGGGAGGATTAGAGTTGACAGCCTCTTTGGGATGTGGTGGAAGAACTCTATCTAGTGGTCTTTGTGTACACATATCCCTCTGTATCTAGGAGTTCTCTTCAGACACAATCAATTGTCCTGTGTTCTTAGCTCAATTGATGCAGACATTCAAAGGGTATGAAAACATCAGTCACCTTAATCCGTTTTTAAATATCAGGCTTCAGTTATATTACTGCTTTGAAGTTCAGTCATTTTCATTTAAAGGATACTATAGCAGATCAGCTGTACCAGCACTTGGGAAGTGTTGGCATTCACTCAAAATGTTCTAGCACTGTGCTAATGCCTTGCTATTTTAAAATGGACCTCAGTACAGAAAGCTTCGTTGCTCTAATTCATTTGTATTTATCAGGGAAATTGCCCAGAGGAGGGGACCTGTGCAGGTTCAGAGTGTGCCTGGCCCACAGGTTCAGCTTGCAGTGATCCGGACAGCTCTGAGGAAGAGGACCATGTCCCACCCAAGGAAGAGGAGGAAGGTTAGCCACTCTGGCTGTACAGAGAAAGGTACTGTATGGATAAGGAGGAAGGTTAGCTCCTCTGCCTGTACAGAGAAAGGTATTGTATGGATAAGGAGGAAGGTTAGCTCCTCTGGCTGTAATGAGAAAGGTATTGTATGGATAAGGAGGAAGGTTAGCTCCTCTGCCTGTAAAGAGAAAGGTATTGTATGGATAAGGAGGAAGGTTAGCTCCTCTGGCTGTAATGAGAAAGGTATTGTATGGATAAGGAGGAAGGTTAGCTCCTCTGGCTGTAATGAGAAAGGTATTGTATGGATAAGGAGGAAGGTTAGCTCCTCTGGCTGTAAAGAGAAAGGTATTGTATGGATAAGGAGGAAGGTTAGCCCCTCTGGCTGTAATGAGAAAGGTATTGTATGGATAAGGAGGAAGGTTAGCTCCTCTGGCTGTAATGAGAAAGGTATTGTATGGATAAGGAGGAAGGTTAGCTCCTCTGGCTGTAATGAGAAAGGTATTGTATGGATAAGGAGGAAGGTTAGCTCCTCTGGCTGTAATGAGAAAGGTATTGTATGGATAAGGAGGAAGGTTAGCTCCTCTGGCTGTAATGAGAAAGGTATTGTATGGATAAGGAGGAAGGTTAGCTCCTCTGGCTGTAAAGAGAAAGGTATTGTATGGATAAGGAGGAAGGTTAGCTCCTCTGGCTGTAATGAGAAAGGTATTGTATGGATAAGGAGGAAGGTTAGCTCCTCTGGCTGTAATGAGAAAGGTATTGTATGGATAAGTTCCGCTTTTTCTTTAACTTTATATAGTACTAAGGAAGGTTTTTAATGTTGGAGGAATTTCAGTGTGTATGAAAAGCTTCCTGAAGGTAGTCGTACATTTACTGTACTGTAGTATAGCTTCTTTCCTGCAAGACAACGTCAATCTTTTGAGAGGGAGGCTAGAAGCTCTACAGAAATGTGCCGAGGTCCATTAACATGGGATCTCAATGGCTACCCAATGCATGTGACTCATGACTTGTAGCGGGGCAACTGAATACCGTAATTAAGGAGCTGTTTGGGGGAGAAAAGGTTATGCAGTGGAATTGGAGATGCACGTTTGCATACCCTTACCCTAGACATCATCACATTGAGAGTGCGAGTCCTAGGAAAAGGTTATGCAGTGGAATTGGAGATGCACGTTTGCATACCCTTACCCTAGACATCATCACATTGAGAGTGCGAGTCCTAGGAAAAGGTTATGCAGTGGAATTAGAGATGCATGTTTGCATACCCTTGCCCTAGACATCATCACATTGAGAGTGTGAGTCCTAGGAAAAGGTTATGGAGTGGAATTGGAGATGCACGTTTGCATACCCTTGCCCTAGACATTATCACATTGAGAGTGTGAGTCCTAGGAAAAGGGTACAGTGACTTTAAGATACACTGGGAAACATACTCCTGTGTAGAGCAAGGCCTGGCTGTGGGAGCAGTCAGGAAGCAGCCAGGGTAAATATGCAAAGAAAAAATACAGGGTGGGGGATTTATAAAGTGTCGTCTAGTTTATTGGTCTCAAGTATAGGTGTGATAACATTGTAAAGCCTGCAATGGCTCACACTGCTTAGTATTCTCATACATGGGACAGAGCTGCCAATCAGCATCACAGTTATATGCACTGATTCCAATCAGCATCACAGTTATATGCACTGATTCCAATCAGGAGAGGGTTAGGTTGGCCTGGGTGTTCTCGGCTCACCGCGCACCAGCGACCCCTGTAGTCTGGCCGGGCGCCTGCGGGCTTGCCTGTAAGCTGCCCGAGAGCTGTGTTGTCCTCTGACGCTGTAGCTCTTGGGTGGCTGCATGGTGAGTCCGCAGTGTGAAATAAAGCGGTCGGCTGACGGCACACGCTTCGGAGGACAGCGTGTGTTCGTCTTCGCCCTCCCGAGTCAGCGCAGGTGTGGTAGCGGTGAGCTGAGCATAATAAAATAATTGGTGATTCCAAATTGGGAGAAAATAATAAAAAATAATTGCAAACGACTAAATTAAAAAAAAAAAAAAAAGAAAAAAAAAAGTGAATATGATGGTAGCTTATAATGGGGGGGTTTACACTTTTGCCTGGAGGGGGCAGCAAAAACAAACACATCTTGTAATTTGTAAATGCAAGTCCCTTTTTTCTCCTTACCCCTTGAGATTCTCAGATCACCGAGATTCCCCATCAGTCTGTAGAATTTTACCAACCCCAGAGATTCTTGCAGAGTTTTCTTCCTAAATTCTCGTAAAGAATGTTTGCAAACAGATAGCAGCTTTATTCAAGCACACCACAACAGCAACAGCCCAGTAACTTTCACACATCTCCTGGGTTTTAATACAGTGTAGAACAGGTAGCTGTTGGATACTCAAGGTTTTAATACAGTGTAGAACAGGTAGCTGTTGGATAGACTCAGGGTTTTAATACAGTGTAGAACAGGTAGCTGTTGGATAGACTCAGGGTTTTAATACAGTGTAGAACAGGTAGCTGTTGGGTAGACTCAGGGTTTTAATACAGTGTAGAACAGGTAGCTGTTGGGTAGACTCAGGGTTTTAATACAGTGTAGAACAGGTAGCTGTTGGATAGACTCAGGGTTTTAATACAGTGTAGAACAGGTAGCTGTTGGATAGACTCAGGGTTTTAATACAGTGTAGAACAGGTAGCTGTTGGATAGACTCAGGGTTTTAATACAGTGTAGAACAGGTAGCTGTTGGATAGACTCAGGGTTTTAATACAGTGTAGAACAGGTAGCTGTTGGGTAGACTCAGGGTTTTAATACAGTGTAGAACAGGTAGCTGTTGGATAGACTCAGGGTTTTAATACAGTGTAGAACAGGTAGCTGTTGGATAGACTCAGGGTTTTAATACAGTGTAGAACAGGTAGCTGTTGGATAGACTCAGGGTTTTAATACAGTGTAGAACAGGTAGCTGTTGGATAGACTCAGGGTTTTAATACAGTGTAGAACAGGTAGCTGTTGGATAGACTCAGGGTTTTAATACAGTGTAGAACAGGTAGCTGTTGGATAGACTCAGGGTTTTAATACAGTGTAGAACAGGTAGCTGTTGGATAGACTCAGGGTTTTAATACAGTGTAGAACAGGTAGCTGTTGGATAGACTCAGGGTTTTAATACAGTGTAGAACAGGTAGCTGTTGGATAGACTCAGGGTTTTAATACAGTGTAGAACAGGTAGCTGTTGGATAGACTCAGGGTTTTAATACAGTGTAGAACAGGTAGCTGTTGGATAGACTCAGGGTTTTAATACAGTGTAGAACAGGTAGCTGTTGGATAGACTCAGGGTTTTAATACAGTGTAGAACAGGTAGCTGTTGGATAGACTCAGGGTTTTAATACAGTGTAGAACAGGTAGCTGTTGGATAGACTCAGGGTTTTAATACAGTGTAGAACAGGTAGCTGTTGGATAGACTCAGGGTTTTAATACAGTGTAGAACAGGTAGCTGTTGGATAGACTCAGGGTTTTAATACAGTGTAGAACAGGTAGCTGTTGGATAGACTCAGGGTTTTAATACAGTGTAGAACAGGTAGCTGTTGGATAGACTCAGGGTTTTAATACAGTGTAGAACAGGTAGCTGTTGGATAGACTCAGGGTTTTAATACAGTGTAGAACAGGTAGCTGTTGGGTAGACTCAGGGTTTTAATACAGTGTAGAACAGGTAGCTGTTGGATAGACTCAGGGTTTTAATACAGTGTAGAACAGGTAGCTGTTGGGTAGACTCAGGGTTTTAATACAGTGTAGAACAGGTAGCTGTTGGATAGACTCAGGGTTTTAATACAGTGTAGAACAGGTAGCTGTTGGATAGACTCAGGGTTTTAATACAGTGTAGAACAGGTAGCTGTTGGATAGACTCAGGGTTTTAATACAGTGTAGAACAGGTAGCTGTTGGATAGACTCAGGGTTTTAATACAGTGTAGAACAGGTAGCTGTTGGATAGACTCAGAACTTTCTTCCGCCAGTCTGTAATCTGCACTGCACTGCCGTACACTAGAGGGCTATCTAGCTTTCAAGTGACAGAACAGAACAGCAAAGCATGGGGAATAACAAATCCATGGGAACATTGAAAGATTTTAAGGATGAATTGCAGTGCACCTACTTTAGTCACTCGATGTGCCACACTGGGGATCAACAGTAGAATAAATAGGTGTGAATAAATCATTTTTGTGTAGAACAGGTAGCTGTTGGATAGACTCAGGGTTTTAATACAGTGTAGAACAGGTAGCTGTTGGATAGACTCAGGGTTTTAATACAGTGTAGAACAGGTAGCTGTTGGATAGACTCAGGGTTTTAATACAGTGTAGAACAGGTAGCTGTTGGATAGACTCAGGGTTTTAATACAGTGTAGAACAGGTAGCTGTTGGATAGACTCAGGGTTTTAATACAGTGTAGAACAGGTAGCTGTTGGATAGACTCAGGGTTTTAATACAGTGTAGAACAGGTAGCTGTTGGATAGACTCAGGGTTTTAATACAGTGTAGAACAGGTAGCTGTTGGATAGACTCAGGGTTTTAATACAGTGTAGAACAGGTAGCTGTTGGATAGACTCAGGGTTTTAATACAGTGTAGAACAGGTAGCTGTTGGATAGACTCAGGGTTTTAATACAGTGTAGAACAGGTAGCTGTTGGATAGACTCAGGGTTTTAATACAGTGTTGAACAGGTAGCTGTTGGATAGACTCAGGGTTTTAATACAGTGTAGAACAGGTAGCTGTTGGGTAGACTCAGGGTTTTAATACAGTGTAGAACAGGTAGCTGTTGGGTAGACTCAGGGTTTTAATACAGTGTAGAACAGGTAGCTGTTGGGTAGACTCAGGGTTTTAATACAGTGTAGAACAGGTAGCTGTTGGATAGACTCAGAACTTTCTTCCGCCAGTCTGTAATCTGCACTGCACTGCCGTACACTAGAGGGCTATCTAGCTTTCAAGTGACAGAACAGAACAGCAAAGCATGGGGAATAACAAATCCATGGGAACATTGAAAGATTTTAAGGATGAATTGCAGTGCACCTACTTTAGTCACTCGATGTGCCACACTGGGGATCAACAGTAGAATAAATAGGATGTGCAAAATCAAATCATTCTCTTTTATTAGTTTCTTCTGTTTCTGTTTTTCATGCAAAATGAATGCACTTATTAATTTACAATTTGGATGGGAGATTATTTGCATATTAAAACCACAGAAATGTACACAAAATATTGAAAGAACAACATTTATGAAACACATATATGCAGTTTATGATTTTTAAACACCCTTCAGTCACTCCATGTATCTTTAAACCCCTAAATTAGGGCTATGTAATGTAGTTAGTGTTATACATGTGATATCTGTGTACTCTGTACTAATCTTTGTTTTCATTTCATTATCTAGATTTAAAAAAAAAAACCCTGATTATATTCTGCCTCTTCTCTTTTCAAAATGCACTAAAATACAGCACATCTCAATATTGCAATTGGTGGAGGGCTGTTACTGTGCAGTGCAAACCCTGCACTTGAAACATTGGTCTGTTTGCCTGGACCTGAGTAATATGTAACGTGTAAAGCTGATAACAAACTGTAAAAGGTTCAGTGGCTTTGTTTTAAAACTTGGTAGTGTGTGTATTAGCAACGGTAACTGTTAGTGTAGGAGGAAAACCTGGACTGGAATCCTGTGGAACTGGAGTTTTAAAGCAGCTGCACAGCTCTTTGATTTGGACGTGTTGGAATGGAATGTGCTGAATGGAGGATGTGTTTTAACATCAGTCATTCAAGTCCGTTTTATAATGGCTGACACGGTTGTATTAAATCTGAGGATTTACACTGAGGAGGTTTTCACTTGCTGGATTTCGGTTATTTTCTGTCAGTCTGGTAAATTTGAGATTTTAATATTTTTTGTATATTTAAACGTGTAAATGCTTCCATTTAGTTTAGTGATAGTAAACGTTTAGAAAACCCATAAGCTATAAGCTACCATTAGGCAGTGCACAAGTCTGCATCACTTAGCCACAGTATCTTTGTGTTCCGTTGCAATCACATGCTGCCTCGATGGCAGGCTGGTTCATAATTAAACAACCTTGTTTGTTGTTTTGTAAAGACTGTCTGTAGATGTTTTAACAAAAAAACATCCACAATGCACTTGATCTGACTTCCAGCCAAATGAATACTCAGAAGCTGACCTATGAAGAGTAAATGGAAATCTAAAGCAGTTGTATTCATAGTTTGCTTGTGTAGATTTGCCGAATGTTTGATAAAAGTGAAAGTTAGCCGTGGTTGGTGTGTGCTTGTGATCGTGTTTAAGTGTTAATTAACAAGGTGTTCTAATGCTCTGTATTCCAACACAGAAGCACATGTGCAAATAGCTTGTCTTATCTACCTTAATAAGTGTATTATGCACTGCTTGGTACTATATGTGAAGCAATGCTTAATGCCCACTTGAAAGGTTTTGTTTTTACCCACCGTGAAAAATGTCCGGGTACCTGGATCTTTTCAGGAAATGCAGTTAGTTAACTAAGCAATAGCCTACGACAGGGTTTACAGGAAGACATGTGTTACACACGCTTGGGCTGGGTGGCACGAGGCCACAGGTAAAATAAATAATTGCAAGTTTGTAAAATTCAAAATTTATGTTTTGCATTTGTTGTTATTACTATAATTACTATGACTTTCTTTTATTTATTTAGTTTTTGATACAAGGTGGAATTATCTGGGATCCCTTTGAAGTAATACATGGATTTACCATTTTTTAAATGTTTCAATTTACCTGGGATTTAAGTATGTTCTTTATAATCTCTGGCTTAAAACAAAAAAAACAGCCATGTTTTATTCATCTTATCACTTGATTTCTATAAATCTCTGCATAAGATCAAAATCCCAAGTAATGTGTTTCTATTAATGCAGATTTCACAAATCCTGCACAAAGCAAGGACTGAAGGTGTGCAGTGTTATTGAATCTTAGACTTGAATCAAATTGTGCACTTGGCCTGCTGTTCAGCTTCTCTATCTTTATCTACATTTTATAGGTGATGAGAAGTGTAAAACAAATACTTGAGCCATCACAACAAATTTGATAACACTTTACAAACAGAGCTTTGGAATCGGAATAGGGTGAGTTGCCTCCCACAATCAGTTTGTTGGATTCCATGCCATGTTTTCCAGCTCACTTGCCAATTGGCTACCATTCTTTATTGTGTGTAACCAGACAGATTTGTACTTTTGGAAGAGCCAGTGAATTGACTGCATAGTCAGGTGGAAAACCAACATTCAAACAAGCCCCCTTAACCAATCAGATGAGGACCTGCGTCTCCTATTCAAAGCAAAGGCGGCTAAGAGGCTTTCTCTGTGACCCTCCCACAGCAGGACTAATTCAGCATGCAGTTTTAACGGCTACTCGAGTTACTGAACAGAAACCCTGCCTTGGATTCCAGTTTCACTCCTACAGCAGGAGTTCGAAGCATGGAACATTACAGCATCCACGGGTCTCCCTGTGCAACAGGCTTCCCAGCACTCTGAATTCCTCTTTCCTCCTGCAGACCTTTGGTGAGTCCTGGAACAAGACCGGACCCTGTTTATTAGGATTCTGTTTGAAGGGGCCTGGCAGCTGTGCTGTGAGGCGTAGATCCATCACTGAGATATAATGAGCTACACTACAGGTTGTGTGTGTTTATTATTAACATGCATCACTACAAGGCCAGCATTGCTGCCTCTGCCATTACTAAACACAATCACATAATAGAATAGAATGTTAAAATGGTTTTGCGAATGATGTTTTCTTTCTGTTTGTTAATTTTAATGCTGTGGTGTAAATGAGTAATGTTAAGGAATTGGCTTCTTCCCAGTTCCTGGGAGTGAAGTTTGAACACATACTGTTGGTTGGTGTGTTCCACTGTGTGGTGTTTGAGTGTCATGTTCTTCACTGCCTGTGAGCGGGGACAGGCTGTTCTGGGGACGGGTACAATGGACCACAGACACAATAGAAAGAGATGCTTTTCACATGGTATAAGATTATGTTTCTGCTAAAACAATAATTATGGTCTTGTATACCTTTCATGGTTGTTAATCTTGTGCACAGCGGCTCACTCTAATTTGGCTCTGAATGATGTAAGACTAAAGAGCTTGATTGTTCTTTGATATTTTTTATTGGTGAAAATGGGATATGCATGAACCAGGGAGTCCGTTGGGCTTCTGAGAAACTAGCAATGTCTATCTGGGCATTACTGGAGTCTTAAAACTTGCTTAAACTATTCTCATTCTAATATTAATTTCTAGGAATGGTTGAATTAATTTCCAGGTGATTTTCCTGAAGGCAACTGCTAACGGATACCGTTTTGTCAGTAATAAATTTGGTGGATATATATATATATATATAAATAATAAATTAATAATAGGTGTTATACAATGGGCTAGGTTGCCTGCTGATAACAGAAGGCACGATCAGATTCCTTTACTTTCAAATGTATTTTTGTTACTAACTTTAAATGTTCGTGGTCTTTTCCTGTCAGGCCTATAATTAAGGAACAAGTATGGGAACCGAATGGAGCAGCACAGTTTACAGAACATCTATTAAAATGATTGTGTAAAAAAAAATATGTTGTTACAAAACGCAATGCTAATTGTTAATTTAAAAAAAGAAATAATAATGGTATTTTTGCTTAACTCATTATTGTAAATCCATTATATTTGGGGTGGGGGATCGGTTCAGTCTAGCAGTCAGGCAGTTCTGCAGCATGTGGGATTGACAGAGCGTTACAGATTGCAAACTTCATAAGTCAGCTGGTGCTTTGAAATCCACACTGCTGAATCCAGTATGTGGTGTGATCTTCATAAGTCAGCTGGTGCTTTGAAATCCACACTGTTGAATCCAGTATGTGGTGTGATCTTCATAAGTCAGCTAGTGCTTTGAAATCCACACTGCTGAATCCAGTATGTGGTGTGATCTTCATAAGTCAGCTGGTGCTTTGAAATCCACACTGCTGAATCCAGTATGTGGTGTGATCTTCATAAGTCAGCTAGTGCTTTGAAATCCACACTGTTGAATCCAGTATGTGGTGTGATCTTCATAAGTCAGCTGGTGCTTTGAAATCCACACTGCTGAATCCAGTATGTGGTGTGATCTTCATAAGTCAGCTGGTGCTTTGAAAGACACACTGCTGAATCCAGTATGTGGTGTGATCTTCATAAGTCAGCTGGTGCTTTGAAAGACCCACTGCTGAATCCAGTATGTGGTGTGATCTTCATAAGTCAGCTGGTGCTTTGAAAGACACACTGCTGAATCCAGTATGTGGTGTGATCTTCATAAGTCAGCTGGTGCTTTGAAAGACACACTGCTGAATCCAGTATGTGGTGTGATCTTCATAAGTCAGCTAGTGGTTTGAAATCCACACTGTTGAATCCAGTATTTTTGTTGGGTAATTAAAAAGGTCTCTATATTCGGTATGGTGAAAGTTAATCCTATTATAGTACATTGGGCGGTCATTATTACCTCCTGCCAGTAGATGGCGACAGGGGCTCTTGTAGTGTTAAAAACCCAATACCGTGCTATCAACAGCTTAGACTTTTAAGACTTGAACAAGCCACCCTTGTTTAACAAATTCTATTGTATTCTGCTTAGCCACGTCTAAAATCTACAACAGACTTAAACTCTAGAATTACCTGGGTCTGTCTTATCCCCATTTCTAAATAACAGCATGACATCTGCAAGCTTCCAATCTTCAGTTTATTCTTAGTTTATTTAGCAGACACCTTTATCCAAGGCGACTTACAGAGACTAGGGTGTGTGAACTATGCATCAGCTGCAGAGTCACTTACAATTACGTCTCACCCGAAAGACGGAGCACAAGGAGGTGAAGTGACTTGCTCAGTGGCTGAGGTGGGATTTGAACCGGGGACCTCTTGCTTACAAGCCCTTTTCTTTAACCACTGGACCACACAGCCTCCTTCAGGGACCTCATCTGGCTGTTTCTGTTGAACTGTTCATGATAGTAGCCAGTGGTGTACATATTTCTATCCTTGTTTCCTTAAGCACCCTTGGATAATTCTCATCTGGGATCCCCGGTGATTTGTTTTCTTTAGCTCCTGTAACATATTTAATAGCTCTGCTTCACTGATGCTGAAGTCTTTAAGAAATTTGTGTGCACAAACTGGCAGCATATTATTTGTATCCTCTTGGGTGAAAACATTAAAAGAGTATATGTTTAATAGATATATGTTTAATCAGATATTTTGCAGTCCTCATATACCTAGTTATCATATTCATCCCCTAATACACTAACATTGTCTTTCACAGTTATTTTATTTTTATAAGTAAAATAACTCAGATCTCTGTCCATTGGATCAACTATTGTATGACCTAACTTCTATTCTAAAATGCTGCATGAAAAACAATGTTAGAAGTACCTCCAAATGAGTGGTAATGACTGATTGGACTCGCACTGTGTAGGATATACAGTAGACATGGCTCTACTATGACACAGGCTACCAGGGGTGCAGTGCAGTGGGGATGGACCGGGGCGTCTGTACTATCAGGGGTGCAGTGGAGCGGACCGGGGCGTCTATACTACCAGGGGTGCAGCGGGGGCGGACTGGGGCGTCTGTACTACCAGGGGTGCAGTGGAGTGGACCGGGGCGTCTGTACTACCAGGGGTGCAGTGGAGCGGACCGGGGCGTCTGTACTACCAGGGGTGCAGTGGAGCGGACTGGGGCGTCTGTACTACCAGGGGTGCAGCGGGGGCGGACTGGGGCGTCTGTACTACCAGGGGTGCAGTGGAGTGGACCGGGGCGTCTGTACTACCAGGGGTGCAGTGGAGCGGACTGGGGCGTCTGTACTACCAGGGGTGCAGTGGAGCGGACTGGGGCGTCTGTACTACCAGGGGTGCAGCGGGGGCGGACTGGGGCGTCTGTACTACCAGGGGTGCAGCGGGGGCGGACTGGGGCGTCTGTACTACCAGGGGTGCAGTGGAGTGGACCGGGGCGTCTGTACTACCAGGGGTGCAGTGGAGCGGACTGGAGCGTCTGTACTACCAGGGGTGCAGCGGGGGCGGACTGGGGCGTCTGTACTACCAGGGGTGCAGTGGGAATGGACCGGGGCATCTGTTCTACCAGGGGTGCAGTGGAGCGGAGTGGGGCGTCTGTACTACCAGGGGTGAAGCGGGGTCGGACTGGGGCGTCTGTACTACCAGGGGTGCAGCGGGGGCGGACTGGGGCGTCTGTACTACCAGGGGTGCAGTGGAGCGGACTGGGGCGTCTGTACTACCAGGGGTGCAGTGGGGATGGACCGGGGCGTCTGTACTACCAGGGGTGCAGTGGATGTGGATCGGGCGCATGTGTACTACCAGGGGTGCAGTGGGGATGGACTGGGCGTCTGTACTACCAGCTCACTGTGCCTCAGTAACACAGCACTGGCTCCCTCACTATCATACAGCTCACTGTGCCTCAGTAACACAGCACTGGCTCCCTCACTGTTATACAGCTCCCTGTGCCTCAGTAACACAGCACTGGCTCCCTCACTGTTATACAGCTCCCTGTGCCTCAGTAACACAGCACTGGCTCCCTCACTATCATACAGCTCCCTGTGCCTCAGTAACACAGCACTGGCTCCCTCACTGTTATACAGCTCCCTGTGCCTCAGTAACACAGCACTGGCTCCCTCACTATCATACAGCTCACTGTGCCTCAGTAACACAGCACTGGCTCCCTCACTGTTATACAGCTCCCTGTGCCTCAGTAACACAGCACTGGCTCCCTCACTATCATACAGCTCCCTGTGCCTCAGTAACACAGCACTGGCTCCCTCACTATCATACAGCTCACTGTGCCTCAGTAACACAGCACTGGTTCCCTCACTATCATACAGCTCACTGTGCCTCAGTAACACAGCACTGGCTCCCTCACTATCATACAGCTCACTGTGCCTCAGTAACACAGCACTGGCTCCCTCACTATCATACAGCTCACTGTGCCTCAGTAACACAGCACTGGCTCCCTCACTATCATACAGCTCACTGTGCCTCAGTAACACAGCACTGGCTCCCTCACTATCATACAGCTCACTGTGCCTCAGTAACACAGCACTGGCTCCCTCACTATCATACAGCTCACTGTGCCTCAGTAACACAGCACTGGCTCCCTCACTATCATACAGCTCACTGTGCCTCAGTAACACAGCACTGGTTCCCTCACTATCATACAGCTCACTGTGCCTCAGTAACACAGCACTGGCTCCCTCACTATTATACAGCTCCCTGTGCCTCAGTAACACAGCACTGGCTCCCTCACTGTCATACAGCTGCCTGTGCCTCAGTAACACAGCACTGGCTAGCAGGCAAATGTTTTATTTGTAGATACCATACATAGAAATGCCCAGGCTATGGAAAACCACTTCATTCATAGCACTTTGCTTTTTATTCAACGATATTAATAACTTTTCAGTTTTCACCTTTCTATTTATACAGTAGCCTATTGCTGCTTGCGACCCCATTGTTCATGGCATGTACTGTTAACCCTGACTCTCACAACACAGCTGTACAAAAGCACTTTATTTAATATACACTGAAAAAATGCATTTTTTTCTGGTTTCGCTTCAGTGAGGGCATTTGTATTTTACACCGGGAAGAAATCTTAGAGGCAACCGTTTGCTTTTGGACACACAGGATTTTAACTTTTGGATTTCTTATCAGGAAATATATTGTTTATTCAAGTAACTGATGTAAGTGTGCCACCTGAGTTAGCACCCGGTATCTGTTTTTTATACTGTAGTGTTAATAAGCATGAGTTGGTGTGTCAGTTGACTCGGCTGGTATTTAATTAAACATACACATGAGTAAAGGTTAAGGGTTTACAATGTACCGTTTATTTTTAGCACAGCTTCAGTAGGTTTTATCACTACACACCTGCTGCTGGCTTCATAAACTTTAGTGCTGATCTAAAATGTTAAAGGCTTCTAAACCATAAAACCACTTTTCTTAAATACTGTAAAGCCCCTATTTCATACCTGTGTTTAATCATTCATTCCAGATGATTTCATGTTTTTAAATGCTCGTTTTCTGTGTTTGCGGATATTCGGAAGACCCACATTTAAATGAATATGTGCACGCTCCAATTTGAAACACATTGGACTCAATTACTTCCAGAAGCACGAGGTGTAAGCCTATGTATTAAAAAGTGTTTGATGCAAATCTTCACAGCTGCATTAAAGTGAATGAAGCCACGTCCCAAATCAGTTCCCATACCAATCTTAAATATGGTCTGTATTGCGAAGGCTAGAAGTATAAACATTATTGTTCATGAATGTAACAAAACATTGCAGTCCCATGTGCCAAAAATGTTCAATGAATATAAATATTTTTAAATGCTTCATTAACAAACGGTGCTATGGCAGTAAAGAACAGAATCACAGCAAAGGCAAATGCTTGGGTTATCCTTTTCTTAAAGGGAATGCCAGTTGCTCCTGAATTCCTAGCAGCTTCTGACTCTTACTTTTTCTTCATTGGTCAGCGCTAACGGAACTCTCAAACTCTTTCAAAATCACTCCACGAAGTGGACAGCGCTAACGGACCTCTGTCAGCGCCCAGCTCAAACTCTTTCAAAATCACTCCATGAAGTGGACAGCGCTAACGGAACTCTGTCAGCGCCCAGCTCAAACTCTTTCAAAATCACTCCACGAAGTGGACAGCGCTAACGGAACTCTGTCAGCGCCCAGCTCAAACTCTTTCAAAATCACTCTACGAAGTGGACAGCGCTAACGGACCTCTGTCAGCGCCCAGCTCAAACTCTTTCAAAATCACTCCACGAAGTGGACAGCGCTAACGGAACTCTGTCAGCGCCCAGCTCAAACTCTTTCAAAATCACTCCACGAAGTGGACAGCGCTAACGGACCTCTGTCAGCGCCCAGCTCAAACTCTTTCAAAATCACTCTACGAAGTGGACAGCGCTAACGGAACTCTGTCAGCGCCCAGCTCAAACTCTTTCAAAATCACTCCACGAAGTAAAGCGCTTTGCCCGTACGTTTGCCTTTTACTGCATTTCCTCTGAATTGGGCCCCATGCGTTCATGTGACTGCAGAGATAAAGACAGTAATACTGCATGTTCACTTTACCAGAAGTATGTCTGCAAACGAAGCACTGGACCAAAGATGCTGTTCGATTTATCACTCATGAAATTGGCAGCTGGTTCAATTCTTCTTCGTCATTTGTTTCCCAATGTCTCTTTCTGTGCCCTGTTGAAAATGTATGATGATTCAAGTAAGAATGATCCTTCTAATGGCTTGTATCTTGTTCCTTCTGCAGGGCAGCTGAAACTGTCAATCAGTACAGAGGATGGGGTTATTGTTCTTCATAGTAAGTGCATCCAGATATTTAACTACCACACGATGTGTCTGAAACGTGCAAGCACGCTCAGAAAGGGCAGGCTCAGGGTTGCTTTTTCACACAGTAGTTCTAGTAATCCAGCTTTCTGCAATTGGAATAAAAAACCCTACATCTATAATCCGTCCATTAAAACAGTGGGCATATTTAGATGTATTAATTTCTTCAACTACACTATTGATTTGCTGTAGCACTAATATTGGGTTTATAACTGCACTACTGAGAGACTAACACTAATATTGGGTTTATAACTACACTATTGAGAGACTAGCACTAATATTGGGTTTGTAACTACACTTGATATGCTGTAACACTCATATTGGGTTTATAACGGAGACTGTGTGGTCCAGTGGTTAAAGAAAAGGGCTTGTAACCAGAAGGTCCCTGGTTCAAATCCCACCTCAGCCACTGACTCATTGTGTGACCTTGAGCAAGTCACTTAACCTCCTTGTGCTCCGTCTTTCGGGTGAGATGTAATTGTAAGTGACTCTGCAGCTGATGCATAGTTCACACACCCTAGACTCTGTAAGTCGCCTTGGATAAATGCGTCTGCTAAATAAACAAATAATAACTACACTATTGAGAGACTAATACTAATATCGGGTTTATAACTGCACTATTGAGAGACTTACACTGATATTGGGTTTGTAACTACACTATTGAGAGACTAACACTAATATTGAGTTTATAACTGCGCTATTGAGATACTGTAACACTAATATTGGGTTTATAACTGCACTATTGAGAGACTGCTCTAACACTAATATTGGGTTTGTTTACAGTCATGGAAGCCAAAGGGCTGATGGGTAAAGAATACAGGACTTGTGATTCTTACGTTAAGGTAGGGGGTGTATCTCTGTGTTTCATTTGCTGTGTTGTCTGTCATCTGTTTGGTCACAAGTTAATATATGGAATTCTTTATGCTGTGTTATAAAATAACTATCTATAACTCATACTAGCGCAGTATTGTAATTTATTTTATAGTACGCAGTATAATTTTAAACCTTATTCAAACCCTTAACTCGCTGTTTATGTTCTGTAGTGTGTTTTTATTTAATTTTGATCACTTCAAACTTTCAAACGCTCAAATCTTTATTTGTTGGCTTTAACAACTCTTCCAGATGGCTCTTGTACCTGATACTGACCGCAGCAGTCGTCAAAAGACAAAGACTGTTCCAGACTGCAGCATCCCAGTGTTCCACGAGCTGTTCAGATTGTAAGTAGAACTGCAGAATCCCAGTGTTCCACGAGCTGTTCAGATTGTAAGTAGAACTGCAGCATCACAATGTTCCACGAGCTGTTTAGATTGTAAGTAGAACTGCAGCATCCCAGTGTTCCACGAGCTGTTCAGATTGTAAGTAGAACTGCAGAATCCCAATGTTCCACGAGCTGTTCAGATTGTAAGTAGAACTGCAGTATCCCAGTGTTCCACAAGCTCTTCAGATTGTAAGTAGAACTGCAGTATCCCAGTGTTCCACAAGCTCTTCAGATTGTACATAGAACTGCAGAATCCCAGTGTTCCACGAGCTCTTCAGATTGTAGGTAGTAGAACCATCTGCTCTTGTGAAGCTTTTGAACTGCCAATGCTAATCTCAATGCAGCATCTCCTTCATTTGATTTATTTTACAATATTGGGAGAGACTCTGTTAAGACAGGAAGCTTGTATCCCTCACTGAGGAGGTTTATCCACTTGCATGAATTTATTCTGTGTGTTTGCCTGTGTCTCTCTCGCCGTATGGTACACTAAGTTGTATATCTGGAGACATGCTTAGGTATGAGATAGATTGGTCTGGATGCTCTTACGCACACACTCTTGAGAGTTTAGTTTAGTCATGGAGGATCCTCGAGCTGTACATGTGGGTAGAGGTCATGGGGATCTACACTTCACTTCTTTCAGTTAAGTGTATCATAATGTGCAGTGAATGGAGGCTTTCTCTCTCTGACTGACTGTCTCAATGTCATATCTAAAGAACTGATTGTCCAGTAATCTCATTAAGCTTTGATCTTTTTTATAGTTCAGTAAAAGATGGAGACTATCAGAAAAGGCTTCTGGTTACAGTCTGGAATCGCGACAGAAACTCCAGGTAAATGTATTGTGTTTATTATCTGATTTCCATTGTTCCAAGTATTGTGTCTTCATACCTCCTGTTCTCATCCCACATTGTTACTTTGGAACAATGGCTGGTCACTAACTGTTCTTCCCTGGAGAGACTTCATGCTGAATAATAATGATTTAATGCACAGTCCTGCCTGAACCAGCAGCCTGAATGTTTTCAGAAGGATACACTTACCAGACTGCAAGGTCGACAACAACTTGCTTATGTGATATTAATGAATGATACCACCCTGGCCTGGGATGTTTCACATTCCATGCAACTGTTAGAAAGGATAATGCAAAGTCAACCAATGTGCAGACTTGACTAATTCTCTTTGCTTTTTAAATTAGTACTTGTAACACACTTCTTGACACATTGCATATCCTAAAAATAACTAAACGCTAAAGAGCACTCCTGAGAGAAATCACAGCAGCAGTCCAGTTAACTAATTGCTGTTGGAAATACATATACTGTAATACAGGGGAGTACATTATTTTGTCAAGATCCACATTTCTTGGTTACAGCAAAGTCAAGGACTGAAGCAACATTTTCACCCTGACTCCTATCCCCATATCCACAAGCACGCACACACAGATACACAGATATACTTATTGGCCTACAAATGGTTTAAAGGAATTTGTTTTAGCATTACTACTTTCTTTTGCAATAGTCTGCCTTCATGAGTTCCTTCTGTACCCAAACCAAGGAATTGTATAACTATTATTATATATACTGTGTTTCAGGGGTAAATAAACTGAAGCACAAACTACAGGGGTAAATAAACTGAAGCACAAACTACAAAATGACAATTCTTTCTCTTTCAAGTGAATTCAAATTAAAGTTAAATAATAGAAGTGTAGCTGCAGAATCTTTGCTCATTCAGTTGCATTTTGAATGTTTGTACAGGAAAAGTGAGCTGCTGGGATGCATGAGCTTCGGGATTAGCTCTTTAATTGCACATGAAAAGGTAAGTGTTGCATTTAAGATACATACTGTGAAATGGTCACATTTAATTCTAGTTTTTTCATGAAATATATTGTGCTAGTGTGACCGGCTTGCGCTGAAGAAACAGACTGGAGACTCGTTTTTACAGTTGCAAATCAAAGAGTTTATTTTTATTTTCCCCACACGGGATTAAAGAAGCAAATGCAAAATAAACACACAAAATAACCCTAGCTCTTGTCTGAGCGCTGACTGTACAGCGGTTTTCTTGTCCCTGTCTACACAGTCAGGACGGTGAAGCCGTTTACCCGACAAGAAAACAATTCCACACTTCCCCCCCAGGAAATGTAAGCACAGTAACCCCCGACAGATGAAAATCCAGAGTGTATACTGGTTTAGGTTTCAAACTCTTTTCCGGTTTCAGCAACGTCAGACACGCTTCCACTCACAGACTCCTCTACACCCTCAGTGATCCCCCACAGAACTCTTTTAATCCAGGTGATTAGCAAGCAGTTAAACACTAGCACATTTACTTAACACCTGATAAATAATTGATCGTTATTGTTGTCTCTCCAAGTTATAAAATTGATATATTACAGCCACACATGACCTTTTATATACTTAAAAGGCATGTTTTTATATTAAACATTATTTGTTTGTACATTACTGCATGTGCCATACTATATAAGTGACTAAAACCTGTTTTAATATGGAACAACACACAACTGTTTATTTTTTCAATCTATGTACAGTTCAATATGGGCGTTACTAAATCAATCAATGACTTGTATCTTGTGTTTTTTTCTTTTTAATTTTTTCTTTCTGTTAACACACACTCTGACAGCCCTTGGGGAGCACTTCAAGGCTGCACTATTTTAGCAAGGGACAAACGTGCACAAAGGAAAAAGCTAAGTGGGAGAAACACCTTTCAGAAAATAAATAATGCTGATACTTCTCTGACTGGGGAAAATCCCAGTGCTAAACTGGAAGTGTTTGTGCCAGCTGATTGATGTAAGAAGGTAAAGTCTGAGCAGTGTTGCTCTACGGCTTTCAATTCATGTTAGAATTTTCACAGCAGAATGATGGCTTGTTCACAGCAGAATGATGGCTTGTTCACAGCAGAATGATGGCTTGATGACTGAGTGATGTTTAAACTCACTGCACCGGTTTGGTTTCTCTTTGAACACATTGCATTTTATTTTATTCATGACCACTCTGCGTAAATGAAACTTACATGATGAGATTCAGGGATCAATAAGCTACTACTAACCAAACGAGCAAGATGGTCCGAATGGCCTCCTCTCGTTTGTAAACTTTATGTTCTTATGACTGTTAATGTTCTGTGAATTAACAGCAGGAGTCTTGTTATAACAGAACTACCAGCTTTTCTTTCTTCAGAAATCTCTGTGGTGTATAAATATGTTTCCATGCTGCTGAGTGTATTTGTGGCTGCCTTGCTCTTAACGGACATTATATTTCAATAGAAGGGAAAGTGGTTCCAGTCTGTGTGCTCGCTGTATCAGATACCTAACACATAGATGTTTAGTAAGACCCTGACAGGATATGTGGAAGAGTGATTGTTGGGTTTGCCTCATTTAAATGTGGGTTCTTTTTTTGCCTTAATTTGCAGTTCAGGCTGTTTCTTTTGCCCTTTTGATTTGCCATTTAATTTGAATTCCTATAGTCTAGAAGGCAAATCTATTTGTCATGATGTTTATGTATGTGGTCTGTAAGCATTTTATCAGGATTAAAATGGAAGCCTGCTTGACATCCATGGCTTTCCTTTATACAACAAAGAGCCATCTGGCTGCTTGGGGTATATCAGCTGCTGGATAAAACGGAACTTCTCTTCTTCCCAGACGGCGCAATCTGTGTTTGAAAGTCTCAAGCTGAATGATGTACAAGCCAGCAGAGTTTGTGTGGCGCTCCCTGTGCTGCTGTTAAACATGACGTAGTCTTTTGAAATGTCATTTCTACAGTAAAAGCTGCTGTGCATATCGAGGTGGTTTTTCTTGATTTTTCTGATTTGAATGTCTCAGGAAATCGGTGGCTGGTACTATCTCCTGGGAGAAGAGCTGGGAAGGTCAAAGCATTTGAAAGTGGCTGCACGGCATCGCAAGCAGCGTCAGGGTAAGTTGTGCAAGTTGATTCTGATTTTAATGATCTATTTTAATAGAAAGGAAGTGCTGTATGCTTTGCTTGGAACTGATTTGTGTAGGTTAGGCATGGGTTTAAAAGGGTTACCACTAGAATAGTCAGTATCACTCTATGCCTGACGATGGGTCTGGTGTTCAGATACTGCATGTCCACACATTCATGCGTTTATCTGGCTTTAACTGTGTGACCAGCAAGCTGCTGTCCATTCTTTCTACTTAAAAACAAAACACAACTTTTTAATCACGTTGTTATAAGATCTGTAGTCATTCTTTGTCAGTTTTTCATTTACTGGAAATAAGACAGAAGGCTATTGAAATAGCAAAGCCAGCACATTTAGATGATATTTATTGTGTATCTAAGTCAATGTTACATTTGAAAATGTTATGATAATTGCATTGTGCCTCTATAAACGATTGCATGTGTGTCATTTTCAACCATTAAAATGCAGATTGTGATATACAGTCAAAGTAACTGGAATTTTATTTTTTCTGTGGTATCAGTCCTTACTTTTCGATGCTTAAATAAACAGTATTCTTCAGCATGCTATCTGCCATCACTTTTTTTTTTTTATATATAATTTATAGAAATTGTTAATCTGATATAAAGCTTTGTCAAATAAAGTCCTTCGACAATGTCTGCTTGAGGGCAGGCCATTTTATACCTTTCTTTTTATTCTGGTTTGGAGCATTCCGTGGTATCGTTGACAACATCTAGATGTATGTAAATCTGCCCCAGACAGACTGGGCACCTCCATATATCTCGATTATGATGCACTCAAATTGTGCCACAAAAAGGCCTGGCAAGAATCAAAGGTAAAAATACAGACAATCATCTAGATATACTGAAGATTCTGAAACTCTCTAACTTGAGTTAAAGAAGGTCCATAGGATGTTTCATGACAATTGGATAAGTGGTTTTCTGCAGTGTACAACTCCTGATGCTCACCCGCCAGCATGGGGTGAACAAACTGGCCCAATAATTGCTGAAGTATCTGAAGTACTTTTAAAATATTTTCTGTATAGAACTTGGACTGGGACATGTGTATACGTTCAATGATTCTAACACATCATTGAATTAATACCCGTGATATGTTCCTCTTTCTATTGTATTGGATGTGAGATCCAGCTTCCTCGTCCTGCAGTTGTAATCTGGCTCATATTAGCTCATAACTAGGTCCCTGCAAAATTCATGGGAGAATTAAAATGACAAGACTAACCTGCAATTTAGTCCTAAACCTCCACATGTCCGTGTAGCCACTCCAGCTAAACTGATCTAAAGATGATTTAGGAATCAACACATTCAGTTCTGGATAATTAGAAAATACCCCCTAATTATGAGGGACAATTATGGCCATTCTAGAAATTGATGTGTTTAATGAAAAAGCTTACCTTGAGACTTGCTGTTGTAGAAAAAATTAGATGCACCAACAAAGTCAAAAAGCATTGCTTTGAGAGATCGCATGCAGCAATATCCACCTGGTATCTCCACTCTCCCTGACTGCAACGCATGAGAGATCACATGCAGCAATATCCACCTGGTGTCTCCACTCTCCCTGACTGCAACGCATGAGAGATCACATGCAGCAATATCCACCTGGTGTCTCCACTCTCCCTGACTGCAACGCATGAGAGATCACATGCAGCAATATCCACCTGGTGTCTCCACTCTCCCTGACTGCAACGCATGAGAGATCACATGCAGCAATATCCACCTGGTGTCTCCACTCTCCCTGACTGCAACGCATGAGAGCACAGATGCCAATATAAACAAACTGTTAAAAACTTTCCACAAAGTTTTTGAAAAAATGACGAGCTACTACAACCCTGATCAATGCAGAATAAAACCACGTTTCACAGGTTTCTGAAGGCAGGAAAGATTTTAGACCCACAACATGTTTGTAGTTTGGATGCTGACTGTAAATCAGAAATGGAGGGATATCAGCCATATGCAAAAGAAAACGCTAGTGGAATATCTTTGACCGAATTTTGGAGAAATGCAGAAGAAATATTTCCCAATTTAGCAAGAAAGGCTAAAATATATTTGTCAGTTGTTACCCAGTTCTGTGGATGCTGAAAGAAGTGTTTCTGCACATGGACATGTTTTCACAGAGCAAGGTCAATCCATGAATGAAGATCGGCTAGACCAACTGACGATGCTTAAGTTTAACAGCAAAATATAATGCACAAGAAGTGAGTGGTTTTTTTGTGTCTTTCATGCAAACATTTATGGGCTCCTTATGAACAACTTTTTTTTAAAGCCAATTAAAAAAAAAAAAAAAAAACCCACACAGCTTATGTGTTACATAATCTATCAAATGCCCAGATTCCAATATATTGTTATATTAACTATACTGTTCAGGGATCGGTGCCAGAAACAGGAAATCCATTAAAAAAAAAAACATCTCCCCTTCTGTTGATGAATTGCAATTTGTGCCAGTGAGATCCAGATATCAAGGAAATGGAATTCATTTTTGTTAACAAATGATTTACGTAAAAGTATACTGGTAAATTTTAAACATCCTTTTTAAATCCTGTTATACGTATTCACAGGGATGTAAGTTAAATTAATGTCAGTAGCCATCTACAGCGTTCTGTTTATTAATCTGCTAATGCGTACTTTGCAGTAATGGGATGAGCAATTCAAATGGTTAAAGTAATGTAATGAGATGATTGTTTAAGATTGCTCATTACTTGGCTCACTTTGGAGGCTATATCGACATCGTGTGGGTAGAGAACTAAATTACAGGTTAATAAACAAGTGAAAAACTCCTAACGCCCTACTCCTAACACCCTGGGGTGGCACTGGTTCTTATACTGCAGCTTTGTACACCATGCAAGATGAAAGGGGAAGCACAACAGTTGCTTGTTTGTATTACTAGGTTGAAATAAATGGCCTCTTTTTGTAGGAATAAATAAAGTAACATTCTCCTAAAGTATTGTTTGATAGCGCTGGTACTTCAAACCGGTATTGCCTGCCTCCAAAAGAGTTCATGTGTATTTTAAGATTTGACTTTCTTGTACTTTTTTTTTTTTTAACACTAATACCACCTATTAAAGTTAAATAATATTACAAAATGATGTGTACAAAGACATATGTTTTTCTACCACGTTTTAAATTTTTGTTTCACATCTTGCCCATTTCATTGGGTGTCTTTCTGAATTTGTGCTGCTCATAACCAGATTAACTAAAGGGCAGCTTTGGCCCATGGGCCTGTCCTGCTGATCCATAGTGAAAGCACACTCACTGTAGATGGCAGTTCTTTATACATGGGTGTCCTTGATAAATTACTTTTTTTTAAATTTCATTTAAATAAGTGTTCCTGATTTACATTAATATTGTTGGATATTGAAGCTTCAGTGTGATGTATTTGAAGGTGTTATGCAATATAGTATACTATTAAATAGCCCTGAGACCTGCAAAAAAGCTGCACAAAGTAAAGCCTGTATAGCATCTTTGAGAACAGTTGAAACCACAAGTGATTTATAATAGCAAGGGCATTGTTTAGCTCAAGTTATTTAGACTCAAGTGCCTCTTTGTCTTGATGTACATATGCAAGTCACACTTCCATTTTGACGTTCATACCTGCTTTTGTAGTTCTGATATAACAGGGGGCTTTGTTTAACAGTATAAGTGTGTGTGTGTGTATATACAGAGGAGCCTGTCTGTCACACACAGAAGGCTGCTCAGACTTCATGTTTACAGTATTCACGGGGTATGCATGTTATCTGCGTGTGACTAACTATACTTGAGATTGCTTAAAGAGGAACGCGACTTAAAGACTAACGCGACTCCTCTGCACGTTTGTCCGGCTTTCTTTCTTTCTTTTATTTTAGGAACCAGCTTTTCTTTCTTTGCATACAAGACCTGAACAGCAGTGGATACAAACATGCGAGTCACCGTGTTTCCCTTGTAGGACCTCATAGACTTTCCACATTTACATAACATTGACTTGAGCCGAGCAGTTTTAGTGCCTGCGGCTCTTGTATTGTTCTTGGAGTAATTCATACCCAGTCCCTTTGACAGATATCCCTCTTAGCCCCATCCAAACGCTTACAGTTGATTTCACAGTCCAGGATTAGGGCTTATCAGGATCTGTGAACTCAACACTTGAACATACAATCTTTCATTAATAAAAAGAGCCGGAGTTCAAGTAAAAACACTGCCTTCAGTGTTCTGAACACTGGTAATGATACTGCATGCCAGAAGGGCTTTAAAAGTGGAACTAACATCCGAAGCAGTTTTTAATTTATAAAACATGATGTTTCTCAGGGTCTTGCTATGTAGTAAATGTATTGGTCAGTGCTCCAAGCTTTTTAACTAGTGTTATATATTAATACTTTTTTTTTTTTTTTACAGTGATGCCTTTTCATAATCTATAATCCTCAGGACAAATGTGTGTGTGTGTGTGTGTTTTTATAGTAGAATATACAGCTAAAAAAAAGGTTAGGGTAGTTTTCACATTCCAGCTATATAATGCAGAGGGAAGGCTAGATCCATTGTCCTGTAGTTGAATGGTCTCCTTGATAGGAATATTTAAAATAACATTGCACCATCCACTAGTAGTAGTCACCATGGAAACCCTGCAGAGGCCTGTGGATAATGGGCTGATTGAGTTCAGCTTCCTTCTTGCTAGCTCCTTACCTCATGGTTCAATGCAGAGTCTCTAGAACTGGACTGCTGACACTATATATACATTCTGCTGACGGAATATTCTTCTTGGGACACGCAACACCCTGTCTCTGTGTAACATGTTGTGCAGAATGAGTCTCCCAGCCACTGACTCTTTTGTGTTGCTTGCAGAAGCTCCAAACCATGCAGCACACACCGAGAGGAGAAGCCCTGAGAATATGGACAGCTTAACGGTGAGTTGAAATCTTCCTCACTTTTGCTTCTACGGTTTGTTGATTTAACAGCTTTAAGGTGTTGTTTTAACCCTAAAACAAGGTGAATTATGTGTATTTAGCGCTGTTTCAGTTGTGTAGTTCTATCTAATATGGTATGCGTTTTTGGTTAGTGAGATGGTAAGCTGTTTCAGTTTTGCTTCAGCTAATGAGTGTGTCCTAAGTTTGATTACCAAAGAACATTTGAAGGCTGGTTCTGGTTCTGTGGCACTCTCAGGGTATTCGACAGCAGGAAAAACTATCATTAATACTTTGTGGTAATGATTTACTTTAATAGCACTGACTAGAATGCTAAATGCATCCATCAAATACAAGCTAGCTGCATCATTAAAAACACTTCAGATACAACTGTAATAACATTACAATTCCAAATAATTTCAAATGGTATTATCTGCAAATGACAATCCCATTGTAGTGAGAGTTACACAATGTTACCTTGATGACAGATAGATTTGGATAACACCAGTGTTTGTATTCTGACAGATTCACTGTGATGATTTCTTTTAAAACAAGCAGTAAGAGAAGCTGTACATTGTTAACACAATCTCACAATAACATTTCCTAGACAAATGTCTGGTGGTGATTTTATATGAGAGACAAAGATGGGAAATAGGAAACGCAAACACAGGGCTGAAATAGGAAATGGGTCTGAACAATGTTTACGATTGATCTGCTCGCTTTGATTCCGCGTCGCTGTATTCCTCAGACTGGACTTTGAAACGTGATTTGTTTTCTAGCACAATGTTTGGTTGTGCAAACACACTGAGCAATCATTCCTACCCTTCCTTCCTTTTGAGATTTCTCAATGACGGGGAGTTTTCAAGTTTGAGAGCAGTGATGCAGTAAGTGCCCTGATTAATGCTGGGCGTATTCAGGTTCTTGTATCAGGATTTCCAGAGAGCCCCAGTGTGTCGGAATGGTTCAGACTCCTAGATGCACACTGGATTCAAGAATGATTGCAGCTCCAGTCCTTTTGAAGTCATTAACAATTCAGTTTTTTAACCAGCACCCAAATACAGTGTTTATTTTAAATCTGCATTGCTTTCTTGTGCACATTTAAACATCAGGGTGGATAGACTGTGATGTGTGTGTGTGTGTGTGTGTGTGTGTGTGTGTGTGTGCATTATCAAATTACACTACAAATGCAACTTAACAAACAAAATAGGACAATATTGAAATAAAAATCGGGACTATAGTTGAGAACTACTGCACTGCTGAATGCTTGAAGGGGTCGTCTCTGTTTATTGCACAGTTCAGTGGTACTGCACTGCTGAATGCTTGAAGGGGTCGTCTCTGTTTATTGCACAGTTCAGTTGTTCTGCACTGCTGAATGCTTGAAGGGGTCGTCTCTGTTTATTGCACAGTTCAGTGGTACTGCACTGCTGAATGCTTGAAGGGGTCGTCTCTGTTTATTGCACAGTTCAGTTGTTCTGCACTGCTGAATGCTTGAAGGGGTCGTCTCTGTTTATTGCACAGTTCAGTTATACTGCACTGCTGAATGCTTGAAGGGGTCGTCTCTGTTTATTGCACAGTTCAGTTGTACTGCACTGCTGAATGCTTGAAGGAGTCGTCTCTGTTTATTGCACAGTTCAGTTATACTGCACTGCTGAATGCTTGAAGGGGTCGTCTCTGTTTATTGCACAGTTCAGTTATACTGCACTGCTGAATGCTTGAAGGGGTCGTCTCTGTTTATTGCACAGTTCAGTTGTACTGCACTGCTAAATGCTTGAAGGGGTCGTCTCTGTTTATTGCACAGTTCAGTTATACTGCACTGCTGAATGCTTGAAGGGGTCGTCTCTGTTTATTGCACAGTTCAGTTCTGCACTGCTGAATGCTTGAAGGGGTCGTCTCTGTTTATTGCACAGTTCAGTTGTTCTGCACTGCTGAATGCTTGAAGGGGTCATCTGTTTATTGCACAGTTCAGTTATACTGCACTGCTGAATGCTTGAAGGGGTCATCTCTGTTTACTGCACAGTTTAGTTATACTGCACTGCTGAATGCTTGAAGGGGTCGTCTCTGTTTATTGCACAGTTCAGTTGTTCTGCACTGCTGAATGCTTGAAGGGGTCGTCTCTGTTTATTGCACAGTTCAGTTGTACTGCACTGCTGAATGCTTGAAGGGGTCGTCTCTGTTTATTGCACAGTTCAGTTATACTGCACTGCTGAATGCTTGAAGGTGTCGTTTCTGTTTATTGCACAGTTCAGTTATACTGCACTGCTGAATGCTTGAAGGGGTCGTCTCTGTTTATTGCACAGTTCAGTTGTTCTGCACTGCTGAATGCTTGAAGGGGTCATCTGTTTATTGCACAGTTCAGTTATACTGCACTGCTGAATGCTTGAAGGGGTCGTCTCTGTTTACTGCACAGTTTAGTTATACTGCACTGCTGAATGCTTGAAGGGGTCGTCCTGTTTATTGCACAGTTCAGTTGTTCTGCACTGCTGAATGCTTGAAGGGGTCGTCTCTGTTTATTGCACAGTTCAGTTGTACTGCACTTGAATCACTTGTAGCTGTGGGAAATCATGTGTAAAGTTCTGACTCAAGCTTTTTGACCTGAAAAAAGTACCTGAATTTCTAGCCTGAAAGCAAGAAATCTTTAGGGGTGCAGTTTTCAGTTGAGGAGTGTTCTTTTTAGCACACGTTTTTCACACACACGCTTATTTGTTCTATTTTTTTGTTTTTGTTTTTGGGCATGTGCTTGAAAGCAAGTCCTTTTATCATCAGAACACTGAAACAAGGACTGTTGGCTTCAGATGGTGTTTATTTTTTCTGTAAAAAGTGAATGTGGGAGCATTAGAATAACAATGTTCTTCACGCATCCCAAGTATGCCACAAGAACAAACGGCTGCATCGACAGAGCACAGAGCTGAGAATACTAATGAGAGGAGTTGTAATATAAAAGGTAGCTTTCCTCCTTGTTGCTCCCAGTGTTCAGGAAGCCCTCTAGCTTATCATGTAGAGGCACACAGCTCAGCCAGGGCTTGGGGAGGTGAGAGGTCGTTTCCTGCCATTCTTTCTGCTGCTGGGTTCCCATGAGTGGCCATGCCAATTTCACTGTGGTTAATCCGGCCAGCTCAAACAGAGCCCTGCAGCTTGTTGTTTGGGGGTCTGCGTTTCTGAATGCAGGAGACTTCTTTTTCACCCGAAAACATGAACCCGTTTTATAGGCTTTGCAAAGTATGTTCCGAGCGCAGATGCATGCAGGTCTGTGGGGTTTGTTTGCTTTTTTGACTCTCCTTTTTTTAATGTTGTTGTTGCTTCTTTGTGTGTACTGTTATTATGTGGGTAGTTTGATGTCTGTGATTTGTGTTGTTAAGGCTTAGTGTGGTGTTCATGGTTTTATATACTTTCTATTAGTATGTGTTCTACAGCTAAGGCTAAAAGTTTAGCATCACCTTATAGAATTAACTCATTTTGCTTAATAAAGTCAAATGAAACTTGCTGAATAATGTTACGTTAACATATCGAATTACATACCGCTTTGTAGTTTTCCATATACTTAACGAAAAACTGACAAATTAAAAATGTGACTTTTTCAAATCTAACATGAAGTTCTGTACTACTATATCAAAATTATGTTCATATAGCTTTTAAAATTGTCTCAATCCTATAATTCTAGGTCATGCAAAACTGTTGGACATAGCTGTAGATTATTTAGGTTTATTAAAAGCGCTCTGAATATCTGATTTGTCATAGTTTTAGTTGCTTCACCACTATTCTGGTTGCTAGCAAACTAGATTAATATGTGTATGAATACAGAACACAGAAACAGTATTTGTGTGATTTTATGGTAACTCTAGTAGGTACCTTGAAACATAACTTGTATACTGGCACTATATATCTATACATATCTATATCTCAATAGTTTCTATTTAACATCTGGTTTTTGTGAAGTTGAAATCTCCTGTGCATGAATAGTTTGGAAACATGAAAGTGCTTTTTCATTTGACACTGCAGTAAGACATTGCTCTGGGTTTGTGTTGGAGGACAGTGCAGTGATGTAAGACATATTGTATCTCTTTGCATAGTGGAGCCATTCTTAACTTTTACTATGAAGTGCAGTGTACTCAATGTAATAAACATTACTGAGAAATTACAATTTACAATACGATTTCAATGCATTTTAATAACACAAATATTCTAAACGTTTAATGTATTTAAAACTATTCCATTGATGTGTTTGTTTCCACCTGTGTGGGTTCTTTCTTGGTCTGTATTGTCTTGGCATGAAGGCAGTGTGTCTGCTTAGATATTCTTGTAATGTTTCATAAATGCCTAAGATACAGTAGGAGCTAGAGCTGCTTTTGCTGGCCCTTAATTTAGATGTGTCAAGTCCTGTAGTTGTTTTTACATTCGTACTGCAGTGTTTGTTCTGTAAAGGGCATAGGCAGCTAATGGCAGAGCTGGAGAGCTTGTGTTTTCCCACAAGATAGTCATCATTAATAAAGCATTTCTTTAGTAGTGTATTAAAGCATAACTTGATTGTTCCCTCAATGTTGCACTTTCCTTAACATGGTTTCAGGCTTCAGGTCTGTTCACAACAAGCATGGCAAAGCGTCAGCGTCCGGAGTATTGTGTCTCAGTCAGGTTGCTTTCACAGCGTCCAGCGTATTGTGACTCGTCAGGTTGCTTTCACAGCGTCCAGCGTATTGTGACTCGGTCAGGTTGCTTTCACAGCGTCCAGCGTCCAGCGTATTGTGACTTGGTCAGGTTGCTTTCACAGCGTCCAGCATATTGTGACTTGGTCAGGTTGCTTTCACAGCGTCCAGCGTATTGTGACTCGGTCAGGTTGCTTTCACAGCGTCCAGCGTCCAGCGTCCAGCGTATTGTGACTTGGTCAGGTTGCTTTCACAGCGTCCAGCGTATTGTGACTCAGTCAGGTTGCTTTCACAGCGTCCAGCGTATTGTGACTCAGTCAGGTTGCTTTCACAGCGTCCAGCGTATTGTGACTCGGTCAGGTTGCTTTCACAGCGTCCAGCGTATTGTGACTCGGTCAGGTTGCTTTCACAGCGTCCAGCGTATTGTGACTCGGTCAGGTTGCTTTCACAGCGTCCAGCGTCCAGAATCCAGCGTATTGTGACTTGGTCAGGTTGCTTTCACAGCGTCCAGCGTATTGTGACTCGGTCAGGTAGCTTTCACAGCGTCCAGCGTATTGTGACTCGGTCAGGTTGCTTTCACAGCGTCCAGCGTCCAGCGTATTGTGACTTGGTCAGGTTGCTTTCACAGCGTCCAGCGTATTGTGACTCGTCAGGTTGCTTTCACAGCGTCCAGCGTATTGTGACTCGGTCAGGTTGCTTTCACAGCGTCCAGCGTCCAGCGTATTGTGACTTGGTCAGGTTGCTTTCACAGCGTCCAGCATATTGTGACTTGGTCAGGTTGCTTTCACAGCGTCCAGCGTATTGTGACTCGGTCAGGTTGCTTTCACAGCGTCCAGCGTCCAGCGTCCAGCGTATTGTGACTTGGTCAGGTTGCTTTCACAGCGTCCAGCGTATTGTGACTCAGTCAGGTTGCTTTCACAGCGTCCAGCGTATTGTGACTCAGTCAGGTTGCTTTCACAGCGTCCAGCGTATTGTGACTCGGTCAGGTTGCTTTCACAGCGTCCAGCGTATTGTGACTCGGTCAGGTTGCTTTCACAGCGTCCAGCGTATTGTGACTCGGTCAGGTTGCTTTCACAGCGTCCAGCGTCCAGCGTCCAGCGTATTGTGACTTGGTCAGGTTGCTTTCACAGCGTCCAGCGTATTGTGACTCAGTCAGGTTGCTTTCACAGCGTCCAGCGTATTGTGACTCAGTCAGGTTGCTTTCACAGCGTCCAGCATATTGTGACTCGGTCAGGTTGCTTTCACAGCGTCCAGCGTATTGTGACTCGGTCAGGTTGCTTTCACAGCGTCCAGCATATTGTGACTCGGTCAGGTTGCTTTCACAGCGTCCAGCGTCCAGCATCCAGCGTATTGTGACTTGGTCAGGTTGCTTTCACAGCGTCCAGCGTATTGTGACTCGGTCAGGTAGCTTTCACAGCGTCCAGCGTATTGTGACTCGGTCAGGTTGCTTTCACAGCGTCCAGCGTCCAGCGTATTGTGACTTGGTCAGGTTGCTTTCACAGCGTCCAGCGTATTGTGACTCGGTCAGGTTGCTTTCACAGCGTCCAGCGTCCAGCGTATTGTGACTCGGTCAGGTTGCTTTCACAGCGTCCAGCGTATTGTGACTTGGTCAGGTTGCTTTCACAGCGTCCAGCGTATTGTGACTCGGTCAGGTTGCTTTCACAGCGTCAGAGTCAGTCAGTCTGAAGCCCTGTCACTGAACGCTACATTTCCTTAAAGTACAGTCTGATATTTTACAGCTACTGTAACAGCAATCCTGTTTCATGATAACTAATGAATAATGCTGTGTCCTGCAGATAACAATAGTATGTATACGTTTGATTAGTCTGCCTTTGAGCGGTGTTCTCTTTGCTCTTTACGGTACCTCTTCACTGTTGAAAGTTAAGTGCCTTCCCGTTTGACACACAGATATACTGTACACTCACAACTATCTTTATAATTATTCATAGGATTGTTTGAACGCTTCCTATCTGTTGCCGATTGACACTTAATTGATCAACCTATTTGCACAATGCGGTATACCCTGGTATATCCTTCTGACATTTAGTGCCCCAGTCCCACCACAAGCAGTCTGTTGAAAATAAAAATGAAAACATTGCTGAACAAAGTATCCCACTTCAGATTGCTGTTGAACATCTTTGTATTTTCTGCAAACTGTAGAGAATCGTTTTTTTTTTCTTCTTGCGTTCCGTCCTTCTGAAACTCATTTCTTGGTGCCTGCCTGTGTCCTCTGACCTTTCAATTCTAGTTTTGTTTGTTTTTTTTATTTTTTATTTTTTATTTTTTTAAGGGGCAGTCCGGTAGAGTACTCAAAAACAACCCGTCACAATATCAGTGTCTCGTTCTTGTTATTGGGAAAATATATACCGTTTTATTTCGGACGGTATTAAAACGTGTGTGTGTGTGTGTGTGTGTGTGTGTGTGTGTGTGTGTGTGTGTGTGTGTGTGTGTGTGTGTGTGTGTGTGTGTGTGTATATACTGTATATGTATATGTATTGCAGAAGGGCCTTTGTCCGAAAACATCCTAAAATAAATTGAAGCCTTTTGTGTAAATGCAAAAAAGAAAAATGTTTTCATTTTGTTCACTGCAGTTATACTGCCTTTCTATATATATATATATATATATATATATATATATATATATATATATATATATATATATATATATATATATATACAGTACTGTGCAAAAGTTTTAGGCAGGTGTGAAAAATGCTGTAAAGTAAGAATGCTTTCAAAAATAGACATGTTAATAGATTATATTTATCAGTTAACTAAATGCAAAGTGAGTGAACAGAAGAAAAATCTAAATCAAATCTATATTTGGTGTGACCACCCTTTGCCTTCAAAACAGCATCAATTCTTCTAGGTACACTTGCACAAAGTCAGGGATTTTGTAGGCATATAGTCAGGTGTATGATTAAACAATTATACCAAACAGGTGCTAATGATCATCAATTCAATATGTAGGTTGAAACACAATCATTAACTGAAACAGAAACAGCTGTGTAGGAGGAATAAAACTGGGTGAGGAACAGCCAAACTCAGCTAACAAGGTGAGGTTGCTGAAGACAGTTTACTGTCAAGTCATACACCATGGCAAGACTGAGCACAGCAACAAGACACAAGGTAGTTATACTGCATCAGCAAGGTCTCTCCCAGGCAGAAATTTCAAGGCAGACAGGGGTTTCCAGATGTGCTGTCCAAGCTCTTTTGAAGAAGCACAAAGAAACGGGCAATGTTGAGGACCGTGAGACGCGGTGGTCGGCCAAGGAAACTTACTGCAGCAGATGAAAGACACATCATGCTTACTTCCCTTCGCAATCGGAAGATGTCCAGCAGTGCCATCAGCTCAGAATTGGCAGAAAACAGTGGGACCCTGGTACACCCATCTACTGTCCGGAGAAGTCTGGTCAGAAGTGGCCTTCATGGAAGACTTGCGGCCAAAAGCCATACCTCCGGCGTGGAAACAAGGCCAAGCGACTCAACTATGCACGAAAACACAGGAACTGGGGTGCAGAAAAATGGCAGCAGGTGCTCTGGACTGATGAGTCAAAATTTGAAATATTTGGCTGTAGCAGAAGGCAGTTTGTTCGCCGAAGGGCTGGAGAGCGTACACGAATGAGTGTCTGCATGCAACAGTGAAGCATGGTGGAGGTTCCTTGCAAGTTTGGGGCTGCATTTCTGCAAATGGAGTTGGGGATTTGGTCAGAATTAATGGTCTCCTCAATGCTGAGAAGTACAGGCAGATACTTATCCATCATGCAATACCATGGTATTGATGCAATACCATCACTGAGGCTGCCTAAATCCACAGAAGAACTGTGGTTAGTTCTCCAAGATGTTTGGGCCAACCTACCTGCCGAGTTCCTTCAAAAACTGTGTGCAAGTGTACCTAGAAGAATTGATGCTTGATGCTGTTTTGAAGGCAAAGGGTGGTCACACCAAATATGGATTTGATTTAGATTTTTCTTCTGTTCACTCACTTTGCATTTAGTTAATTGATAAGTATAATCTATTAACATGTCTATTTTTGAAAGCATTCTTACTTTACAGCATTTTTTCACACCTGCCTAAAACTTTTGCACAGTACATATAGAATTGCATATTATTATTATTATTATTTGTTTATTTAGCAGACGCCTTTATCCAAGGCGACTTACAGAGACTAGGGTGTGTGAACTATGCATCAGCTGCAAAGTCACTTACAATTACATCTCACCCGAAAGACGGAGCACAAGGAGGTTAAGTGACTTGCTCAGGGTCACACAATGAGTCAGTGGCTGAGGTGGGATTTGAACTGGCGACCTCCTGGTTACAAGCCCTTTTCTTTAACCACTGGACCACACAGCCTCCTACATAACATGCATAAAAATGAAAACATCTTTGTGGGTTTCTCATTTTTAATTTTTTCTTTTTTTTTTAAACTGCCCAGATACTTTTGTTTGTGACTGTATATTGCATTGCTGTGTCTTCTAAATAGCTTAAACAAAGTAGCTAAAGACCCATTTTGATTCATTCTTAACATTACTGAGGTTTCTTAGACCTTTTGCAGCTGTTGAAGCTAACTGAACAAGCAAGAGTCAAATTTAAGTTTAATAAACATTTACTGGGTTCGCAAAAAATGGGGAGCAGGGTTTTGCTTTTCAAAGTGTATCATCGCAAGTGCCGTGATGTGAATATACATATAAGTACTACTGTACTGTAGCTTCTGCTCCAAAAGCACGTCACTTTAAACAAAGCACTGGATTCGCCCCTGGAAGGAAATCTCGTGGTTTGTTGTTCTGGTAAATAATCTTGAGTTTTGGGGGAGAGCAGACACGACAGTAACAGAGGTTTCGTTTTAGTTATTAAATTAATGAGTTTGACTTTTGTTGAACAGCAAAAATAAGTCTTTTTTTTTTCCTGGGTAAGAAAATAAAGGGGAGCTGTTTGTTTATATTTACATATAAGAAGAGTTGTCTGACTGGTGTGTAAATGTACACAGTAACCCTGAAGAGACTTTGGAAGTTGGAAGACATCGGAGTCTGACAAGAAGAGGGTACCGATTGCAAGTGTTTGACGCTTCGCTCCTTTTCTGATGGCACAATTAAGTCTTGGTGACAAAAACGACAGGCTTGTTGTAGCTTTAAACACTTCCTGTGTTTTGGGAGGGGAAATGTCTTCACACAAGGGGTGGTTGATATGCTCTTTTACTCTGGTCAGGTCTACTCCAGCTCAGCTCTGTGTTGTAAGTGTAAACACACTGTTAGTCCTGGAGCTTTGCACTGTGACTTACTGTGAAACAGGCAAGTAGAGTGCGTGTGGCACTTTAATACTGTTCTATTCAAGTCTTTACGAAAGCATTTACAAGCACACCAATACCTTGATATTTAAATGTAAGAGACGCCAGTGCAGTGAACAAATAGATTCAGAAGCAGTGCTGTTAAATCCCCATTGCTTACACTTGCCTATATAACGAATTATATTGCAGGAGATTTGCCATGTGTGTTTCATGCAGTTATGCTTCTATTCACTAAGGAATTGTATTAGTAGATTTATAGAAAATAATCCTTAGATCCTCAGCCATTGCAGTTACCTTGCCAATTTGTAGTTAAACCCTGCCCCTGTTTGCTCCAACATGTCAGCTGCCCAATGAGACAGACAGAACCCCACATAGCTGATGGAGGCAGCGTGTTTTTAAACAGACCACACCTGTTGTTTCTGTAGATTGCACACCCCTACAACCTTTAACAATATTTATATTTGATAAAAAAAATACCTCATTATTGCACATTAGGCGAGACAGTAAAATAATATAATAGGTTAATAAAAAGAACAAAAACAGAAAACATTGGTTTGTTGAAGTTGTCATTTAAAGGATCTGGCATAGCTGCTTTGGGCAGAACATCAAATGCTGTCATGCAGGTGCGATCAGTTCATCCGGAAAATGCATGAATATTTGTCTTGAAGGATTACAGTATTGAATGTCTGAAAATCTAACCAATACTTCATGACTTTATAGTGAGTTGTGGGGGGTGAGAAACACTCTCCAGTGCTTCATGTGAGGGGGGGTGAGAAACACTCTCCAGTGCTTCATGTGGGGGAGGGGAGGGCAGAAACACTCTCCAGTGCTTCATGTGAGGGAGGCGAGAAACACTCTCCAGTGCTTCATGTGAGGGGAGGTGAGAAACACTCTCCAGTGCTTCATGTGTGGGGGGTGAGAAACACTCTCCAGTGCTTCATGTGAGGGGAGGGGAGGGAGAAACACTCTCCAGTGCTTCATGTGAGGGGTGGGGAGAAACACTCTCCAGTGCTTCATGTGAGGGGAGGGAGGGGAAACACTCTCCAGTGCTTCATGTGAGGGGGGGGAAACACTCTCCAGTGCTTCATGTGAGGGGAGGGAGGGAGAAACACTCCAGTGCTTCATGTGAGGGGAGGGGGAAACACTCTCCAGTGCTTCATGTGAGGGGGGTGAGAAACACTCTCCAGTGCTTCATGTGAGGGGGGGGAAACACTCTCCAGTGCTTCATGTGAGGGGGGTGAGAAACACTCTCCAGTGCTTCATGTGAGGGGGGAGGGGGGGAGAAACACTCTCCAGTGCTTCATGTGAGGGGAGGGAGGGGGGAGAAACACTCTCCAGTGCTTCATGTGAGGGGGGTGAGAAACACTCTCCAGTGCTTCATGTGAGGGGAGGGGGTGAGAAACACTCTCCAGTGCTTCATGTGAGGGGGGAGAAACACTCTCCAGTGCTTCATGTGAGGGGGGGGGGAGAAACACTCTCCAGTGCTTCATGTGAGGGGGGTGAGAAACACTCTCCAGTGCTTCATGTGAGGGGAGGGGGGTGAGAAACACTCTCCAGTGCTTCATGTGAGGGGAGGGGGGTGAGAAACACTCTCCAGTGCTTCATGTGAGGGGAGGGGAGGGGGGGGTGAGAAACACTCTCCAGTGCTTCATGTGAGGGGGTGAGAAACACTCTCCAGTGCTTCATGTGAGGGGAGGGGAGGGGAGAAACACTCTCCAGTGCTTCATGTGAGGGGGAGGGGGTGAGAAACACTCTCCAGTGCTTCATGTGAGGGGAGGGGAGGGGGTGAGAAACACTCTCCAGTGCTTCATGTGAGGGGGAGGGGAGGGGTGAGAAACACTCTCCAGTGCTTCATGTGAGGGGGTGGGGTGAGAAACACTCTCCAGTGCTTCATGTGAGGGGGGGGGAACACTCTCCAGTGCTTTCAGAGTTGGGCACATTCATGGGTGTTGGTATGAAGCAAGGTAAGTGCATTAGTGTTTCATACAGCACCAGCATGTGCAAAGCCTGTAGAGATTACGAGCGTAACAAGCTTCTGAATGTTTAATTGTGTCTGAGAGCAGAACGACAGAAAGCTAATGCTGTTGAAGCATGAACTCATGATTTGCTTGGGATTGTCTTCCAGGTTACAATCCTTCGAGGAAAGGATGGCTACGGATTCACCATCTGCTGTGACTCTCCAGTTAGAGTACAGGCAGTAGACCCAGGTAAGGCATACTTTTCAAAATCTATTTTTTTTTTTTTTTTAATTTATACCGGTACCTAAAAAGTCATTTTTGTAAAACTTTAAAAATTTTGAAATGCCATTATAGAAGCTGACCATTGAAATCCATTATCAAGTTGTCTTTCTTGCATTTTGCAGTTTAGTTGTATAATTCTGGTTATATACTTTGGTTGGTGTGTATTTTTTAATATTCTCTTATCAAAGTTACCCACATGGGCAGTCACAAATATATATGAAACTTCACTGATTTTTAAATGAACAAAGAAATAGACTGTGACCCAACTAGTGAGAAACCACTCATGTGCTTACAGTAAGTAATAAACTGCTGAGTTAGTTTGGCATAACTGAAACCAAGCTCTCTTCATACCAAGTTCTCATCATGCCAAGCTCTCATGCCAATCTCTCTTCATACCAATCTCTTCATACTAAGCCATCATCATACCAATCTCTCATACCAAACTCTCAACATGCCAAGCTATCATCATACCAATCTCTCATACCAAACTCTCAACATGCAAGCTATCATCATACCAATCTCTCATACCAAACTCTCATCATGCCAAGCTCTCAACATTCCAATCTCTCATGCCAAACTCTCATCATGCCAAGCCATCATCATTCCAATCTCTTATTCCAAACTCTCATCATGCCAAGCTCTCATCATTCCAATCTCTCATACCAAACTCTCATCATGCCAAGCCATCATCATTCCAATCTCTCATACCAAACTCTCATCATGCCAAGCCATCATCATTCCAATCTCTCATGCCAAGCTCTCATCATGCCAAGCTATCATCATTCCAATCTCTCATACCAAACTCTCATCATGCCAAGCTCTCATCATTCCAATCTCTCATACCAAACTCTCATCATGCCAAGCCATCATCATTCCAATCTCTCATGCCAAGCTCTCATCATGCCAAGCTATCATCATTCCAATCTCTCATGCCAAGCTCTCATCATGCCAAGCTATCATCATTCCAATCTCTCATGCCAAGCCATCATCATTCCAATCTCTCATGCCAAGCTCTCATCATGCCAAGCTATCATCATTCCAATCTCTCATGCCAAGCTCTCATCATGCCAAGCTATCATCATTCCAATCTCTCATGCCAAGCTCTCATCATGCCAAGCTATCATAATTCCAATCTCTCATACCAAACTCTCATCATGCCAAGCCATCATCATTCCAATCTCTCATACCAAACTCTCATCATGCCAAGCTATCATTCCTATCTCATGCCAAACTCTCATCATGCCAAGCTATCATCATACCAATCTCTCATACCAAACTCTCATCATGCCAAGCCATCATCATACCAATCTCTCATGCCAAACTCTCATCATGCCAAGCTATCATCATTCCTATCTCTCATGCCAAGCTCTCATCATGCCAAGCTATCATCATTCCAATCTCTCATGCCAAGCTCTCATCATGCCAAGCTATCATCATTCCAATCTCTCATTCCAAACTCTCATCATGCCAAGCTATCATCATACCAATCTCTCATACCAAACTCTCATCATGCCAAGCTATCATCATTCCTATCTCTCATGCCAAGCTCTCATCATGCCAAGCTCTCATGCCAATCTCTCTTCATACCAATCTCTTCATACCAAGCTATCATCATACCAATCTCTCATACCAAACTCTCATCATGCCAAGCTCTCATGCCAATCTCTCATACCAAACTCTCATCATGCCAAGCTATCATCATTCCAATCTCTCATACCAAACTCTCATCATGCCAAGCTATCATCATACCAATCTCTCATACCAAACTCTCATCATGCCAAGCTGTCATCATTCCAATCTCTCATACCAAACTCTCATCATGCCAAGCTATCATCATACCAATCTCTCATACCAAACTCTCATCATGCCAAGCCATCATCATACCAATCTCTCATGCCACGCTCTCATCATGCCAAGCTCTCATCATTCCAATCTCTCATGCCAAACTCTCATCATGCCAAGCTGTCATCATACTCTTCCCTGTTGTCTACAGTTGCTCTCAGCCAGTCTTTTCCCCCATTTTAACCATGGACATGTGAAGTGGCTGGCTGCTATGTTTATAATCTGTATATTTATAATGTCTTTTTTTGATAATTAACAGCTATTCTACTATTGTAGGAGGTCCAGCTGACCAGGCAGGGTTACAGCAGTTAGATACTGTATTACAACTGAATGGACAACCAGTGGAGCAGTGGAAATGTGTAGAGCTTGCTCACACTATAAGGTACTTTTGGAAGTTGCTTGGCTGTTTTGGGGCTGGGCATACTGCATATAGTGATTGTATTTATTGCCCTTATCTCTGGAATTTCACATGACAGATACTTTGTTTTTCGATACTTGCTGCTCGTCGTTTTTCTGTTCCAGCAATACGAGAGCAGAGCACCAGCACTGCAGGGTGTACTGTAACACTTCATATTCAAATCCTAATGGTCTGTCAGCCAGTAATATATTTCATATACCAGCGCATAGCATTTGGAGCTCCTGGTGTAGCTACTCTTCCATTTAATACAGGGATATTCAATTAGATAAGCCTGTTTTTCTTTGTTACTTAATCAAGAAAAGGCCTTGGTGATCTTTTTCTCAAGGGTTTTTCTTTTGAATGATTTATTCTTATTTGAATTGGCTTCCAGAAACAGCCACAGTGAGATCACTGTTTCCGTGTGGAGGACGGTTCCTCAGATCAAGCCAGGTTTTGAAAGCCTGATCCGGCCGTCGAACAAGTGCAACTACAACCCTCGGTCTCCGCCCAGCAAGAGGGAGAAGAACTACAGCAGGCAGCCAGTACCCTCGGAGCAGAGGCAGAGCTGCCACATACTGTACAATGGGACTGACTACAGCAGCCAGCCAGTGCCCTCAGAGCAGAGGCAGAGCTGCCACATACTGTACAATGGGACTGACTACAGCAGCCAGCCAGTGCCCTCAGAGCAGAGGCAGAGCTGCCACATACTGTACAATGGCACTGACCAAGGCTCTCGTAACGGCTGGGGCCAGCAGGAGCAGGGAGAGAGTAAAACAGCCCACACTGTGCAGGGCCCCCACGTGGCAGCTTCAGGAGACCAGAACTACATCCTGCTCGCCCCAATAAACCCAGGCAGCCAGGTACAGTCTGAGATTCCTTCATTGTTAGCATCCAAGAGCGAGCTTGTCAGTTCTTTCACTCTGTCTTACTGTTCCATTTAATAGCACCTGGGATTCCTAACCGGCTTGATGTGTCTCCTTGGACTGATTTTGTTTTCTTGATAGTGACACCTAATTGAAGGTTACATCTTTAGAAACACATGTGGTGTTTTCTCTCCTTTACTTGCATATCTAGAAGAGCCCACATTTCCATGTGTTGCTCTGTTGTCGTGCATCCAGCTTTTTACTGATTTTGTTTTCTTAAAAACCACGTATATTTTATGTCACCAGAGTTATGCCAGGATTCAGACTGTGAGGTTTGTAAGTGATGATTATTATGATAGCCCTGTTTTTGGATTGATGGCACTGTAGATGGCTATCTGCACAAGCTTCCTGGAGCTGAGTGAGAGTACACAGTCAGGGTTTCAGGCTGTCGCACACACTGGCTCTGGAGCTGAGTGAGAGTGTACAGTCAGGGGTTCAGGCTGTCGCACACACTGCCTCTGGAGCTGAGTGAGAGTACACAGTCAGGGGTTCAGGCTGTCACACACACTGGCTCTGGAGCTGAGTGAGAGTGTACAGTCGGGTTCAGGCTGTCGCACACACTGCCTCTGGAGCTGAGTGAGAGTACAGTCAGGGTTTCAGGCTGTCACACGCACTGACTCTGGAGCTGGGTGAGAGTACAGTCAGGGTTCAGACTGTCACACACACTGGCTCTGGAGCTCAGTGAGTGTACAGTCAGGGTTTCAGTCTGTCACACACACTGGCTTATTACTGTGTTTTTAGAGGTCTAACCAAACTGCCCCCACCTCTGTATTCTCTCTGCTGGACATGAAAAAATATCTCGAAAAAATATGTCCTCATTTTTATATGTAGCTTGCTTAGGTCTTCAAGCAAAAGAGTAACAGGTATAAATGTGGCATGTAAGAGCTACATTTCACATACTGTAACAACGGAAGAAACAGGTTATTGCAACCCACATAAGACTGTTAAACGCTGTTATATACTGTAATCCGTATGTGTGGATATGTATTCTTCTCTCTGCATTTATGTTTGGCATTTAATTACATTACAAAAAAGGGTGCACTTAAGTTTAAATCATAAACATGCAGAGTTATAACTTTGAGGTCCCATCCACAATAGCAGTGATGATAAACAAACAATGAGTCAGGTAAGATGCATTGTGTTAATTCTCCTGTAAGCTGATATTGAATTGGGATCTGGATTCCCCTTGTATTGAATTGGGATCTGGATTCCCCTTGTATTGAATTGGGATCTGGATTCCCCTTGTATTGAATTGGGATCTGGATTCCCCTTGTATTGAATTAGGAGCTCAATTCCCCTTGTATTGAATTGGGAGCTCGATTCCCCTTGTATTGAATTGGGATCTGGATTCCCCTTGTATTGAATTGGGAGCTCGATTCCCCTTGTATTGTGTTAATTCTGACCCTCTGTTTTGATAATCTGCAGATCCTGCGGCCTGTGTTCCAGGAGAATCGTGGTACTCTTGGTAAGTGTCCGTTTGGAACCACATTAATGAGCACAATGTAGGGTGCCTGTTGATAAGGTATGTTTACTAAGACTATGTAGGGTCCCTGTTGATAAGGGTTTGTTTACTGAGACTATGTAGGGTCCCTGTTGATAAGGGTTTGTTTACTAAGACTATGTAGGGTCCCTGTTGATAAGGTATGTTTACTAAGACTATGTAGGGTCCCTGTTGATAAGGGTTTGTTTACTAAGACTATGTAGGGTGCCTGTTGGTGAGGTATGTTTTGTTAATGTCCACTTTAACATTTCTGAAGTGCATAATGTTTCTGTTCCTCATGGCAACACTTTGATTTATTTAATAGGAAGGGTTTATAGAGGGCGTGCTCATGGGGGATTGCAACGAAGATCGACCCTTATTGGATCTACTACAAACATGTCAAAAACACCCGTCCACACTCTGAAGAACTACGCAGATTATCAGAACTGCACTGTAGTTCGATCTCATATTCCTCACACCAGCTATGGGACGTACGTGACACTGGCACCAAAGGTTTTAATCTTCCCAGTCTCTGTACAGGTAGGGTTCTTGCTGCTTTGGAAAAACAATCTTTCTAAATGTAACCCACTGTACCTTTTCTTGCAGTGTAACCACCAGCTGAAATACTATGCAGGGTCAATGTTATCAGTTCAGACAGTGCTCACTAACATGTGCACAGTGTGCAACATGCTGTATTGTCTTTATATAACCACAATAAAATGATCTTGATGGTTACAAATTAAAATTATGGATAATTTGATCAACTGTAGCTTGCGTGATGTCTCTGCAAGGTACAGAAGGATATAAAGGCCAGCTCCTTTGATTTGTTATGAACGGGTTACATTAAAAATGGTCTACCATCAGGTATCTTATCACAGCTGTGGGAGGCTGCAGGAGTTCCTGTACCAGGGTCTTTCTGTACAACATCAGGTATCCTGTCACAGCTGTGGGACGCTGCAGGAGCACCTGTACCAGGGTCTTTCTGTACAACATCAGGTATCCTGTCACAGCTGTGGGACGCTGCAGGAGCACCTGTACCAGGGTCTTTCTGTACAACATCAGGTATCTTGTCACAGCTGTGGGAGGCTGCAGGAGTTCCTGTACCAGGGTCTTTCTGTACAGCATCAGGTATCCTGTCACAGCTGTGGGACGCTGCAGGAGCACCTGTACCAGGGTCTTTCTCTACATCAGGTATCCTGTCACATGCAATAATCGTTCAATAAAGTAGTCTCATGATAATAGCGCTGTGCAATAATTTAATTTGTCACTGTAATAACCAATGATCAGCTATACGTTTAGCACATGCGTTACACAAATCCAATGGAATACGCTACTGTATATACTGTGGGGGTAAGGGCTGTTCATCATTAAGCTATTTCCTTAAACTTTGAATTGTTCACTTTCTTTGAATCTGTTAGCTGATTGCAAAACCTTTTAGATGCCTAAAAAACTTACACTAACCTTTAAAAAAATGATAAGAACAGAAAGAAGTATAAATTCATCCCTCCAGGATTCCGCAATCGCAGGAAAAATCACAGAATTTGCGCTCTCTCGCAGAATTTTCCATTTTTTTGCAAAACTCAAACATTTGCTCCCTTCTATCACTGTACATGTCACTATAGCGCATACACGCTATCTGTATAGTGAGGAGTGTGGAGGGGTTTGTACAGTGAGGGGTGTGGAGGGGTTTGTACAGTGAGGAGTGTGGAGGGGTTTGTACAGTGAGGAGTGTGGAGGGGTTTGTACAGTGAGGAGTGTGGAGGGGTTTGTACAGTGAGGAGTGTGGAGGGGTTTGTACAGTGAGGAGTGTGGAGGGGTTTGTACAGTGAGGAGTGTGGAGGGTTTGTACAGTGAGGAGTGTGGAGGGGTTTGTACAGTGAGGAGTGTGGAGGGGTTTGTACAGTGAGGAGTGTGGAGGGGTTTGTACAGTGAGGAGTGTGGAGGGGTTTGTACAGTGAGGAGTGTGGAGGGGTTTGTACAGTGAGGAGTGTGGAGGGGTTTGTACAGTGAGGAGTGTGGAGGGGTTTGTACAGTGAGGAGTGTGGAGGGGTTTGTACAGCGAGGAGTGTGGAGGGGTTTGTACAGCGAGGAGTGTGGAGGGGTTTGTACAGCGAGGAGTGTGGAGGGGTTTGTACAGCGAGGAGTGTGGAGGGGTTTGTACAGCGAGGAGTGTGGAGGGGTTTGTACAGCGAGGAGTGTGGAGGGGTTTGTATAGCGGAGTGTGGAGGGGTTTGTATAGCGGAGTGTGGAGGGGTTTGTACAGCGAGGAGTGTGGAGGGGTTTGTATAGCGAGGAGTGTGGAGGGGTTTGTATAGCGAGGAGTGTGGAGGGGTTTGTATAGCGAGGAGTGTGGAGGGGTTTGTACAGCGAGGAGTGTGGAGGGGTTTGTACAGCGAGGAGTGTGGAGGGGTTTGTATAGCGAGGAGTGTGGAGGGGTTTGTACAGCGAGGAGTGTGGAGGGGTTTGTACAGCGAGGAGTGTGGAGGGGTTTGTACAGCGAGGAGTGTGGAGGGGTTTGTACAGCGAGGAGTGTGGAGGGGTTTGTACAGCGAGGAGTGTGGAGGGGTTTGTACAGCGAGGAGTGTGGAGGGGTTTGTACAGCGAGGAGTGTGGAGGGGTTTGTACAGCGAGGAGTGTGGAGGGGTTTGTACAGCGAGGAGTGTGGAGGGGTTTGTACAGCGAGGAGTGTGGAGGGGTTTGTACAGCGAGGAGTGTGGAGGGGTTTGTACAGCGAGGAGTGTGGAGGGGTTTGTACAGCGAGGAGTGTGGAGGGGTTTGTACAGCGAGGAGTGTGGAGGGGTTTGTACAGCGAGGAGTGTGGAGGGGTTTGTACAGCGAGGAGTGTGGAGGGGTTTGTACAGCGAGGAGTGTGGAGGGGTTTGTACAGCGAGGAGTGTGGAGGGGTTTGTACAGCGAGGAGTGTGGAGGGTTTGTACAGCGAGGAGTGTGGAGGGGTTTGTACAGCGAGGAGTGTGGAGGGGTTTGTACAGCGAGGAGTGTGGAGGGTTTGTACAGCGAGGAGTGTGGAGGGTTTGTACAGCGAGGAGTGTGGAGGGGTTTGTACAGCGAGGAGTGTGGAGGGGTTTGTACAGCGAGGAGTGTGGAGGGGTTTGTATAGCGAGGAGTGTGGAGGGGTTTGTACAGCGAGGAGTGTGGAGGGGTTTGTATAGCGAGGAGTGTGGAGGGGTTTGTACAGCGAGGAGTGTGGAGGGGTTTGTACAGTGAGGAGTGTGGAGGGGTTTGTACAGTGAGGAGTGTGGAGGGGTTTGTACAGTGAGGAGTGTGGAGGGGTTTGTACAGTGAGGAGTGTGGAGGGGTTTGTATAGTGAGGAGTGTGGAGGGGTTTGTATAGTGAGGAGTGTGGAGGGGTTTGTATAGTGAGGAGTGTGGAGGGGTTTGTATAGTGAGGGGTGTGTATAGCGAGGAGTGTGGAGGGGTTTGTATAGCGAGGAGTGTGGAGGGGTTTGTATAGTGAGGAGTGTGGAGGGGTTTGTATAGTGAGGAGTGTGGAGGGGTTTGTATAGTGAGGAGTGTGGAGGGGTTTGTACAGTGAGGGGTGTGGAGGGGTTTGTATAGCGAGGAGTGTGGAGGGGTTTGTACAGTGAGGAGTGTGGAGGGGTTTGTATAGTGAGGGGTGTGGAGGGGTTTGTATAGTGAGGGGTGTGGAGGGGTTTGTATAGCGAGGGGTTTGTACAGTGAGGAGTGTGGAGGGGTTTGTATAGTGAGGGGTGTGGAGGGGTTTGTATAGTGAGGAGTGTGGAGGGGTTTGTACAGTGAGGAGTGTGGAGGGGTTTGTACAGTGAGGAGTGTGGAGGGGTTTGTACAGTGAGGGGTGTGGAGGGGTTTGTACAGTGAGGGGTGTGGAGGGGTTTGTACAGTGAGGAGTGTGGAGGGGTTTGTACAGTGAGGAGTGTGGAGGGGTTTGTACAGTGAGGAGTGTGGAGGGGTTTGTACAGTGAGGAGTGTGGAGGGGTTTGTATAGTGAGGAGTGTGGAGGGGTTTGTACAGTGAGGAGTGTGGAGGGGTTTGTACAGTGAGGAGTGTGGAGGGTTTGTATAGTGAGGAGTGTGGAGGGGTTTGTACAGTGAGGAGTGTGGAGGGGTTTGTACAGCGAGGAGTGTGGAGGGGTTTGTACAGTGAGGAGTGTGGAGGGGTTTGTATAGTGAGGGGTGTGGAGGGGTTTGTATAGTGAGGGGTGTGGAGGGGTTTGTATAGCGAGGAGTGTGGAGGGTTTGTATGAGTGTGGAGGGGTTTGTACAGTGAGGAGTGTGGAGGGGTTTGTACAGTGAGGAGTGTGGAGGGTTTGTACAGTGAGGAGTGTGGAGGGGTTTGTACAGTGAGGAGTGTGGAGGGGTTTGTACAGTGAGGAGTGTGGAGGGTTTGTACAGTGAGGAGTGTGGAGGGGTTTGTACAGTGAGGAGTGTGGAGGGTTTGTATAGTGAGGAGTGTGGAGGGGTTTGTACAGTGAGGAGTGTGGAGGGGTTTGTATAGCGAGGAGTGTGGAGGGGTTTGTACAGTGAGGAGTGTGGAGGGGTTTGTATAGGGAGGGGTGTGGAGGGTTTGTATAGTGAGGAGTGTGGAGGGTTTGTACAGTGAGGAGTGTGGAGGGGTTTGTACAGTGAGGAGTGTGGAGGGTTTGTATAGTGAGGAGTGTGGAGGGGTTTGTATAGTGAGGAGTGTGGAGGGTTTGTATAGCGAGGAGTGTGGAGGGGTTTGTATAGTGAGGAGTGTGGAGGGGTTTGTATAGCGAGGAGTGTGGAGGGGTTTGTATAGTGAGGAGTGTGGAGGGGTTTGTATAGTGAGGAGTGTGGAGGGGTTTGTATAGTGAGGAGTGTGGAGGGTTTGTATAGTGAGGAGTGTGGAGGGTTTGTATAGTGAGGAGTGTGGAGGGGTTTGTATAGTGAGGAGTGTGGAGGGTTTGTACAGTGAGGAGTGTGGAGGGGTTTGTATAGTGAGGAGTGTGGAGGGTTTGTATAGTGAGGAGTGTGGAGGGTTTGTATAGTGAGGAGTGTGGAGGGGTTTGTATAGTGAGGAGTGTGGAGGGGTTTGTATAGTGAGGAGTGTGGAGGGGTTTGTATAGCGAGGAGTGTGGAGGGGTTTGTATAGTGAGGAGTGTGGAGGGGTTTGTATAGTGAGGAGTGTGGAGGGGTTTGTATAGTGAGGAGTGTGGAGGGGTTTGTACAGTGAGGAGTGTGGAGGGGTTTGTACAGTGAGGAGTGTGGAGGGGTTTGTACAGTGAGGAGTGTGGAGGGGTTTGTATAGCGAGGAGTGTGGAGGGGTTTGTACAGTGAGGAGTGTGGAGGGGTTTGTATAGTGAGGAGTGTGGAGGGGTTTGTACAGTGAGGAGTGTGGAGGGGTTTGTACAGTGAGGAGTGTGGAGGGGTTTGTATAGTGAGGAGTGTGGAGGGGTTTGTATAGCGAGGAGTGTGGAGGGGTTTGTATAGTGAGGAGTGTGGAGGGGTTTGTACAGTGAGGAGTGTGGAGGGGTTTGTACAGTGAGGAGTGTGGAGGGGTTTGTATAGTGAGGGGTGTGGAGGGGTTTGTATAGTGAGGGGTGTGGAGGGGTTTGTACAGTGAGGGTGTGGAGGGGTTTGTACAGTGAGGAGTGTGGAGGGTTTGTATAGTGAGTGTGGAGGGTTTGATAGGAGGAGGGTTTGTATAGTGAGGAGTGTGGAGGGTTTGTATAGTGAGAGTGTGGAGGGGTTTGCATAGGGAGGAGGGTTTGTATAGTGAGGAGTGTGGAGGGGTTTGTATAGCGAGGAGTGTGGAGGGGTTTGTATAGCGAGGAGTGTGGAGGGGTTTGTATAGCGAGGAGTGTGGAGGGGTTTGTATAGTGAAGAGTGTGGAGGGGTTTGCATAGGGAGGAGGGTTTGTATAGTGAGGAGTGTGGAGGGGTTTGTATAGCGAGGAGTGTGGAGGGGTTTGTATAGTGAGGAGTGTGGAGGGGTTTGTATAGCGAGGAGTGTGGAGGGGTTTGTACAGTGAGGGGTGTGGAGGGGTTTGTACAGTGAGGAGTGTGGAGGGGTTTGTATAGCGAGGAGTGTGGAGGGGTTTGTACAGTGAGGAGTGTGGAGGGGTTTGTATAGCGAGGAGTGTGGAGGGGTTTGTATAGCGAGGAGTGTGGAGGGGTTTGTATAGTGAAGAGTGTGGAGGGGTTTGCATAGGGAGGAGGGTTTGTATAGTGAGGAGTGTGGAGGGGTTTGTATAGCGAGGAGTGTGGAGGGGTTTGTATAGTGAGGAGTGTGGAGGGGCTTGTATAGCGAGGAGTGTGGAGGGGTTTGCATAGGGAGGAGGGTTTGTATAGTGAGGAGTGTGGAGGGGTTTCAGTGCGAGCTTTAGTTCAGCCATGGAGAGATTCCTAAGGCATCAGTGAGCTCTGGAAGCAATTGGCACCGAATATACCGGCAAAAGATAACGGCACACATGCAAAATGCATGTCCAGTATTTCCAATAACTCACCGTCATAGCTTCTGTTAAAACAGCAGAAGACTGTGACAACGACCACGGATAGACAAACAGTGGCTACTGAAGAACGAAATGAGGCAAGATTATTATTATTATTATTATTATTATTATTATTATTATTATTATTATTATTTTTATTTTTATTTTTATTTTTATTATTATTATTATTTTTATTTTACGAAAGGATTTCATAGTTTTGTCGCAAGTTCAAAGCGAAGCGTTGCTCTGTTACTCCTATGTGAAAGGTCTGAGAAAAACAATTAAGATCTTGCTTGTACTCCCTATGCTGCAGGTCCTGAAAGATGCCATTCTAATTACAGAAAGGAAGGGGACGGTGAACTGTATTAGATGTTATCCGATTACTTGGGATGACTGAACTTTTTTTTTTCAATCGTTACTTTCCTGTTTGTTTTGTGGTTTGTGACGGTAGCACTTTCACATTGTGGCCTGAGTCAAAGAAACAAAAAAGCTAGTTTATCAGCGAATCTGTGATTTCCGTGGGGACTAATAAAGAAAGCCATTAGGGTCAAACATTTAGCACTACATTTAGGGCTACAACTGAATAAAAGGCAAACCTTGTAGAGCTCTGTTAAAAACGTGTGCAGCAGCGTTTGCATTAGTGGTCTTACTTCCTGTTGATTTTGCAAATCTCAACCCACTGATGCAAATACAACAAAGTTGTACCCATTATCTGAAGTCCAGAGACAGGAAGTGGCTTGCACTTCTGACAGCATCTTGCAACTGCTCTGTTTGTAGCCCCCTGATGATGAAGACAACAGAGGCATCGTGTCAGGCTGCAAACATTTCATACCCACCTGATTGTGCCAGTTGAGAGGTCCATATTTTAGCTTGTGGATTTTTTTTTTTTACAATAAGTATGGACATGCAAGTTAAACTGTTGCTGGTATGAAAAAAGAGTATTTATTAATCTGAGTGAATTCCTATTATGGGTTAAGTTTTATTTATTTTATTATTTTATTTAAATGTTTCTTTTTTTTGTTACAGCCTCTGGATCTGTGTAATCCTGCAAGGTCTCTTGTCTTATCTGAAGAGATGATTTTGCATGAAAGCAAGCATCAATCTATCAAGGTAAGAGAAAACATACAATGAAAATAATTTGTCAATGACGATAGTAAGTAGAACACACTTTGGGAATAACACCCTTGCAGAATTGCCTGGTGTAGACTGCGTAAAATGTGTAAATGTGGGGGGTGGGGGGGAGAGAATCTGTAGACAATGCCCTCCTCAAATGAAACTGCCGCCAAACTTAGAAATATACTTGGCAATATGGCAGTGTGCATCTCCTCATGCTTGCCTCCTTTGATGGTGTTAAACTATAGTTTAGTGAGAGTTGTATCTCTTGATAAAGCCAGGCCTAATGACTTTCCTGTTTGACAGAGCTAGTGGTTGTTCTTCTTTTGGAAACCCTGATTCTATGCTGTCTGTGGGTTAGGAGCTGGAAATGACAGTCTAGACTTTAGATGAAGTGAATCCACATAGATCCCCTGGTGAGGGTAGGGCACTGTTCTGGAAATGACAGTCTAGACTTTAGATGAAGTGAATCCACATAGATCTCCTGGTGAGGGTAGGGCACTGTTCTGGAAATGACAGTCTAGACTTTAGATGAAGTGAATCCACATAGATCTCCTGGTGAGGGTAGGGCACTGTTCTGGAAATGACAGTCTAGACTTTAGATGAAGTGAATCCACATAGATCTCCTGGTGAGGGTAGGGCACTGTTCTGAGCCACGTGGGTTACCTACAACTAATAATCTCTTTCTCTTTATCTGTCTGTCTCTCTCTTTCCTTTTTCTCTCTCCCCTCTTATTAAAGATCCAGAGCACAGGGAGTCTGCCATGTGCCAAGCTATTGTTGCATATTGAATAGAATGAAAGTGTCAGTGTTTTTAATGTCGTGCTTCTATTAACTTTTACTACTTTAGAAACGTAGTTTTAGATGTTGAAGTTTCTGCATTAAGAAGGAAGTGGTACTAACATAGCAAAGCATTAAATGACAATACTATCTTTAACCATAGTGTTGCACAGCACCAGCTAAACATTCATGTTGACACGACAGCAGTATACGCAATGTATCTTGGATAATTTGATCTGTAACAAGGATCTCCTAATTTCTCACTAATTAAGAAGGGTTGTTTCCACGGTCCCAGGGTGTGTGTTTATGTGAAACAAAGGACTAGTCTGATTTTAAACTAAAATATGCCAGTAATGGCATAAGAAAAAAAAGACATAATGGCATAAGAAAAATAACTAGAAAGATTTTGTAATTTTGTAATTACTGTTTACAGTTTTTATCTGAATTCTTCTGCAATTATTACAATGCTGAAGTTATTGGCTGTTTTGACATACAAGTGCTACTGTATTAAATCTGTAGTGGAAAGTTTGTAATTTTTAAATCTTGTAAAAACAATGGTATTGTCAGAAAAAAAACGTTGATGGTAAGAAGTAGTTGTTCTGTGGAAATGTGGCAGGCACGACAATACCTTGCATTGCTGTGGTTTTAGGTGTCAAGCTGTTTCCTTCCTTAACCCTGTATACTGTGGTGTTCTGACTTCAAAGGAAATGCAGCTTTTCATTTCAGATCTTTGAAAAATAATCTGACAGAAAATAATTGAGATATTATTTGTCTTGCACTCAACAGCTCCAGTACATTGAATAAAGTTTCTGACTATAAGCAAAACGCATGAATGACACATCGATGCATTTCAAATCAGGCCCTTTTTTCTTTTGGGTGTCAGTGTATTTCTCTTGAAGATTACATTTCTAAATTACAACTACAGTTCTTGTCCACTAGCATTTATTTCTTCACTACACTGCAGTCTACACCACAAAGGTGTCCACAGTAACTGGTTAAAGATATTACCAAGCATCAGGGTGGGTCTCGCAGAGCTGCGGGTTCATGAGATTCAGAGCTCTGGGTCAAGTTTACAGCGTGCGCTTCCTTTGTAGTTTTCCATATACTTAACGAAAAACTGACACAGGCGAATGTAATTCAATATGTTAACGTAAAATTATTCAGCAGGTTTCATTCCAGCCTCTGCTCACTCATGATTGGACACCTGCATAACAATGGCCGGATCTTTGACTCTTCCATTGGTTAAAACTACTCAAGACCTTCGACTTTATATGTCCGGTCTCTGCTCGCTTATGATTGGACTGCCGCGGAAAAAATGCAGATATTCTATTGGTTGATTTTATTTTATATAAAAAAAATAATTCTGCACAATATTAAATTGTAATTTATTAATCTGCGATCAACTCTATAGATGATTAATTGGTCCAATTTAATCTGTTAGTCGGGGCAGCCCTAGTTCATAAGTATGAACGTGACTAATATGTTTTTCATATTATACTCCTTTCTACGTCATCACATTCTTCAGTGTGCAGTCAGCGATGCTTCATTTCAACAGCCGCCAACGATATGTATCAACAATTATAACAAGCACTGTGAACAGACAATAATAGGCTGTATTCAAAACAAAGATATGGACAATTAGAAAAAAATGAGATTTTTGCTGTTAAATACATCAAACTTTTGAAGTAAATTTCTCTTTTGCCCAAGGCCTCTTGAACCAAGCAGCAACATTGGAAGATTCTGACAGTATGTAATTATTATGAAAATTGCTATTTTCTGAGCAGTGTCTCATATTGTGACGCATGTGCAGAAATGAAGAGTAAAGGCCGTTGCACACTGAGTCCAATCATGCATCCGATGGGAACGTGCATCTAAAAAAACCATCATGTGCGTTCCTATTGCACCTTGCACCTTGCACCTTGCACCTTGCACCTTGCACACTGAGTCTAATTGTCGGACGACGGTGATGCGTCAATTTTGGAATCCAAAACAAGTTCGATTTGATCCGATTTTGACGTGCGTTAAAAACTACACCGACCAATTTAAAAAAAAAAAAAAAAACTGGGAAGACACGTGGCTTCTTGCAGTTCCCTGAACAAAATGGAAAATCTAATTGTGTGTGTCACCAAACAAAAATGACTATGATAAACAACAAAGATTACAAAAAAACACATGGAAAGACATTGACGTGGACTTGGGCATGAATGGGTATGTATTATAAAACATGAAAGTATGAACTGATAGCATACATAAACACGTGGATTGTGTGCAGTATAGGTTATTACAGGCATATACTTTTTAATTCAATTGTAGTTGAGGAAGTAAAGAAACAATGGCCTAACCTGGAGGCACATATCAGAGAAAGAAGCGTGACAGGGCAAGAGCGGTCAGGACTGAACAGTCACAAAGGAGGGGCAGTACATGAAAGTGATGGAATATCTGGCTCCACACACAGAGAGTAGTAGAAGGTCATTTTTGTAAAGGATTTTCGGTAGCTCATTGCTACCTTCCCAACTTTTAGATATATTTATTACAGGAGTGAGTGTTTTGAAAAATCAAATATTGGTCATATGGTTTCTGATGCTATGACAGCTGTATGCAGTTGTGTAATATCATGTTGTTTTTTTTTATGTATTGCGTAACAACATTATTGTAGATCTAGTTGAAACGTAAGAATTAGCAAATGTTTTAACTTCCAACTTGCACTAAAGAATAAAGTGGTTTATTATCAGCGTTTGCTGATCATTAAGTTTATACTACATTTAACAAGTTTTTGTGTTCATAGTTAAGTAAGAATTAACAGAATTGTATTTATTTTTTTATTAAAATACTGAAACTAGGTATATTTACTGCAAAGCCTCCACTGCACACCAGCGCTCTGAAGTACGATATTAACGCATCTAGTGTGCAATGTACTGACACGCGGCTTTTTCCGATGACGGAAGGGATCCAGCGGGTAAAGCCCTTAAGAGCACAGCCAGCACAGATATTCTGCTCTGGGACAGCATTCGAAGGGTAACGCTGAAGAGACTTTGGAAGCTGTGTCAAATAAATGATATTAATATCTCTGGATATTTTATAAATGAATGAAGCTTACACCATACGGATGGGGATGCCTATTTCAATGATCTGTTTGCTCTCAGCCCACATAATTGTTAGGCTGCTAATTGTTATCACTGTATCAAACAATTCTGATTTTAAATCCAAGGGCACACCCAATTACATTTGTTTTAAACAAAAAATAAATAAAAGGATTTCATAGGGCCCTGCGTGTTACACCATGCCCTGTAATAACTACAGTTTACCAGTAATGCGAATGGCTCTCATTTGTCTTTATGAGGCTGTGTGCTTTATTATTTGAAGTGATATGTCATCATGATGCACTGCTATTGCAGTGGGGCAGCTATGGGATTGTTTTGATTGTGTGCTGTATAATAATAGAACATGTTTAAATAAATCATTGGGAATCACCTGTAGTTGTAAACTGTGTCTGAGTCTTTTCAACTGTATTCAAGAAAAAATTGCCAGAAAAAAAAAAAAAAAATGCAATAGAGCCATGTGTGCCCAGTGCCAATGATACTGCCACTGCCAGCAACAGCAGCCTGCTTTCTGCCACATAAAAAAAAAAAAAAAAAGCAAGTAGATTTTTAAAAAGGACAAGTATTTTTTTCTAGCATTTTATTTTATCCCTTGGACTAGTAGTTTAAAATAATAATAATAATAATAATAATAATAATAATAATTCCACACCCCCGATAGAGCTGTGAACAGAAACTCTGATCTAAACAGACATTGATGAGATTATGAAATGAAATGCTGCAGTATTGGTTTTCAATAATTCATAGTCATATTACTATATCAGCAGGACAGTACATTTACTTTCAAGTTGAAGTATCAGACTGGTTCAGTTTAGCCTTGCTGACAGGAATGTGCTGGTTTTGCTTTTCTTTTCCCATGTTAAAACATATTTAGCTTCCTATTCTGATCCCCATCACCTCTGTTCAAGCCAAAGCTGCATGATATGCAGTATGATGGGGCATGTCCTCCTGTAGGTTGGGCAGCACAGGAACTAGTGAAACTAGCAATAGGTTAGAACACAAGCCTAGGACGCTGGTGGAATGCCATTGTAATCATCCCTGCAGACACAGTGAATCTGTGTTGATTTTCACCTTTTTAATAAAACCCCTGTGCAATCTCAGTGTGTCGCACATTGCTGTCTTCATCAGTGCACCAATCACTGTATTATAGTGCTGTGCATTTTCCAGTATGCTGGTTCATGTGTGGAATATACAGAATATGAAAAGAAAATAACCGGTTTGACAAGTTGACCCTCGAACCCTTCCCTTCTCATGGCTGTCCCTAGTTAATTCCCTGAAGTAAAAGTCCTGTTTCCCTGGGCTTGTTTTATGAATACATGTACAGGAGGAATATTCAAGACATGCAAAAAATCATTTAACAGAATGGTGAAGCAACTCCCCCTAATGGGAAACACCAAATTGCTCGGCGACTTGTGTCTGATTCAGGTTTTTTTCGAACAAATTCCAACTTTTTGTATCGAGAGAAACAGCGGCGCATTTCACCATTTATTTACATGCCATTTTATAGTGATGAGGTTCACTCGTGGAAATCAGAATACAAAACGAGCCAATGAACCAATCGGTGCGTCTCAAGACACTCTCACGAGTCGCTTTTAAAAAGATTGAATTAACCATTTGAATTGAAGTTTGATGATGATGAGTTCTCAGGTTACACAACAGTACAGTATCAGTTGTGAAAGAATCACTAGCGGTGCCAAAGAGGTGTTCTTTAAGTGAAGTTCCTGATCCTTCAGCCGGAGCATTTACAATGGGAAAACTCTGTTTCACCACAAGGGTGTTCTCTTAGGTGAAGTGTGCTCTTAGGTGAAGTGTTCTCTTAGGAGGTGTTCCTGTATGTGGAGTCTGCTGTAGCATTTGTGTTTTATTATCCCGTAACATGTATTTAACGTGTGTGTGTGTGTGTGACACTAAGGGCATTATTATTGAATATATGGATCTATGTCACACTTACTAACACCAAAACTGACTTCAAACGATTAATAAACTGCACAATTCCAATCGATTTATTATTCTATTAAACTTCACGTCTTCTTTATGGTCACCACTCATCATAAAAGTTACTTCCTCCTCCCAGCCACTTTGGATTCCAGCGGTTCGTGTCAGGCAATCACTGAAGCTGCTCTCACTCTGGGATCTGTAGTCAAAGGAACCGCGAGACCCGCCCTGCTGTTTCCCATAATGCAAACAAAACCGTGTCACAAACAAAAACATACAGGGAGCGTAGCGTAGTATCAGAACTCTTCGTTATAAATACTTGTCAGAGAAAGAAGTTCATAAATACAAACTCTTTTTATTTTATTTACACATTTATCAATGACGTTTCGTTCCACGAGGGAAAAGCGGCGGGTATTTAATGATATAAATATAAGGTCAGTCCACGTCCGATCAGTCCCCCTCAAAACAGAAGGTTCATGGATGTTCATATAAATATGTATTTATAAGTGAGCTGCCCAAAGTTCTTGTCTTGTTTTACTGGGACTTTCACTTGTATGTATCTGTTATTGTTGACTCGGTTTCTCATTTTAGTTTAGTCAGCGAGGCAGGTTAAGAAATTACATTTTTTAAAAATAATAAACAAAAATGTTTCAAATTACTAGTTCTTGCATTACGTTTCATTTAGTAATTATTAAATGAAGCATAATACTAGAAAGAATGGCAACATTAATTGTAATTATTAATTACTAAATTATTTGTATAATACTTTTGTTTCAGGTCGACATTCTTTCTTGTATTATGTTATATTTAATGAGTTAATAACATTCCAGCCATGTATTATTACTATTTTCTGTTATGCAGCATTATCAGCACTAGAGAGTTAGGAATTCAAAAGAGTTTAAGAGAAGATTTCAGGCAGATGAGAGCAAGAGAGTGCTTTGTTGGATTGTGTGTGCTTTTCTTCTGTATTTAAAAGTGGTTTCTGTGAAGTGGTGTTCATATATTGGTTATGGTGCTTTAGTAGTGGCTTCAGTATAATGCATGCTGTATGTTTTGTAGGTTTGAAAGTGCTGTTGAAAAAAGTTATTGAAGTTTTATTGTAGTTTTTTAATTTGAAATAAAAATAAAAACATTTAATCAGGAACCTTTTTGTGACACTTGTTTTCCCAAAGAATGATGTTATTAGAATAATCGATAATCAGGATTATTTTCAAATATCGAATCGACTTGTAAAAGTGATAATCACTCATAACTACTGATCGGTACATTCTTTTAGTTCTTGAAAGTCTGTATATGAACCTTGCATTTGGACATTTCCAGCTGTGGCAGTGGGTGTATGTCCCTGATGTGTGTTTGTATTTTGTTTGCAGGTGACTGTTTTCATCTACACTGATCTGATGCTGCTCACCAGAGAAGATGAGCTGGGCCGCTGCAACGTGCTGCAGAACCCTCTCTTCCTTCAGCACCTGAAGCTGCAGGAGGGTGAGTGCATGAGCTCTTCAGAGTTTAATACAGTGTGTCTGAGAGAGCACCAGGGGGTTACTAGCATACAGCCTGTCTGAGATAGTACTGGAGAATTACTAGAATACAGTCTGTCTGAGATAGCACTGGAGAATTACTAGCATACAGTCTGTCTGAGATAGCGCTGGAGAATTACTATCCAGTCTGTCTGAGATAGCACTGGAGAATTACTAGCATACAGCCTGTCTGAGATAGCTCTGGAGAATTACTAGCATACAGTCTGTCTGAGATAGCACTGGAGAATTACTAGCATACAGCCTGTCTGAGATAGCGCTGGAGAATTACTAGCATACAGTCTGTCTGAGATAGCGCTGGAGAATTACTAGCATACAGCCTGTCTGAGATAGCGCTGGAGAATTACTAGCATACAGTCTGTCTGAGATAGCGCTGGAGAATTACTAGCATACAGCCTGTCTGAGATAGCTCTGGAGAATTACTAGCATACAGCCTGTCTGAGATAGCACTGGGGGATTACTAGCATACAGCCTGTCTGAGATAGCGCTGGAGAATTACTAGCATACAGTCTGTCTGAGATAGCACTGGGGGATTACTAGCATACATAAGAACACAAAAAAGTTTACAAACGAGAGGAGGCCATTCGGCCCATCTTGCTTGTTTGGTTGTTAATAGCTTATTGATCCCAGAATCTCATCAAGCAGCTTCTTGAAGGATCCCAGGGTGTCAGCTTCAACAACATTACTGGAGAGTTGGTTCCAGACCCTCACAATTCTCTGTGTAAAAAAGTGCCTCCTATTTTCTGTTCTGAATGCCCCTTTATCTAATCTCCATTTGTGACCCCTGGTCCTTGTTTCTTTTTTCAGGTTGAAAAAGTCCCCTGGGTCGACATTGTCAATACCTTTTAGAATTTTGAATGCTTGAATCAGATCACTGAGTAGTCGTCTTTGTTCAAGACTGAATAGATTCAATTCTTTTAGCCTGTCTGCATATGACTTGCCTTTTAAACCCAGAATGATTCTGGTCGCTCTTGTTTGCACTCTTTCTAGAGCAGCAATATCCTTTTTGTAACGAGGTGACCAGAACTGAACACAATATTCTAGATGAGGTCTTACTAATGCATTGTAAAGTTTTAACATTACTTCCCTTGTATCTCTTGACATTTAACCTCCTCTTGAATGTTCTCTTGCTGTTATAATATTGGAAAAACATTTTGGAATTGGTTTTAGCCCCTTTAGCAATATTCATTTCTATCTCTCTTGGCCTTTCTAACCTACTTTTTGCCTTGCATTTGCAGTTCCAAGTACTCTTTCTGTGTAATTTGTTTTTGGTCCCTTTTAAATGCTCTGTAAAATGCCTTTTTTTGCTGATTTTTTTTTTTTAATTGATCTATTAAACCATTTTGTTTTATATTTAGATTTGTCTACTTTTGGGATGTAATTGTTTTGCACCTCTAGTACTACATTTTTAAAAAGCAGCCATCCTATTACTGTGGATGTTTTCTCTATTTTACTCCAATCTACCTTAGCTTTAGTCATTACTTTTGGGTTTTAAAAATCACTTCAAATGAGACCATGTTGTGGTCTAGGTTGCCAATGGTTCTCTGACCTCTGTTTTATTTATTCTGTCTTCGTTATTTGAAAAGACTAAATCAAGCCATGCCTCCCCTCTAGTCGGTGCCTTGAGAAATTGCGTTAGAAAGCAGTCATTTGTCATTTCCACCATTTCAATTTCATCCATCGTGCTCCCCACCGGGTTTTCCCATTTTATATGGGGGAAGTTGAAATCCCCCATTAGTATGGTTTCTCCTTTGCTACACGCATTTCTAATGTGATTTTATAATAGATTGTTTTTCCACAGCATGTCTCTGTTTCTCCACAGCATGTCTCTGTTTCTCCACAGCATGTCTCTGTGTTTTCTTCTTGCATTCCTTTCTCCCAAAAGCCTGCCTGTGCCTTTAATCAGATGCTGTCTCTTTCCCTGACACGGTGTCTTGCATTTCCTACCAGCAGCCTATTGTTCCTATCTTAGTGAAAGTGGATAGATAATGTAACCTTGCTGCAGCTCCCAGGATACTTGCAGGCATGCTGAGGAATTGATGCTAAAGCTGAGTTTACAGAATACTTATGCACTTTGTACTCTCAGATGCTATTTTTTTTTAATGTAATTTCCCATTTTTTCATTTCGTTGTGCAGATTCCTCCGAGGATCTGAAGTTTTACCTCATCCACGTCACAGAGGTAAGTTCATGAGCTCTTTGATATTGGCTTTAAGCTCTGGACACTGTGCTCTTTCATTGTCTAGGTTAAGTTTGTACATGACGTTGTGGCAGTCCTCTGCTCCACGCTGCCAGAGGCTCGTATCTGAAACCACTTAGGACTTTATATTTGCAAGGCTACCAGATTATAAACGCCGCATGCTAAAAGTGTTGGTGACAATGACCTTTCCCTGGAGACCTAGTAGGGCTGCCATATTGAGGTCATGTGTTTATGATGTCTAGATGGAACAATATATTAAAACAATTTTCTTGTGCTTTTCAAATTATTTCCACAAATGAAATTGTTGCAAATGATATACACAATTAGTTCTGATCCAGAAGAGAGTAAATCTGCTTTAATGCAGTCAGTTTGATTATTTCATCATTCAGTAAACAGTAGTATGATTGTGACCCTGGGGATATTGTGTTGCCTAGAAGTCTTTCTGGTTCTGTCATGTGGCCTTTTTGCACATTCACTCCCCGTCCCTAGATGGCACAGTAATATGTGGGTCCTTACATCTAGAAGCTGTAAACTGTTTCCAGAATGTGTGGAGTTTTCATTGGTATTCGCAACATGAAATGGAAACCTTTAGGCTCTGAACCACAGACTGCAAACTCTTCACTCTAGCAATTCAATCCACCAAAATGGTCCTTGTTCAGTATGTGTAAGCAAGGATCTCAGAGGCTGAAAGAGTGGAAAACCCTTGATGGCATTGGAAAGTAAAAGCAGCCTGCTAGGGAAAAGAGCGTTTCATAAGAGTTCTTCTGCAACGGCAAACACAGACCTGAACGTGTCAGTATTCCCTCACACAGACTCACTGGAACAAGCTGCCAAGGAAATGTGTGAACTGCATTTGTATTGGAGATCTTTGAACAGAAACGTGTGGCCCTGATATCTGCCAGTGGGTTCCATTTATGCAGATGTGTTAAAAGCTCATACTCATACATTTCTTTATCTAAAAAGCTTTGCTACCTGACATAAAAACTTCAAGCTGGTAATGAATTTGTTTGCCAGTCATCTTAATGCAAGGTAGTTAATCTATTGCGAAATGTGTACAGAGCTGCAAGAGATCCGGTTCAGTGTTCAGTGTACTCGGTTTCATTACTTGAACTGGTTGTCAACATGTATGACATGCCTTCACCTATAACCTAACATATTCGGTTCCAGTAGAAAACTACACCCCTGTTTTGATGGAAAGACTGTTGGTGTGAAAACATTTGTCTAATTTTATTGTTGAGTTTTTTTTTTTGCATTGTATGGGACAGTATTTCCGGGGTTTCTAATATTGAGAGTTACTAGTCTCCTCAAAGTTCCCCAGTCATTAGGGAACCTCCCATACCCAGAAAACCTTGTCATTGAAAATTAGGAAAGGCTGCGTTTATCCTATTCACCCTCCATCCACGCCAATAGGAATTTATTCGCATGCAGGGCATTCTAGACACAAGCATGGGCAATCTAGGAAGCTTTTTGTGCATGAAAAGCTGCATACAAATGCATAATTGAGAGTTTAAGCTCTCCCGGTTTATCTCGTGCACCCCTTCATTTCATCTACACGTACAGTATAGGAATATTCTTCAGCTTTTTACAGTAGAAGGAATGTGGACTGAGAAAACAAGACTGCAGTGTTCCAGCATTAGGACTCAATGTCTTTTGGTAATTTAGAAGCTAGACCAGTAAGGTGAGTGGCGTGTTCACATTTTCTAATGACAATGACAACTTCTTCATCATGCAGAACAATTTGATCTGCACATGCCTGCCTTTTAGACATTGCAGAGTCTGTAGTTTGTGACTTCATAGCCAGTCACTATGTGTAGCCTCTATCCAATTGCTTAAAAAAGGTGCTTTGTGACATTCCCAAAATTCGCTTCCTTGAAATATGCCAAGGCTGGGATGCAAGGTTTGATAAATCATGGAGGTTTATGAAAAGGATAATACATTGCCTGGATTTACCGCTGCTCTGTAGAGAAAAGCGCTCTGTGCTATCAGTGGTATTGAAAAGCTCTCTGTGCTATCAGTGGTATATATTGAAAAGCTCTCTGTGCTATCAGTGGTATATATTGAAAAGCGCTGTGTGCTATCAGTAGTATATATTGAAAAGCGCTGTGTGCTATCAGTAGTATATATTGAAAAGCACTCTGTGCTATCAGTAGTATATATTGAAAAGCACTCTGTAATATCAGTGGTATATATTGAAAAGCACTCTGTGCTATCAGTGGTATTGAAAAGCACTCTGTGCTATCAGTGGTATTGAAAAGCACTCTGTGCTATCAGTGGTATATATTGAAAAGCACTCTGTGCTGTCAGTGGTATATATTGAAAAGCACTCTGTGCTATCAGTGGTATATATTGAAAAGCACTCTGTGCTATCAGTGGTATGTATATATTGAAAAGCACTCTGCTATCAGTGGTATTGAAAAGCACTCTGTGCTATCAGTGGTATATATTGAAAAGCTCTCTGTGCTATCAGTGGTATATATTGAAAAGCGCTGTGTGCTATCAGTAGTATATATTGAAAAGCACTCTGTGCTATCAGTGGTATATATTGAAAAGCGCTGTGTGCTATCAGTAGTATATATTGAAAAGCACTCTGTGCTATCAGTAGTATATATTGAAAAGCACTCTGTAATATCAGTGGTATATATTGAAAAGCACTCTGTGCTATCAGTGGTATTGAAAAGCACTCTGTGCTATCAGTGGTATTGAAAAGCACTCTGTGCTGTCAGTGGTATATATTGAAAAGCACTCTGTGCTATCAGTGGTATATATTGAAAAGCACTCTGTAATATCAGTGGTATATATTGAAAAGCACTCTGTAATATCAGTGGTATATATTGAAAAGCACTCTGTGCTATCAGTGGTATTGAAAAGCACTCTGTGCTATCAGTGGTATTGAAAAGCACTCTGTGCTGTCAGTAGTATATATTGAAAAGCACTCTGTGCTATCAGTAGTATATATTGAAAAGCACTCTGTAATATCAGTGGTATATATTGAAAAGCACTCTGTGCTATCAGTGGTATTGAAAAGCACTCTGTGCTATCAGTGGTATTGAAAAGCACTCTGTGCTGTCAGTGGTATATATTGAAAAGCACTCTGTGCTATCAGTGGTATATATTGAAAAGCACTCTGTGCTATCAGTGGTATATATTGAAAAGCACTCTGTGCTATCAGTGGTATATATTGAAAAGCGCTCTGTGCTATCAGTGGTATGTATATATTGAAAAGCACTCTGCTATCAGTGGTATTGAAAAGGACTCTGTGCTATCAGTGGTATGTATATATTGTTTCTTTGTATTTTCAGTTTGCGCTCAGACTGTGGAGTTGCTTTCCTGTCTTGTTTTAAATCTGGACTAAAAGCATTTTGTTGAGCTTGCTACCTTTTGAAGTATTATTTATTTATTTTTTTTGTAAAGAGCTTTACGGCTTTGACAGTAAAAAGCTAAATCTATGTAAGAAGGCTGTTGTAGTCGACACCAGAGGGTTTCCTGAAGTTATAACTAACGAGCCAGCGATCCGGGTGCCCTCCTCCTGTGTACAGAGACGTCTCCTGGCTGTGGGTGTGTTGTTATGGAATGAACTGTGGGTTTTGATTTGCATTTTTACTTAAGACTACGGCTGTTAATAAATATTATGAGCATGATTAATCAAAAACACTTCTAATTGGTTCTGATACTTCCAGTAATTGCTAGTCAGTTTAATCATGAGGATCTGATGGATTTGACTTAAAATGAGAGCTTCAGGACCACGTGCCAAAATGGAATAAAACTGGATATTGGTGAAAGAGAGCTGTGCTTCATAATACTAAACTATGGGGTCCCTATGTGCATCTCTTAGACAGTCTGCCCAGCGTTTAAAGCTCCAGACATTCAGCTTTCTCTACGATGTTTTACAGGGACAGTGTGTGCTGTACATATCCAGAGATTCAAAGGCTAAGTTTTCAGCTGACCGGGTTTGATGCAGCAGCCAAACAGAGCAGAGTAGTTTAGAGGAGAGTCATGAGAAGAATTTTTATAAGCAGCATTGAGGAGACTTCTAAAAATAAACCAAGATATTTTATAAGCAGTATTGAGGAGACTTCTAAAAAATAAACCAAGATATTTTATAAGCAGCATTGAGGAGACTTCTAAAAATAGATATTTTTATTATATATATTACAATTTCAAAACTGAGTGTTTCATTTATGGATAAAGTATTTATAAGAATTACAAGGAGCAGTTGAACTGAAGTCCAAGTTGCTTTTGCTTCATGTGTCACAGGGCTCTGTTGCTGCTTGCCCTCTCTCTCACTGAGAGGAAATCAAAGGATTGCAACATGTGTCCAAGGTGATGTAATGACCAGCCCAGTAGCAAATCCATAATGTGGAGATATGTAACATAAGAACATAAGAAAGTTTACAAACGATAGGAGGCCATTCAGCCCATCTTGCTCGTTTGGTTGTTAGTAGCTTATCCTTCTATTATAGTCATGTCAGCCAGGAAACAACCCTGCTTAATTCCCATTGGCTCTTTTATGCTACCGTTCAAGGAACGGTTGTGCTGAGATTGAATTTATAGAGAGCTAGCAGATGAAATCCGTGTGTAAATAACATTTGTCTGCAGCCTTTCAGAAGTTAGAAATTCATTTTATATCTCAGAGAATGAGACGATTCTTGATCTTTTTAGTTTCCCCACAATGTGAGTATATACAGTACTCAGTGTGCAGAACTGTATGCAATTCTGCATGTGTGGGAACCTCTGGAAACCCGCTTTCCATCAGTAGCCCTGGACCAGCATGATAAACTCATGAGTGCACTCAATCAGGAATGGCAGTGTATTCCACAAGCTGTTCCCCATCTCTATAGGACCGCTGAGGCTGATGATGCTCATGAAGAACGTGTCTGTTAATAAATCATTGAGTCAGACCCCATCAGCACACAGTCTATTTTGTGGACAGAATCATTGTCTGTTTACAAGCTCACTGTGAATTTTTTCAAAGGAGGCAGGGGCAAATAAAACCTGATTTTCAGAATATCATAACAGGGGCAAAAAAAATGGAATCTTCAATAACATTTATTTTCATAATTGGAGCCCTTGGAGTCATGGTGATCCGATTCTCATCCATTATCATCTCACTCAGTGTATAAGGAGCTCTGATCACTGGTCATTTCTGTACCTGTTTTCTGATGCAATATGGGCATGACCTCAAACAAGACTTCCATCAGTTTGTCTTGTGTGTCACATGCCTTGACTGTTGCTCTTGTGTCATAACAAATGGCCTCAGTTTCTTCAGGTGGTGCACAATGGTTGGTTGAAGTCATTAGATAAACGGTCAATCCTGAAGGACCAAGTCACAGCTCTCTCACTTAGACATTATTGAGATTGTATGATCTTAAAACACATGTTAAAATGCAGTTGTTGAAAATATTTTCTGGGTGGACTTCATCTGCACATGGTGACGAGTCCTCTTTCAGGTTCAGTGTCTTATGCGGGGTTTAAGAGTGTTGCTGGGTTTAGTAAATTGAGCCCTTCGTATGTATCCATGTACATACTGTGTAGACTGGACATTCAGAAGTGCCACTGTTTCAACCAGTACAGCTCACACACACCTACAATCAGGGCTTTTATTGTGCATCAGATATTCCAGTCCTCTGCAGCTGTATTCCTCTGTCAGTCTCTGTTAGATTAGAGCTGCAAGTTAGCAGCACGGATTGTCAATTCTTCAGTCACAGGGGACAGTGGTCTTTGGTTTCACACTCACTGTCTGGGATACAGTGAGCTTTGAAAGTTACTTAAATAGTTTAACTTGTCCAAGTGCAAACGTGCCAGGAGTATTGATCTCCAGAGAATTAATATTCTCTTGTGCCTAGGGTGTTGAACAAAACAATATAGATTTTTTTTCTTTTGTTTTGTCACTAATAGCTCTGCATTGTGACAGCACAATATGATGAATATTCCCTCTCAAATGCCTATGCTGACCTGAAAGTACAGTCTAGCAATACCTGAATGCAAATGAGTGTGAACTGCAGAGAGGTTAGGGAAATAACTAGAACACTGCATGCCCAATGCATGTCTATTATACATATATCTAAAGTTTAACAAACATCTTATAACTAGAATCAGATTGTTGAAATGTTTTTCAGTGTTTCGTTCAACGTTTAAACAAATCTATACTCAATATATGTGATATGAAGGGAGTTTCCCTTTACTAGTCTTGTTGTCTGTGAACGTCATGCCACAATGTACATGCTTAGGAAATCATAAGTTTAAATGCTTTTGCAAGGCAGTTGCAATGACAAGATTGCTTTAGTCACTGCTAATTTAATGTTTAAATTGAACATGTGGCATTTGGGTATGCACTTCATATTGCATACTATCAGTACACCTATATAAAAAACTATAAACTCTCAACTATTTGGCAGTTGAAAGCTGTTATTTAAAGGCTGTGTGTGATCACGATAGGTTTCCTTTTTCTGTGAAAAAACAAGGCGACAAAACAGTTGTACTAATGACCACCCACATCCTCTTTTTATAGATGTGCTGTTAATATCAATAACAGCCACACTAGTCCTGCTTGACTATCATTAGTCATTTGATTATTTTAAGCGGGTGTGGAGTGCAGCAGCAGAGTGAGCACCTTGTGTTGTGTCAGGAAATGCAAATGAAAACCAAATACGAAGCATGAAAAAATGCAATATTTATTTTTTTAGGTCGGATCATCCTCAAAGACCTCATTCTGAAAGGAAATACATCGTTTCCGAATCTCATTTGCTAGTTTATTTGATACGTGTCCAATCTGCAAACTTTCTGAATCAGCTGGAGCTATGTCTAAGACTTTGGGGATGTGTATTGAAATAACACAGAGCTGCTATAATTGTGGGCAGGTCCCTTCATTAGATGGAAATGAGAACTCCGTCTTGGCTTTTGTTTTCCCTGCAACCACTTACACAGCAGACACTTACAACATGCAAATACAACATGCAAAGGAAACATGTATAGTGTGAAAGATTACTACATAAAACAAAAGCAGGTACAAGCTCCTTCCTTATGAAAAATGAGACGGACCATGTTTGTCACACAGACTAGTGTGTTTCCACCGTTCCTGATACCTCACTCCTCCAGCTAGATGAGAATGATTGCATGCTGTACTGTTCCTGATACCTGACTCCCAGCTAAATGAGAATGATTGCATGGTGTACCGTTCCTGATACCTGACTCCTCCAGCTAGATGAGAATGATTGCATGCTGTACCGTTCCTGATACCTGACTCCTCCAGCTAGATGAGAATGATTGCATGCTGTACCGTTCCTGATACCTGACTCCTCCAGCTAGATGAGAATGATTGCATGCTGTACCGTTCCTGATACCTGACTCCTCCAGCTAGATGAGAATGATTGCATGCTGTACCATTCCTGATACCTGACTCCCAGCTAGATGAGAATGATTGCATGCTGTACCGTTCCTGATACCTGACTCCTCCAGCTAGATGAGAATGATTGCATGCTGTACCGTTCTTGATACCTGACTCCCAGCTAGATGAGAATGATTGCATGCTGTACTGTTCCTGATACCTGACTCCTCCAGCTAGATGAGAATGATTGCATGCTGTACCGTTCCTGATACCTGACTCCCAGCTAGATGAGAGTGATTGCATGCTGTACCGTTCCTGATACCTGACTCCTCCAGCTAGATGAGAATGATTGCATGCTGTACCGTTCCTGATACCTGACTCCTCCAGCTAGATGAGAATGATTGCATGCTGTACCGTTCCTGATACCTGACTCCTCCAGCTAGATGAGAATGATTGCATGCTGTACCGTTCCTGATACCTGACTCCTCCAGCTAGATGAGAATTATTGCATGCTGTACCGTTCCTGATACCTGACTCCTCCAGCTAGATGAGAATGATTGCATGCTGTACCGTTCCTGATACCTGACTCCTCCAGCTAGATGAGAATGATTGCATGCTGTACCGTTCCTGATACCTGACTCCCAGCTAGATGAGAATGATTGCATGCTGTACCGTTCCTGATACCTGACTCCTCCAGCTAGATGAGAATGATTGCATGCTGTACCGTTCCTGATACCTGACTCCTCCAGCTAGATGAGAATGATTGCATGCTGTACCGTTCCTGATACCTGACTCCCAGCTAGATGAGAATGATTGCATGCTGTACCGTTCCTGATACCTGACTCCCAGCTAGATGAGAGTGATTGCATGCTGCACCGTTCCTGATACCTGACTCCTCCAGCTAGATGAGAATTAATTTTAAATGCATTTTTTCTTAATGTTAGGCTATTCTATTCTGTTGTTAAATGTCCTGTTCCGCAGATACAATGTCTTGGCAGTCAGACATGCATACTTGTTTTTGATGACATCTAGTTGGTTATATAATTAAACCTGCTTATGAACATGTTGAATTGCACGCAGTCACAGTGTCACTAAAACAAATTGAGCAGCAGGCTTTGTTTAGTTTTGTTATATTTGGACCTTACAGGAGTGATGTGTTTGAAAAAACTCCACATTTGATATAAGGCAGAATGATTTGTAAAGTTTAGTTTAACGTTTGAACGAGTTTTTAGTTTAATAAGTAGATGCCGCTGCTGCATACATGCTGAGTGAGATTGCGTGGTGATTTCTCAGATGGCTTTTGAATTGTGTTACTGCTACTGCTTGCCTCTGAGTTTTCTTTGTTATGTTCTCTGACTAAATAAATACCACAGTATTTGCAGGTTTTTCTGTAATTTGTAGTGACAGAGATGAAGAAAAAAACAGATTGTGGAGTGATTTAAATCAGTAGTATGTTGACATTGTTACCTACAGAAACACTGTTTAGATCAATGTTACTATTAAGCCGTAGTAATATTAATAGATCAGGTAAGTAAGTTGGTCTATGATGTCATAGCCGTGCGGTAAGACAATTATTCCTGCACGGTCATGTGATCTTGTTCAGCCAATCACAGCACTTAATTTATCCAAGCCATTTTATAATGTGGAATAATTGGCAGATGAAGTGATTTTAATGAACTGGAATGAAAAATATGCTGTTTTTGAAGGATTTGGTCGTGAGCTGACAGCATTAGAACGACAGCAAAGAGGAATTAAAACTGTCAAGAGCATCCTGAGGAAGTTGCAGAACTATCTGGGGCACAGCAGTTGTGGGGTTTAACTTGACCTTTTAATAAGACCGTCTGCAGCTCTGAGGCTCAACTGTACAGCTTGCTCTTCACAAGGGAAAAGCCTGGACCTTTTCACTTTGGAAATGCGACACCATGAAGATAGTGGCATTTCCCTACAGGATATTAGACATACTTAGGGTTCTTCGTTTTTAAGCTTTTTATTTTTGATCACGTGATGTCCCTTTTTTTTGGAGCCGACTCCATTCAGTTAAACTCTTGGAAAAGTGTTGATTGTGAAACAAGTTCACTTTAGTTTTTTCTCCCGTAACTTGATTGATTCTGTTTCATTTGATAATATAAAAAAGTTATCTCCTTATTTCTAATTTAAACCGAATGCAAACAGCGAATTAAGTTAAATTGATTTAATTAAATTGTAATTAAGAGGAAAGTCTTATTTGCAGAACAGGTTATAACATTATTGCAATGAGTCATTAAGATTTTAAATCCGGGAAAAGCATTTTAACTGAACTCACTTTTTGGTTTGGTTTGAATTAAAAATAAGGAGCTGCTTTTTTTTATTTATTTTTTTATTTTTTTATTTTTAAACACAATCAATGAAACAATGTAATCTCAAGGGTGAACAAACTAAAGTGATCTTGTTTCACAATCAATGCTTTTCCATGAGTTTAATTAAGAAACAGAGTCCGCTCAATATAACTTTTAAAAGGACATCACGTGACAAAAAATAAAAAAAAATCGAGAATGAAGAGCCCTAGCCATACTGTATTAGCATTGTTGAATTCTTTGTTTCTTAGTACTTTTTCAGTACACTAACAGATACCCAAACTGTGATGAAAGCTTTCTGATATTATGAGTTTTAGACTGGGGTAAATTTAAATATTTCCATTGTATCTTACTATTTTGTGAAAGGAGTTCCATGTTAACATGCCCTATTCACCACCACGCTGCATGGTCACCACACTCTCCTGACCTCACCAGTGCAGGCTGCATGGTCACCACACTCTCCTGACCTCACCACCAGGCATGGTCACCACACTCTCCTGACCTCACCAGTGCGGACTGCATGGTCACCACACTCTCCTGACCTCACCACCAGGCATGGTCACCACACTCTCCTGACCTCACCAGTGCAGGCTGCATGGTCACCACACTCTGCTGACTTCACCAATGCAGGCCGTTGAAGAGGCTGTCCTGATCAGCAGGCCCAGGGCTTCTGAAAATGAAGAACAATTTGCTATTTCGACCTGTAAACCATACTGCAACAGGCTTTTAATATCTGTGAGTGAACTGCACAAGAACAGCTACCGCCTACGCAACCGCAGACACCTCTAGTATTTCTGTAGAGCAAACGGAGTGATAGCGACACGCGGCTTACCACTCCAGCTTTGTGCTGCTGGACAGATACAAAACATGCCGTTTTCTATTACACTTTATTAATTTCATTTTCTGATTTGAAACAACAGAAACACTTGTAATTTGAAACCAAGCACAGTAATACTCTAGGCAATTCTTAATTCCTAAATTAAACTAAAGTTACTAATGTGCACAAGTTGCAAGCACAAAGCAGATACTGTTTTCATGCTTTTTCAGTACTTCACTTTATTTACTATTCACTGTCATAGAAGCAGGATTGGCTCACAGTAGTGTCCAAAATGCCATTAATAAGACTGATCCTCGGAGGTCACATCTCATCAGTGCAAGAGTGATGGTTCTGTGTCTAATTAAAACATAGCATTAATCCTCTCCCTTGGGAGATATTTTAACTTGAAGGACATGGTGATTCAGATAAATTGTTCACTATCTGCTGTGGGTTTGACACTGCAGGCATTTTTATGGTGTCCCCTATCCATCTGTGAACGGCTTTTTTTATCGATCTCACTTTATGCAGCCTCTTTAAATGTGTTCTCATATTTATTCCTCACACCTGCAATTAGTATTTAGAGGAAAAAGCTTTTAAATCATTCTGTGGTAGGGACAGGTGTGGCCACTGTCCAGTTAGTGCAGATTGGTGCTAATTGGGGAGTGGCCTCCTGCATAAAAGCAGGCAGAAATCCTGTGTCTGGGAGAGGGAGTTTGGTGAGGTTTTTATCTATATATCTATATCTATATCTATATCTATATCTATATCTATATCATTTCTGTATGTGTGTTTTGCTGTTTGTTTAGATCTGTTCAGTGAAGGTGAGTGCCCAGCCTGACAGCAGTGTGTGTGTATTGTGTTTTAACCCTTTTTGTTTTGGCCCGTGTGCCTGTTTATTTGTTCCTGCGTTTTGTGAGTATTTTGTTTAACCCTTTTTGTTTTGGCCTGTGTGCCTGTTTATTTGGTCCTGTGTTTTGTGTTATTTTGGTTATTAAACATGCTCTTTAGCGCTTACACTGCAGCTTCCTTGCCTCTCAGTCTCTTTCTTGCTGCGACCCTGCTGCAGTTATTCTGTGCATTTGCCATGGGTGCTACACATTCCTTTTTGGATACCATGTTTATATTGTGAGCAATAATTCATGGAAAAAATAGATTTATTTTGAATGCACGAATATAGCATTATTATAGCATGATATATGATATGCTTTTTCTTGTGAATATAAATATAAATACTTTGCTTAGATTTGTGTCTGGTTAATCTAAAAATAGTATGGTAGCTTTTTTTCTCAACCAAAATGTACAAGGACAGCTTAGCAATACAAATCAATTTTCAAGCTGTGCTGCTTAAGCTTTTCAGTTGATGAAACGGATGGTGATATTGGTGAGCTAATACTCAGCGGAGACCCAGATTAGTTTAAACGGAGCAAATGTTTGCCAGCATGGCCTCTAGGACTTCACAGTGAGAAAGCAATATTGAACCTTGGAAAGGTTTGGATTGAAAGAAAACATCTAGGTTGGTTTGTTCAAATTGACATCATAGCCTACAAGGACTTGGATCGAGACCAAGAAACCAAATTGAAGTTGAACTCCATAAATTACGTTCATTTAAATAAGAACACTGGCTTTTTTTTTTATCTCTGTTGATGTTTAAAAAAACAAAACAGGGGGGCTCCCGAGTGGCGCATCTAGTAAAGGCGCTCCACGTGGAGTGCAGGATGCTCTCTATAGTCTGGACGTCGCAAGTTCGAGTCAAGGCTATTCCTTTGCCGACTGAGGATGGGAGCCTCCAGGGGACGGCGCTCAATTTGCTGTGCGCCACCCGGGTGGTAGGAGGGTTAGGTCGGCCAGGGTATCCTCGGCTCTGTGTTTTCCTCCGACGCTGTAGCTCTTGGGTGGCTGCATGGTGAGTCTGCAGTGTGACAAAAAGCGGTTGGCTGACGGCACATGCTTCGGAGGACAGCGTGTGTTTGTCTTCGCCCTCCCGAGTCAGCGCAAGGGTGGTAGCGGTGAGCTGAGCCTAAAAATAATTGGCCATTTCAAATTGGGGGGAAAATAATAAAAAATAATTGGCAACGACTAAATTATAAAAAAAAAACCCACACACAACAGCTGTGGCAGAGGAAACGAGACCCATCCAACCACTCACTGGTGTCACCAACACAGGTGATCAAAAAAGGAGATCTTCAAACCTTGGAAGAGATCTTCAAACCCTGGAAGCTGCACATACTGTGCCTTCAAAAAATGAAAAACTTAATTTCCATTGCAGACGATAGGAGGGTTGTGAGGCTACTGGACCATGTGCAAGTAGTTTGATCTGATCTTGTTGTGAGGATACTGGACCATGTGCAAGTAGTGTGATCTGATCTTGTGAGGCTGCTGGACCATGTGCAAGTAATGTGATCTGATCTTGTTGTGAGGATACTGGACCATGTGCAAGTAATGTGATCTGATCTTGTGGTTGCACCATGTCTGTAATATTAAAAGGTGACTGACAGTTTGCTACAGTAGTTTCTGTGCTGGAGAGGATACGATTGCTGTTCAACATGTGAGCAATGCAGAGAGTCCGTCCGTCCGTACCACCCACCATGTTCATGCAGAATATTTATAAGCACTTTCTTCTTCGTCATTGGGTACAGCAGTGCCCCCGGGTAGGATTAAAGAAAGAAATAAGGAGGAGAAGGAAGACAGGGTATCAGGGTGCAACCCCTGAAACATGTTGCCGTAGCAACAGATAGTGCTTTACCAGTCGGGATCTCCATTGGTTTCTTATAAAATGCATGCAAGGCAGGAGGGATGGGGTTGGGGGTACTCTGGCTTGCACGCAAGGAAGGAGGGGTGGGGTTAGGGGTACTCTGGCTTGCACGCAAGGCAGGAGGGGTGGGGTTGGGGTACTCTGGCTTGCACGCAAGGCAGGAGGGGTGGGGTTGGGGGTACACTGGCTTGCACGCAAGGCAGGAGGGGTGGGGTTGGGGTACCCTGTCTTGCACGCAAGGCAGGAGGGATGGGGTTGGGGGTACTCTGTCTTGCACGCAAGGCAGGAGGGGTGGGGCTGGGGTACTCTGGCTTGCATGCAAGGCAGGAGGGGTGGGTTGGGGTACTCTGGCTTGCACGCAAGGCAGGAGGGTGGGGTTGGGGTACTCTGGCTTGCACGCAAGGCAGGAGGGGTGGGGTTGGGGGTACTCTGGCTTGCATGCAAGGCATGAGGTGTGGGGTCGGGGGTACTCTGGCTTGCATGCAGGGCGGGAGGGGGTGTTACTCTGGCTTGCATGTATTAAGTTTTGTTAAAGAATGGTTTTGTGTTGAGCATTACTACCATTGAGTGAGAAGTGGGGTTAAGCTGAGATGGTATCTGTGTGGTGCTGCAGCAAAACAGGAATAGATCTTCAAGTGCTGGTCAATAAAATAGGAAGTGCTGTTAAGCCTGGCTAAATATTTGCTGCTGTAATGGCATGACCTTTAATTTTTCTGATTCTCAGTTTGTCATGTTTGTGTTGGAACTCTTTCTCAATCGATACACTTGTGAAAAGGGAAGTTGTTTCTAGGCCTGACTGCTGATAACGTTTTCAGATTAGTATTTACTGATGTTTACAATGAAACACATCGCAGGCTGCGACGCTTTTGAATGGCACATATAGCAGGTATTTGTTTCGGTATATTGACTTTACATTCAGTGTTTTTCATAAAATCTGATTACCAGGAAAGAAAAGTAATGGGTTGTGCATGTTTGAAGTGTTTCAGTTAAACTGTGACAAAGAGAAATGAGTAGTGGAGTATTAATAGATTTCTTTCAGACAGTTTTTAAAATGCATTGTGTATTGGGAGTTCTCTTGCATAGTTTTAATATTCTAAAGGAAAAACTATGTTTCAGTACAGATGAGGAAGAATGTTTTTTTTTTTTTTCTGTTAAAAAAATAAATAAATAAAAAATTCTTGTTTTACTTTAATTTGCTGAGAGCGTGCTTCCCCTGTCACAACACTATTTTTATGTTCTAAAGATAACTCTCAATTTTGGTTTAGCGTTCAGTTCTACTTGTGTATGACGACCAGTACCATAACCTATTATAATCCAAGACAGTTCCCTTTTATTTTCGGACAGCTGAGTGCTTTCCTTTTCACACTCAGATAAGAGGAAAGCACTCGGGACTGTGACTCTGCGTTAAAGCACAGGCTTCACTAACTTCTCCTCCTCTGGCAACCAAACTACAAGTAGAAGAAAAAAGCCAGTGTGCTTTGTGTGGTGCTGGTAATAACCTGTGCTTTCTGTGTTTTTCTTGCATCAGAAGTCGGATTGCTTATTAAGTTTGGAGTCTTATTCGGAAAAGCAGAAGAGGAGGGTTTGCCAGTGCCTGAAGGAGAGCATTGAAAAGCAGCATCAGGAGAGAGCACCACCAGCTGCAGAGGACAAGGTAAGAGACATTGTGATCTCAGGGAGAAGCGCTTTGCTTTTTATTTTTATTGCAAGTGGAAGTCAAAGCTTCTTTTTTTTCAATATCATAAAATACCTCTGTTATCCTTAATCAATGAATAATCTGTTAGCTGTCATATTCTGCTGTGTGTTGAGCTGCTGTTTATTCCTTTATGAAGAAAGACGTTTGATTGAGATGCCTGTAACCCTGTTTCTGTGTACAGTCTCTTCTGTGTTTTGATCAGGGCTCTAGAATAGTTGGGCACGTGTGCACAATGTGAGCTGAAGGGTTAACTCAGGATCTGAACATTTTCTTTTGGAGCCGACAGTCAGGAACATTCTTATGTCAGCATCAGCTGCTGCCACAGCACCCCCTCAGTCTCCCCACTGTCTTTTAAAACTCAGCATGCTGTGTTGTTCTGAAATATGCAGCTTTCGTTAACAAAGCCATTGCCCGCAATGTGCTGTTTGCCTTTGATTAAACCCCTATATATTTTTTAATGTATTCAAGTGAAGGGTACTAGGTGATGCATTTCGAATTGTAATAACTGACAAGGTATTGCAAAGTACACTTAAACAAAGCACTGTTCTTCTACACCGCTGCACTATACAAAAACAAGAAATGCTTTCCTTGGCTTGCCGTGTATTTCCGAGCCCCGTGTGAACTGGACTGCACAATACAGTATCAGAAGTGGGGAGAATGTCTTTTATAATTAAGTCGTCAGAGGGTTAAGTGTGATTGAAATGAAATTGGAATTGAAAACATGAATTGATCCAGCCCTGCTGTAGTAATAGTATAGCAAGCCCTAACTGGGCACAGTCAGTGACGTTGTTTTCAAAGTGTTATATTTGTTGTATGATCGTAACAGGTTTCAAATCTATGAATGAAACCGCAGAGTTCGTCAGTTACTTAGTTATTTTCTGCACACCTGATTGATTCTGTTCTCAGTTTCAAAGTGAAATAGAAATATTAAGCCTTTCCCCACACTTCAGATTTCTGGAAGGTCTGCAGTCTGTGCCCTGAAGAGTTTGGGACGTTCTGCTGCCCTGGTTTTGATTCAGGTCTCTTTTCATTTCCTGTTCTGTAGAACCTATAATTTCATGCTTTTATTTATTGTTTTCAAATTTTATGCAAAGAAATGGCAAACTAATCTGGTTTGCAAGAATCGTTGCTTCTGAACCTTGCAGCTTGCACCAGGTTTGCCTGCAGGATCAGCGGTATAGAGGTTTGTGGGATTGATTCCTCAGATAAGTATCTTGCTATACTTTTGCATGTAAACGGGGCAGTGCCTCAGAGACTTCGGTGCAGAGAGCCTCATTGAGGGCCTTTTCAGCGTCCTATTCAAGATTATTCCACTTGAAAGAACAGTGTTAAGGAATCCCAGCTCGTATCAAGTTTTCCGTTTGTTTTCTCAAAAAGTAGCTGCATTTTAGGACGTGCTTCTGTAGTCTGCTTGTGTAGTTTTACTTGTTTATTTATTTAAGGGTTAAAATAAAAAATAGCTCCCTTCTTCCACATGATTCCTGCTCACACAATGCCTTTTATTCAACATTGCAACGCTGTTTTCAAGTGATTGTGAAGAAAGCAATTTAAGTTGTACTTGTTTGTGCTCCTAGTCAATTACAGCGTCCTCAGTGAAGCTGTGCAGCCTGTGAAAGTACGAAGGACTGCTTCTGCACTTCATACACACGTGATTTAACATTTACACCCCTAGCTGGGACAGAATAGAATGGGCTTTGAGACTTTTTGAAGCCGTTCCTTTGAGGGGTGAGAGTAATGCTACATGACCAATATCCACAGTCCTTACGAACGTATCTGTTCTTGACTCAGTGAGTCATACAGCTTGTTTTCCAACATGACCTTAAGATAAGGAAGTCTCTGAGGCCGTCTCTGAGGCGTGACCCATAATTCTATAATGCGTTTTTTTAAGCTTTCAGTAATAACTCTGTGAACAAGGGTTATGGGAGTATTAGGCACAGTAGTTAACACTTCTATTCTTACACTTATCGAGGGATTGGAAACTCCTTATCCAGTTTACTAAGGGGATTCTTATTGAGGGTATAGACATATCTGGGTACATGGAGCCTGTTTTTCATTATTGCACAGAATAACTGTGCTATGTCAGCTGTAGTTTGTTAAGCAAGATGCGTAGCATATCAAAATGAAATCTGCCCACTTTATTTCTAACAAGGAGGTTCACTGCTTCAGTAAGAATGTATTTTTAACCCAGGGGGGCATTGCAGTGTGTGTACTCAGCTATATTATTTAACAACACAGATTCACATATCTGCTTATATGCTCATATTTAATTAGATTGTTTTTTCTTCACAAAGAGCAGCTGTCATAAGCAGCATTAGACTTCTGTGGAGCTGCAATTTCAAATTGTAATTGCAGCAGATTTGTGTTAAGTGCAGGAAATGGGATGTTGGTACTGCCATTGCTGGATCTTTGAGATTACAGGAGTTTGTGATTCCAGTGTAAGTTTATTGCAGTTAACGTTGGCAGAAAAAAAAAAGTCTGCAGCTTGAGTGGTTAATAACCATTATAAAATGTAATGTGTAACTATGCAGTGTTGTAAAACACAGTGCAAGCATGGGAAACGACAGCATGTCTGTGTGCATTTAAAGTGTACACTATACCTTTATATGGGAAGATAATTTTGTTTTATATGAGCAGCCAGTTTAAATGTCAGTGCGGGTGCCAAACACTGTTGTTTTATAAGAAAAAACTCCTAAAGTAATGCCATGTACACTAGATGTGAACAGGGCTGAGGTGTAGTGTGCTGTAAATCATGCCATGTAGATGTGAACAGGGCTGAGGTGTTGTAAATCATGCCATGTAGATGTGAACAGGGCTGAAGTCTTATAAATCATGCCATGTAGATGTGAACAGGGCTGAAGTCTTGTAAATCATGCCATGTAGATGTGAACAGGGCTGAAGTCTTGTAAATCATGCCATGTAGATGTGAACAGGGCTGAGGTCTTGTAAATCATGCCATGTAGATGTGAACAGGGCTGAGGTCTTGTAAATCATGCCATGTAGATGTGAACAGGGCTGAGGTGTTGTAAATCATGCCATGTAGATGTGAACAGGGCTGAGGTCTTGTAAATCATGCCATGTAGATGTGAACAGGGCTGAGGTCTTGTAAATCATGCCATGTAGATATGAACAGGGCTGAGGTGTTGTAAATCATGCCATGTAGATGTGAACAGGGCTGAGGTGTTGTAAATCATGCCATGTAGATGTGAACAGGGCTGAGGTCTTGTAAATCATGCCATGTAGATGTGAACAGGGCTGAGGTGTTGTAAATCATGCCATGTAGATGTGAACAGGGCTGAGGTGTTGTAAATCATGCCATGTAGATGTGAACAGGGCTGAGGTCTTGTAAATCATGCCATGTAGATGTGAACAGGGCTGAGGTCTTGTAAATCATGCCATGTAGATGTGAACAGGGCTGAGGTGTTGTAAATCATGCCATGTAGATGTGAACAGGGTTGAGGTGTAGTGTGCTGTAAATCATGCCATGTAGATGTGAACAGTGTTGAGGTGTTGTAAATCATGCCATGTAGATGTGAACAGGGCTGAGGTGTTGTAAATCATGCCATGTAGATGTGAACAGGGCTGAGGTGTTGTAAATCATGCCATGTAGATGTGAACAGGGCTGAGGTCTTGTAAATCATGCCATGTAGATGTGAACAGGGCTGAGGTGTTGTAAATCATGCCATGTAGATGTGAACAGGGCTGAGGTGTTGTAAATCGTGCCATGTAGATGTGAACAGGGCTGAGGTCTTGTAAATCATGCCATGTAGATGTGAACAGGGCTGAGGTCTTGTAAATCATGCCATGTAGATGTGAACAGGGTTGAGGTGTTGTGTGCTGTAAATCATGCCATGTAGATGTGAACAGGGCTGAGGTCTTGTAAATCATGCCATGTAGATGTGAACAGGGCTGAGGTGTTGTAAATCATGCCATGTAGATGTGAACAGGGCTGAGGTGTTGTAAATCATGCCATGTAGATGTGAACAGGGCTGAGGTGTTGTAAATCATGCCATGTAGATGTGAACAGGGCTGAGGTCTTGTAAATCATGCCATGTAGATGTGAACAGGGCTGAGGTGTTGTAAATCATGCCATGTAGATGTGAACAGGGCTGAGGTGTTGTAAATCATGCCATGTAGATGTGAACAGGGTTGAGGTCTTGTAAATCATGCCATGTAGATGTGAACAGGGCTGAGGTCTTGTAAATCATGCCATGTAGATGTGAACAGGGTTGAGGTGTTGTAAATCATGCCATGTAGATGTGAACAGGGCTGAGGTGTTGTTAATCGTGCCATGTAGATGTGAACAGGGTTGAGGTGTTGTAAATCGTGCCATGTAGATGTGAACAGGGCTGAGGTCTTGTAAATCATGCCATGTAGATGTGAACAGGGCTGAGGTCTTGTAAATCATGCCATGTAGATGTGAACAGGGCTGAGGTGTTGTAAATCATGCCATGTAGATGTGAACAGGGCTGAGGTGTTGTAAATAATACCATGTAGATGTGAACAGGGCTGAGGTCTTGTAAATCATGCCATGTAGATCTGAACAGGGCTGAGGTGTTGTAAATCATGCCATGTAGATGTGAACAGGGCTGAGGTGTTGTAAATAATACCATGTAGATGTGAACAGGGTTGAAGCGTTGTAAATCATGCCATGTAGATGTGAACAGGGCTGAGGTGTTGTAAATCATGCCATGTAGATGTGAACAGGGCTGAGGTCTTGTAAATCATGCCATGTAGATGTGAACAGGGTTGAGGTCTTGTAAATCATGCTATGTAGATGTGAACAGGGTTGAGGTGTTGTAAATAATACCATGTAGATGTGAACAGGGTTGAAGCGTTGTAAATCATGCCATGTAGATGTGAACAGGGCTGAGGTGTTGTAAATCATGCCATGTAGATGTGAACAGGGCTGAGGTGTTGTAAATCATGCCATGTAGATGTGAACAGGGCTGAGGTCTTGTAAATCATGCCATGTAGATGTGAACAGGGCTGAGGTGTTGTAAATCATGCCATGTAGATGTGAACAGGGCTGAGGTGTTGTAAATCATGCCATGTAGATGTGAACAGGGCTGAGGTGTTGTAAATCATGCCATGTAGATGTGAACAGGGCTGAGGTCTTGTAAATCATGCCATGTAGATCTGAACAGGGCTGAGGTGTTGTAAATCATGCCATGTAGATGTGAACAGGGCTGAGGTGTTGTAAATCATGCCATGTAGATGTGAACAGGGTTGAGGTGTTGTAAATCATGCCATGTAGATGTGAACAGGGCTGAGGTGTTGTAAATCATGCCATGTAGATGTGAACAGGGTTGAGGTCTTGTAAATCATGCCATGTAGATGTGAACAGGGCTGAGGTGTTGTAAATCATGCCATGTAAATGTGAACAGGGCTGAGGTGTTGTAAATCGTGCCATGTAGATGTGAACAGGGCTGAGGTCTTGTAAATCGTGCCATGTAGATGTGAACAGGGCTGAGGTCTTGTAAATCATGCCATGTAGATGTGAACAGGGTTGAGGTGTTGTAAATCATGCCATGTAGATATGAACAGGGCTGAGGTGTTGTAAATCATGCCATGTAGATGTGAACAGTGTCAAGGTGTTGTAAATAATACCATGTAGATGTGAACAGGGCTGAGGTCTTGTAAATCATGCCATGTAGATGTGAACAGGGCTGAGGTGTTGTAAATCATGCCATGTAGATGTGAACAGGGCTGAGGTGTTGTAAATCATGCCATGTAGATGTGAACAGGGCTGAGGTGTTGTAAATCATGCCATGTAGATGTGAACAGGGCTGAGGTGTTGTAAATCATGCCATGTAGATGTGAACAGGGCTGAGGTCTTGTAAATCATGCCATGTAGATGTGAACAGGGCTGAGGTCTTGTAAATCATGCCATGTAGATGTGAACAGGGCTGAGGTGTTGTAAATCATGCCATGTAGATGTGAACAGGGTTGAGGTGTTGTAAATCATGCCATGTAGATGTGAACAGGGCTGAGGTGTTGTAAATCATGCCATGTAGATGTGAACAGGGCTGAGGTGTTGTAAATCGTGCCATGTAGATGTGAACAGGGTTGAGGTCTTGTAAATCATGCCATGTAGATGTGAACAGGGTTGAGGTGTTGTAAATCATGCCATGTAGATGTGAACAGGGCTGAGGTGTTGTAAATCATGCCATGTAGATGTGAACAGGGCTGAGGTGTTGTAAATCATGCCATGTAGATGTGAACAGGGTTGAGGTCTTGTAAATCATGCCATGTAGATGTGAACAGGGTTGAGGTCTTGTAAATCATGCCATGTAGATGTGAACAGGGCTGAGGTGTTGTAAATCGTGCCATGTAGATGTGAACAGTGTTGAGGTGTTGTGTGCTGTAAATCATGCCATGTAGATGTGAACAGGGCTGAGGTGTTGTGTGCTGTAAATCCCTTAATGAACCAGGCAGGTAAGTAGCAGAAGCGGGAGTCACAATGCACTTCTAGTGAATCACTGGGGTCCTACAAAGAGCTGCTGGAATTCATTGGAGCGCTCTGATTCTCCTTGTATCTGATGGGTGGAATTCATGACTTCACAAGCACTTCTGCACTGAGTTTTATGGGGTAAAATGTATAATTGGCCAAGCTGTGTGGAGTCTGGAAAAATCAAAACAATGCCAGTTATTAAATACACAGCAGCCTGAAAGAAGCAGGATGTCCCTCGACACAGTGTAGACCTAGAGCAAGAATTACAGCAAGTGCAAGTTAAAGGAAAAGCTCCTTAAACAGCAGGCCTCCTGTCAACATGTTTGCATGTCCTGTATGCCCTTTCTTGTCTGTGGAAGGCTGCTTTTAGATTGCAGAGCATTCCTCTCTGGGAAAGGACTCCACAACCTAACAGAGCTGTCTCAGTGTTGCCTTGTTCCATCTCCGTGGTGTTGCCCAGGTATCTGGATTGCTTACACCAAGTCAAGCCAGACCTAGCAATGCAGCTCTCTGTTACTCAGAACTGCCATTAAACCAACAAACTGTGCAGAAGACGTACATTTTCACTAACATCATTTAGTAAAACGTACTAATTTAACAATCTGATGACATTTTCTTGTCAAAAAATAAAAGAAAGTCCAACTATGCATTGCTGAGCAGGGTGAGGGATAAATGTTTAAGGGGTAGGATATGTTACAAATAAGAAAGAAAACACAAGTAGATGTTTCTGTGATGGGATAACAATACTTAATCCAAGTTGTGCTGGAGTGTTCTTCCTCTTTCTGGCATGGGTCTTTTATTTAGGGTTGTGTTCTGAATGAGGCTTAAACTTGTTCCAGTTGATATATTATTCTAACCGTGTTCCATTATTTATTCATTCAGATAAAACTCCAAGGGTGAATGTACCCTACAGTGTGCACACAACTGATAACAATGCATGTAGCCCATCCATATTGTGACACAAAGCCTTTATCCCTCACTTCTGTCAATGGATGATTTACCAGTACTGCCTACCAAGGCTTTTCCCCAAGGCTATGACGCAGCAGTCAGCACTTGATCAATGAACCATGACACATTTCACGCAGTACATTTAGAACTGCAGCTTGCTTGACCATGACCCAATAGGGTACCTTGTAGCCAGACCAATCACTCGTTCCTACCGTAGGAGAATGTTCAGGTCTTCCAACCAGTGGACAGGCTTCTTCATATTTAGTCTATCTGGCATGACCGTGACTTCATTCAACACTACAGCCTGCCATGCTTTCCTTCCCAGGCAGGCCAGTGCCATCACACAATAGTCCATAGCCTTCTGGTTTAAGAGAATACTTGAACATTGCATTGGTTCCTGCTGACTCGTGGGATGCATTGGCACAGAGTTATGTATCTATTGCCAGATATTATTAAGAATTTCATAAGCAATCTTGCCTTCAAACTGTGTTTGTTGATATAACTGCATTTTGTGTAGGTCAGCTTTTTGATCAAGTTTGAGTTTTGAATTGCAAACTGGCAGAAATGTTGGTAAAGAAAAGGTTAGTGTTGTTTAATGTCGTGAGCATCTCATTTAAGAATAAGCCGTAACGAGAGCAGGATGCTTGTCTGGAAACTTGCTTTCTTGTAGTAGGATCACAACACCCCCTCAGTAATATTGTGAAATGCATCGTGCAGAGAGTGCTGTCGGGGGCTTGTCTTCCATGCTGGAGAGCAGCGCTCATTAGAGGCCTGCTAGCACTGGCTGCCTCTGCTCAATCACACAGGATTTCATTGGTTCAGAACCAAGGTGACCTCATCATTGCGATTGGCAGCTTTATTTTCTTAGGAGTTGTGTTGCTGCTGTTGGATGATGGTTTAGAGCCTTGATTTTTCATTTTGTCATTTTTATTGTTTGTTTAAATAAAAAGTTTATTGGCAGTACAAAAGACTTGCAGGTTTCACAGACATGTAGCAATAAACATGTATACAACATGACGTCATACTCTACAATACAAATCAGTGCAACTAGTACGGAAATCCAGAGATTATTGTATTATAATAAGAACATAAGAAAGTTTACAAACGAGAGGAGGCCATTCGGCCCATCTTGCTCGTTTGGTTGTAGCCCATCCATATTGTAATGCCCTCCTAATGCTGAGCAATCCAAGGGACAATATTAAAAGATGTTGGGAATAAAGTACATTTTACCAGCTCTCCTTGATTTGCAAGTATTTTGGTGAAATTCAAGACTTCCAAGACTTTGATGTAGATCTGCACAGACAGTAGTATGCAGTATGTGTATCCAATATGTTTAGTACAATAGCCTCAGTGTTGCCCACTTATGCAGTATGTGTATCCAATATGTTTAGTACAATAGCCTCAGTGTTGCCCACTTATTTTCTTTTTAAAGACAAATACAAACGTCCTGACTCTGATTGGCTGATCACCTGTCCGTTGTGAGGTGAAGCACAATGGACAGCCTTTATCTTCTTTTCTAAATCTCCGCAGCACCTCTGCAGTCACGCAGTCAGCTGGGACATGCCTTGTCATTAACTTGAGAAAGCATCTTCTTCTATGCTTTGTTTTGCTATGCTTCTCTCCCTTTGTATGCAGATACATCTTCTTGTGCTGCTTTCCTTGATATCCCTGTTAATCCACTTCTCCAGCATTCCTGTCTTTTTACAAACCCATTTCTGTTCAACAGTTTGGCTGAGTGCTCTGATACGTTCATGGCCTTTTACCTGAAGGCGTGTATAATTTGAAAGAGAAAGTAACAGTGGTGGTTTGCCATTACAGTTTCACTCCACGGTAGGAGTGCTCTGTGAAACAGGAGAGGGGCTAAGAGCTAAGATCAAACAAGAAGCAGCAAAGCCTCCCGCAGCAGGGGCCTAGACAGAGTGCATTGAAAGCCTTGATGCCTGGCGGTCTTATAGAGGCTACACCTTCAAATCTACAAAAGTAGAATTCATCTTTTAAAGAGAAAGACCCTAGACTTGCCTGGGGGTAAAACAATGCATTACATTGCAGGCCATGCCTTTTGCTGCTCTGTGGGGAAGGTAATGCAATTGAAGTCATGCTTGTAAACTGGGATAATATAAAACACTACCTTCCTGGGTTGACTTTGGATACGTACTGTATGTGTGAAACGACAAGTATTGCAGAGTATTGTTTTAATTGATGCTGATCATTATGTCTCTGCCTTTCCCCTGTTTGTGAGCAACCGGTGATCATAGTAACTTCTTGCAGATCGTGTCTCTGCTTTATTATCCAATCATAGTAACTTCTTGCAGATCGTGTCTCAGCTTTATTATCCAACCATAGTAACTTCTTGCAGATCGTGTCTCTGCTTTATTATCCAATCATAGTAACTTCTTGCAGATCGTGTCTCTGCTTTATTATCCAATCATAGTAACTTCTTGCAGATCGTGTCTCTGCTTTATTATCCAATCATAGTAACTTCTTGCAGATCGTGTCTCTGCTTTATTATCCAATCATAGTAACTTCTTGCAGATCGTGTCTATGCTTTATCCAAAACTGCACACCATAAAAACTGTGTTTTTTGGGAGGTTGTTAAATACTGTGTCAGAAAGACTCTCTGACAAGCAAAAATCTTCCAGTTAAGTAAATTAAGTGAATTCATGTTAAAACATTAGTCATTGTAATCAACCCTAATTAATGATCGGTATGGTATTGCCCTGAAGGCTAACCCTTTCCAAGTGCTTCATTGTATCTCTTCATATTTATACTGCTGCTCTGTTTATCTATGTGCTTTTCAATACCAGTCCCAATGCAGCTCTGGCTCTTAGTCTTATTCATAGTGGAGAATCTCAAATAGAACTGTTCTATGTGTAATTAATACATGTAGTCTATCACCTTTTTTAATGCAGTTTGGATGCAAAAAATGAGCTTAACAATTCTAAAGATCTGTTGATAATGCCTTCCAAACTGAAAGAAACATGCATACAGTACTTTGTGTGGTCTGTGACTAGCTGTTTGTAAACATTACTGAAGGAAGGGTGCTGCAGTAGCTAAAGTATTTGGTAACTTAGTTTGTGTAGGACCTTTTCTGAAGAACAAGCAGAAAACAAATAACTAATATATAATGTATTATTTCACTGGGACTTCAGATCAAACCATTGAAACATGTATTCAGTTTATTAAAACACTGACAGTTTGGATAGTAAGATTTATAGTATGATTTGCTCTGTGGTGTAAGAGCCAGCCAGATAGAAATGTCATCTGTGTAGATGTAAGAATAATTGGTTCCCTTTTTTGGTAGTCATTGTTGCAGTCTCGCTTTTACTGTAATGGTACAGTAGTTACTTAGCTGCTGAAAATGGAAATAAGAATGTGTCTATTCAGCAAAGCAACGAACACGGAATGGGATGAAGCAAATCTCAACCATAATGTAATGGTGACATTACCTTGACAGACCTATCAGAGGTACTGTGTGCTCCACAACTGTGAGGAAAGGTTTGACTTTCCAGTTAAAATAGTCTGGAAAACAAAAAGGAGGGAGAGCAAAACTATAAAGAAATTACAGTAAGCTTTTGAGAGGAGTAAATGTTTTGAAAGCCTTCACTATTGCTGATATTTATAGTATGTTTCACTAGCAGACGTCACACGCTGAAGATTATTATTATTATTATTATTATTATTATTATTATTATTATTATTATTATTATTTATTATTATCATTCATTAATTAGTCATTTAGCAAACGCTTTTATCCAGGGTGACATAGAGACTTGGGTGTGAACTGCAGTAACTTACAAAAGGACCTCAGTTTTACGTCTCTTCTGAAGGACGGAGCACAAGGAGGTTAAGTGCCTCGCTCAGGGTCACGCACAGTGAGTCAGTTTTACGTCTCTTCTGAAGGATGGAGCACAAGGAGGTTAAGTGCCTCGCTCAGGGTCACGCACAGTGAGTCAGTTTAATGTCTCTTCTGAAGGACGGAACACAAGGAGGTTAAGTGCCTCGCTCAGGGTCACGCACAGTGAGTCAGTTTTACGTCTCTTCTGAAGGACGGAGCACAAGGAGGTTAAGTGCCTCTCTCAGGGTCACACACAGTGAGTCAGTTTAATGTCTCTTCTGAAGGACGAAGCACAAGGAGGTTAAGTGCCTCGCTCAGGGTCACACACAGTGAGTCAGTTTTACGTCTCTTCTGAAGGACGGAGCACAAGAAGGTTAAGTGCCTCGCTCAGGGTCACGCACAGTGAGTCAGTGGCTGGGTGGGGATCAGGACCGGGCACCTCCTGGTATCAAGCTCTTTTCTTTAACCACTGGACCACCAATCTTCCATTTCCTGATCTTAATCAAAAACACAGAAATAACCTAATGTTTCAAACTGTGCGTGGCTAACGATATGTTCAGGTACTTCTATTGCATTGGAATCAAGCTGTATTTAAGTCTATCTTGTTTTAAATGTTGTTGTTGTTGTTACATTTTAGTGAACCCTTAAAGGCATCACAGTCAAAATGTCTCATTTGCCATGAACAGTTTAAATACTATCTTTTTATTTTTGTGTTAAACACATGAAAACTTTGTTCTGTACGTTCATGTCTGTATTACAGCACCCAATAATAATGTATATTTATAATAAACATAAGCATTTTAAACCACTAATACAACCTTGCCGCCCTTAAACAAGTTCCCATGGTAATGTTACATGGTACTATTACACTTTCTTTGTTATATAACTTTATTTAAACAGAAAAGGTGTTGACACAGATATCATATCAGACTTTTACAATTTTCTTTCTGTAGCTTTTATCATCCACCCTTCCTTGCTTCTGCTTTTCTTTTTACAATTCACAATTCTGTAAGAACTATTTACAAACTGACTGCCTACTTGGAAATACAGTTACATACAGTACAGGGGGTATTGTTAATAAACCGCAACCAAATCATGCATGTGTACGGCTGTCTTTCAAGGTACCAAGTTGTTATAAACACCAGCATCCCAAAATTCTGTACGTTTTTTCCATAGTATATATGTTGTTTACAATAGCAATCCAATCAAGTACTGGAGTTTCCTGTAAGAACCATTTCCTTGTTATGGCTTTCTTACTTGCTGCTAAAAGTATTCCCATCATATATCTATCTTTCTTTTCTATTGATTCGAAAGTGAGATTTCCCAAGTATATTACTGACAATTCTGTGGGGAATTCAATGTGAAGTATTTCTTTTAAAGCATCTTCCCTCCATTGTTCCTCGGAGATATTACAAGATTGATTTCTTTTCCCCATTTATCTTTTATACATTTTGTTGAGTCTGATTTAGATGATAAAATTCTGTTATATAATTTGGATGCTATTTTTCTAGATTCTTTTCCTTTAAGTGCAGAAACGATCATTTGAATTATTTCATTAGCAATTCATTTCAGCCTGTTCGGTCTTACGAGTTTACAAAAGCACTGGCGCATCTGAAGGTATCTATAAAAATCCTGACTTTCTAAATGATATCTTTCTTTTACAGTTTCAAAGCTGTCCATTTCTCCCCTATGCATCAGCGTGCAGAAAGCAGACCCTTTCCAGCCCAGGTTTTAAATCTCTGGTCTAATATAGCAAACCCAGAGTCAGAAGCACACCATTTTAATACTACGATCTCATTCTCAATGTCAAATAACTCTTTTGCTAGCATTGTATCTGCTGTAACTGCTTGTAATGGGGATCTTCATATTGAACATTCAAGATCTTTCCATCTTGCCTCTTATAACCTGGATTGCACCAGCATATCCATGGGCTCCATTGGGCCGCATAATGGTACTCCTTTAAACAAGGTAAAGCCATGCCACCTGCTTCCTTTGTTAATTGTAGTGTTTTAAATCTGATTCTTGGTTTTGTCCCCATTCCATATGAATCTTGAGACAACCCAGTTCCAATCATTTAACTTGTTTTATCAGTATTTCTACTGATAAAGTCTGGAATAGGTATAGTAGTTTTGGTAGAATATTCATCTTAACAGACTTTATTCTGTAGCTTAAATCCAGGGGTAACACATTCCACCTTGCTATGGCTTCTTTCATTTTAAAAGTTAAAAGGTCCTAATGTATTTTATACAGTCCTGATCATTCTTTTGGTAAATAAACCCCTAAGTATTTAATACAGGTCGAATGCCACTTCAATTTATATGTATCCTTCAATTGATCAGGTGGACTGTAATTGTATATCAAGATTTGAGTTTTCTCTACATTTAATTTATAGCCTGACTGACACCTCTGCAAATTCCTCCAGAAATCTCATTAGTTCAAGAAAAGGGACCGTAGGCTCTTCTTGGTATAGCAAGACATCATGTGCATACAGTGCAATTTTGTGTTCTTCTCCTCAAGTTTGTATTCCTTTTGTTTTTGAGTTGTGTCTTATCCATTGAGCAAGAGGTTCAATATACAAAGCAAACCCAAGGGATAAGGGGCACCTCTGTCTTGTACCTCTTTTTAAAAGAAGAGTCTGAGAGGTGGCCATTAATCTGAAGTCTTGCCTTCGGCTCTGTACACAACATTTTCACACCTTCTGTAATTGTATCTTTAAAGCCAAATTCATCTAGAACCTGGTATAAAAAATGCCAGCTTACAGTCCAAAGCCTTTTCGGCATCCAGGATATTAAAGACCACCCTCTTTTTTTCAGTTTGAATATGGCTCATCACATGCAAGGAACGTCTAATGTTAGCTTGAGTTTGTCTGTTTAGTATAAATCCTGTTTAGTATAAATGATTGGGGTAATATCTTCCCTATTCTCTTTGCTATAATTGAAGTATATATTTTGTGATCTATGTTAAGGATGGAGACTGGCTGATAAGAACCACATGCGGTTTCATCCTTCCCCTCCTGTGGTATAACTGAAATAATAGCCTCTTTCCATGAGGGAGGAAGTACTCCTTCCTCTAGTATCCAATTGCAAGTAGAAAGCAATAGTGGAGCCCATTTTTCTTTAATGGTTTTATCCCACTCTGAGGTAAAACCATCAGTCCAGGTGGTTTATTTGAGTTAAGCTTTATTTAATTCAATGGTAATTGCTGTATTTAAATTGTTGCTCTGCTCCATACTAAGGGTAGGTCAATTTACAGAGCTTAAAAATAACTTTGTATTTTGGTCATTTTCATTATGGGACTGCGCATATCATTTTTTATAATACTCCTCAAATGCTATTTGAATTTCTAAGGTCAAATAGGCGTGTCATCTGATTGATCTGTTATTCCAATACTGCAGTCTTTAACTCTATAAGTCCCATCTCCTCCAAAGATCTGGAGTTTGTTCAAGGGTTTGGGAATTTTCAAAGAATTATTTGAAGTATCTAGTTTTTTATTCAAATGTAAATTTAGGTCACCCCCACATATCAGGACACCTTGCGTTTCCAGAGCCATCATATCAAACATCTTTTTAAAAATAAATTAGTCACTACTTGGAAGGACATATATATTGAACAAGGTTATTTGAGTATCCTAAATTCTTCCCTTCACCAAAATGTATTTTCCCTTGTTATCTTTCATTTCAGATAAACATTCAAAATGAACCATGTTAGATATTAAGATAGCGACCCCTCGTCTGGCCAGGTTTACAAGAGGAGTAAAAAGCATTTTGAAATCCCATTCGTTTTAGTTTTGCATGTTCTATTTCAGAACAAACGCACGCTATGTGTGCCTTTTCTGTTTTAATTTTTGTTACAATTTTACTTCTTTTTATCGGATTATTCAACCCTTTATCATTAAAAGACATTACTTTAAAATCTTGATGAGTCATGTTGCGTAAGTAAGAATTAAGATTCATTTATTACTCCTCCCCTCACTCTGTATGCCACTTGCTGCCACTTCGTTCGGCCTCTCTCACTGGTAAATCTTCATTTTCTAACTGGTTTGTTGTTTTTCGGCCCAGTATTCATATTCAGAGCAATGTTCTTAGGCTGCCATCTGGTTGGTGATGTCCACTGTTGCACTTTCAGAAGCTTTTCCAATATTAGAGTCAATGACATATACTTGGACTTTCAAAAAGCCTTTGACCAAGTGCCATGTGAAAGGCTAATCCTCAAACTGCAACCTGTGGGAATACAAGGTAGCACATGCAAGTGGATACCAAACTGGTTAAAACACAGTTCAGAGATCAATCAGTTACTAGGAACCGGAGGAGCTTAGATGGGCCGAATGGCCTCCTCTCGTTTGTAAACTTTGTTATGTTCTTACCTTAATGTTCACAGATCAAGCTCAGGGAGGACAGAAGCCTCTCATAGAGCACGATATTGACTTGTCAGGGATCCTCAAAGCAAACAGTAAGACCTGTGCTGGCGTAACGCTGTCCTAAAAGTGGCAAGTGTTAACTGGGTATATAAGCCCAGGGGAAGAACACATTGCAAGTCACTTCCCCATCTGCTGCGTGCTAATCCTTTAAGAAACTCATGTTTGGAGCGGCTCAGCAGTAGCAATGCAATACAATGTGGCTTTAGGGCTCAGTTTTCCCCAGGCATATTCCTGCTCCTTGTAAAAGAGTTTTATTTAAAAGGAAGAATCAATTTGTAGTGAAAATTAAAAATGCCTGCAGCAGTTTTACTCTGCGGTGGAAATGAAAAATGCCCTTTTATCTGCAGTGCTTGTAATGGGAACTGGTTTGAGCCGATGAATTGCCTTTGCAAAAGCTCTCATTTAAATGGGTTTTTTTATAACATTAGTTTGTATAGTGTTACCTTTTAATGATGTCTCATAGTGAGGCTTCATCAAGCAGGGGCAAGCACGGTACACTGTGCTATAGTAAAAATAGCACTCCTCAGGGATTAAACATTGGTAATTTACACTATGCTATAGTAAAAATAGCACACCTCAGGGATTAAACATTGGTAATTTACACTGTGCTATAGTAAAAATAGCACTCCTCAGGGATTAAACATTGGTAATTTACACTGTGCTATAGTAAGAACAGCACTCCTCAGGGATTAAACATTGGTAATTTACACTATGCTATAGTAAGAATAGCACACCTCAGGGATTAAACATTGGTAATTTACACTGTGCTATAGTAAGAATAGCACACCTCAGGGATTAAACATTGGTAATTTACACTGTGCTATAGTAAGAATAGCACACCTCAGGGATTAAACATTGGTAATTTACACTGTGCTATAGTAAGAACAGCACACCTCAGGGATTAAACATTGGTAATTTACACTGTGCTATAGTAAGAATAGCACACTTCAGGGATTAAACATTGGTAATTTACACTGTGCTATAGTAAGAACAGCACACCTCAGGGATTAAACATTGGTAATTTACACTGTGCTATAGTAAGAACAGCACACCTCAGGGATTAAACATTGGTAATTTACACTGTGCTATAGTAAGAACAGCACACCTCAGGGATTAAACATTGGTAATTTACACTGTGCTATAGTAAGAACAGCACACCTCAGGGATTAAACATTGGTAATTTACACTGTGCTATAGTGTCTCTCTCTGGAATTACTTTAGATTAGTGCTCCATTTTATCATGGACTGGGAAACACTAGTACCATTTGTTATTTGTTATTGTGTTTAAAGATGTTGTCTTGTGACAGGTAGGACTGATGCAGGATTTACATAGGAATATGCAGCCAGACTTTCTTTAAACCATGGGTATGGAGCAGAATAATATTAGAGGGTTTAAACTCCCAGTGAAATAGATATTTAATGTGTTCTTCATTAACTTGACTGAATTTGTTTTTTCCCAGTTGCTTTTCCTAAGTTTTTTTTTTTTTTTTTTTTCTAATCTTCTCAAATCAAATTGTCTGTGGTATTTTCCAATGGTTTTGACTGCCAATACAAACTACCATTGTAGGACGGTGCTGTTACTTGATGATGTAAAGTACAGTGTGTGTAAGTCTTCTTTTTCATGATTCGGATGTAATGTTGTATTCCCTGCCGTGGCAGGGGGTGTTTGTTACTAACACACTAATCATTAGTCAGGGTGTACTGCAACCAAACCACATGCTTCATAGCATCAGTCACTTCCAGAATAACCTGGACTACCCCTCAGACGAGTGTAGTGGGTGAACTCAAACACTTAGGGTGTTCCTCTTGGCAGTGATAGTTTGCACTTGTGAAAGCTGATCATAAGCTTGTGCATTTTGCAGTGAATTCGCCGTCTCTCTCAGATTTGAGTTGTGAACTGAAACTGAAAGCCCTTGTGTGTGCGCTGCAGTGTATGTTCATTAATAAGCTGCGAAGTGTCTTGTGACCAGGATCCTGTCAGCAGTCATGTGGGGAGGTGGTGTAGCAGCCGGTGACATTGAGACAGAACCGCTCTACTCTGCTCAGTGAACTGGCAATGAAGTAATAATGTGTTGTAATGTCTAGTGAGATGCCGCAGCCTGGAGTAGGATGCATCTCACAAGTCTCGAACAGTATCTTCAATGTTTTACCTATTGCTACAGTCTTAGTCCTGGTGAATTGAATTATTTCCTTTTGCAAATAAGAGACTGGCTGACCGTGATGGGCTGTAACTCCCCTTCATGGAATACCATGTGAGGTTTGGACTGAAGACTTTCAATGTTAACTGGACAAGATTATTACTGTATGCCAGAATGCATTGCCAGGGTAATGCAGAGAGCACAGCAAATCAAAGGCATGTTCTTGCACAGAGCATGGCAAATACACCAGCAGCGCTTAGTGTATGTATGTATATACAGTACTGTGCAAAAGTTTTAGGCAGGTGTGAAAAAATGCTATAAAGTAAGAATGCTTACAAAAATAGACATGTTAATAGTTTATATTTATCAATTAACAAAATGCAAAGTGAGTGAACAGAAGAAAAATCTACACCAAATCAATATTTGGTGTGACCATCTTTGCCTTCAAAACAGCATCAATTCTTCTAGGTAGACTTGCACAGTTTTGAAGGAACTCGGCAGGTAGTTTGGCCCAACATCTTGGAGAACTAACCACAGTTCTTCTGTGGATTTAGGCAGCCTCAGTTGCTTCTCTCTCTTCATGTAATCCCAGACAGACTCGATGATGTTGAGATCAGGGCTCTGTGGGGCCATACCATCACTTCCAGGACTCCTTGTTCTTCTTTACGCTGAAGATAGTTCTTAATGACTTTGCTGTATGTTTGGGGTCGTTGTCATGCTGCAGAATAAATTTGGGGCCAATCAGATGCCTCCGTGATGGTATTGCATGATGGATAAGTATCTGCCTGTACTTCTCAGCATTGAGGAGACCATTAATTCTGACCAAATCCCCAACTCCATTTGCAGAAATGCAGCCCCAAACTTGCAAGGAACCTCCACCATGCTTCACTGTTGCCTGCAGACACTCATTAGTGTACCGCTCTCCAGCCCTTCGCGAACAAACTGCCTTCTGCTACAGCCAAATATTTCAAATTTTGACTCATCAGTCCAGAGCACCTGCTGCCATTTTCTGCACCCCAGTTCCTGTGTTTTCGTGCATGGTTGAGTCGCTTGGCCTTGTTTCCACGCCGGAGGTATGGCTTTTGGCCGCAAGTCTTCCATGAAGTCCACTTCTGACCAGACTTCTCCGGACAGTAGATGGGTGTACCAGGGTCCCACTGTTTTCTGCCAATTCTGAGCTGATGGCACTGCTGGACATCTTCCGATTGCGAAGGGAAGTAAGCATGATGTGTCTTTCATCTGCTGCAGTAAGTTTCCTTGGCCGACCACTGCGTCTACGGTCGCCAACGTTGCCCGTTCTTTGTGCTTCTTCAAAAGAGCTTGGACAGCACATCTGGAAACCCTGTCTGCCTTGAAATTTCTGCCTGGAGAGACCTTGCTGATGCAGTATAACTACCTTGTGTCTTGTTGCTGTGCTCAGTCTTGCCATGGTGTATGACTTTTGACAGTAAACAGTCTTCAGCAACCTCACCTTGTTAGCTGAGTTTGGCTGTTCCTCACCCAGTTTTATTCCTCCTACACAGCTGTTTCTGTTTCAGTTAATGATTGTGTTTCAACCTACATATTGAATTGATGATCATTAGCACCTGTTTGGTATAATTGTTTAATCATACACCTGACTATATGCCTACAAAATCCCTGACTTTGTGCAAGTGTACCTAGAAGAATTGATGCTGTTTTGAAGGCAAAGGGTGGTCACACCAAATATGGATTTGATTTAGATTTTTCTTCTGTTCACTCACTTTGCATTTAGTTAATTGATAAATATAATCTATTAACATGTCTATTTTTGAAAGCATTCTTACTTTACAGCATTTTTTCACAACTGCCTAAAACTTTTGCACAGTACTGTATGTGTGTATAAATATATTGCTGTGAAGTAAAAAAATGTACTGTGTGCAACTCGTTACACCAGTTAGTCTTAATGAACAGCTTTTCTCAGAAATGTACTGCCTTGCTTATAAATAGTTCAGCATCAATGTAAAGAGACCACTTAGCAGCAAACATTATCTTCCACATTCTGTGAAGCGGTTGTATTGGTGCCAGCAGCTCTGTGTTGCTCCCTTTCTGTTGCAGTATAAATAAGTCCTAGGCATATAGGTCATCCTGCTTTGAAGAGATTTCTTTCACTGCACCATCTGTGTGGAGAGCCAGAAACCCTAGTCTCATTTTACTGTAGTTTACAGTAGTTGCCTGTAGGTGTGTTTGTGCCTTTGTGCATAAGTAGCAATATTACAGCATATGTAAGCCAGATCCAATTCTCAGTACATTATATATTATAAATCTGCTTAAACAAGCTGACTGCAGTGCTCTCTACTCTACTGGACCGGTTCCCTTGTCACAAACAGACTCTGCTTCCTGAGTATCATGTCAGTGTAATAATATGCATGCAGGTATTTGTGTATAAAAGTGCTGGAAGTGTGACACCAATGTACAGCGAATGCAAGTAGAGATGAATAATCATTTTGTACTGTAGCTTAAGAAAGTGATGATTTATAGTTTGATTGTTACCAATAAGTACTTCCCCTGAAGGTGTCGTTGTTGAACCTTTCTCGTGTCCCTTTGAGACCTCTGTGTTCAGTCCAGTCTGCCCCTGAAGGTGTTGAACCTTTCTCGTGTCCCTTTAAGACCTCTGTGTTCAGTCCAGTCTGCCCCTGAAGGTGCTGAACCTTTCTCGTGTCCCTTTGAGACCTCTGTGTTCAGTCCAGTCTGCCCCTGAAGGTGCTGAACCTTTCTCGTGTCCCTTTGAGACCTCTGTGTTCAGTCCAGTCTGCCCCTGAAGGTGCTGAACCTTTCTCGTGTCCCTTTGAGACCTCTGTGTTCAGTCCAGTCTGCCCCTGAAGGTGCTGAACCTTTCTCGTGTCCCTTTGAGACCTCTGTGTTCAGTCCAGTCTGCCCCTGAAGGTGCTGAACCTTTCTCGTGTCCCTTTGAGACCTCCACAGTGTAATAGAAACAAGATGATTCAGTGTGCAGTACTGTACTGTATACAGTGTAATAGAAACAAGATGATTCAGTGTGTAGTACTGTACTGTATACAGTGCAGCAGGAGCAAGATGAAGCAGAAATTTGCCAAGACATCTATCCTAATCCACAAGGAAATCTTTTATTTCACTGACCTCAGCCTTTCCACAGTTAATGTTACAGAACATACCAGTATTGCCTTTAATAGGTCATGCATTCGTATCACTTTTTAAAAACCTATATTGCTTTTTACAGCATGTCTTATGTATGTACACCCTTTATTATTATTTGTTTATTTAGCAGACGCCTTTATCCAAGGCGACTTACAGAGACTAGGGTGTGTGAACTATGCATCAGCTGCAGTCTCACTTACAACTACGTCTCACCCGAAAGACGGAGCACAAGGAGGTGAAGTGACTTGCTCAGGGTCACACAATGAGTTAGTGGCTGAGGTGGGATTTGAACCGGGGACCTTCTGGTTACAAGCCCTTTTCTTTAACCACTGGACCACACAGCCTTCTTGAAATTCTTTCAAATTCTAGTAGAATCAGCATTTAGGAAATTTAAGCAAATAACCAAGCAAAGCAATAGTACATCAATTAGGAATGTTTGTGTTGCTGTGTTTGTTTTTGACTTTGTGTAAAAAGCATAAAATCAGACTTAAAGTAAATTCACTTTTAATCAGGAACATGTTTGATTGTAGCTTTTAAATCAGATTTGTATTTAAGTTGAGCACATGTTTTTATTGCATGTCATTTTTTATGACTCATCATTCTTTTATTTGGAATGGAACACAAACTGTTTCCAAGATGCAACCCATGTGATGAAGTGCAACACTGTCATTTACAATGACAAGGATATATGACTCACTGGCTGCTAAGATCAATAGATACAGAATTCACAGGAGTGTATTGCACCTCCACTGATCATAGCTGCAGAACGCTTCCTTTAGCAGCAGCAAGTGATCAGTGAAAGAACTTGATTCCTGGACCAGCCTATAAATAGAGGGATATGACACTGAGGAGTGTCTCTGGGGAGGGAGTCACTCATGTGTAGCTCTCTCCTTGGCACGTTGACACACACATTCTAACCACTGCGGGATGGACTGGCTCTGCAGAAAGGAGCATGCTGCTGATGTGGCTACACACATGCACACAGTACTCTCTCCATTTAATTCAGGATCTAGAAAGCATTGGAACCCAGACAGCATCCTTCCAGGACCGCTAACTGCATCTGTGCTGCTTCAACATCAGCATCCTTCCAGGACAGCTAACTGCGTCTGTGCTGCTTCAACATCAGCATCCTTCCAGGACAGCTAACTGCATCTGTGCTGCTTCAACATCAGCATCCTTCCAGGACAGCTAACTGCATCTGTGCTGCTTCAACATCAGCATCCTTCCAGGACAGCTAACTGCATCTGTGCTGCTTCAACATCAGCATCTTTCCAGGACAGCTAACTGCATCTGTGCTGCTTCAACAGTTTTCATATCAAAAGACATCAAATTAAGTCACCTGATGCCTATTGCCAAGGTACATTTTTATAATAGAAAGTTTTGAATTTTGTGGTGTATTTCTAGTTATATAACATTGGTGCTGCTGATATATAACCAAGCCTGCATTGTTCTATTTAAGTAAATGAGTAATTCAGGAGACCTAGTTTTGCAGAAATCTACGGTATGTAAAACAGCACCTTCCACAGAGCATGGTGTGTGTGTGATGCAAACTAACATGCATGTTTATTGTGGGAATAGAATATGCATGTTTAAGATGCAAGTCCTCATTGTATGTATGCTGTGAGAATTCTATGGTGTGTGTTTAAGACTGCCACAGTACATGAGGTGTTCTGACTGATGAAAGATTCTTGATCTTTTTTTTCTTCTTCATTATTAAATTTAGTGGCAGCGAATGTAGATTGCCTTCCCTGAAGAACATAGGGTATAGCAATGGCTTGCTTTATCACTTCATGATTAGAAATAATTTTTCTAATGACTTCATGATTAGAAAAAGGCAGAACTTTAGAAAATTGGAGTTCATTGATAATTGTGGTGTTCCCAAAGATTATAATTGTTTCTGAATATTACTACTTGGTTTGGCCAAACATTATAATGAGATTAGGAGTAATGGTGCAGTTCATCAGGTCAGTGATGGTCAGTTATGCCAAGAATTATCAAGGCTATTAAACTTGCATTCAGTACGTTTACATGACAAAGCGTTTTCCGAAAACTGAATCAGAAAACTGATTTTCTTAAAACGTCACTTTCTGTGTTTACACGATTAACGATAGAAAATCTAATTAGAATTCAACTGTATACATGGATTCGAGTTTTTGGAAAACGCAGGATATTTTCGCATGCAAAGTACTGTAGTAGCCTAAGTACGATTTGAAGACTGGACATTTCTGCGATAGAACGGAGAGCAATCCAATAACTCAAGTGCTTTATCAAAGTGTCAGGTCTTAAAGTCTTAAAGATTACTATCCTATACCTCTATTCAGATTCCCCACAATGTGCAATCAGCCTTTCCAACAGCTCATCTTGTTCTATATTACCAGTTTCTTTTGCAGACATTATTTTAAATTCTCACATCATTTTAAAGCTGGAAAACATTTGCTGCTTCAGTATGGGGTATTAACAAATTCATACAGACTTTAACAAATGTATTAGTTTATCCCTAACTAGACAAATGGATGCATGCTGACTGACTACAGATTATTATTATTTTCTGTTTTCTAAAACCACGCGCAGAATGAAGGTCAAAGTTTGCACATGTGCAGTACGCTATCGGAATAAGTTTTCTGCAAAGTGTGTGTACATGATATACATTTTGTTAGTTTTCGGAATTTAATCGGAAGTTTCTAGGTGCTGTTTTCCGAAAACTGACTTTTGGAATATTCCGATACATTTTCCGAAAACTGTGTTTACATGACTTGATATCGGAATTAGTTTTCGGAAAACTTAGTTTTCAAAAAAATATCAGAATTCTTATGCTCATGTAAACGCACTGATTGTAATATTGTGAAATCTTCTCAAGCTTATCTTTAACCTCCCTTTTGTGGTGAATTTGAATTTAATATGTCTTGTTTTCTTTATTTTATGTAATGAATGATCAGCTGTTTATTTAGTATTCCACAGAGCTGTGTTAATGTTTCAGAGTTCAGTGAAGCACTGTGAGCTGTGGCTGCCTGGGTAACCTTCACATTGCACAGCTGCTGTAGGTCACTCATGAGGCAGGTGAAAGGGGCTGAGTTTATTCTCTATTCCACAGAGCTGTGTTGATGTTTCAGAGTTCAGTGAAGCACTGTGAGCTGTGGCTGCCTGGGTAACCTTCACATTGCACAGCTGCTGTAGGTCACTCATGAGGCAGGTGAAAGGGGCTGAGTTTATTCTCTATTCCACAGAGCTGTGTTGATGTTTCAGAGTTCAGTGAAGCACTGTGAGCTGTGGCTGCCTGGGTAACCTTCACATTGCACAGCTGCTGTAGGTCACTCATGAGGCAGGTGAAAGGGGCTGAGTTTATTCTCTATTCCACAGAGCTGTGTTGATGTTTCAGAGTTCAGTGAAGCACTGTGAGCTGTGGCTGCCTGGGTAACCTTCACATTGCACAGCTGCTGTAGGTCACTCATGAGGCAGGTGAAAGGGGCTGAGTTTATTCTCTATTCCACAGAGCTGTGTTGATGTTTCAGAGTTCAGTGAAGCACTGTGAGCTGTGGCTGCCTGGGTAACCTTCACATTGCACAGCTGCTGTAGGTCACTCATGAGGCAGGTGAAAGGGGCTGAGTTTATTCTCTATTCCACAGAGCTGTGTTGATGTTTCAGAGTTCAGTGAAGCACTGTGAGCTGTGGCTGCCTGGGTAACCTTCACATTGCACAGCTGCTGTAGGTCACTCATGAGGCAGGTGAAAGTGAAAGGACAGTCCCCTCTGCAATCATGAGGTTTGGTTTCATGCAGATATAAACACCTAGAGGCTTGCTCAGGTAGACAGAACTTCAGCAGTGTTCCTCTAATTGGTATTTGCAGAAGTAACGTTATGTGTTTCATTCTGTGTATCTTGTTTAGTGTGTTTTTTTGTCATCCTACATGTCCATTTTTCAGTCCTTAGTGTATAAAAAAAGAGTTGTTTTGTTTGTTTTTTTAAATGCAGTATTTATTTTCTTCATAAGGGAATAATAGGTTTTAAAACGCGTAAGTGGACATTGTGAAACTAAATGTAAAAGACTTAGCCTAAACGTACATTATATGGAACATATACTACATATTTACTGTGTGGTTTTATTTGATCATTTTACTTTAGGTACACAAACAGCTAAATAAACATTACAGAGTATTCTGTATCTGTTGGAATAAGATTGAGGTTTAATTTGTAAGCACTTCATTTTAAGTGTATATTTAGAAAACAACTATAAATCAGCCACACAGTCTATTTGTTAGGCTATTAAAAGACTGAATATGTCATCAGTAAACAGCGTTGTGCTTTTCATTGAAAAGGGCAGGACTGTGTGTGTGATGAGAACCAGTGGTTTGCCGCATCAGTGGTACAGGAGATCGTAATGGACTAAATGAATGTGTGCTTCTCTTCTGGGATGTGGAGCCAGCAAAGAGCTTCCTAATGACTGCATGTTTACAGGGTGGGCTGGGTGTATGGAGCATGTGTGCTGGTGCTGCATGTTTACAGGGTGGGCTGGGTGTATGGAGCATGTGTGCTGGTGCTGCATGTTTACAGGGTGGGCTGGGTGTATGGAGCATGTGTGCTGGTGCTGCATGTTTACAGGGTGGGCTGGGTGTATGGAGCATGTGTGCTGGTGCTGCATGTTTACAGGGTGGGCTGGGTGTATGGAGCATGTGTGCTGGTGCTGCTGCTGCAGGGAGAATCCCTTACTTTACAAGGTTAAGGGCAGGGTTTGAACAACATTGAGAGAGCAGACGCTGCAGCTCACACATACAGGTGGACAGACTGGGACGCTTCTATTGTATGTGTCCGTTAGACAGCAGGGCTGCTAAAGTGCAAGGATATGAAGCAATCTGCTGGGGCGTGGCTGAATATCTGGAGGCACTGTACAGTACGTGAGTGGGGCTCTGTGTTACAGATCATTTCCTCTGGTAAGTAAGAGACTGGGCTAGGAGCTGGACTCACTATTCTCAGTCCTCTACATTTAGATTTGCAAGCTTTAAAAGACTAGATAAGATTTGCTTATATGCCGTAGGGGAGTTTGTAGCTGAGATGATTTAAATAAATAATCTAAGTGATCTATTTAACATGGCTGTTATGTTTATGGTGGTAGCGTTGTTATATTTTGCATTGTTCTGTGGAAAGGAATGGTTTCATGTATTAAATATGCCATTCTCTTTCCTGTAGTACAGCCCTGCTGGATACACACGGTGGGATCACCCTGTTTAAATGCACATGCACATTATTATAATAATAATGATAATGATATGTTGGTAAGAACTGCCACGGCTTGTTGAAGAGGGGAGCAGTGGTTTTAGTTTTACTGCAAGGTTATTGTATGTTGAATCAGGTCTAAGTGACTGGTGAGCTACGAGTCCTATATGTATATCTATAATACTTGCCTTTGTTTTCTGCAGTACCTATATGTTGGTGTTGTTGTATTATTATACATTAGGAATGTTGAAGTGTTAGGGTCCTGCATTTGGGGGTATTTGATCGGGGGTCTCACTGGTCGCAGTCCACAAGGTACAGTGTCTACAATATGACTCTCTCGATTTAGGGTAAATATGGTTTTGAGGATTACTTGAAAGAGTACTCGCTATGCAGTGACCCACCTCAGATGCATGTATGGGGTCATGTTACAGTGTTTTATTTTACAGGGTCACTTTACAATAATCCCTACCTGCTTGTCTATTTCTTGTAAGAGGTTACTTTGAGACTTTCTTTTTTCTTTGTGCTTTCATGATGTGTAACAACATTCTGACAATTCAAAACACAAAAGGTAATGATGAAGTGTTGAATGGTTAGCACTGCACATCGTCTCAAGATAAAACAACCCTTGTAACTACATAGACAGCACAGTGTGAGGGTTAGCGTAGCCAGGTGGTAGCAACCAAAATGAGCAACGTTAGCACACTGTAAATGAAGCTCTGAGAACGGGGCAGAGTCTAATGTGATGTAAACAGTTGCTGTGCCCTTTTGTTGCAGCGGTCTGTTTTGAGGAAGCAAGGGTTTCTGCTTCTATGAGTGATGCATTTTAGTTTTTAGTCTTAGTACAGAGATATTTATGTAATTACTGGTACATCCACATCGACTGCGTTTGTTAAATTAGTTGACATGTAAGAGACAAAGACCCGTTTGCGGAACAGCATAAGAAAAGCTCTGAAATCATTGGAAGTGGGTATCGGTCAGCTTTCATCTCTCTTGGCACTTTTTTAACCCGGTTTCATGTCTATTTGGCTCTCTTGGGAGTCAGGAACCCTGTTCCAGGTCTATTTGGCTCTCTTGGGAGTCAGGAACCCTGTTTCAGGTCTATTTATTTGGCTCTCTTGGGAGTCAGGAACCCTGTTTCAGGTCTATTTATTTGGCTCTCTTGGGAGTCGGGAACCCTGTTTCAGGTCTATTTTGTCTTGTCTGGGGATCTGGTAAATCCTGACTGCATTCCTATCTTTGGAGATGGTCCTTGTCTGCAATCGTCAAAGTATTGTTTTTTTTTTACTTGTACTGCTTTCAGACCTGAGGACTAAGTGGGTTTACAGACAGCATGTTCTGGGGTGGGTGGAGCATGGTCTGGGGTGGGTGGGGGAGCATGGTCTGGGGTGGGGGAGCATGGTCTGGGAGGTGGGGTGGGTGGGGGGAGCATGGTCTGGGGTGGGGGAGCATGGTCTGGGGTGGGGGAGGATGGTCTGGGTGGGTGGTGGGAGCATGGTCTGGGGTGGGGGAGGATGGTCTGTGGTGGGTGGATGGTAGCATGGTCTGGGGTGGGTGGGGAGCATGGTCTGGGGTGGGTGGTGGGAGCATGGTCTGGGGTGGGTGGTGGGAGCATGGTCTGGGGTGGGTGGTGGGAGCATTGTCTGTGGTGGATGGGGGAGCATGGTCTGGGGGTGGGGTTGGGTGGGGTGGGGTGGGGAGCATGGTCTGGGGTCTGGATTTACTTCCTTTGGCGCTGTCATGGGATATTAATTATTATTATTATTATTATTATTATTATTATTATTATTATTATTATTATTATTATTATTATTATGTATTTTTTATTTTTTATATTTAGCAGGCGTCACTTACAGGTGTTATAGGACAGTACCGCATTACAGTTTAGAATGAGCTTTTTCAATGGACAGATAAAGGTGCCTGTTCACTCAGCGGCACTAACCAATCTCAAGACGTGATGCTCCAGAGCTGTTCTGAATGAATCGGCTCACCAGGAATCATGAAAACATCAAATAAAAACACAAACCAATGCCAGCTGATCAGAATTAGCACTTACTATTTATTGGGCTAATGACCAATAAAAACAGTGATAACCACAAGTCAGCGAATGATTTTCTGTCTGATTGTCAGTGCAGATTTGTCAGTCTGTAAACAGTCTCCTCTGCCTGTGCCTGTCACCTCTTTGATCCACTGCTGCCATTCAGACATGCTAGGAAGGCACATGCACAGCTGTAATGTTAATATGAAGTTATTAGCATTGTTGTGCTGGTTTATCAGGGACTTTTATACATTTATCTAAGTAGAGATTACATTATATAATTTCATTTTTAGTGTTTACTATACTTGTATTCATAATTACATGTTGACCTTGAACAGGTGGATTTTCAGTGTTTAATTTCAGATAAATATAAGGTACCTGTGATGAACTCTCCTGCAACAGCTGTATCTAGTAACCTTTAGGGTTGAAATATATTTCACAGGACTGGCTGTGGAGTCACTCCCTGTCATGTCAGATGCTGAATATCAGTCTTGGAGTGAACCATTCTTGAGACGTGTTCTTCACAGTGTTGTTGATTTCGTGGCTGTCCAGCGAACATTCAGCTCCCACAGTTTGACTATATTAACCTGACTGTCTTGATGTCCATACCCTTTAGTGGTATGACATTTGTTTTAGTTGTTCAACCTCAGTCCCATTTCAGACCATTCACATGCATTCAGGTTTGAAGTGGGAGAAACCTCTATATATTAGTATCTAAACTGATGTATAGTTTCTAAGCAGGTTTGCTCTGTATCCCCTGGACACAGTACAGTATATGCATGCACTGATGTAATGTGTATGATGTAATGTGTATTTTGGCTTTATTGTGTAACCTAGGTTGAAGTGAAGCTCTTCATAGAAGTGACAGAAAATCATTCGTAACCACATCATTGAGGAATGCAATTAAGTGAAATTTATGTGCAGAATGAACACAAAGGTTAAATGCACATTGATGAAACTCATGTCTTTGTGTTTGTTCCGTCTCTGGAAGCCAGACAGTTCTTCTTCTTCTTCTTTTTCTTCTTCTTCTTCTTCTTCTTTTTACAGGAACAAAATAAGATATATTTAAAGTTGTTTTTTTACAACATGAACACAATATAGATGTTAAAATGTAAATAGATTGTATTTGATCAGTTAGGTTGGATCAATGCAATGAGATAACATTCAGACATTCCTGTTTTGTTTTTTGGCTCCAAATTTATAACAGGAGCGCTTGGAGGCATTCTTTGACCTAAATAAGATTCCGAAGTGTTCCTGCAGTGCGTGACCTATTTCATCTTACATCGGTAATCACAAGGCTGGAAAGGAAGCCAGGGTCGTTCCTTAGGGTTTTTTTTTTTTTTTTTACTGAAACTGTGTTTGGGGACCGGCTTTACCATGACTAGTCGTCTTTGTAGATCATTAATTTGTTTCTTAAAATCTGACATTGGCTGTTCTATTAAGAGGGAAATGTGCCAGGGCTATACTATTATCAATGCTGGATTTCCATTGGATTGCTTATTGTGATAACGGGTCGGGAATCACTTGTACTGCTGTGCCTTGGGACTTTGCCTAGGTTACAGTACCTGGGGATTCTTCAGGCCCTGTCGTGTAATTCAGCTGGCTTATAGGCTTTGCCTTTCCCCTGTAAATCAGTACAGGATATGGGGGGGAGCCAGAACAGTGATTGCATGTACTGTATCCATGAAGGCAACATGCATGCAGCCAAGTCTGCTGCTACAAATCCATGACTGAGCCTAATGCTGAACTGATTCTCTGGGCATGCAGTTATTAACCCTTAGCGGTCCATTTATTCAGGGCGCGTCAGGTCCAATTTATTTTCACACACGCAGTTTATTTTAGACGCGCTGTTTAAAAGTAAAACAGGTTTAAAAGGCACTGCATATCAACAGGACACTCAGTACTACATCTCCAGCCCTGCCCCACCCCTTGTTCGCTGTATTTTTCACATACCTCTTCATAGTCATGCATACTGATAAATCATCTGCATATCACTCGTTTTATCACCAAACTCCTCAACAATGCGATCCAAGTCATTATTTTATTACTATAACATCTCAAAAAGCTCTGCAAATGTCTGTGATGTTCTTTGAGCGCTGGATGCAGAAGCAGCTATCTTGTTTGTTTATGACCGTGTTATCTCTGTGGTGCCGGGGCTATGTGTATTGCTCAGATCCACCCCTTTTTTTTCCCCCCGGCTTCTCTCGGCTCCTATCGGTATCACTCGACCATTGAATGGTTTTCTCTGCTTTTTCCGGAGAAAAAACGACTAGACCTGCGTTTTACGTCTTTTTGATGATGTCAGACAGGGAAAATTGTAATGTCGGACCTAGTCCGACATAGGACCGCAAAGGGTTAACGTAGCATTTTACTCTGTTGGGGTCTTGGAGCCTCTCGATCTCCTCTTTTTCTTTTATACCAACATTGTTCATCTTTAGAAATGTTTGAAAGCAGAAAGTAGAGACCAGACTGAATTCAGAAGCAGTTACTGCATATGTTCATTCTAACTGTCGCATGAACTCGGTCCTTTTCGTCTTGCAGCCTCTCATCTTGTGAGAAATAGTCTGAAGTAACAAAGTTAGACATTTTACTTCCAGTTCTCCCCCAAATGAATATTTGACTGCACCCTAGCAAAAACCAGAACAGTTAATAGGCACTCTAAAAGTTTCAATAGTTTTAATTTATCTTAATAAAAATGATGAACAGTCGTTTGCAGAAACAGAGACATTAAACAGCATCTAATGTAAAGATTGTCCATCTGAATCTCAAAAGCTGTCGTCCATTATTTTTGGTTTTGCTTGCAGGCAGTTTTAAAGGTCCCACGCAGTTATATACTGCTTGAAATTGAAACAAGCTACTAAGCAAGCAGCAGTATGTTAGGAAGGGTGCAGAATGTACTGGAAAATAAAGGCAAAGAATGATTTGCCTTTTATTTTTTCCAAGGCTCATTTCTTGCAGTCAGAACCTATGATTAAGAAGGGTGTGATCTTGATGAAACTGTTTTTCAGATTACTGGGTGTTCTAATTTGGCTGCATTTCCTTTCTGAGACAGTATGCTGGGGAGTTCTTCCCTTCCCTTTCCATCTCATCTCTCAGAGGGGGGTCCTCATTGTTTTGGCAGAGGAGGAAGCTGTCTGTTCATCTGAGAGCTATGCAGGGAAGGCATGATTCAATTGATCTGGGATACATAAGAGTGGGGGTGAGGAAGATAAAAGGGTTATTTTACCAATTTACATTAATGAGATTTGGTTTTGCAAGACTGCAGAAAATTATGACTTTACAATGATAGCATTTTAGCATCTGGTAATACGTGCTTTGCAAATTAGGAAAGCACACATTGCCAGACAGACTAGAAGGTTTGCAAGATATAAAAAGTTAGTAAATAGTTATGGTAAGAAACATGTTGATGGGAATGGGCTGTCCAGTAACTGGAAGCACTTTTAGAATGCAGTCATTATAAAGCATTCGTTTCAGAGATGAGCAAACATTGTAAATCTGAATGGACTTGCTAGTTCTTCCCATGTGGTGTGACTGGCTGAGATAAATAGCACTGGACTGCAGTATGCACCCAGGCCCTGGCAGGCTGACAGGCGATTGCCTGTGCGTCAGAGGCATTGTTGTCGGCTTTTCAGTTTATTTCAGATCCTGGAGTTCAGAGTCAAACAAATATAGAACAAAAGCTGGGTTTACTTGGAAATGATGCCAATGCATGATCGTTTGAGGGCCCTGCAGAATTCTTTGTAGCTCAGTTTCCTGCAGTAATTACAGTACCTAGTCTTTTCTGACATGTCAGTAGTGAAAGTCATAGTTAACGCTGGTAAGAAGTAATCATTGAACTGTAGTTTTTTAACCATGCAACACTCGACCTATGGTTCAAATGGAAACCCCAGTCCCACTTGCAGCCAATTCACTTTGAATATCTTTGGCAGTCAGGGTTGTTATGAACCTTCCTCATAATTCTTCTACTTGTTCTTGGTGAAAGAACCTTCTTTCTTCCAGACCGAGGGAGCATTGTGACAGTACCATGAGTTTTGTACTTCTTGATAATAGAAACAATAGTTGAAATTGGGATACTCAAATGCTTGGAAATCTTCTTTTATCCTTCTCCAGCTTTATGTCAATAAATCATTTTCTGCCTAAGCTCTTCAGATAGCTCTTTACTTTCCCATATTGACTTATTGGTAATGACAGCAATCAAGTATGCCTAACCCTTTTATTCTCTCTAAGAATGTTCACCGGCAAGCCAGCATTTTCTAGAATTAGGTTCTGCATTATCATATTGAAATTTCTAGCACCTTGTAGAGAATACTATCATAGCATCAAAGGGTATGAATACTTTTGAATTGGCAGTTTTGCAAAAAAAAATTTAAAAAATCCTGAAATAAATAATTGTAGACATCTATTCCTTGTAACTTTTTTTTCCTCATCCACAATGTTTTTCGAGAAATTTCTAGAAATTATAAATTTCCATTGGGGTATGTAAACTTTTGACTACACCTGTATGTGTGTGTGTGTTCAGTGTGTGTTTGTTCAGTGTCAGTCAGGCAGTGTGCATGTTCCGTGTGTGTGTGTGTGTGTGTGTGTGTGTGTGTGTGTGTGTGTATATATATATATATATATATATGTAAGAAAGAGTGGCGTCGCCTTTAAGAAATGGCGGCGCCATTAGAAAAACTACATCACCCAGGAACCTGAGCACTAATGGATGGGCGGGGTTTCTGGGTATATAAGGAAGTGGGGCAGGACAGTAGGGGGTTTTGGGGAAACACCGCGGATTGTCCTGCTGGAAAGAACCTGGAAAGTTAAGTGTGTACTACGAGGTATTGCAAGGTAAAGTGAACGTTTTTGTTCATCTATACAAGAGATCTGTTTTGGGTGTGCCGAGTGCGTTTTCCTCTTGGTGAGGTAGTCTTTTGTTTTGATAACGTTTGATTTATTTTGTGAAATGTTTTAGACAAAAGCCGCTGCTCGGTAATTTAGTTTAAACACGATCCCGCAGTTTCCGTGGCGGTTGGGCACTGTCACAACTGCCGTGTATTGGGCGTGTGTGTGATCACGGGACCGGAGGGAAATTATGTAATCATGCTGCAGGTGCAGCGAGCTATAGCAGAAAGAACTGAAGCAACAGACTCTTATTTCCAGGACATTGTTTATTGTGGGACAAACACGAACACCACTACATACAGGTTGGGCGGATACTGTGCCTTAACTCTGGGTCGCTCTGTTGCTTCGTGGATAACTGGGACATTGGCTGCAGGGGTTCCATCCCCACAGCCTGGATACAACTTGGTTATCACCGTTGGGTACTTTTCTTGGGATTCAGGCTCATGTGAGTGGTGTTCAGGGAGGCCTTCTTGGAAGAGGGTCCGTTCCACACTTGCTTTATGCCTATCTGTGTTACAGGAATACTCCAGAAGAGGGCCTGTTTTACTTACCTGTGTTGCAGAGATACTCCAGCAGGAGGAGTCTGTTCCATACTTACCTGTGTTGCAGAGATACTCCAGCAGGAGGAGTCTGTTCCATACTTACCTGTGTTGCAGAGATACTCCAGCAGGAGGAGTCTGTTCCATACTTACCTGTGTTGCAGAGATACTCCAGCAGGAGGAGTCTGTTCCATACTTACCTGTGTTGCAGAGATACTTCAGCAGGAGGAGTCTGTTCCATACTTACCTGTGTTGCAGAGATACTCCAGCAGGGGGAGTCTGTTCCATACTTACCTGTGTTGCCGAGAACCTCCAGCAGAGGGAGCTGCTCCTGTACTTACCTGTGGACTGACCCACCGGGTTGAAGGAATCACGTCTAAAGTGACCAGCGAAGTTCATCCCGGTGGACTCGGTTCCAAGTGGATAGGCCTTGCAGACCCGGCCTGTAGTACCGTAGTCGGAAATAGCTTAGAGAGGGTTGAAGAAGTGAGTCAGTTAGTGGCCCGTACAGGGCACTGTTATTGAACGAAACTGTCTGTTTGTGTAAATATTGTAAATAAAAGATACTTGCCTGAAAGTTCCACGAGTCTGTACCAGTCGGTGGGAGCAGCAAGCGAGTAACTCACGGGCTACTCCACTAGTTTGTTACACATGGTGTCAGAAGTGGGATTCTGACGACCGAAAACACACTTCAGTCGGACCCACGAAATGTAACAAGATGGAGAACACCGACGCACTGATTCGGCGCTACTGCATGCAACTGCAGTCCAACAAGATAATAATACTGAAGATGCAAGATCTCCAACAGGCTGCTATTCAAGTACAACAGGAGACGAACCGTCTGCATGCACAGCAGCTGGAGGTAACCCGGCAGGAGATGGTAGTGTTATAAGGTCGCTTGGATCAATCGTCGACACTACCAACGGTGGCTTCCATTCGACCCTCCCACGTCTTGCAGAAGATGACGCTGGAGGACGATGTGGAGGCGTTTTTACTGGCGTTTGAGCGCACCGCCACCGGGAGGGATGGCCGTCAGGAAAATGGGCTGGAATTCTAGCACCGTTCTTGATAGGAGAAGCTCAGAAGGCGTACCATGATCTGGCCCCACAGGAAGCTGAGAGTTACCCTCACCTAAAAGCCGAGATCCTTGCTCGGGAAGGGGTGACCTCAGCTGTACGGGCCCAGAAATACCATGCCTGGGCTTATGCTCCCGGAGTTCCACCCAGGTCACAGATGTATGATCTGATTCATTTAGCCACTAGGTGGCTCAAACCGGAGGTGAATAATACCGAAAAAGTTATAGAGATCCTCGTCATGGATCGGTATCTGAGGTCATTACCGGCCCCACTAAGGAAGTGGGTCGGGCAAGGAGACCCCAGTACCATCAATGAGTTTGTGGACCTCGTGGAGCGGCAGTTAGCCGCAGAGGAACTCTCTCGACAGCCCCAGATCCCGGCGGTGAGGAACCCGAGACCACCACCATGGAAGATACTGAACCAATCTAGGATCGGTAAGCGACCGGCGATGCCGGAGAGGGGTGAAGAGCGGCCAGAGGTCGTGAAGGGACTGGGGACAGACATGGGGGTAAGGGCCGAGGTCCTGGGGTACGGAAATCTTAAATGTTTTAAGTGTAATCAATTCGGTCATATTGCTAGATATTGCAAGGGTGAGGACAGAATGGATTGCAATGTTGTTAAACCCAGTATTGCTGAGAGTCAGTTTTGTGGAAACATAATTGTTCCACGTCATCCTGTTGGGATTTATCCTTATTTGGTCTGGGTGACAATTAATGGGAAAAATGCGGAGGCTCTCGGATTCGGGAAGTGCAATTACTTTAGTCACGCCCGACTTGTTGGCGGATCGCACATTGGATCATGACTTTAAAACAGGAATTACTTGTATTCATGGGGATATTAAGCACTACCCAACTGCTGTAGTCACCATTGAAGTTGGGTCCCAGGTCGTAGACTTACGGGTTGGAGTAGTGCCCCATCTTCCCCACCAAGTAATTCTTGGTAGAAATATACCAGGATTTGACACCCTGGTGAAATTTAATAGGCAATTGGCAAAGCCTAAGGTAACCACTGAAGACGGAAATACGCCTTCAGAGAGCCCCCATGATACTTTCCCGTTTACTGACCCAGACTTGTTTATTGAAAGTCATTGTGTAAAAGTCGCAAGTCACGCCGCAGCGGCGACAGGACCGGGACACTAAGACACAAAGTTTAATAGGGTTTTGCAAAATGTAATAGCAAGGGGTGTCTACTCAGTGCAGCGAGACAGAAATTTCTGCAGAGACAGGGAGGTGGTAATAGAAAACCCAAGGGAAGGTCCCTGGGAAGAGTGTCTTCAACTCCCAAGAGAAGATTTTGCTAGGGAACAGGAACAGGACCCCACGCTCGTGAATATTAGAGAGAAGGTCGTGTCGGTAAATGGTACCAGAGTAGAAAACACGGTGATTAACCCCTTGAGCACTTTATAATAAAAATGATCTACTGTATCGCTGCACACAACTTAACCAAGAGCCAGTAGAGCAGTTGTTGGTTCCTCAGGCTTTCCAATCTCAGGTTTTATATTTGGCACATTCACATCTATTTGGGGACATTTAGGGTCTGAAAAACCTTGCAGCGGATACTGAGAAGGTTTTATTGGTTAGGTATTAGAAAGGCTGTGGATCGATATTGCAGGTCATGTCCTGAATGTCAATTGGCTAGTCCTAATCCAGGGTTGCGAGCTCCATTACAACCTCTTCCTATTATTGAGATACCGTTCGAAAGGATAGCGATGGATTTAGTGGGGCCCTTAAATAAGTCGGCCCGAGGCCATGAATATATCTTGGTCATATTAGACTATGCTACGCGATATCCCGAAGCCATTCCTTTACGGAACACGGCATCAAAGACTATTACTAAGGAGCTGATACACTTGTTCTCTCGAGTAGGTATCCCGAAGGAAGTTTTGACGGACCAAGGCACCCCTTTTATGAGTCAGTTGATGAAGGATTTCTGTACTACCCTTAAGGTTACACCTGTTAGAACATCCGTTTACCATCCTCAAACGGATGGACTTGTGGAGAGGTTTAATAAGACCCTGAAATCAATGTTAAAGAAAGTAGCTTCCAAAGACGGGAGGGACTGGGACCTCCTATTACCCTATTTAATGTTTGCTATTCGGGAGGTGCCCCAGTCCTCAACCGGTTTCTCACCATTTGAGTTACTGTATGGGAGACAGCCAAGGGGTATCCTGGATATAGCTAAAGAAACGTGGGAAGCTCAAGCCTCGTCAGGACGTAATGTGATTGATTATATTTTACAGGTTCGAGATCGAATTGCAAAAATAACCCCTATAGTAAAAGCCCATATGGAGGAGGCTCAGGCCCGACAAACAGGTCAGTATAACAGATCGGCGGTCCGCCGTAAATTTAACCCCGGAGACAGGGTTATGGTCTTAGTGCCAACCCCTGAGAGTAAATTATTTACTAAATGGCAGGGCCCATATGAAATAATAGCTCCAGTAGGAGAAGTGAATTATAAAGTAAAACAGTCGGATAAAAGAAAGAAAGAACAAGTGTACCATATTAATCTCCTTAAACCGTGGGTGGATCGAGAGGAGTTAGTAGCATTGGTGGCCTTGGGAAAAGAGGGGGAGAAAAGACTGGAAGGAAGATCAGTTAATATAGGGCCCTCACTTACACCTCAACAGATCCAAGAGGTACAGAGGTGTGTTAAGGCTAACCAAGATGTGTTCTCCCCTGTACCAGGAAGAACGATGGTTCTCCAACATGAGGTCCACACACCCCCTGGGGTGTGTGTCCGGGTTAGGTCCTACAGGATCCCGGAGGCCCAACGGAATGAAGTCGTTCGTGAGGTCGAAGCGATGAGACGAATGGACGTAATCGAGGAGTCCTCGAGTCCGTGGAACAGTCCAATTGTGATGGTGGCCAAACCCAATGGAACTTGGCGGTTTTGTAATGATTTTCGCCAGCTCAACCAGGTATCTAAGTTTGATTCCTATCCTATGCCTAGGGTAGATGAGTTAATCGAAAGACTGGGTTCGCCGAAATACTTAACCACTTTAGACCTCACAAAGGGATATTGGCAAATTCCCCTTAGCCCCAAGTCTAGGGAAAAGACAGCATTTGCCACACCCCTGGGATTGTTCCAATATAAGGTAATGCCGTTTGGATTGCATGGCACCCGCCACCTTCCAACGACTTATGGACATAATATTAAGACCTCATGCGCAGTATGCTTCGGCTTACATCGACGACATTGTGATATTTACAGATTCTTGGGAGACACATCTTGAGAAAGTCAATGCCGTATTGCAGTCCCTAAGAGAAGCAAAGCTAACTGCTAACCCAGAGAAATGTTTTGTAGGTTTGCAGGAAGCACAATACTTAGGGTTTGTGGTAGGGGGTGGTAAAGTCAAGCCCCAGATTAGTAAGATAGAGGCAATTACTAATTGGCCTGTACCAAAGGATAAGAAACAAGTTAGAGCCTTCTTAGGTTTGGCAGGCTACTATAGAAGGTTTGTACCGGAATTTTCCTCCATTGCCACACCCCTTACTGACTTAATAAAAAAATCGGCCCCGATTCATGTTAAGTGGAACCCGGTGATAGATAAAGCATTTAGGGCCATTAAAGAAATACTGTGTAACAGTCCGGTGTTGAGAGTACCCGATTTCTCCCAGCCCTTCGTATTACAAACGGACGCGTCGGAGGTAGGTTTAGGGGCAGTATTGTCGCAGATCGTTGATGGGGAGGAACATCCCATAGGGTATCTTAGTAGAAAGCTCCTGCCGCGAGAAAGAAAATATGCAGTTGTTGAGAGGGAATGTTTGGCAGTAAAATGGGCAGTTGAGGCGTTAAAATATTATCTGTTAGGCAGAGAGTTTACCCTGGTTACAGATCATGCACCCCTAAAATTTATGAAGGAGAACAAGGAGAAGAATGCTCGGGTAACTCGTTGGTTTTTAGCGTTACAGCCTTACAAGTTCAAGATTGAGCATAGACGAGGGACTCAGAACGCGAACGCAGACGGGCTGTCAAGAAAACATGTGGTTAGTTGGGCCGCTCAAACCGATAGGTTGGAGCTGGGGGAGAGGATATGTAAGAAAGAGTGGCGTCGCCTTTAAGAAATGGCGGCGCCATTAGAAAACTACATCACCCAGGAACCTGAGCACTAATGGATGGGGCGGGGTTTCTGGGTATATAAGAAGTGGGGCAGGACAGTAGGGGGTTTTGGGGAAACACCGCCGGATTGTCCTGCTGGAAAGAACCTGGAAAGTTAAGTGTGTACTACGAGGTATTGCAAGGTAAAGTGAACGTTTTGTTCATCTATACAAGAGATCTGTTTTGGGTGTGCCGAGTGCGTTTTCCTCTTGGTGAGGTAGTCTTTTGTTTTGATAACGTTTGATTTATTTTGTGAAATGTTTTAGACAAAACGCCGCTGCTCGGTAATTTAGTTTAAACACGATCCCGCAGTTTCCGTGACGGTTGGGCACTGTCACAACTGCCGTGTATTGGAGCGTGTGTTTGATACGGGACCCGGAGGGAAATTATGTAATCATGCGCTGCAGGTGCAGCGAGCTATAGCAGAAAGAACTGAAGCAACAGACTCTTATTTCCAGGACATTGTTTATTGTGGGACAAACACGAACACCACTACATACAGGTTGGGCGGATACTGTGCCTTAACTCTGGGTCGCTCTGTTGCTTCGTGGATAACTGGGACATTGGCTGCAGGGGTTCCATCCCCACAGCCTGGATACAACTTGGTTATCACCGTTGGGTACTTTTCTTGGGATTCAGGCTCATGTGAGTGGTGTTCAGGGAGGCCTTCTTGGAAGAGGGTCCGTTCCACACTTGCTTTATGCCTATCTGTGTTACAGGAATACTCCAGAAGAGGGGCCTGTTTTACTTACCTGTGTTGCAGAGATACTCCAGCAGGAGGAGTCTGTTCCATACTTACCTGTGTTGCAGAGATACTCCAGCAGGAGGAGTCTGTTCCATACTTACCTGTGTTGCAGAGATACTCCAGCAGGAGGAGTCTGTTCCATACTTACCTGTGTTGCAGAGATACTTCAGCAGGAGGAGTCTGTTCCATACTTACCTGTGTTGCAGAGATACTCCAGCAGGGGGAGTCTGTTCCATACTTACCTGTGTTGCCGAGAACCTCCAGCAGAGGGAGCTGCTCCTGTACTTACCTGTGGACTGACCCACCCGGGTTGAAGGAATCACGTCTAAAGTGACCAGCGAAGTTCATCCCGGTGGACTCAGTTCCAAGTGGATAGGCCTTGCGCAGACCCGGCCTGTAGTACCGTAGTCCGGAAATAGCTTAGAGAGGGTTGAAGAAGTGAGTCAGTTAGTGGCCCGTACAGGGCACTGTTATTGAACCGAAACTGTCTGTTTGTGTAAATATTGTAAATAAAAGATACTTGCCTGAAAGTTCCACGAGTCTGTACCAGTCGGTGGGAGCAGCAAACGAGTAACTCACGGGGCTACTCCACTAGTTTGTTACAATATATATATTAGTGTGTGTGTGTATATATAACTGTGTAATATGTTTTTAAGTTGTGAGTACTTTGTGAAAATTGTGTTTTTTTTCTCTAAATGAAGTATTAGTCATTGATTTTACTTAAAACCCTGAGTCAGTGATTGATTATGCATATTAGCTTTAACTCATCAAAAAGCTCTACAGTTATTACTTCAGTGGTATTTGGATGAATTATGATATCAATCTGGCAAATGGCATGACTATTGTAATAGGATTTCGGAGTACATGAAATCTCCAGTAAACACTTTCTCAAGTGCTGTGCAAAGCAGGGCTATCCCTCTTCCTGGCAGAGGGGGCAGTGTTTGCTTGAGTTGGCGGACCCTGCTCCGTAGGTTGCCATGTCCTCACAGTATATTGGAATATTTAAATCGGTAACTCTTCAGGGATGTGAGATTATAAGTAATTGCAGGCTGTATGCTGAGGAGTGCTGGAGTGCAGTGCGGTAGCTTTATTTCCCATTCTCCACTCCCTCAAGAGCTCTTGCTGTCGTGTCAGGGGGGAGTTGTATTTTGTTTAATTGTGTCACATGTTCCCTGTCAGAGCGCAATGGAAAGAGTTTTTGTTGTTGAGTGGAGTTCTCCTGTGTGTTTATTTTTTGTTTCTTGAAGGTGTAGCCAAGCTGTGCACACACTGACTAAAAGTGTAATATATTCATTTTAAAGGAATAATGGATTTGTCTTGGTTTAAGAAGTTGTGGTGGTATTTCTATTACCAATTAACAGCTGCTGACTCTCTCTCTATCTCTCTATCTCTCTCTCTCTCTCTCTCTCTCTCTCGCGTGGAGGATTGTGGGATCGCTGGAGCCTGTGAGGAGTTTGAGGAAGCGTAGGGTAGGAGTGTCGTTTGGTTTTGCGTTTTTGCTTTTTGTTTTATTTTAGTTTAACTTTAACGTTTGGTTGTTTAAATTAATTTGTTGTGTGAGCGTGCATGCGTGCGTGTGTGAGAGTGAGTGAGTGAGTGAGTGCATGCGTGCGTGTGTGCTGGGGTTTGTGCTGACAGCTAGTCAGCTGAGCCCCGGCGATGGGCTCTCATTCCCAGGGAATGAGAGATTTGACCCGCCGGCACGGCTGTCGCTGTGTCCCTGACAGCGCGGTGTCGGTGGAGGATTGCTTGCTTGCAGTATGCAAGGTAGTTGAGGGGGACAGGATAATTTCTGAGTCCCGGATGAATAAAGGGCTTGTAATCTTTTTTAAAGATACGCAGGATGTGGATAAACTTGTGCAGGAAGGTTTTGTAGTGCAAGGGAGTTTAGTGCACGTATCGCCCCTTGCAACACCCTTTGCAAAAGTGATTTTATCAAATGTCCCCCCGTTTTTAAAGAATGAATTGCTGGAAAGGGAGCTGAGTAGGTATGGGAAAATCTGCTCCCCAATAAAGTCTATTCCCCTGGGGTGTAAAACTCCACAATTACACCATATCGTATCTTTTAGGAGACAAGTGTATATTTTATTAAACAACCCCAGTTTTGAAATAAATGTTGCCTGGACTTTCACAGTAGAAGGAAGCAGCTGTGTGGTTTTTGCAAGTACTGACACCATGCGCTGCTTCAAGTGCGGAGTCCAGGGGCATCAGAGGAAAAATTGCCTGATGAGAGAAGGTGAGACAGGGCAGGAGAAACAGGATGAGGCTGACAGGGGTCAGGGAGCACAGGAGGAAGAGCCGCAGCGGGAAAGGGAGAACAATGAGCCTGGAACCCCGGTAAATGAGGAAGACAGTGAAGATAATGAGTTCATTGTGGTAAATAGGGAGAAAAGGAAAAAAAAAGAAATAAATGGAAACAAAGAGGGGAAAAAAAGAGACATAGAGCTGGAGCGGAGCTCTGAGGCGGTCTCTCCAGATTACAGGCACTCTCTGCCCGCCCGCCCTGAAGGAGTGAGCGGTGCTGAGATTAAGACTGCTGGAGAACCAGGGTCTGGGAGTGGGGGCTATAGTGCAATGGGGGAGAAGTCCCCTGCTGCAGAAGCTCCCAACTCGGACGGGGGGGGGGGGGTGGGAGAGACTCCAGCTCTGGGTCTCAGCCTGGAGCGGCGGTCCCCCTCTTCTCGGAGGAGGTGGAGCACAGCGCCGAGTCGCAGCTCGATGCTGTTGCGATACCCTCTCCCTCAGACTCGCAAGAAAACGCTGCAGAGGAGCTGGGTGTAGCGGCGGAGAAAATAAAAAAGACGTCAAATTAAATGTGAAAGTGAGGAAGAGAATGAGATGGATGAGGAAGACGGAGGTGACGTCTCTGACGACTCGGTGCTTTCCGAGATCCCTGACAGTCAGACCCCAAAGGAAAAACTATATTCGGTACAAGAGATAAATAGCTTTTTAAACACGACCAAGGGAAAACGTAATGTTGATATAAAGCAATTCTTTCCCAATCTTAAACTGTTTCTGTACTCTGCTAGTGTGGCTTTTAGAAAAGCCACTTTAAGAGAAATCGACCAGCCAAAGCGGTACAGACTCAAAAAATATGTACAAGTAGTCAGGAAAATGAGGAATACAACAACTAACTTACAATTGTAAGTCGCCCTGGATAAGGGCGTCTGCTAAGAAATAAATAATAATAATAATAACTAAGAAGGTTTAAAATGGCCCAGTTTTATTGCAATTGTATACTTTTTGTTGTCGGTTTTCTTGTAATAGTTTTAAATAATTTTACTATTATGAAGGGGTTCAATTTTATCTCTCTTAATGTAAACGGCTGCAGACAGTGTTTTAAAAGAGCGCAAGTCTTTGAGTTTTTAGAACAGAAGAGGGCGGGGATCGTTTTTTTACAAGAAACACATACAGATGAAGGGAATGCTGCTGAATGGGAGGCGAAATGGGGAGGGCAGTGTGTGATGAGCCATGCGTCTAATAACAGCGCTGGGGTGGCTGTGCTTTTTAGATCGGGGTTAGGAGCAGATATTTTAGAAGTAAGAGAGATTATTAAAGGAAGGCTTTTAATAGTAAGAGCTAAGGTGAGGGAGGCTACTTTTAACTTAATAAATGTTTATGCCCCTAATATAGGGAGAGATAGGATGGTGTTTTTAAATATTTTAAAACAGACTATCTTAACAGTTAATGATGAAGACTTTTTATTAGTGGGGGGTGATTTTAATTGCACAGTGAATTTTAATATAGACAGAAACAGTATAGAACCGCATCCTCCTTCTGCGACTGAATTAGCTGCTATTTTGAAGTTCAGTGGCTTGGTTGACATTTGGAGGTGTTTGCATCCCACCACTCGCCAGTACACATGGTCACATCACATTTCACAGTACATAGTTAGAGCACGATTAGACAGGATTTATACATTTAAACATCAACTTAATGTATTCACAAAAGCCAGTGTAATACCAACCAGCCTGTCAGACCATCACTGTGTGCAGAGTACTGTTACACTACCTAAGGAAACACATACCGCACCATTTTGGCATTTTAATACTAAATTATTACAAGATTTCACATTTGTGCAACAATTTAGAGATTTCTGGAAAATATGGAGAACACAAAAAGATCAGTACAGAGATCTGAGGCAGCCTTGTTCTGCCCCTGCTGTGGCAGTAAAGGTGTTCGCTTATGCTGATGACATTAATGTGTTTATTTGCAGCAACCAAGATGTCCAGCTATTACAGCAGAGCCTAGAGACATTTCAAGGGGCTTCATCAGCAAAAATAAACTGGGCAAAGAGTGACACGTTCTTGTCAGGTAGCTGGAAGGATGGGGGCTCTCCTGTTCTGCCACAGACATTGAGGTGGGAGAGAACAGGACTAAAAATATTAGGTGTCTTTCTGGGAACTAAAACATACATGGATATGAACTGGGAAAGTCTTGTGGACAAAGTGAGAGGGCGGCTTCAGTGTTGGCGGGGGCTGCTCTCTCGGTTGTCCTTTAGGGGGAGGGTTCTTGTAATTAATAATCTGGCTGCCTCTATGCTTTGGCATAGGCTTATGTGCCTGGACCCTCCTCAAGGGCCAATTAATGAAATCCAAAAGATATTTGTAGAGTTCTTCTGGGGTGGGAGGCACTGGCTGAAGCCAGCCATGTTGTACCTCCCTCGGGAGGAAGGGGGGGCAAGGGCTGGTCAGCATTGCCAGCAGGGTAGCGGCTTTCAGGCTGATGACAGTTCAGAGGCTCCTGTACGCCGGGGAGGAGGCTCACTGGAGGAAAGTGGCCATTTTTTTCATTAATAAAGTGGGGGGCCTAGGGTTAGGAAAATATTTGTTTTTAACTGACCATGACATCCTGAACAGTTCTGGTCTGCCTGCTTTTTATCTTAATATTTTTAAAATGTGGAAGACTTAAAGTGAAAAGAGAGGAGGAGGATTTGACAGGGCAGAAACTGATGCAGGAACCTCTTTTCTTCAACTCTCTGTTCCTGGCACCATGTCTCAGGTCAGAGGCATTGTGTGCCAGGTTTGCAAGGGCAGGGGTGACCAGACTGGCCCATTTAATGTTACCTGGGAATTCTCGCTGGCTCAGTGCTGCTGAACTGGGTGGCAGGCTGGGCTGGCGAAGTGAGAGACAGATTGAAAAGCTATTGGATAGTGTCCGGGGCTGTCTCTCTCCAGGGCTCAGAGAGGTCCTGGTGGAGGAGATGGGAAAAGGACAAGAGGAGGATCAGGACTCTGACTTCCCAGTGCTGCTTGTGTCTCCTCAAGTAGGTGAGGAAGAAGAGGAGGAACAGCAGGAGTATGGCAAGCTGTTAAAAATTGACAAAGTTATTAACAGAGTCTTCCACTGCCTAGAAAGCAAAGAGCTATATTTTTTTAGTGTTAAAAATATTTTTTATAAGGAACTAAAAGGAATGGTGGACTCCAAGTGGAGGGACAGTCTTTCTGTGAAAGAGGAGACAGCCCCGGTGTGGAGAGTTCTGTATAAGCCGCCACTTGACAAGAGAACTGGGGACTTGCAGTGGAGGCTTCTCCACTGCATTTTAGCAACGGGGAGGTTCTTGCACAGAGTAGACCCGAATATCAGCCCTGTGTGCAGTTTCTGTGGGCAGGAGGAGAAGTGGTTCACGTGTACAGTGAGTGTGAGAGACTGCGGCCGCTGTTTCAACTCCTCACGGAGCTGCTGCAGGGGCTGGGAGTCGCTTTTAGTAAACAGCTTTTTATTTTTGGAACTCCTTATAGTTTTAAAGAAAAAGAAAAGTGTGTTTTAATTAATTTTATTGCAGGCCAAGCTAAACTGGCCATTTTAAAAAGTAGGAAAAGTAGGCTGTCTGGAGCAGGGATAGCTGATGTAGTCAGGCTGTTCAGGGTGCTGGTGGTCAGCAGATTAAAGGTGGATTTCACCTATTTTAGCCTGGTTAATGATCTCTGGGGCTTTCAGAAGAGGTGGTGTGTGGGAGATGTACTGTGCTCTGTAGATGAGGAGGGAGAGCTCGCTGTGCTGCTGTAAAACAATTTTTTAACTGTTTTAACAAGAGTACAGTGTATTATGTTTTTATGTTATGTTATTTATTTATTTTTTAGATGCTGAGTTAGTTTTTATCGAACCCACACTCGGCACAATTATAAATTTATAAATTTGTACTTTTGTTTTTTTTTTTTGTGATTATTACATAGAATAAAGGACTTTTAAAAGTCAAAAGTCTCTCTCTCTATCTCTCTATCTATCTCTATCTATCTATATATATATATATATATATATATATATATATATATATATATATATATATACAGTACTGTGCAAAAGTTTTAGGCAGGTGTGAAAAAATGCTGTAAAGTAAGAATGCTTTCAAAAATAGACATGTTAATAGTTTATATTTATCAATTAACAAAATGCAAAGTGAGTGAACAGAAGAAAAATCTACATCAAATCAATATTTGGTGTGACCACCTATATATATATATATATATATATATATATATATATATATATATATATATAATATCTATCTATGTATACACAGTGCTCACCCGTTATAACACGCCCCGTTATAGTGTGGAATCAGTTATAACTCGGTAGGGTTGTGGCTCCCATTTGCTCCATAATGCCATTACAGTAGCCCTTTTATACTGGTTATAAAGCAGAACACAAATAGCATGATCTTGTAACTATGGCTCCCCACTATAGCGTTATAAAGGGTGAGCACTGTGTGTGTGTGTGTATATATATGTATTGCTGGGTCATCTTTTCCTACAGTATAATGCAGTTCAATAACACTGAGCAATACTTTGAACTGTCTGAACACACAGGCTGTTCTATTACAGCAAGGAATCTGCAGGGAATTCCACTTTTTTTTATTCTCATATTAAATACTAACTGCTTTGAGAAATCATACAAACATGAGTTTACGTTAATACTGTTATATGTACATAATGCTAGACGTGCCCTGCAGGAGGAATTCTGTCAGCTCAATAATAATATGGTGACCCTCGCATTGTTTTGCTGTTTGGGAGTTATATACTGTAGTTCCCTGTGTGTAAGTGACAGTACATTGTAATGAAAGTAGGACTTGTAGGGTCTGCATGATAAGTGCTCCTTTGTAACTACAGGGTCTCCACAGCCAGTCAGTCTCTATCTATCATATTCCCTGCTAGCAGTGCTGTGTAACGCATGCAGTACCACAGGGTTACACACAGTGTTCCACAGCGCCACTCATTACCTCAGTAAAGCAGTGGAGAATGGGAAGCATGTTTGAGAGGAGCCTGGAGGCCAATCAAGCTGCATAATCAGAATCCGTTGCTGTAGTGAACATTTTCAAGCAAACCCCCAGAGTTTAGTTGACTTGAATTCAGATGACGATGATAAAATGGTATGTTGTTGGATATGTGGGGGGAAGCAGTCTGGTCCTTGAGGTTGGAGATAAACATTAAAAGCACAAAGGTCTGGAATCCCCAAGCCACAGAATCCTCCTAACCCCTGAGCCCCCGTGCATCGTTACCACTCAGCTGAACTACTGTGTGGACAGGAGGGCAGCAAGCATCTCTGCAGAGCTGCCAGTACACATAGGAACAACATGTCTGCGTTTAATACCCTTCACATGAGCTGGGACGTGTTCACTGCATGTAATATCAATGTGCATCTGCTCATTGTCTATATGCAATAATGCAAAGAAAAAAATAAATCATGGTTCTGTTTTTGTATCAACAGATGCTCGAGCCAAAGGCAGATGAACATGGAGAGATGGCCTCTGAGGAGGACAGGGTGTCCGGGAGCAACGTGGAAGCTCTGGCAACCGGGAAACTGGACGGTGAGAATACACCCGAAGAGGAGAAAACCTCTCCAACACCTCCGACTCCAGCAACATCTCCAACCCCGGCAACCACTCCCACTGAGGACAGCAAGAGCATGGAGGAGGACTCTGAGAGCTGCAGGGGTGACCAAGAGGAGAACATGAGGGGGGGTGGTGAGGACAGGGGTGCGAGGGGGGGCAGTGAGGACGGGGGTGCGAGAGGGGGTGGTAGTGAGGACGGGGGTGCGAGAGGGGGTGGTGAGGACAGGGGTGCGAGGGGTGGAGATGAGGACCGGGGTGGAGATGAGGACTGGGGTGCGAGGGGGGGTGGTGAGGACGAGGGTGCTAGGGGGGGAGGTGGAGATGAGAGTGCGAGGGGGGAGCAGCTGGAAACAGCCAGGGCCAAGTTCGTCATCCCCGAGGTGCGGCTCGACCGGACCTTCAGCCAGAGTGCAGACGCACTGTCGGCACCGCAGATTGGAGTGACAGATGAGGATGAAGAGGAGGAGGAGGAAGACTATGAAGACGAGGGAGATGAGGACAGCGATGAGAACTATCTGGAGCGCAGCGACAGCAAGCGCCACAGCATGATCGAGTCCTCGGCCTGCGAGAAGCACTGCACCCTGAGCGTGCAGAACTCCCTGCACCGCCGCACACACAGTGAGGGCAGCCTGCTGCAGGAGCCCAAGGCGCAGTGCTTCACCTCGGACAACGCACTGCACTGCCTGGAGCACGAGAACACCAAGTCTGGCTGGCTCATCCCCTCCCCAAGGACGCTGAAGAAGGAGCTAGCGAAGAATGGGGGCTCTATGCATCAGCTGTACCTGCTCTTCTCGGGACGAAAGGTAAGCACTTCAGCGCCATGACCGCATTCTAGCATTAGGTTTGATATATTATATCTTTTATAAATGCTAGTGTGTGAAAACTGCATTGTGATTGATCAACACTTCATATACATTCAGCAGTGTGAATAAAGATGGAAGGAGATTGGAAGAAAAAAGAAATACAGTATACACTTTATACAGTAATACTGCATACACTTTATACAGTAATACTGCATACACTTTATACAGTAATACTGCATACACTTTATACAGTAATACAGCAGACACGCTATACAGTAATACTGCATACACGCTATTCAGTAATACTGCATATACTTTATACAGTAATACAGCATACACGCTATTCAGTAATACAGCATACACTTTATACAGTAATACAGCATACACGCTATACAGTAATACAGCATACACGCTATACAGTAATACAGCATACACTTTATACAGTAATACTGCATACACTTTATACAGTAATACAGCATACACTTTATACAGTAATACAGCAGACACGCTATACAGTAATACAGCATACATGCTATACAGTAATACAGCATACACTTTATACAGTAATACAGCATACACTTTATACAGTAATACTGCATACACGCTATTCAGTAATACTGCATACACTTTATACAGTAATACAGCATACACTTTATACAGTAATACAGCATACACGCTATACAGTAATACAGCATACACGCTATACAGTAATACAGCTTACACTTTATACAGTAATACTGCATACACTTTATACAGTAATACAGCATACACGCTATACAGTAATACAGCATACACTTTATACAGTAATACAGCATACACGCTATACAGTAATACTGCATACACGCTATACAGTAATACAGCATACACGCTATACAGTAATACAGCATACACTTTATACAGTAATACTGCATACACTTTATACAGTAATACAGTATACATGTTACACACTTTTGGCTCAGCAGCTTGGCAAAAACAAAACATCAGTTTTTAACAGGATTGAAACAAACCTCCCAAAGGTGCTGCGCCTATCTGCTGTCAATCTGCTTGCAAACAGGAAGCACTTTACACTCTTAACTCTTTGATTTAGTGGCTTTCAGTGTTACACAGTGTTCTAGCTGACCGTGTAATTCAGAGCTCTTTAGTGACATGCCCCAGGCCAGGATTACAGGACTAGAGGTGCCCTGATCAGCACTGATATATCAGGAGAGATCCCAACCACAGGAGGAATTAGCACAACCTGACATTGAATAGAAACATACCTGCGGACCTGTGGAAATGGAAGCCTCTGGTATCTCAACGGAAAAGCTGGGCAAGCTTACAGTGATTGAAGGAATTGATTGTCTGCAGCAGCAAGAACCTCTTGGGGCCTGTCGTGGGAATGAGCTGCTTGTTTTCTTGTGGAGATATAAGTGGCAGGTTACTAGTGCTGGTCTTCTACAGACCATTGCATTTTTATAAACGGCATCGCTGCATTGGTTAGGCGTGTGTATGTGTGTGTGCAATGGAATAGGATACAATACAATCCAGATGTCTGACAAGCTGTAGAGTCATTTCAGTGGAAACTCCAAAATTGAATCCGTTACCTCCTTACATTTGAAAATGTCAACACATTTTTTGTGACACATTGGAAGTAAAAACACCCTTAACAAACAGGTGGCTTGACCTTTTTGATGGCGTATGTAAATAAATACAAATAGAAAAACAAGCAAGCAGCAATGATAGGGGGCGGTATGGACCTCGTGACGTTTCGAGGGTGTGATATCAGAAGCTGGACTGTTTGCTTTTGGGACCCTTTTATATGATTGTTAAATATCTGAGCAGTGCAGTTTGCTCTTTGACAGGAGATGTCTTTGTCACTTGATGGAGCGTGTCAGTTCCAGTAGAGCTTGTAAAGGGTCAGTATTTACTGCTTCACTGTCCGGCTCCCTTTCGTCACGCCGCGCTGGCTTGGGAGTAGCTTCTGGGAAAGCAGGAAGAGAATGTCTGCAGTGTTCCAGTAAAACCTTTTTTTACAGTTTCCATTCAATCCACTGAGTGGAGCTCAGACACTCTGCTGCAGGGCCCTGTCTGCTGGCCTCAGAACAGAGGGATGAATAATGTAGTGGGCATTCCCACCCATTGCAGTACAGTACAATAGCATTGCTCAGAAAAGTGTCTTCATGTTTGTTTTTATGAAACAATGCCGCACAAAAACACAAGTAAAAACATTACTTAAGAGTAGCATTTAGATGTGTCTGTTTCCTTATTCATAGGGAGTGCATGTCTTGATCAGATATGAAGTTCTGCCCTGGGAGCCTCCAGTGTAAGGTCAGGTCAGCCTGTCACTGTAGCTGTGTTTACTGTACATTGAGAGGCTGCACTCTGAACAGCAGTGATTGATAGGGTCTGTGCTTATACATTGAGAGGCTGTGCTCTGAACAGCAGTGATTGATAGTGGCTGTGCTTATACATTGAGAGGCTGCGCTCTGAACAGCAGTGATTGATAGTAGCTGTGCTTGTACATTGAGAGGCTGCGCTCTGAACAGCAGTGATTGATAGTGGCTGTGCTTATACATTGAGAGGCTGCGCTCTGAACAGCAGTGATTGATAGTGGCTGTGCTTATACATTGAGAGGCTGCGCTCTGAACAGCAGTGATTGATAGTGGCTGTGCTTATACATTGAGAGGCTGCACTCTGAACAGCAGTGATTGATAGTGGCTGTGCTTACTGTACATTGAAAGGCTGCGCTCTGAACAGCAGTGATTGATAGTAGCTGTGCTTACTGTACATTGAGAGGCTGCACTCTGAACAGCAGTGATTGATAGGGTCTGTGCTTATACATTGAGAGGCTGCGCTCTGAACAGCAGTGATTGATAGGGGCTGTGCTTACTGTACATTGAGAGGCTGCGCTCTGAACAGCAGTGATTGATAGGGGCTGTGCTTACTGTACATTGAGAGGCTGCGCTCTGAACAGCAGTGATTGATAGGGTCTGTGCTTATACATTGAGAGGCTGCGCTCTGAACAGCAGTGATTGATAGGGGCTGTGCTTACTGTACATTGAGAGGCTGCGCTCTGAACAGCAGTGATTGATAGGGTCTGTGCTTATACATTGAGAGGCTGCGCTCTGAACAGCAGTGATTGATAGGGGCTGTGCTTACTGTACATTGAGAGGCTGCGCTCTGAACAGCAGTGATTGATAGGGGCTGTGCTTACTGTACATTGAGAGGCTGCGCTCTGAACAGCAGTGATTGATAGGGTCTGTGCTTATACATTGAGAGGCTGCGCTCTGAACAGCAGTGATTGATAGGGGCTGTGCTTACTGTACATTGAGAGGCTGCGCTCTGAACAGCAGTGATTGATAGGGGCTGTGCTTACTGTACATTGAGAGGCTGTGCTCTGAACAGCAGTGATTGATAGGGGCTGTGCGTATACATTGAGAGGCTGCACTCTGAACAGCAGTGATTGATAGTGGCTGTGCTTATACATTGAGAGGCTGCGCTCTGAACAGCAGTGATTGATAGGGGCTGTGCGTATACATTGAGAGGCTGCACTCTGAACAGCAGTGATTGATAGTGGCTGTGCTTATACATTGAGAGGCTGCGCTCTGAACAGCAGTGATTGATAGGGGCTGTGCCTATACATTGAGAGGCTGTGCTCTGAACAGCAGTGATTGATAGGGGCTGTGCGTATACATTGAGAGGCTACGCTCTGAACAGCAGTGATTGATAGTGGCTGTGCTGATACATTGAGAGGCTGCGCTCTGAACAGCAGTGATTGATAGTGGCTGTGCTTATACATTGAGAGGCTGCGCTCTGAACAGCAGTGATTGATAGGGGCTGTGCTTACTGTACATTGAGAGGCTGCGATGTGAACAGCAGTGATTGATAGGGGGTGCATATACATTGAGAGGCTGCACTCTGAACAGCAGTGATTGATAGTGGCTGTGCTGATACATTGAGAGGCTGCGCTCTGAACAGCAGTGATTGATATGAGAACAGACAGGCATGAATTGAATGTGGGGATAGCTAGGGGGCTTCTTGTGTGATAAAGCTGGAAGAAAACAAGGGTTTTAGTTCACAAAATGGAGCATCTCCTTGCAGGGGCACTATTAAAGTACACGTGTGTCAGTGTGCTTCAGTGTCTGCATACCTGGTTTGTTCGTTGCATTTCCATTTATCTAATACTGGTTAATAATAATTTACTTCATAGTTTTCTGCAGCTGACGGGAAAATTAAATTTCAGGTACATGTACGGTATTTAAGTTGAATGCACTGTATGTAGGGCCCTGTATTATTATTATTATTATTATTATTATTATTATTATTATTATTTATTTATTTATTTATTTATTTATTTATTTATTTCTTAGGAGACGCTCTTATCCCGGGCGATTTACAATTGTTACACGTTATTTTTACACATTATTATTATTATTATTATTATTATTATTATTATTATTATTATTATTTTATGTCAATTTCCTCAGAATTTATCCATGTCATTTAAAAAATTAGAAAATCAAATTGAACAGGTAGCTGTGTGTTACACTGAAACACATTTTACATAAATATATTTGCAGAATGTAAAGTCATCAGGAATTTCAAGTGAAAAATCTATTGAATTCAAACTGTTGTATTTATAAAGCCTGCACATGTTTTAATTTAATAGGTTAAAACCGAAAATATATTGCCTTGACTTTTCTATAAACACTGTCCTTCTGCTGTTGAGCATTTCTCATCAATGCCACATGGGGGCATGCAGAGTATGTTTCCAGTGATTTAATCACCAGCACACTAACTCCAGACAGCAATCCTTTTCTACTGCTGTTGAGCATTTCTCATCAATGCCACATGGGGGCACTGCAGAGTATGTTTCCAGTGATTTAATCACCAGCACACTAACTCCAGACAGCAATCCTTTTCTACTGCTGTTGAGCATTTCTCATCAATGCCACATGGGTGCACTGCAGAGTATGTTTCCAGTGATTTAATCACCAGCACACTAACTCCAGACAGCAATCCTTTTCTACTGCTGTTGAGCATTTCTCATCAATGCCACATGGGGGCACTGCAGAGTATGTTTCCAGTGGTTTAATCACCAGCACACTAACTCCAGACAGCAATCCTTTTCTACTGCTGTTGAGCATTTCTCATCAATGCCACATGGGGGCACTGCAGAGGTATGTTTCCAGTGATTTAATCACCAGCACACTAACTCCAGACAGCAATCCTTTTCTGCTGCTGTTGAGCATTTCTCATCAATGCCACATGGGGGCACTGCAGAGTATGTTTCCAGTGGTTTAATCACCAGCACACTAACTCCAGACAGCAATCCTTTTCTGCTGCTGTTGTAATCCTTTATGCTTGTTATGTATTTGTCATGTACTGTTGACTTCTTTTTAGATTTAGATGTATTATTTAATTATTATTGAGCCTTATCTAGTATGGATCACATTAACACATGCAGAGACTGGATTAATAGTGTGTGTGTGTGTGTGTGTGTTTAGAGTGAATAAACATGATGTTTTTTGAGAAGAGTGCACACAAGAAACGTTGTGAATGTGAATCTGATAACACATTGCACATGAACTGTGCCAGGTGGAAGGAATGTGATTTCAGCCCCTTCTGCATCACGAGTCCAGCGCTGTGCAGCTGTGCACATCCTTTATTTAAACCCTGTCTTTATCAATCACATCATCTAGGTCTACATGCATTACACAATCTGCAACAGCTACCTAATCACACCCCTTACAAAACAGCCCTGTACATTCAATACACAGGGCTGCTACTTTGCAACCAGCTGCAATGCTTTAGCATTCTGACAGTGGAGGCTGTGTGGTCTAGTGGTTAAAGAAAAGGGCTTGTAACCAGGATTCCCCGGTTCAAATCCCACCTCATCCGATGACTCATTGTGTGACCCTGAGCAAGTCACTTAACCTCCTTGTGCTCCGTCTTTCGGGTGAGACGTAATTGTAAGTGACTCTGCAGCTGATGCATAGTTCACACACCCTAGTCTCTGTAAGTCGCCTTGGATAAAGTCGTCTGCTAAATAAACAATTCGCTGGATTCATTAACATGGCAAGTAGAATTTGGGCTCCTTTTAAATTTGGTCTGCTACTTCACAGTAGTGATAGTTTGAAACAGGAGCACTTTAACTCACTCTTCCAGGTTTCTGACTGGACTTGCATTGTTCTGATCATTCCTGAACTAGTTTACCATCCCTTAAACCTGCACAACCTGCTTAACACATGTGCTGGTTATTGAACCCTACACACCCTGCACACATGTGCTGGTTATTGAACCCTACACACCCTGCACACACATGCGCTGGTTATTCAACCCTACACACCCTGCACACACATGTGCTGGTTATTAAACCCAGCACACCCTGCTTAACACATGTGCTAGTTATTGAACCCTGCACACACATGTGCTGGTTATTGAAGCCTGCGCACCCTGCACACACATGTGCTGGTTATTGAAGCCTGCGCACCCTGCACACACATGTGCTGGTTATTGAAGCCTGCGCACCCTGCACACACATGTGCTGGTTATTGAAGCCTGCGCACCCTGCACACACATGTGCTGGTTATTGAAGCCTGCGCACCCTGCACACACATGTGCTGGTTATTGAAGCCTGCGCACCCTGCACACACATGTGCTGGTTATTGAAGCCTGCGCACCCTGCACACACATGTGCTGGTTATTGAAGCCTGCGCACCCTGCACACACATGTGCTGGTTATTGAAGCCTGCGCACCCTGCACACACATGTGCTGGTTATTGAAGCCTGCACACCCTGCACACACATGTGCTGGTTATTGAACCCTGCACACCCTGCACACACATGTGCTGGTTATTAAACCCTGCACACCCTGCACACACATGTGCTGGTTATTAAACCCTGCACACCCTGCACACACATGTGCTGGTTATTAAACCCTGCACACCCTGCACACACATGTGCTAGTTATTGAACCCTGCACACCCTGCTTAACACATCATAGTAACGTAGGCACAGCATCTATTTTTACTTTCGCTGATATATTTTAGGACCTCAGGGTGACTTAAACAGAAACTCGCACAAGTACATGAACATGAGCACTGAAATCCTAATTAAATCAAAACTACCGGTACTTTTATTCTTTTATATGTTTTACATTTAAGAGGTAGATAAAAACAAACAGTTCACAAACCATGTTAGCTTTTGTGTACGAGGTACCTGAACTGAAGAACAGCTCCATGTAGGTAGACTTTTTTTTTTTTTTTCAGTATTGAGTTATTATTTACTCTATTGGAAATGTCCATGACGCGACATCGTCCACCACTGGGATACTGAAGCCTGAAGCTACCAGACCACTTGTGGGATTCTGAGCAAATTACAAATCATGAAAATCATGAAAAAAACCCAATCTTTTATTTTCACAGCTATTTCCTAATAGCAGTAGAGCCCTCATAAGAGGGCTTTCCCCTCTGATAAGACCCTTCTCATTATAATATAAAGCACCTCTTCCATGACTGCCATTGGGAATGAGAGATTTCCACTCGAAACGTCTGCATCGGCACACCTTGATTCCCTTGCTTTTCAATGATATCTCATGGCAGGCCGTGGTATTGCACGTTGCAGACTGGAGTTCTAATGAGTGGTGCTTCACTATGTAAAAAGAAGAGGAAGGGCTGCAGTATTCTTGTGCAATGAAACCAGTCTCTGGAATCGACTCCTTGGTCTGCCTGACTTCATACAGCTATACAGTGACACACAGCCCCAAATGGGAAATCCATTCGAAATATAAAAAAGCACTAGCTTTACTTACAGAAGGACTGGGTATATGTATTTGTGTTTAATATTGCAATAGAAATATGTGTGTATTTGATATACAGAATTTTATATAGTATGTCGTTTAGAATGCAGCCAGTGAGCCAAATGCCTCCCAGGCACAAATATTTACTACTAAACATTATGGTACTTTCAGAGTATTAATCATCATGTACTACCAGCACGAAGATGCCTTTGATTGTGTGTGTGAATGGTGCGCACATATAGGATAGATAAGGATTGCTGATGGATGCAGTGTGAGTTACACCAGAGGTGTAGTAGGTCTGGAATCTGAGAAATGCCATTTCATGCCCGTTAGAAACATGTGCATAGAAAAAGACCACACTATCATTATCTGAAGAGGCACTGTCGATCTAGGCATTATGCTGTGGATAACAGCACTCATTATATCATCACATTGTGCATTGTTTTTGACAAAGGACCGTAATGGAAAGAGGGTCACTGTGTTTAAAGTGAATGCGTGGATGGTGTGTTTCTGGCACACATCTCCGTTGAGGCAGGATCCCTTTAAGAGAGATTTAAAGTCCCTCTTTTTCCATGTGTTTTCTTGTGATAGAGAAAACGTAGGAAATGTTTAATGATATGTTAACACTGTAAGACTTCACTTTTTTTTTTTTTTTAATTCATTACTGCATGAAATGTGTTAATTCCTGTTCCTGTTAATTGCAAGTTGCTCTGGATGGCAGGTCTTCAGTACTGTGTGCCAGTGAACGTGACGATTCTTGTCAGTGTGCAGCTGGCGGTAGCAGTGCCAGGCTGTTTGCCACATTGTTCAGGATTAGGCTCTGTAAGGCCGCAGACCAGCCTGACAAAGTAAAGATCAGAGACTGGTACATCAACCTTTAAAAATACACAGCACACCCTCAAGATCATCCGCACAGACCAGCCTGACAAAGTAAAGATCAGAGACTGGTACATCTCCCTTTCAGATACACAGCACACCCTCGAGATCATCCTCACAGACCAGCCTGACAAAGTAAAGATCAGAGTCTGGTACATCTCCCTTTCAGATACACAGCACACCCTCGAGATCATCCTCACAGACCAGCCTGACAAAGTAAAGATCAGAGTCTGGTACATCAACCTTTAAAAATACACAGCACACCCTCAAGATCATCCGCACAGACCAGCCTGACAAAGTAAAGATCAGAGACTGGTACATCTCCCTTTCAGATACACAGCACACCCTCGAGATCATCCTCACAGACCAGCCTGACAAAGTAAAGATCAGAGTCTGGTACATGTCCCTTTAAAAATACACAGCACACCCTCGAGATCATCCTCACAGACCAGCCTGACAAAGTAAAGATCAGAGTCTGGTACATCAACCTTTAAAAATACACAGCACACCCTCAAGATCATCCGCACAGACCAGCCTGACAAAGTAAAGATCAGAGTCTGGTACATCTCCCTTTCAGATACACAGCACACCCTCGAGATCATCCACACAGACCAGCCTGACAAAGTAAAGATCAGAGACTGGTACATCTCCCTTTCAGATACACAGCACACCCTCGAGATCATCCTCACAGACCAGCCTGACAAAGTAAAGATCAGAGTCTGGTACATCTCCCTTTCAGATACACAGCACACCCTCGAGATCATCCACACAGACCAGCCTGACAAAGTAAAGATCAGAGACTGGTACATCTCCCTTTCAGATACACAGCACACCCTCGAGATCATCCTCACAGACCAGCCTGACAAAGTAAAGATCAGAGACTGGTACATCTCCCTTTCAGATACACAGCACACCCTCGAGATCATCCTCACAGACCAGCCTGACAAAGTAAAGATCAGAGACTGGTACATGTCCCTTTAAAAATACACAGCACACCCTCGAGATCATCCTCACAGACCAGCCTGACAAAGTAAAGATCAGAGACTGGTACATGTCCCTTTAAAAATACACAGCACACCCTCGAGATCATCCTCACAGACCAGCCTGACAAAGTAAAGATCAGAGACTGGTACATGTCCCTTTAAAAATACACAGCACACCCTTGAGATCATCCTCACAGACCAGCCTGACAAAGTAAAGATCAGAGACTGGTACATCTCCCTTTCAGATACACAGCACACCCTCGAGATCATCCTCACAGAGTGCGCAGTGCTCCCGCAGTCTCATCCAATTGATCAGGCTCTCAATGCGCTTGTCAGCTTTGTAGGGATTAACTCACACTCTCATTTGTGTTTCCTGCTTTATTTGCACTTTTTCTCAGCATTGCAGCAGCATACTGTTCCTAAGTCTTATGAATTGTATTAGTGATTTTACATCAGAAGGGCTAACGTTGCAAAAATCTATAACCTATTTTGGCACTTTGTGCACTTATCATCGTTGTTAATTTTTATATTGAGACTTTTTAAAATTTTTGTAATGGTTAAAATACAAAATAGCAAATAGGCATAAATTGATTTCTTCGTATATGACATTGTATTCTGCCAAAAAGTGTAAATAATATACTTTAAATGTGATTGTTACTGCTAAGCTAGTAATACCTTTCTACACCTTTTGGGGGCGCACTGCATGCACTACCCAAGTCACCTGTAACAAGGCTCAGCGGTTGTCTGTTTTTCCACTAGCAGTTGTTGGTACTCGGTGGTCACTAGAACAATAAGGGCATTTTAAAAAGCGTGGGGAATCCCAAATGTGGGTCTCCACAACTACTTCCTGTACTTGCTTCCACTCATACTGTACGTGGGCTCTTACACTCAGTAATCATGGAAACTATTTCATGCAGCAACCCCTCCAACCACAAAGCCTCTGCTTGTTCCAGTGCAGGGGGCTACTTCCTGTACCCCCTGCACCTCAGTAACTTCCTGTAGCCCCCAGCTTGTTCCAGCTGCTCCTGAGTAACTTCCTGTCACCTTGTGCTGCTGTGCGGGGTGCTGTCTTTAAAATGAAGAGTCACTTTAGATAAGTCTCTAGCGTATAAATCAGAGCAGTATTTATATCAATCAACCCTGTATCTTTAGGGCATCCACAAACTAAATGTTATTGCCTAGACTTATACATTTGGGGCCAGGCATGATTTTAGTACTAGTCGAAAACTTATTTGGTCAAGTGGCTGTATTTCTTATCCATTTATCTAGCAGCCCTCCTGCCCATTTAACCAGCCAGCAGCTTGCATTGCCTGACCCATCTGTAACAACTGGAGAATCTGTGAAAGCCATCTACATCTGTACTAATGAGGGTCCAAAACCAATGGCCAGCCTAAAACACTGTGGATAGCAGCAGCAGGGTTGTCTTTCTTGAAAATTGCATGCTGCATAATTCTTAAGGGTTAGATACATTCTACATAATAAGATATTCAGATTTCTAAAAGTACCAATGCAGTTGTGAGGGACTGTTGCTTGAATACCAGTCCCTAGGGGGAGCAGCATGCTGGAAGGCAGTAGGCTGCTGTACCCTTCACAGTGAAATGCAGTTTGTGTTTCTGTGTGAGTGGGCACGGGCAGCCCCTTCACAGTGAAATGCAGTTTGTGTTTCTGTGCGAGTGGGCACGGGCAGCCCCTTCACAGTGAAATGCAGTTTGTGTTTCTGTGCGAGTGGGCACGGGCAGCCCCTTCACAGTGAAATGCAGTTTGTCTTTCTGTGCGAGTGGGCACGGGCAGCCCCTTCACAGTGAAATGCAGTTTGTGTTTCTGTGCGAGTGGGCACGGGCAGCCCCTTCACAGTGAAATCCAGTTTGTCTTTCTGTGCGAGTGGGCACGGGCAGCCCCTTCACAGTGAAATGCAGTTTGTCTTTCTGTGCGAGTGGGCACGGGCAGCCCCTTCACAGTGAAATCCAGTTTGTCTTTCTGTGCGAGTGGGCACGGGCAGCCCCTTCACAGTGAAATGCAGTTTGTCTTTCTGTGCGAGTGGGCACGGGCAGCCCCTTCACAGTGAAATGCAGTTTGTCTTTCTGTGCAAGTGGGCACAGGCAGCAGCAAAGGTACATCTTGATAACAGCCTTAAAAATAGAACCATCATGTTTGTAAAAGTTCCAGGCTGACTCTGGGCCCGTTACCCATACAGTACAAGTTGTCTCCACACACATATAAGCAGTACTGTCTCTCATAGATAAACCCTTTTTATTTTGAAGCACGTTCAATAACAACAAACCCTGGATACTGGCTGGTGTTCAAGGACTGGGATGACGGTACTGGTGATTGTTTGTCGAGTAGGAGATTTCTTCCCTACACTGACTGATTTAAGATGTGGATCTCATCAAGCCCGCCCTGGTTGAACCCTTCATTCTCCTACCCTGCGTCTGTCTGCCTGTTTGACATCTATTGCCAATTGAAACCACAGGGGGTTCATTGACTCAGAAACTAGTGGTTAATCTCCATCTTCTGTAACCAGGGCAAGTCTTGGCTGAATAAAGCCCTGCTTGGGTTAACAAACAATCCTTATAAAAGTTTACAACAGTACATTTGAACAGTGGTTTTGCAGTTTTCAATGCTAGTCCCATGGTTATACTTTGCATTTACCATGGTTTGCCTTTTTTAATGCTTTACCATACCTCTATGTTAATTACAGTGTTTACCTATGCTTTACCTTGTGTTAACTGCTTTGTTACACTTTGCTGTGCTTTTACTATGGGAAAAGTATCAGGTAAGAAACACCTTGATTGATTAAGGCGATTTGTGAAAAGGGTTTTTAAGCGTGCCGGTAGATTCTTCTCAGTCATAAGGAACAGAGGCTGTGGTCCAGTGGTCCCGGCTCAGCCACTGACTCACTGTGTGACCTTGAGCAAGTCACTGAACCTCCTTGTGCTCCGTCTTTCAGGTGAGACGTTGTTGTAAGTGACTCTGTAGCTGATGCATTGCTCACACCCCCTTAGTCTCTGTAAGTTGCCTTGGATAAAGACATCTGCTAAATAAACAAATAATAACAGGAATGGGCTTGGTCATTTTAAAATTGATTTTTTGGTGGTTCATTTAAAAAAACTGAAGCATCAATTAGATTTTTATTCAGGTTTTGTTTCATTGCTCATGTGTTGGTGATTTGAATGTGTGTGTTACTGGAAGTAATTAAATTGAGATAGGGATTCTCAAGCACTCCACAGCATCAATGCTTCTGCATAAATAAATGATAATCATTGCTCCATTTGACTTGTGCAGTCCATAAAGGGTATTAGAAAGTACTGTGCATTTGTCATTTGAGGTGGACAATTTAAACTATTTCAGTATTATGATACAGGTTTCCAGTAATGCTTTCGTTTCCCTTAATGTGTCATTTTTCAGTAATTATGCAAAGGGTAGCCGATGGCTGTGCCTTTCTGACGTTCAAACCCTTCGGAGAGCGATCGTTTATTCGATCAGTGCCGCTCCTGCCTCAGCAGCTTGTGAAAGCGGGAACTGGAAGGTAACACAAGGTTTATTTTGATTCGGTTTAGGTAGGTGTTGCTACAGCAACACCACTGCAGAGTCGTAACAAACTGTAAGGAATGACATCAGGGGCCCTTGGCCTGGCAGATTGTTGTTCAGTTAAACAGTGAAACTCGGTATTCCCCACAGCTTCATATAAGCAGCCCCAGCTCAACAGGCTTCGATTCTGATTCATTCTGTCATGTGTTTATAAATATGAGGAACATATGGCACTGTTTGTATCAGAGTACTAGCTGTTGCTATGGTGCCCTAGGCCTGCCTTTATAACTATAGCGACGGGCCGCACGTGTTGTTAAAGGCCATTTAGGTATATGCTGTTTGCATTTAATTGCGTCTCTAAGGATATGTATGCTGTAGCTGCCCTGGACACACCATGACAAGGGTATTAGCACTGCAGAATATGAAGTGCACCCAGCCAGACCAACAGAACAGCTGCTGCTTCCACCAAGCTTGTAGTCTTGCCAGCTCATGTAACACATGGCAGGCTACACAGTGCAGCGTTTGTGTTGCCTAGTTTGCAAGTACAAGCAACAGCAAATCTGCACTCCACGTGCTATGGGAGCAGTTGTAAAACCGCCCTCATATAGAATTGTGATGTCACATAACAGTGTAGGCAGATGCTATTCAGCTTAGTGACGGCATGCATCCTATACAGCTAGTCCTTAATGAGCACCTTCAGGAACAGTGGGGGCCCAGGGACCAATGCAGGGGGCCCAAAGAACGTGCTGTTGTGAACAAGTTTTAATAAGGATGTAACACAATCGATAGAAATTGATCCCAACCGCTCCTGTATATCTGCTGAGTCGCAACACCGACTCAGCACACCCGGCCTTCAGTCTAAAACAGGGAACGCTTGCAAACAAGCTTGTGTGATGAGTTGAATCAACACAGAGTTCAGGATTTCAGCTGCCCATTCAATGACATGATGACAATACGTACATATGATTTATTTAAAATAGATTGACAAAACCCAGGGTTATCGGGGTAAAAAAATAAAAAAAATAATACTTTTCTAAATAGGTCTAAGGGGGTGGGGTTTTTTTTTTGGTTATCAGTTAAAAATGCAAGCCCAACTGATAACAATTATTTTTTTTCTAATGGGTCTGATATACTTATATTGCAGTGAATTCATTATCTTTATCATTTACTCCTTGATTTCAAGCAGACCCTTCTGTTGTGGGCTGGTCTTGAGATCTGACATCACATCTGACTTGACAGACAAAATAATGAAACTTTCTTTGGGTGCTATTCATGCAAATATGACCAACATTCCCCCTTTCATTGACAGCATGTAAAGAACACATTTACTTGGCAGGATATCTTGTAAAATGATTAAAGGCAGCTCCTACACTATTCTCAAAGATGTTTGGACTGGGCTGATAAACAGCCTCTTCACAGTGACTGAACTACACTGTCTCTGCTGCCCCTGCTAATCACTTTGTGTGGTATGCAGAAGAATTGGAGGTTGATCTCTCACTTCAATTCTGACCTTTAACAGCTGTGGGCTCTGAAGTCTCTTTACATAACTTTGTACTAGTTTGATATAAATACCAGTCCAGGATTTACCCTTTTAATTTAAGACTAATGCCTTCTTTCTGTCCAGTGTCATCTGTTCTACTGTCTCACCTGTTTGTTTACAAAAGCTGTGTGAATTCTGCAGTTATATTAACCTAGAAACAGGTTGACTGGATATTAATATTTGCAGTTTGAAAGCAAAACGTTACATTTTACTCAAAGCATCAGTACCACACTGGCAGCTAGTACTTAAAAAACACACATGTTAGACATGTTATCAGGTTTTCTTTTCATACAGTATGTGCCCAAAATTCTTTCCAAAAACTAGAAGAGTTAGTAGAGATCATGATTGGAATGTGAAGTAATATTACAATGAGGTACTGAGGCCATTCAGGGAGTTCTTAGACTTCAAAAAGCAGGCATTGTTTCAGCATCCTGTTACAGGAAGAAGCAAGGCCTGCAGGAAGTGGGCGTCTCCAGAGTCACCAGGAAGTATTTGAGGGATACAAGAATTCCAGTATCTTGTGTGGATGGAAGCTTTCGTCTCCATCTCATGCTCAACACAAGTTGAATCAATAGCTGTGTCACGCCTCCTCCTCCTCCTCCTCCTCCTCCTCGTCTCTCTCGCTCAATATCTTCTCATCGGCTCTCATGAATTATTGAATCGGGTTAATGTGGCTACAATTCTTAATCTAGTGGTGATGGAATGTTATTCTATCAGGAGCCACACTTATTATTAAGCATTGGTATGAAACAAAACAACTTTATTCTAGCAATCTTAAACATAAGCTTAGTTATTTCACAAGAATATGGATTGCATATTAGCAGCAGGATCCATTCCAGGCTTTATTATGAACTTCAATAGCTTAAAGAGCCACACAAAAAAAGTGTGTGTGTATGTGTGTATATATATATATATATATATATATATATATATATATATATATATATATATATATATACAGTACTGTGCAAAAGTTTTAGGCAGGTGTGAAAAAATGCTGTAAAGTAAGAATACTTTCAAAAATAGACATGTTAATAGATTATATTTATCAATTAACTAAATGCAAAGTGAGTGAACAGAAGAAAAATCTAAATCAAAACCAGATTTGGTGTGACCACCCTTTGCCTTCAAAACAGCATCAATTCTTCTAGGTACACTTGCACAAAGTCAGGGATTTTGTTGGCATATAGTCAGGTGTATGATTAAACAATTATACCAAACAGGTGCTAATGATCATCAATTCAATATGTAGGTTGAAACACAATCATTAACTGAAACAGAAACAGCTGTGTAGGAGGAATAAAACTGGGTGAGGAACAGCCAAACTCAGCTAACAAGGTGAGGTTGCTGAAGACAGTTTACTGTCAAAAGTCATACACCATGGCAAGACTGAGCACAGCAACAAGACACAAGGTAGTTATACTGCATCAGCAAGGTCTCTCCCAGGCAGAAATTTCAAGGCAGACAGGGTTTCCAGATGTGCTGTCCAAGCTCTTTTGAAGAAGCACAAAGAAACGGGCAACGTTGAGGACCGTGAGATGCAGTGGTCGGCCAAGGAAACTTACTGCAGCAGATGAAAGACACATCATGCTTACTTCCCTTGCAATCAGAAGATGTCCAGCAGTGCCATCAGCTCAGAATTGGCAGAAAACAGTGGGACCCTGGTACACCCATCTACTGTCTGGAGAAGTCTGGTCAGAAGTGGCCTTCATGGAAGACTTGCGCCAAAAAGCCATACCTCCGACGTGGAAACAAGGCCAAGCGACTCAACTACGCACGAAAACACAGGAACTGGGGTGCAGAAAAATGGCAGCAGGTGCTCTGGACTGATGAGTCAAAATTTGAAATATTTGGCTGTAGCAGAAGGCAGTTTGTTCGCCGAAGGGCTGGAGAGCGGTACACGAATGAGTATGTGCAGGCAACAGTGAAGCATGGTGGAGGTTCCTTGCAAGTTTGGGGCTGCATTTCTGCAAATGGAGTTGGGGATTTGGTCAGAATTAATGGTCTCCTCAATGCTGAGAAGTACAGGCAGATACTTATCCATCATGCAATACCATCAGGGAGGCATCTGATTGGCCCCAAATTTATTCTGCAGCATGACAACGACCCCAAACATACAGCGAAAGTCATTAAGAACTATCTTCAGCGTAAAGAAGAACAAGGAGTCCTGGAAGTGATGGTATGGCCCCCACAGAGCCCTGATCTCAACATCATCGAGTCTGTCTGGGATTACATGAAGAGAGAGAAGCAACTGAGGCTGCCTAAATCCACAGAAGAACTGTGGTTAGTTCTCCAAGATGTTTGGGCCAACCTACCTGCCGAAGTTCCTTCAAAAACTGTGTGCAAGTCTACCTAGAAGAACTGATGCTGTTTTGAAGGCAAAGGGTGGTCACACCAAATATTGATTTGATGTAGATTTTTCTTCTGTTCACTCACTTTGCATTTTGTTAATTGATAAATATAAACTATTAACATGTCTATTTTTGAAAGCATTCTTACTTTACAGCATTTTTTCACACCTGCCTAAAACTTTTGCACAGTACTGTGTATATATATATATATATATATATATATAAACTACACACAGTAATGCGGTTGTCGGGGTCCATACTTAGGAGACGAGTTGTTTGTGTTTTGTCTTAAAACAAATATTGCCATTTTGTTTCCCGAAATGATTTACAATGCCCACAAGCCAAATTAATATTCATATATAAAAATAAAATGCTCGTATTTGCTACAAATGACAGAAATACCTAGTACTTATTTACCGTCTCACCAGAATGTGCGCGATGGTCTCAAAAAAAGGCAAATGAAACAGAGTTCTGCTTGTTCTTCTACTTGTTCTTGGTGAAAGAACCTTCTTTCTTCCAGACCGAGGGAGCGTTGTGACAGTACCAGGAGTCTTGTACTTCTTGATAATAGAAACAATAGTTATAATTTTCTGCCTAAGCTCTTCAGATAGCTCTTTACTTTTTTCCATATATATATATATATATATATATCAATTATTGTTAGTATTACTCTGTTTTAATATAATTGAGTGTATGAACCACTGTAGTTGGAGATCTATGTAGTTGGTGGTCCACATATGAAAGGTGCTATATAAAATAAAAATTGATTGATTGATCTGGTCAACATTCCCTACCCAGTGTATGACTTGTTGGTCCAGGACTTCAGTCATACCACTATTTAGAGAGGAAAGCCACAAATGGGGAACCAACAGTGATGACTGTGCTTGAAGTCTTTGGTGACAAAGGCAGTCAACCAACCTAGCCTTGCTGGGGACCATGCTGTAAATCTGTGCCTCTGCTGAGTGCAGGTAGGTGCTGGGGACCTTGCTGTAAATCTGTGCCTCTGCTGAGTGCAGGTAGGTGCTGGGGACCTTGCTGTAAATCTGTGCCTCTGCTGAGTGCAGGTAGGTGCTGGGGACCTTGCTGTAAATCTGTGCCTCTGCTGAGTGCAGGTAGGTGCTGGGGACCTTGCTGTAAATCTGTGCCTCTGCTGAGTGCAGGTAGGTGCTGGGGACCTTGCTGTAAATCTGTGCTTCTGCTGAGTGCAGGTAGGTGCTGGGGACCATGCTGTAAATCTGTGCCTCTGCTGAGTGCAGGTAGGTGCTGGGGATCATGCTGTAAATCTGTGCCTCTGCTGAGTGCAGGTAGGTGCTGGGGATCATGCTGTAAATCTGTGCCTCTGCTGAGTGCAGGTGTAACAGAGCTGAGGGATTCGTTACCAGAGCCATATTTCACAGCCATCTCCTGGTCTTGCATATTACTTTTGTTTCTGGACTCAAGAATGAAGTGTATCTAGTTTTATAACGCCAGTCGAGTCCAGTAACGTATTAGTCCAAAGGCACAACTCTAACTACTATCTTAATTGTGTTAATAAAATGCTTCTCTAGAATGGACCATTTAAAAAGCAGCCACCTTGAGTAACGTGCAGTTCTGCTAGTTGTGGAAATGCAGTGTAGCAGCAATGTGCAGCAGTCCTGGAGTCCATGTTTAGACTTGGCACTAGGTTAGGTTGCTTTGTGGTAGCTTTGTGGTAGTGTTTTGTTAACATGGGCCCCATAAGAGCAGAGGTTGTTTTTCTTTTTGTTCTATTCAATGCTTTATACAATACCAGGAAACATGGCCTGTGGTTCACATTATATTGTTTCAATTCATTGAAAACGCGCTCTCAAGGAAAAGCAATTTAAAGGCGCTCGTTCTCAAGCGTGCGTTTTTGTAGCGTAAAAGTCACAATGTAACGGAAGGAAGTGTTGGGCAGAGAGGAAGTTGGCTGCAGGTCACCTGAGTGGGTTTTAGAGCTTTTCATGTGCACTTCTTGAGATAACTCATGGTATGAAATGCACCATTGTCCTGCATTAAAAAAAGAAATCCCATTCATTGTATAAGTGGCTTTTCCATTTCGCCAGCTTGTGCCCTGACAGCTGCAGTGGTATCTGGTTCCATGCTGTGTATTAGAAACCAGTTCAATCTACTGCGGAGAAGCTGCTGTCTCCTGTACAACAAGCTGAACTCTGTCTCTGTTTCAAGTCAGCTTCAATAGGAAAACTAGAGCAACACCTATGAATGTCTGTAGTGATGGGTCCATACAGTATGCCTACATTAAAGTACAGCAGTGGATTCTGTCCATTGGGGTGTGTTGCCATGTGTCCTTGTTTATTTATGAGGATAGTCTCTGAGATGCAGCAGCTCCTTGGTAATGGCGTAGTTTATCCACCAGGGTGGACAAGGAGGCTTTAAAACAGCACCAGACCTCATCACAATGATTCAGTATGTATCTTTACAAACACAGCACCTCATGTACAGTGCTCATGTTGTTTTGGCGCAGCTGGGTGTCTGTAGACACAAAGAGGTTACGTATCCTACTGCAGAGGCCAGTCAGTGACTCCGTGGCTGGGATGTAATTGGATCCAGGGACAGCTGGACCTTGCCTGCTCCCCACGGCACTTCTCAGCTTCCAGTTCATTTGTGAACTCTTGCCTGCTTCTCTCACATGTAGCCAAATGGGACACAATATTCAGGGTTATCTGATTGCTCTATGATCTTTCAAGGGTGTGGGGGAGCTGCCCTCATTGTTCTGTTGTATTTCTTTATTTGAATATAAACACCCAGCATGCATTGGGAAAAAGTGCTTTATTAACTCAGCCACCATGATGTTGAAGTATTAAAAACAAACCCGGTTTCCTGAACTCAGTAACATTTTAAATACAATGTAACTTGGTAGCAATTTATACAAGCCTCCCTTCATTTTCGTATATAGTGAAGGTAATAAAGGGTTAATGAGTCACACCTTGCCTGTAAACACAGACACATTCCCCCCAGAAAGTTTGAAAGTTCATACTAGCTAGCGGAAGGTTAGTGGGATACTTCCTGTAGTTCTATGAGGATATGAGGTTGACTTTCATCCAGGTATTCTTTATTCTGTTCAGGAGACAATAGAAACTTCACTGGGAATGGACGTTCGGCACAGTTACAGTCCCTACAGAGGGACTGAGCTTTCCTTCCTTTTACTGGGCAGTCAGTCATTTCCCTTCAGACTGCTCGGAGCACCCTGGCTTCAACACTGCGTTTGTCTTCCAAATAAGGCTTATCTGGTTTAGCAGCGCTGGGATTTCAGTTCCCATGGTCCTTCCTAAAATAAAATGTTCTAGGAAGCTGTGAGTGATTGCAGCGTTGTATTTAGTTTTTAGCTCCACTTCCCTGGTTGTATTGGAATTTATTGTATGCAAGCCACAGTAGTGCACAGTGTTAGACTTGCCCCACAGTTACAAATGTGAAGCAGGTCCCTTTCAGCATCTTCAACAGCAAGTCTAAAAAGGTTTGCCTTGTTTAAAGTCATGTATCTAGATTTCCAAACAGACTGCTAGTAGCTGACATGGTCACAAGAGATCCTCGACTCCTGTTCAGTTCTTATCGATGTTTGTCTAAACTTTTGCCTTGCCTGCGTAATTGCGTATTTGGACAGTGTTCCAAAATAGCTCCAATCCGACTGGCTAAAGCAAACAAAAATATCAGTTGCATGATTGTAGCTTTGTTTTTTTATTAAGTTAAGAATAATATGTCAAATCAGCTTTTCATAATATGTTTATATTGCTGTACTTGTACAGCATATGTTTGCTGGGAGATTTAAGCTAATGAGATAAATAGGCAGGTACATTTTTATAACAGTTATTACACTTGCTGATAACGTGCTTTTTTGTTCTCTTCCGAACAGTGAATTCTAATTAAACACCAAAGTCACAAATAATGAAAAAGCACAGATCAAAATGATGTGTTTTTTTACAACTGTTTGTTCAAAACAACTCTGGACATTTCTTAAAATATGCGAGAGTTGATAGAAAAGTATGCTATTGGGTTTTCTTGTAGTTTTGCAATATGAGCTTGCATTTGTTTATTAAAATATCTGTTAACCCTTTAGGGTCCTGTTTTTACTTTTGTGGCGATTAACTAAAAAGGTTACAGGTTCATGTCATACATGAAATGAATGTGCACACACAGGGCTTCCATGAACAAAAAGTCTGAGACTCACCCTGTTTAGTACAGATAATAAAAACCACAGAAAGAGACTTTTTAGAAGAAAAAAAAACAATCATTTATTTATACAATTTATTTTAGCATGGCCAGCTCAAATCTGACAGTGCACAATGAAACTTCAACATTTAGGGAACATGGAAACAATGTTTGAACAAATTGGATAATAAATAAAGGAATTATGGCCATATATACAAAAGGGACCAAAAGCAACAAAAAATGTGCAAAAGAAAAAACAACTCCTTCAAATGATTCGTCCCAGGGACCCTGATCATGTGGTGCCAGATGGAGCTCTTCACTGTGGCTAAAAGTCCTGCAAGGTGGCAACCATGGCAACCTAACCCTAACAGCTGACTTGTCTCGTGCATCTGATCCACAAACACAAAAACAAATATATATTTATTGGAAAATAGGTCCTTGTGCCTTCGATGTCGCCATTTCTCTTCTTTTGTAAAGATTTTGTCTGAAAGTGTTTACTGCACCGAGGTAGGTCTGTCTTACAGCGCAGCAGTAACATTGCAAAACACTCGCATTCATGGCTCTCTCCTGACATGGTCCAATGCCCGGAATGCACGAATAGGACCTCGTTTTGAAGCTCAGACTCTGCTCTTCGCAAAGGTGTATCACCAGCAGAGCTGTCTCTTACAGTGCCTGAGTAAAAAGAGTTAAGCGCCAGGTCGCTGGCAGGATGTTTAACATTAGGCGGACCCTATGGAACACTACTGAGGATCAAAATGTAAAAGAGAAATGAGGTGAAAAGGGTGAACATGTTTTCTCTGATTTATGAACTTGTTTTCTCTGTATATGATTTTCAGTCTGTAGTGTCAGCTAATCATTTATTTAAAGAGACTCATAAATGTGTCTTGCTCTTGTGTCTTTCTATTTCAGTAATATGTGTAAATTGTGCTTGCTTTCCATGATACCCATGTGGTCTTGCTTGCGTTCATTAAATCCATTAACTGAAGGGAGTCATTCGTAACAGTGGGGATGTTTCATTTCTTAGCATACAGTACTGCTGCTGTTCTGTGCTGGCAGGGCTCCCAAAGCTCCGCCTTGGTTCTGATGGGCCCACCCCCTTTAGCTGTAGCCAGTCAGCAGCTGGGGAATAAGAAGTGTAACACTCCCCTACACAGCATGCTGCTTTACACATTCCATGGCAGTGTCTGCAGAGCACTGATTGTTAGGCTCTGTGCCAGAGTCAATACAACATGTTCATTGTTAGCAGACCAGCAGAGAGCTGTGTGTCCCCATTCTGTAGATGAACAAAGCCTTGCTTAATGCTGGATGCTGGGCTAGTGTGCCTGTGCCAATCCTGTAGTAGATATCAGAGTATCGGGGTACCTTCAGCTTGTTTCACCTCCACTGATAAGATCCTGAACGCTGGAATGTATGATGCAGACTGTTCTCTTGCTGTTTCCCCATCAGCTCAGCGGAGGCGACTCGGAGTGCAGCTGTGAAGAGGGACAGGACGGCTCCAAGAAGAAGACCACTAAAAACCTGTAAGTCACAAGGGCAATATGATTCATTGAATGAATAGGTTCCTGCTTTCTGAACCCACACATTTAAAGGAACATACCTCTAGAGATATACAAGTATTGTGTACATCATTATTGCATTGACGTTTTAAACTACTTTGTGTTTCTCTATAGCCACAGAAAGTGTTATTTTCATGCAGTTTGTAATGTGATCCTGGCTGGCCTCATTGTTGGGAAGTGTCCTGCAGGCAGGCCTGTGCAGGGAAGAGGGCTCTGGGGGACTCTGTGGGAGGGAGGATTCAGGGAGGGGGCAGCAGACTGGGGGCCTCTCTGATAGGATCATGCTGCACACAGGCTGGGGGCCTCTCTGATAGGATCATGCTGCACACAGGCTGGGGGCCTCTCTGATAGGATCATGCTGCACACAGGCTGGGGGCCTCTCTGATAGGATCATGCTGCACACAGGCTGGGGGCCTCTCTGATTGGATCACGCTGCACACAGGCTGGGGGCCTCTCTGATAGGATCATGCTGCACACAGGCTGGGGGCCCCTCTGATAGGATCATGCTGCACACAGGCTGGGGGCCCCTCTGATAGGATCATGCTGCACACAGGCTGGGGGCCTCTCTGATAGGATCATGCTGCACACAGGCTGGGGGCCTCTCTGATAGGATCATGCTGCACACAGGCTGGGGGCCCCTCTGATTGGATCATGCTGCACACAGGCCTGGGACCCCTCTGATAGGAACATGCTGCAGGCTGGGGGCCCCTTTGATAGGAACACGCTGCAGGCTGGGGGCCCCTCTGATAGGAACACGCTGCAGACTGGGGGCCCCTCTGATAGGAGCAGACTGGGGGCCCTTCTGATAGGAACACGCTGCAGGCTGGGGGCCCCTCTGATAGGAACACGCTGCAGGCTGGGGGCCCCTCTGATAGGAGCACGCTGCAGGCTGGGGGCCCCTCTGATAGAAGCACGCTGCAGGCTGGAGGCCCCTCTGATAGGAACACGCTGCAGGCTGGGGTCCCGTCTGATAGGAGCACGCTGCAGGCTGGGGGCCCCTCTGATAAGAACAAGTTGCACACGGAGCAGCTGCCTTTCATTCATTTTTACCAGAGCACTCCCCTGAAATCAGCCTGTCAGAAATGCATGCAGAGCACCAATAGTGCGCTCATCAAAAAAGAAAAAGAAATGCAGTTTCAGGACCATGTTTCTGTATTGTGGGTTACAGTGAAATGTTAAATACTGTGCTGTTGAAAGTATATTTCAGAAGGTTGTTATTAGCCCATTTTAAAAGGGATTGAAGGAAGCTCCAATAAGGGAACTTTACATTAGTAACTGTACTGTCCTCCAGATTAACTCACACATCCAAGTCGAGTTTACTTTACATTAGTAACTGTACTGTCCTCCAGATTAGCTCACACATCCAAGTCGAGTTTACTTTACATTAGTAACTGTACTATCCTCCAGATTAGCTCACACATCCAAGTCGAGTTTACTTTACATTAGTAACTGTACTATCCTCCAGATTAGCTCACACATCCAAGTCGAGTTTACTTTACATTAGTAACTGTACTATCCTCCAGATTAGCTCACACATCCAAGTCGAGTTTACTTTACATTAGTAACTGTACTATCCTCCAGATTAACTCGCACATCCAAGTCGAGTTTACTTTACATTAGTAACTGTACTATCCTCCAGATTAACTCGCACATCCAAGTCGAGTTTACTTTACATTAGTAACTGTACTATCCTCCAGATTAACTCGCACATCCAAGTCGAGTTTACTTTACATTAGTAACTGTACTATCCTCCAGATTAACTCACACATCCAAGTCGAGTTTACTTTACATTAGTAACTGTACTATCCTCCAGATTAGCTCACACATCCAAGTCGAGTTTACTTTACATTAGTAACTGTACTATCCTCCAGATTAGCTCACACATCCAAGTCGAGTTTACTTTACATTAGTAACTGTACTATCCTCCAGATTAGCTCACACATCCAAGTCGAGTTTACTTTACATTAGTAACTGTACTATCCTCCAGATTAGCTCACACATCCAAGTCGAGTTTACTTTACATTAGTAACTGTACTATCCTCCAGATTAGCTCACACATCCAAGTCGAGTTTACTTTACATTAGTAACTGTACTATCCTCCAGATTAGCTCACACATCCAAGTTGAGTTTACTTTACATTAGTAACTGTACTGTCCTCCAGATTAGCTCGCACATCCAAGTTGAGTTTACTTTACATTAGTAACTGTACTGTCCTCCAGATTAGCTCACACATCCAAGTCGAGTTTACTTTACATTAGTAACTGTACTGTCCTCCAGATTAGCTCACACATCCAAGTCGAGTTTACTTTACATTAGTAACTGTACTGTCCTCCAGATTAACGCACACATCCAAGTCGAGTTTACTTTACATTAGTAACTGTACTATCCTCCAGATTAACTCGCACATCCAAGTCGAGTTTACTTTACATTAGTAACTGTACTATCCTCCAGATTAACTCACACATCCAAGTCGAGTTTACTTTACATTAGTAACTGTACTATCATCCAGATTAACTCACACATCCAAGTCGAGTTTACTTTACATTAGTAACTGTACTATCCTCCAGATTAGCTCACACATCCAAGTTGAGTTTACATTAGTAACTGTACTATCCTCCAGATTAACTCACACATCCAAGTCGAGTTTACTTTACATTAGTAACTGTACTGTCCTCCAGATTAGCTCACACATCCAAGTTGAGTTTACATTAGTAACTGTACTATCATCCAGATTAACTCACACATCCAAGTCGAGTTTACTTTACATTAGTAACTGTACTGTCCTCCAGATTAGCTCACACATCCAAGTCGAGTTTACTTTACATTAGTAACTGTACTATCCTCCAGATTAACTCACACATCCAAGTTGAGTTTACTTTACATTAGTAACTGTACTATCATCCAGATTAACTCACACATCCAAGTCGAGTTTACTTTACATTAGTAACTGTACTATCCTCCAGATTAACTCACACATCCAAGTTGAGTTTACTTTACATTAGTAACTGTACTATCATCCAGATTAACTCGCACATCCAAGTCGAGTTTACTTTACATTAGTAACTGTACTATCCTCCAGATTAGCTCACACATCCAAGTCGAGTTTACTTTACATTAGTAACTGTACTATCCTCCAGATTAGCTCACACATCCGTTGAGTTTACATTAGTAACTGTACTATCCTCCAGATTAACTCACACATCCAAGTCGAGTTTACTTTACATTAGTAACTGTACTGTCCTCCAGATTAGCTCACACATCCAAGTTGAGTTTACATTAGTAACTGTACTATCATCCAGATTAACTCACACATCCAAGTCGAGTTTACTTTACATTAGTAACTGTACTGTCCTCCAGATTAGCTCACACATCCAAGTCGAGTTTACTTTACATTAGTAACTGTACTATCCTCCAGATTAACTCACACATCCAAGTTGAGTTTACTTTACATTAGTAACTGTACTATCATCCAGATTAACTCACACATCCAAGTCGAGTTTACTTTACATTAGTAACTGTACTATCCTCCAGATTAACTCACACATCCAAGTTGAGTTTACTTTACATTAGTAACTGTACTATCATCCAGATTAACTCACACATCCAAGTCGAGTTTACTTTACATTAGTAACTGTACTGTCCTCCAGATTAGCTCACACATCCAAGTCGAGTTTACTTTACATTACTTGGAGAATGTAAACAAACTGAGCAGTCAACATGATATTCAGTGCAATATAGAGCACACAGTTAAACTGGAAGACTTTACAGTAGTTAACATACAGAAATGAATTATATTCTAGTGTACATTAAGATACATGTTTTTTAAGCAAACTATAGGTTCATTGATTAGTTACGCTACATTGAAGACATTGTTTTACTGCAACCCTAAAATAGAACTTTAATACATTTACTCAACATTCTGCAGTAAATCGTAAAATTCCTTTACGACTTCCGAAACATCTGGACATGATAACATGCAGTCTTCACTCTTTCCACTAGATGGCAAAGGGGTCTTAGCATTCGAAAGCCGAGGGCTGGATCCTCTCCATTGTACTTTCTTGTAGTCGGGTTCTTATTAATCTTTTGCACTCGAATTCTCAAACATTTAACATCAGTGCCGATTACACCATATGGAAGAAGGTACACATACACAGTTATGTATATTATTATTTCTTTCAATGTAGTATTTATTTGACAGATGAACACATGTTATTTTGTGATGCACTTTCATGTTGCAGTATGTTATGCTGACCCCTATTTTATAGAAGTCTCATTTTGTAATGATAGCCATGCAATTACCTGGGGCTGTAGCTGTGGCTCTGTGCAGGGAGTGCCTCTGTGCAGGGAGTGCAGCTTTAGAAATGACTCTCTATGCAGGGCACATGTGGTTTGTGCTGCCCTCTGATTGGTTTGCCATCTGGCCTCCCTCCAGTACTTTGTGTCTATTTAATGTGTTGGATGAGGAGAGCCGTCCTTGCAAAGCTAGAGCTTCGTACAGAGCACAGTTTAGACACACTGGCTCAAATGTACCACACAATGGTTGACTTTTCAGAAAGGTATCTGGAAAGGTAGGATATTGTTTTCCTTGCACTGTCTCAGCTTGCATTGTCTTTGTGATCTTTTAACATGTACATCTTTAGAAAGCATAGAAAAGGAGATTTCTGTGACATTGTATTATATTGTTGCAAATGGAATTGTTAAAGATGTGTTAATACAAAAGCAGCATTAAAAACCTCTCTCTGGCAGTTAATAGAGTAACACATGAGATGACAAGTGTGGCATCTGTAATTATTCATGCTGTTGTATTTCTGATGCTGAAGTCTGTAAGGAAGTTGGTTACAGATGGAGATACTTGCGAGAAGTGATATGTCCCGTAGCTGTTGAAGCTTTTTTTGTGTGACAGTCTGAGTAATATGTTTAGCAATTAAATGTACTACTGTTTGAATTGAATTGGTCCACAATGGCTGTGTTAGGCAAGCTACACTGTTTATTCAGAATTCACCAACAGCACACTCTGCAAAGTCAAATTCTGTCTTCTGAAGCCCATGTGTGTGGTGCTTGCACTGCTGCAATGTTATCTCTTATTCACTTCTCATTTAAGGTGTTACAAAGTGAGAGACTTGAATGTAAATGACCTGCTACAATTGTGTTCAAGTTTAAAGCAGTGTGGTTTCATCCACTCTATCCTGAAGATGTTTGTTTTTTTGTGTTTGTAATGGTGTAGCAGTCATCGGTTCTGCTTTGCTGTTTGTACCAGTCCAGTTGGTTCACTATCCTCACAGTTTTCAATACTAAAGCCCTTTTTCCAACAAAGCAGTTCTAATTTTAAAAGACCACAGGCATGGGATGCAATTACAGATGCACTGTAATAAGAGACAGATGATTTGGACTTTCTCGAGTCCTAAGATAATTACGCCTGGCAAGATCCTGTTTCCCATGCAGAGCTCAGATTGATTTTAGGAAACTGCTAATTGCTGCAAATTACACTCTTGGAGCAAACTAACAATCTGAGGCATGTTCATTTGATAAATAGATGCAGGTCTGACTGGATTAACAGACAGAAGGAAGAGCTATTTTAAGTTGCCATGGTGTGATTCTTGGGAAAATCTGAAATGAATATCTTTATTTGTTCAAATAAACGTGTATTCAAGACAGCTTGTGTGTTTTGTTGTAGCTTCTCCTGGGGCACTGCGTGCTAATTAAATGTAAAACTATATTCGGTGTCTATAAGGAAACATTCTTTGCCTGTAGAGATTTGTGGAGCTAATGACAGAGCCAGCAGCTTTGTACTGAGCTTTTTAAAAATGTAGTTCATATATAGTCATGGGTTCTGGTCCCAATTCAGTAGGAGTGTCAGTGTTTTTGTGAACAGTTACATGCTTGTACTTTTAAAGCAATGCATAAAGTCATCTTGTGTATGTGGTTAGGTTATGGGCCCAGTCCCAGACCACCCTCTGCCTATGCTATCATTGACAGCCCACCTCTCTGTGCCCACCTGGCCTTCGCTAGTAAGTGTCTCAGATCTTTCCATTTAGTGGACCACACTGCTGAATTAATTCCCGATTTTAATCATAAATTCTTTCATTAAACTCTCAGATACTTTCCAGGGCTATAAAAAGAAATGCGGCTTACCACAGCACCATATAATGGTTGGCTAGACTGCGCCTTCATTATAGAAACCCAATAAACCAGAGGAGAGTCTAAAAATAAAGAAGCCGGTTCTGAAGTATCCTGCCACGTCCTGCTTACCTTAGGGATGCAAGGGCAGCGTGTCCGGGGGCCCTTATTGTGGGTAAATAAAATCCTGCTGTGGATTTTTGTTTGAGCTGTACTCTTTTATTCTATTACTGGGTTAACATGATCTTATAATGCAGAACAATATCTTTAGTGTGTGGCACATTTTCATTTTGAATTCTGCGCCTTTTAGGTAGTTTATTAAATGCAAAAGAAAGAAATATAATAACCATAGTTATGAGTTCTGTTAATTCAGTATTTATGCCCCCCTCCTTTGTGTTAATCCTAGACACTGGTGACCCCTGTGTTGTCTTCTGCTGTTGAGAGTACAGCTTAAAAAGTACGTTCTGTCAGTCATAGTCAAGATTTCTATCCACTCCATGAACACAGTGATAATCAGAGGGTTGGCCATTGTTTAGTGAAGGGGGGAACAGAGAATCAGGATAACATTTCTTTGATGATGAAGCAAAAGTCTTTCATAATTGACCCATAGAGTAATTCTTTGGCAGTTTATTTGCCTTCTCACTTGAAAGACTCCTCTATTCTTAGTGTTTGCTCATTTTCTCCACTCTGCTTAGTTGCCCTGACGACCAGTCGATGAGTTATCATGAATAGCCACAGCATGCCTGCATCCTGTTTCCTGCTTTGGTCAGTCCACAGTTTACCTAACTTTCTGGAGTATGGAAAACAGTGCACCAGCTCAGGGCTCTGGTGGAAGCTGACGTAGCCCCCTGTTCAAACACACAACCCTTTCTGCAGTGTTGCTGGAGCCTCCCACATCCGGAGGAGTCGTGGTAGCTAAATACCCAGGTCCAGACAGGAATGTAGACTTCACTTCACTGTCAAGGCAGTCGCATTCAGTCAGCAAAGCTGTGTGTTGGGCTGGCTGTACCTGCCCTGTATTTTAGAAACTTCACTTAAAAGCAAACATATATAAAAGAAGAAAAGACCAAGAAAAAAAGTGATTAAATGAGTAAATGAAAGCGAGGTGGATTTAACGTGGAGTAGATGAAGCGCGGTCAGAGCGATGCCGTTTTTGCTCCGTGCTGCGTCGAAGCCTCCGTCCCAGGAGGTTCATTGGGAGATGCTGCTGGGGACAGGGCGAGCAGGGGGGGTACACAAGAGACACAGCATGAAGGAGTAAGTTCAGAGCGCTTCTCAGCCGCAGTAGTTCTGTCGAGTCTTGGTAGATGGAAGATTGAAAGAGAAGTGGCAGTGGATAAGAACAAGACATTTCTTTAAACTTTGGAAACGAAAATGTTCAAAGGGTGCTTTTATTAAGACTTTTGTTCTTTTAGGCATTTAAAATTAACCGATATTGCTTTATTTTCAACTAGAACTTACCTTCTTGGCTTGTGACTTGCTGCTCAATTCTTTTTTTTCTTTTTTTTTTCCAGGGCCAAAGACATGAAGAACCGCTTGGGTTTTCTGCGGAGGCGAAACGAATCTCCGGGAAGCAACCCTGCATGCAAGCTGGATAAAGTGATGAAGTCTGTCAAGTAAGGGTTTCCATGAAGCAACGTTTCAAATGAGTCATTTTCAAAATGCCTTTTTGTTTTACTAAGAGATAAGGCAATCAAAAACAAAAACCAACTGGAAAGGATGTCATTTTTATTAATCTGGACTTCGTTAGGATATGCAGATGTCATGAATACCAGCTAGGCAGTGAGATTTATTTTACTTCTTCATATCAGTTTCTAACAATCTGAACCTAAATTTCTATAATACTGAATGTATTGACAGGCTTAAGGCTGGTTCATACTTCAGACTCGAGTCAAGGGTTTCCGACCCTGTGTGACAGGTCAGAATCACGTCATCCACACTCTTGCGATGTGCGTTTCTCATGCGTCTGCGATCTGAAATCACATCGGGTGGGCTCATGTAGATGCATTCGCTGCATGGTGGAGTGAAGCTGCACAGCTTTTATAGCAGTCTGCACCTGATGTATCACATGAATCTGTGCTTGCTGTGTCAACAAGCGGAGAGACAGCATTTCAGTGGAGCTTGGACAGAATATGCAAGAGCTAAACACTAAAAACATGTACTCATCAGACAGCCACATCAGCTTTTTTAGACTGGCCCAGCTTGAGATTAATCAAACAAACATGTTTTAAAAACTTGGCACGGTACTGCTTAATTAGGCTCAAACCTTAACTAAGTACCAACTTGGCTTTCTTTGCAGTGATTTTAGTTTAGACTGGCTTAAGCTGTTTATCTTGTTTATTTAGTGCTGTAATCCTGTGCTTGTTTAATATTCAGTTTGCACCCTAAAAGACGCCCTGTGTCTTTAAATCCATATAAAGAGCTTGACTGTAGCAGCTGCTGAGAGGGGAAGTACTGAGAACCCTCCCACTCAGCAGCTCATCCAGCCCTTCATGTTTATAGCGAGTCACGGCGCTTTTCAGGGGCGGTGTAGAAAGAGGCTGCCTTTATCTAGCTGGAGCTACACTGAGACCAAAGTAGACAGATGCGCATTGAGCCGCTGGTAGGTCAGACAATGAAGAGCTTAACAAAGATGGGGTTACTAAAGAATCGCTCTGCTTTTATTTTCAGTCCAGCACCTGAAGAAGCACTGAAATGGGGAGAGTCTCTGGACAAACTACTGCTCCATAAATGTAAGTGTTTTATTTAAGTCTCATTTACTGGCTTGAGTGTGATCTTCAGTTAGGGAATGTATGCCGTAGAAGGCACTGCCGAAGTGATTGCTTGTGTAAAGAGTATGTCAGAGAATTTCTTTGGCTTCTATATGAACTATTATTTGCAACCTTTGATATGTTGAAAGGTGCTTGTGAATGGCTGGATGTAAAATATATTTCTAAGTTTATGCAAACTTGTTTTTTGTTCATGCAAGTCACGCTAGTGAATCGAGTGGTTGCCCCCCCCCCTCTCTCGCTCTGTTGATCTTGATTAAATAGAAGCCTGTGTTTGCAGCAGGAGAGAAATATTCGATTTAGCTTCAGTTTCCAGCTGTTCATTTTTTTTTTCCAATACTGAGCTATGTGTTGAGAAAGCAAAGCTGACAGATTAGTTATGATGACGTTGGCTGTGTAAGCTCTCCATGACAGCTTTCTCAGCACATGCAAAACAAGCTGGGAATGTTCAGATTATCCCAATGACATTTTTAAATTTTGTTTTTAACTGTCTGAATCACTTGCTAGCTTGGCAGTTGTACGTAGCCCATGCAAATTCTATCTAACTCAAAGCAGAACGGAATGCATTATCATAGTCCCTGATAGGCTTTTATTTTTGCGTTTAGAAGCATGTGCCCTTGTGAAATCCACCCTAGCTTCCCTTTAAGTAACACTTTTTAGTCAGTGTGTCAAGATTGATGTTCGCATGCAGGTTTTAGGTTGTTATTGCTTATTCCCTAGCCTCTATTTATTTGGCAGCTCTTTGTGTCAGTCCATTACATACTGCTGGGTTTTACACCCGTTGCTTGCATTGCTAGCCTTTGATCTTCGAGTTGTTGTCATTCTAGTGGTTCTGTTTCTTACAGTTCTGTGTTTTAACAGTCTTTTTGTTTTGCTCAGATGGCCTGGCTGCATTCAGAGCATACCTCCGCACAGAATTCAGTGAAGAAAATATTGAATTCTGGTTGGCTTGTGAGGACTATAAAAAGATCAAGTCACAATCTAAAATGACATCAAAGGCCAAGAAAATCTTTGCAGAATACATTGCCATCCAGTCGTGTAAAGAGGTAAGGAGTATTTTCAGTAGAAGGTCCCTCCTGCTGTAAAGAAAGACAGGGCGTTTGGTTTTGTTCAATTTTTTTGCTGTTTTTTTGGAGGTTGAATGAAACCTTGAATCAGCAACAAGAGAGCCAGCAATTTGTGCCCAGACTGAATTCCTTCCCTTTATCTAATACCCCTCTGTTGGGCTCTGTTACAATAAAACTGGCCACCAGTATTGAAACTTTAAGTATTAAAACTTTAAATAAAACAACTTTAAACTTGAAACTTTAAATAAAACAAATAGATATCTAGCATAAACTCTTTTTTATTTCCCCCAAAAGGTCAACCTTGACTCCTACACAAGAGAGCACACAAAGGACAACCTACAGAACATCAACCGCACCTGCTTCGATCTGGCACAGAAGAGGATATTTGGACTGATGGAAAAGGACTCTTACCCCCGATTCCTCCGATCAGAGTTGTATTTGGGCTTGATAAACCAGAAGAAGCCCAATTCTACGTTGTCATCGTAGAGAGACATGTGGGGGCTTGTTTTGTGGAAAGACTTGAAGATGATTGGGAGTTGAATGTTTCCATGCGATTGAGGACCCCTCTGGTTGGATAGAGGGTGGCTGTGCACCATTTCATTTAGTGTTATAGAATGTGGAAGCCATAGACCTGGGCAGAGTAGTGGCCATGGACTAGCATGAGAATGGAGCCTGTCTTTCACACTGGGGACTGGATATCTGAAACAGTCCGGTACTGTTGGAATCACACATTGCTCCCTAACCCCCCACCTCTCCCAGTTGTTGGTACGATGTGCTTAAAGATCTTTTTTTGTGCATGGTATAGAGGGACCGCATGAAGACTCTCAGAAGTTCAATGGAGCACTGCCCCCCCCCCATTCCATTCTTATTTCCAGGCATGACATTCCTCCACCGGGCCATTTTACAGCCCTTGTTTTGGGGTTGTTCTCTAACATGCATATCTGAGGAGTGAACAAGAAAAACAGGAGAGAGCGGAATGGACCAAACTGTAAAACGCTTTCTTTTGATCCTGTCCTTAAAGGAAAAGAGTTTGGAAGAACATGCTGCCTTTTTCCAAAGACTCAGTTTCAGATGCTTGGTTCAGTACAATGATGAGCGATTCATTTCGTGATAGAGGGATGAGGCAGTATTCTCAGGACATTATGACATTCTACTCTGAAGCTTCCATGCTGTTTTTAACCTGCACTTATAGACAAACAGCGCTGTACCGTTAGGCCGGTGCCCTTTTTATAAGACTTCTTCACCTGGACAGAAGTTTGCCTATTTATTTAGATCATTGTTGCTGAATGCTTGATGCATTGCTGTCTAATCATAGCTCCTTGGATTCTTATCGTCCTAATTTAAGTGCAATATTTTGGATAAGTTTCATTTGAATAACACAGTGGACTGAGCTGTATTAAATATATGTAAGAGTTATGAGTTATATTAAAAAAAATCTGTTTAAAAGTTATTTTACAGTTTAAAAATCAAGAACGTTAACTTTAACAGTATGTTCCCTGGCAGCAGGCAGCTAGGGATTGTGGATGTATATATGGTTCCGAAAATAAATAAAGCAAACAAGTTTGGTAATCTAACGTGAACATGTGGATGTAAATATGAGAGACTGAAGCTATAAAATAACATGTAATGTTGTGAGGGGAGGCGTGAAAGGAAGGCTTCCCTTTGGTCATACACTGCTTGTAAGGAGTTTTATGAAATGTATTTTGTCATTTTCACTGTTTACAAATCAAGGCATCTCCTAAGATAGCAAGCCAAACCTGTTTTGGTGTCATTGCAAAGGTTAAATAAACAAAACTAGTAAATACTATTTTGTACTTTGTTTTTGTGTCTTTCTGAGTTCTTAATGTGTAAGCAATACCAGCATCTATAGTTGAAAGATGAATAGTATCTTACACTGGGTTCTCATCCAGATGGTTTGATGGCAGGTATTCTGTCACTATGCTGTACACATCTACTTAAAATGTTCAAAACTACACTTCCAAACACTGCAGGCAGGTGTGATTGTATTTACAGTGCTGGCCCTCCAGCACAGGCCATGTGTATTATATTTACAGTGCAAACTGTAGCTCGTTTTCATTTGCATGTTTCAATACATTTTTGCCAGTAGTTTACAGCACCCTTTTACAAGGCCTGTTCATTCCATTCCAGCACATCTGGGTTCAGTTAAAGTACCGACAGCTAGTTCAATTGTACACTACCAGCAACATATAATCCCTGTGCTAACTACAATACACTTCTGCAGTTTAGCCTTGTGCTACCTTTAGTTTATCAGAAAGCCTTGTTGACAGTCCAGTTTAGTTTAGCTACAGCAATATGAGTCCCCTTCAAACTTACCTGCTGAAAAGCCACTCAGCAACAGCATGATCTTACAGTATTACAACAGATGGACTGAATGTGTTTTTTACATATTTATCAAGAAGCAAAACCGAAATGAAACCTGTTAACCACGTTGAAGTTGTGTTGGTTTACAGGAAATCCAGATACTGTAGAGCTTGTACGGCTGGTTTCACAGACCCTGATCAGCACGTACTGTGCATGGAAGTGTGCAACGGATCATTTGATCCAAGTAAAAGCCCAGGCTTGCTATGTCAAGGGGTTAACTACAGTGGAGTGTGGTAGAGTATGCTCAATTCCCAACAAACCAAGAGTGTTTATTTCTTAGTTTAACCTGCCAGACAGTTATTGGTACATACATTAGTGTTTAATTAACATTTCTTTCTTTTTTTTTAAATTTTGCCCACTTTTAAAATCATGTGTCAACATATTCCTCAGGACAGTTACATTCAGTGATCATTGATCCTTCTGGATTAAGAAATCATTATGTTCATGCATCTGTGGATATGTACACCCTGTATGGGGATACTGTACACTGCGAGTGGATATGCTGTGTACTGTATCGCTGGTTTGAATTACAAAAGACAGTAAGCTGCTGTCCACTGATTATTTATTATGGGCTTGTTTACAACATGACCCTGGACTTGATGTGCCACGGACCCTGCGCAGGAGGCTCACGGAGTTCACTGGTACGGCTTCCTCAACCAGCACAAGCTGAGCCCTCTGCGGCGTTGAGAGCCCCGTCCTCAGCCCTCCTCCATCTGCCTTCGAGCCATTTGCATAGCGTACCCTGCGCACAGGCTGCAGCCTGTCGATCTCGCAGCCACTCAAAGTCTCCTTCAAGGAGCAGTGAACAGGCGAGACACTTGAGGCAAGCAAAGGATATCTACAAACTGAAGAGCCAGATGGCTCAGGTTTTGGAGTACCTGGTCAGGTAGCAGGCTGTTCCCCCTGCTCCAACCCCAGCTCCGCCCCTGGCACCTGCCCCGGGACCGACCCCGTCCTTACCGTTGGTCGCATCACCTTCAGGCTTCTGCGGCAGCTAATAACCAAGGCTGCCCACAAGGACGGGCTGCTACAGCGCTACGGGAGGGAGTTCCAGTGCCGCCCTAGGCAACCAATCAATTGGGAGATGGGCCCGTAAATAAAAGCAAAGCAGCCACTCATAGAAGGTGGATGAGAGTGGAGAGCAGGAACGAGAGAGCGGAAAGAAAGTAAGAGACGAACTTTAAAAACAATTGTTATGCATGCTGCGTTAAGACCAGCATGGTACTTTACATTACTGGATCTGTTTATTTTGGCCACTGTGCCTTTTTGTTTTGGGTTCAGTGTTTTGTTTCTGTTCCAATGTTTTGCACACAGACAGACCCCAGTTTGCTCTTGCTGGCTGTGTACCTAGAATGCATGATTATATACAGTAATTATTGCCAATTAAATGTGAAGATGTCTGTAGTAAATTTGATATATTTTTTTGTATTTTGAATTTGCTGACACTGCTTAGCAGCTGATTGATTTGTGTCAGGCAGTGAGGTTGAAGACGGGTCTATAGACCAGCCCTGCGGGGTATTCTCTCCGGAGGAAGGGGTAGTTATGAAGACGGGTCTGTACACCGGCCCTGCGGGGTATCCTCTCCGGAGGAAGGGGTACAGTTGTGTTGGCAGAGCAGTAAAGAATGAGCCATTAATGGGAACTAAAAAAACTCATCGGTATACATCCACACAGGCCCTAGTAACAAGCTTATGTCCTCTGCCTCATCTGTTTTCGCAATCTTTCTTCACATCGCTGCCAAAAGTGCATGAGTTTTTAACAGCAGTCCAATAATAGCTCTCCTTATTTTCCATTTTTCCAGAACCCGACAAACAACCGTCATTCCTTCCTATAAACGCTCCATCATGGCAGGGCTTTCAAAATGGAACCCTGCAAAGAGCTCATTTGTTTTCTTTTTAGTTATAAGCTGTGACTGATTAGGCAGTAAGTAAAGCACAGACCTCTTGTTTTAGTTAGAGCTGTTTAATAGCATCCTGATATGCAGTAGCGTTCTTCACTTTACGTGTATTACTTTTATTCCCCAGTAGTGACTGCTTACTTCTTTGGCTCTGTTTGAAGGTTGTTTGTTTTTGCCATCTCCCACACACTGAATAAATGTGGCTGCACAGCTTCGTAACATGAGATTGATACTGCCATCTGTCAATTGGGCACATCCTTCCATTAGACAGACATTGTTAATCAATGCTACTCCCTGTTTCCAGTTACTCAGTTAGTCAAGAATCACATGGATTTAATCTGTGAGATATAGTAACCCAGGTTTTATTTTTTACCAGCGAGTAGAAACGAGGATTTACACAAATTTAAAAAATTGGCCAAAATACAATGTTTAGAAAAGTAAACCACCACACCAAACAGCTTTCATGTTTTATACAAACTGTAATACATATAGGAACAGAAAAAAACACAACTGACACCAGTATGCCTGACAGTTTAAAAAGAGAAGTGTGGTTTATATAGCACCCATGTGCCTGACAGTGTAAGAAGAGAAGCCTGGTTTATACAGCACCCACGTGCCAGACAGTGTAAGAAGAGAGGCGTGGTTTATACAGCACCCACGTGCCAGACAGTGTAAGAAGAGAAGTGTGGTTTATACAGCACCCACGTGCCTGGCAGTGTAAGAAGAGAAGCATGGTTTATACAGCACCCACGTGCCCGAGAGTGTAAGAAGAGAAGCGTGGTTTATACAGCACCCACGTGCCTGGCAGTGTAAGAAGAGAAGCGTGGTTTATACAGCACCTACGTGCCTGGCAGTGTAAGAAGAGAAGCGTGGTTTATACAGCACCCACGTGCCCGAGAGTGTAAGAAGAGAAGCGTGGTTTATACAGCACCCACCCAAAAGTTGCACACAACATACAACAGTTATTTGCTGCCTACATTTAGATTTATGAAGCACCCAAGCTGCACTATCGCAGTTTACTGACATCAACAGCACCTCTCCACTCAATTACTTCCTTGTGTTTTACTCAGCTTCCTAAACAGCAACCAGGTGAACCAGACTAAGGGAGCTGCCTTTCAGAAAGTAGGACCTGGTATCCAGGTGAACCAGACTAAGGGAGCTGCCTTTCAGAAAGTAGGACCTGGTATCCAGGTGAACCAGACTAAGGGAGCTGCCTTTCAGAAAGTAGGACCTGGTATCCAGGTGAACCAGACTAAGGGAGCTGCCTTTCCAGAAAGTAGGACCTGGTATCCAGGTGAACCAGACTAAGGGAGCTGCCTTTCAGAAAGTAGGACCTGGTATCCAGGTGAACCAGACTAAGGGAGCTGCCTTTCCAGAAAGTAGGACCTGGTATCCAGGTGAACCAGACTAAGGGAGCTGCCTTTCAGAAAGTAGATGCAGCACCACATAGGGATCACAGTTGAAATCCAGAATAGATCAATCACCAAACATACTTGTATATTATGAAAAATCCTCTGAAAGACTGACAGTGAGTTAGAGGCAGATCACACACTGCTGTAAAACCAAAGATGGTCCTCCCTCAAAACAAAGTAAAAAATACAGTGCATTATTGTACAGAATCAAAATGGGGTTATTTTGCTTATGAACTTCCGGGGAAGCACTGAGTTTTAGTCATCAATAATAGAAATTGCAATAGGGTCAGAAAGATTTGAAAATTAGACTCCTCCTTATTCAAACTGCCCCTTAAAGTGCACATGGTTTTCAGCCTTACACAGTTTACTCCTCTGCTTTGCAACATCTCTTTGTTTGCCCGGAGAGTGTGCAGTCAAGCCTGAACAAAGTTAGTGCATTCAGTGTGTTTGAGACTCTTCAGTCCTGCCGCCCTGTTCATACTCACAGTGTGTTTGAGACTCTTCAGTCCTGCTGCCTGTTCATACTCACAGTGTGTTTGAGACTCTGCAGTCCTGCCGCCCTGTTCATACTCACAGTGTGTTTGAGACTCTTCAGTCCTGCTGCCTGTTCATACTCACAGTGTGTTTGAGACTCTTCAGTCCTGCCGCTCTGTTCATACTCACAGTGTGTTTGAGACTCTTCAGTCCTGCCGCCCTGTTCATACTCACAGTGCGTTTGAGACTCTTCAGTCCTGCCGCCCTGTTCATACTCACAGTGCGTTTGAGACTCTTCAGTCCTGCCGCCCTGTTCATACTCACAGTGTGTTTGAGACTCTTCAGTCCTGCCGCCCTGTTCATACTCACAGTGTGTTTGAGACTCTTCAGTCCTGCCGCCCTGTTCATACTCACAGTGTGTTTGAGACTCTTCAGTCCTGCTGCCTGTTCATACTCACAGTGTGTTTGAGACTCTTCAGTCCTGCCACTCTGTTCATACTCACAGTGTGTTTGAGACTCTTCAGTCCTGCCGCCCTGTTCATACTCACAGTGCGTTTGAGACTCTTCAGTCCTGCCGCCCTGTTCATACTCACAGTGTGTTTGAGACTCTTCAGTCCTGCCGCCCTGTTCATACTCACAGTGTGTTTGAGACTCTTCAGTCCTGCTGCCTGTTCATACTCACAGTGTGTTTGAGACTCTTCAGTCCTGCCGCCCTGTTCATACTCACAGTGTGTTTGAGACTCTTCAGTCCTGCCGCCCTGTTCATACTCACAGTGCGTTTGAGACTCTTCAGTCCTGCCGCCCTGTTCATACTCACAGTGTGTTTGAGACTCTTCAGTCCTGCCGCCCTGTTCATACTCACAGTGTGTTTGAGACTCTTCAGTCCTGCTGCCTGTTCATACTCACAGTGTGTTTGAGACTCTTCAGTCCTGCCGCTCTGTTCATACTCACAGTGTGTTTGAGACTCTTCAGTCCTGCCGCCCTGTTCATACTCACAGTGCGTTTGAGACTCTTCAGTCCTGCCGCCCTGTTCATACTCACAGTGTGTTTGAGACTCTTCAGTCCTGCCGCCCTGTTCATACTCACAGTGTGTTTGAGACTCTTCAGTCCTGCCGCCCTGTTCATACTCACAGTGTGTTTGAGACTCTTCAGTCCTGCCGCCCTGTTCATACTCACAGTGTGTTTGAGACTCTTCAGTCCTGCCGCCCTGTTCATACTCACAGTGTGTTTGAGACTCTTCAGTCCTGCCGCCCTGTTCATACTCACAGTGTGTTTGAGACTCTTCAGTCCTGCCGCCCTGTTCATACTCACAGTGTGTTTGAGACTCTTCAGTCCTGCCGCCCTGTTCATACTCACAGTGTGTTTGAGACTCTTCAGTCCTGCCGCCCTGTTCATACTCACAGTGTGTTTGAGACTCTTCAGTCCTGCCGCTCTGTTCATACTCACAGTGCGTTTGAGACTCTTCAGTCCTGCCGCCCTGTTCATACTCACAGTGCGTTTGAGACTCTTCAGTCCTGCCGCCCTGTTCATACTCACAGTGCGTTTGAGACTCTTCAGTCCTGCCGCCCTGTTCATACTCACAGTGCGTTTGAGACTCTTCAGTGTGGACAGGGCACTGGGGAAAAGCTGTCCTCTAGCCAGGCTTTACTGTTCATACATTTGAACGCTTTCCAGTGGTCATTCACAGCCCTGAAGGTTAAATCATTTCTATCATGAGAATGGCACCCCTATCATGCCTTAATGTTTAATTAGCCAATAGGATTTATTTAAATGGACTGCTTCAGCCTCTAAATAATGTAATCATAAAAACGGTGTAGTCAACATTTGACCAAAAAGATTACCTTCCTCCCTCATCAAACCAATACAAATATACAAATACGACGTCACGAGTGACTAGAATCAGCTGGGGGGGCACATTATGTTTTGCTTTTGTATTTATTATATTATTTTGGTTTCATTTGCACTTGTTATGTTTCTAACCTTATTGCGGTGCTTAAGTTATTTATTGTTAAGTGTGTGCTATTATTTGTAATACAGCACAGATGAATAGAAGGAGAAAATAGTCCCATTTCCCAAAGTCTAAATGTAGCCAGATGTTTTCCATTTGCACCAATTAACTTTCATTGACAGTCCATTATAAAAAGGGAACTAAAAGCACAGGAGGGGAGTGTGTGGTTCCAGGGGGAATTGGACAGAGGACAGAGGACACAGGACACAGGACACAGGACACAGGACACAGGACATCAGCTATCTAGACAGACAGACCTGGATGGTAACAACAAGGATGATTTGGAACTCAATGGAATACGGAAGGCTAAAGACACGGCAGCCCAATGGAAGGAAGGACCGGTCAGAAACTGATAGCAAAGCTAATTATTCATCCATGAATTATACTGTTGAAGCGGCACTTTTTCATTAAGACTGATAATATTATTACGACGAGGAATATGTGGTGTTTGACAAATGATTCAGCAGTAAAGGCAGGAACATTTACAGTTACCGATATTAATTGTGGTTTATGACAAGGTGTTGTACTGCTTCCATTCAAGGCACCTCCCCCCCTCCATGACTGACGCCCCGGAGGAGCGAACAGACACCAACTGAGGGACGGACCGCCAGCTCCCTGTACACACCGAGACGCGAGGTCCTACCCTACTTAAGCGAAGTATCAGTGCCCGGGTCGGAAGACCAAGTAAGAGTAGGGAGGGCTGAGATCGGGCTGTACGTAGTGAATGACCAGGGACACACAGGGAGTGTGGACATCAAGTGTTGTTTGTTCTTCCATTGTAGAATCCTGGGTCGTGGTGCTGGAGACTGGAGGATCGAGGCTGAAGGGAGCTAAATAGAAGCCTTACACCAGGACAAACAAATGGATTAGGAGGTTCTTGGATCAGTCACCTTCAACTTTACCTTTCCTTGTTAGCGTTTCTACCTGGACAGTGTTTGGCGACTTGGATTAAGTACAGGACCTACAAACTGATTTGTCTAGGCCTTTTGAGGCCCAGGCGAATATACTAGAACTATCGTGTCACCAAACTGCTGCTTATATTGTTCTGGACTGTGTTGTGGTAATATATTGTGTGAATAATTGCAGTAATAATATACCCCTGAAGTCACAACTAGCCTGCTAACAATGTTTTATGGAAAGTTTTTACTTGGTGCACAGTTTTAGCTGTTTTTTAGGATAGCTGTTGTACTGGAATATATTGAAAGGTATTGAAGGGAGGATTTTGTAAATTGTCTCAAAGTAAGCTGTATTCAATTGTCATTTCCTGTATTAAAGCAATCATTATTTTGTACTTCCCTGTTTATGTGGTTTCTGTACACTCATTGGGAAGGTCAGGGTGGTAAGTTTGAAATCCTAACAACCTGTGACAAAGGGTTAGAAAGATAATTATAAAAACGTATACTTAGCTGGAATTAGCAGTATTGGCCCCTGACACACACATGCATGTCAAACATTTTATTGTAACGCACCTCTCCTCCACGGCACTGTTCTACACTTCACTACTCCTATAGATACCTTGTCTCTACAATTAGATTGTGCTGATTTTTAACTTGCGACTGCAAGTACGTCAAACATTCAGTGCCAGATTACTAACCCACCCTGCTCGGGAGCATTGTAATGATTTATGGGACCCAGCTCCAGGGAAAATGTATTTTTCTAAAGACTGTAAACATTACAAAAACCAGGGAAAACTACTACTCTAGACGGCATGCAGGATGGGGCTTCACTTAACATTAGGAGCTAGATTATCAAAGCTTTTTACTCAAAACCGTCATTCAGAAAGACAAAACAAATGAAAAATAAAAACATTTAATCTATGGTTGTGTAAGTAGTCTTCATTTTTTTTGCATTTGTTTTAGTTACAGAAAGAAGCACTAGATATGGAGTAGATTTGTAAAGAGTTATTATTATTACTGTTATTGTTACTGTTACTAGTACTGTTATTATTATAAAGGTGATTAATGTTCTGAATTATAACAAAATCAAGTTGACAACTAAAACACACCCACAGAAATGTACGACTAGTATTGTCCTGTACAGTGTGATGTGTTTTCAATTAACAACATATCCAACATGCATCAGGACTGGGCAGCTGAACATTAGTAACTACGACCACCAGCTTCATGCATGTTCCCAAGCAGGGCGCCTGCTAACCTGCTGTGCTCATCAAGAAATTGTTGCATTAAGTGATGGCTCTTTTTGTTCAGGGTAGGTTAAAAGCCTCAGGATAGAATACAAAAGAGGACTGCTCCTGTACACTGGTTTACTCTCCACACTGGTGAGAGATGCAGGAGAGGACTGTGTCTGTACACTGGTTTACTCTCCACACTGGTGAGAGATGCAGGAGAGGACTGCTCCTGTACACTGGTTTACTCTCCACACTGGTGAGAGATGCAGGAGAGGACTGCTCCTGTACACTGGTTTACTCTCCACACTGGTGAGAGATGCAGGAGAGGACTGCTCCTGTACACTGGTTTACTCTCCACACTGGTGAGAGATGCAGGAGAGGACTGCTCCTGTACACTGGTTTACTCTCCACACTGGTGAGAGATGCAGGAGAGGACTGCTCCTGTACACTGGTTTACTCTCCACACTGGTGAGAGATGCAGGAGAGGACTGCTCCTGTACACTGGTTTACTCTCCACACTGGTGAGAGATGCAGGAGAGGACTGCTCCTGTACACTGGTTTACTCTCCACACTGGTGAGAGATGCAGGAGAGGACTGCTCCTGTACACTGGTTTACTCTCCACACTGGTGAGAGATGCAGGAGAGGACTGCTCCTGTACACTGGTTTACTCTCCACACTGGTGAGAGATGCAGGAGAGGACTGCTCCTGTACACTGGTTTACTCTCCACACTGGTGAGAGATGCAGGAGAGGACTGCTCCTGTACACTGGTTTACTCTCCACACTGGTGAGAGATACAGGAGAGGACTGTGCCTGTACACTGGAACAAATTGGAACAAGAATCTAATTTAAAAACTCTATTAGCTCTACCCCCACCACTCCCATGCAAAGTAATGGGTTGACATGAGAGTGGACCCTTGAAAGAAAACTCAAACAAATCATTCTGAACTTCTCTGTAACCATTGCAGCCTGATAAAAAAAAAAAGTCAAACACAAGTGCCTTCTTGGCAGAACAGATGTTTACAGATTAAGTTTAGTCTTCTGTAGAGAACAGATTGTTTATTAGTACACACTGTTACCAGACTAATCTAAACATTTTCTAACCTTACTACTTTACTATATAATAAAAAAACACCAGTTAAATAATAAGAAGCCAACTAAGAACCATTGCATTAGCCTTCAGAGAGATATCTATCTGTCTGAACACTCATAAGAACCATTGCATTAACCTTCAGAGAGATATCTATCTGTCTGAGCACTCAAAAGAACCATTGCATTAGCCTTCAGAGAGATATCCATCTGTCTGAGCTCTCATAAGAGCCATTGCATTAGCCTTCAGAGAGATATCTATCTGTCTGAGCACTCATAAGAACCATTGCATTAACCTGCAGAGAGATATCTATCTGTCTGAGCACTCAAAAGAACCATTGCATTAGCCTTCAGAGAGATATCCATCTGTCTGAGCTCTCATAAGAGCCATTGCATTAGCCTTCAGAGAGATATCTATCTGTCTGAGCACTCATAAGAACCATTGCATTAACCTTCAGAGAGAGATCTATCTGTCTGAGCACTCAAAAGAACCATTGCATTAACCTTCAGAGAGATAACTATCTGTCTGAGCACTCAAAAGAACCATTGCATTAGCCTTCAGAGAGATATCTATCTGTCTGAGCACTCAAAAGAGCCATTGCATTAGCCTTCAGAGAGATATCTATCTGTCTGAGCTCTCATAAGAGCCATTGCATTAACCTGCAGAGTTTTATTTGTCTGAACACTTTTCTTGCTCCCAGATCTCTTTTTTCACATTTAGAGACCCAGGCCCATGTGGTTCTGCATGTGTTTGTGATGGGGGCACTGCATCCTATGTGGAAGCAATAAGGAAACTCACTGTGACTACAGTGACACATTGAAGGATGAGGATGTCCTCAGGGGTTCAAGTCTGTAGTCAGCAATGCTGCCAGAGGCAGTGTCACAGGAGACCTACGCTACTCCATCATTACCACATCTAACTAACTGTGACTCAGTCAACCTCCGACGAACGAACAGCCGCGGACCCAACCTGACTTGGTTTAAAATGGTCATGTAATACGGTTCACACATCTCTGGAGCTCCTCGTTTTCGGTTTGTATGTCTGGTCACGTGATGTCCCTTTAAAATTATATTGAGCCGACTCTCAGAAAAGCACTGATTGTGAAACAAGATCACTTCATTTTTTTCTCCCTTCATGAGACTATGATTCTGTTTCATTGATAATGTAAAAAAAAAAACCAGGCAGCTCCTTATTTTTAATTCAAACCGAACCAAAAAGCGAGTTCAGTTCAAATGCTTTTCCTGGATTTAAAATCTTAATGACTTATATTATAACCTGTTCTGCAAACGATACTTTCCTCTTAATTACAATTTAATTAAATCAATTTAACTTCACTCGCTGTTTGCATTCAGTTTGAATTAAAAATAAGGAGATGCTTTTTTTTATATTATCAAATGAAACAGAATCATCGTCTTAATCAAGTTACGGGAGAAAAAACTAAAGTGAACTTGTTTCACAACCAACACTTTTCCAAGAGTTTAACTGAATGGAGTCGACTCAAAAAAACAAAAAAACAACAAAAAAACATCACGTGATCAAAAATAAAAAGCTTAAACGAAGAGCCCTACATATACAGACACAACACAGTATATAGACACGCTAAACTGCACACAGGGATAGGGCAGCTGGGTAGATTTATATAAACTACACAGACACAACACAGTTTATAGACACGCTAAACCGCACACAGGGATAGGGCAGCTGGGTAGATTTATATAAACTACACAGACACAACACAGTATATAGACACGCAAAACTGCACACAGGGATAGGGCAGCTGGGTAGATTTTTAGGGTTTGGAGTAAAACTGTGGGACGATGGTTGGCTAGAAAAAAATCTGAATACATTTGAGAAGAATAAAACGGTATGTCATGTTAAAGTGCTGTAGGGAAATGGTCAACTTCAGACATCCATTATTTGACAATGGCAGTATGTGTGGATAGCGGTTTAGGTTTGAATGGATGGTCATCAAAGAACACAAATAAATCATTCATCCTTCCCAGGAGGTACACTGAGCAGGCCCTCTGCCTCAGCACAGTTTATTACATCATATATTTCGCTCTGCACGCTGGACCTCTGTCCTACACAGCTGTGATGCAGCATGCTGATCTGATGCTAAACACATAAGTAGGTCTGTGTGTCATCTGCTTAAATGTGGATTGTCGTCTTCTTTTGAAACACCCTACAAAGCTCTTCAGTAAATATGGTAAAAGGAGCAAGTAGAAATACAGGTTACTGTAGCTATAATCCTCTGACCATTCAGGATATTTCCAATTCCTTTAGGAATTCCCTTGAAGAGAATTGGATGAAAGGAGTTGCTGTATTTGTGATGGATTAGCAGATAGATTAGGGTAAGAAAGATTTCACATACCCCAGGAACTTGTCTTGATGTTATTAGCCACTTAGAATTAACATTCATAGGTCTGCCCTAACTATTGCATCCAGCTGAACCGGAGCACGGTAAACGACTGGATGAACTTTAAAGAATGTCCATGAACTTTAATGAACAGTTATATAGGTTATATTAACAAAACATATAAAACGGAACCTTTTGAAAATCTTTTTTCAATGATAAATCATTGTGAACGAGCTGCCTCACTCGGGTTCGTTGCCCCTTTAAAACCAATGACCCGATAGAGGAACTTTCAGTTTGCAAGCGCCGTTGCGCACTTTTATTTTCAACAATACAAAATAAACAAACAAAACAAAAACCTAACTCTGCTTTTGGAGCACTGTCTACCACTTTTTACATTCTTACTATAAGCCGGACGGCTAAGCCGTTTACCAGGCAAGCAAACACTTTTTAAATACAAAAAACCAAACGTAGGTTTTACCATACCTTAGACAGGTCTCAGGCTGGCTGCTCTCCTTTTATATTTGGCAGCTGGCTCTAATTTTCAATAATCAGGCAACTGCCAAAACAATAAAACAATTAAATAAACAATCTAGTTTGGCAGGGAGGGATTTTTTTAATCCCCGTCCCTACCAGAAAACAAACATTTTTAATTTGCAAGGCCCCTCCCTGCCACACATCTTTTTTACATTGATTTGTATTAACAGCTTCATTAACATTGAAAACATCATGGTGGCAGTGTGGCAGCATGGCAGGGTGGCAGCATGGTAGTCTGGCAGAGTGGCAGCATGGCAGGGCGGCAGTGTGGCAGGGTAACAGGGTGGCAGCATGGCAGTCTTGCAGCGTGGCAGGGTGGCAGCATGGCAGAGCGGCAGCATGGCAGTCTGGTAGGGTGGCTGCGTTGCAGCGTAGCAGTCTTGCAGCGTGGCAGGATGGCAGCATGGCAGCATGGCAGGGTGGCAGCATGGCAGCGCGGCAGTGTGGCAGGGTAACAGGGTGGCAGCATGGCAGGGCGGCAGGGTGGCAGCATGGCAGGGTGGCAGCGCGCAGTCTGGCAGGGTGGCAGCATGGCAGGGTGGCAGTCTGGCAATCTGGCAGGGTGGCAGCATGGCAGGGTGGCAGCATGGCAGTCTGGCAGGGTGGCAGCATGGCAGGGTGGCAGTGTGGCAGGGTAACAGGGTGGCAGCATGGCAGTCTGGCAATCTGGCAGGGTGGCAGCATGGCAGGGTGGCAGCATGGCAGTCTGGCAGGGTGGCAGCATGGCAGGGTGGCAGTGTGGCAGGGTAACAGGGTGGCAGCATGGCAGTCTGGCAGGGTGGCAGTGTGGCAGGGTAACAGGGTGGCAGCATAGCAGTCTTGCAGAGTGACAGCATGGCAGTCCGGCAGTCTGGCAGTCCTGCAGCATGGCAGGGTGGCAGTGGCTGGAGCCGTGATTTGAATAAGTGATTAAATGATTAATTAAGGCTCCAGCCACAGGTGTATAAATAGGGTGATCATGGGTGTTAGTGAGAAAAAGGGTTAATGTTGGAATTTCCTTCCAAGAGAAATGAATGCGTGACAGCGATTTCCTACTGGAGTTGGAGTGCAGCTGGAAGGCATGCTTATTCAGAGAATTACAGTTAGGATCGTTGTTTAGTCGGACAGTGTGTGATTTTATTCCATTTGGCTATTTTTGATATTATGTTGTCATGGTTTCATCTACTGCATCTTCTCTCCAGTGGGAAGTCAATCTGGCAGGTCAGGTGTATTCACTTTAACCCTCCCAGCAGGTAATACAAGACACAATGGATTTCCAGCTAATCCACTCAGGGTTGGGGAAAACAATCTATATATTTATGACCAAAAGCAGCCCAGAAACCCAGTTTCACTCATGTAAACCCAATGCAAGCAATCTTATTTATTACAAAATGATTTAAAGTTTGGATTTATTAAATAAAGATTGATATTGCTGAAACCATTCTAGACTGTTGTCGGCTTCTTTACCGATGTATAGAAAAGTTTTGTGAACAGTCCCAGTGTAGTGTTTCTGAAGTATAGTATTGTTCTTCTAATGCAGTTGTTAAGTTTTGTGAACAGTCCCAGTGTAGTGTTTCTGAAGTATAGTATTGTTCTTCTAATGCAGTTGTTAAGTTTTGGGAACAGTCCCCAGTATAGTGTTTCTGAAGTATAGTATTGTTCTTCTAATGCAGTTGTTAAGTTTTGTGAACAGTCCCAGTGTAGTGTTTCTGAAGTATAGTATTGTTCTTCTAATGCAGTTGTTAAGTTTTGTGAACAGTCCCAGTATAGTGTTTCTGAAGTATAGTATTGTTCTTTTAATGCAGTTGTTAAGTTTTGGGAACAGTCCCCAGTATAGTGTTTCTGAAGTATAGTATTGTTCTTATAGTGCAGTTGTTAAGTTTTGGGAACAGTCCCAGTGTAGTGTTTCTGAAGTATAGTATTGTTCTTATAATGCAGTTGTTAAGTTTTGTGAACAGTCCCAGTGTAGTGTTTCTGAAGTATAGTATTGTTCTTATAATGCAGTTGTTAAGTTTTGTGCCCAAGCAGAGCACAAGGAGGTCAATAGGGTTAACAAACTAGGCCTTACTGACAGAACATCCACTGAAACCCCTGCTGGTCATGTGATATTAATAGAGATGTCAACAGTTCTGTGTCTGGATTGAAAGCACTGCTGGTCATGTTATATTAGCAGAGATGTGTACAGTTCTGTGTCTGGACTGAAGGCACTGCTGGTCATGTGATATTAATAGAGATGTCTACAGTTATGTGTCTGGATTGAAACCCCTGCTGGTCATGTGATATTAGCAGAGATGTCTACAGTTCTGTGTCTGGATTGAAAACACTGCTATAATATAAATATAAAAAAAGGTCTAGCATGCGTGGAATTTGATGAAACTATAACCTTCAGTTTGCAGTGTTGTGTTATACTGTCATCAGTGCTGCAGTATTTTGAAAGATGAAGTCAGACCGCTGAGAATTCTCAGGACTTTGTTATTTTTTACATTTTGGAGATTTTTTTTTGAGTCATCTCATCATTCTGAGATTCTCATCTTGATCTCTGAAAAATGTTGGTTTCCTGTCAGTGTAACGCTCATTGTGGTCCCCACTGGACAAAAGGAACGCTAATTTCTGAGAATTAGCTATGCTGAAGGATAGTCTATATATCTGGTAAAAATAAAACCTATATAATTAAATACATTAATAAATATTGAAATTAAGACATAAATCATAGACTTTTTTATTTCTTTATCTGTCTTGATATTTATTTATTTATTTTTCACTATCATATAAACACTGCCATTTAATACTGTATGAAACTAAAATAAATACTAATACTAATATTTTTACTTTCAAATTAATAAATATATTGTAACGACCCGGACAGTTGCTTTGTTGCAGGACTTGTTGTCTGTTCAGTTTGTCTCTTCTGTCTTTTATGTTACATGTAATGTAAGGGGAACGGGTCACGCCATTACTTAATATGGGAAGGGGGAGTGAATGAGTGGGGAAAATGTGTGTTGCTGTTTTGGAGGGGTGCAGAACGTGGATGTGACTGGTTGATGAGCCGGACAGCGGCGGGAAACGACAGGAGGTTATATAATAAGGGGGTGCATGAGCCTGGGGACTGGAGACAGTCCAGCGCTGAACTTGAATGAGAAACTGTGGGTGCGACTGAGTGAGCGTGTGAGCTGTGACTGGAGAGAATATGCAGTGAAAGTGGCAAGACTGAAACGCAGGGTTATTTGCTTGGTGCTGGCAGCAACAAGCAAATAGGCACAACTGTAAAAGCGGTGGGAGCCAGGGTTTCCCCAGTTGTTTCTTCTAACTTAGCTTGTGTTTTTAATACAAGTTAGAAGAAGCAATTGGGGCAACCTTGGCCCCCATCGGTTTTACAGCTTTGCCTATTTGCTTTGTGCTGGGCAAGGTTGCCACAATGGTTTCTGGAAACCTGGCTTGTGTTTTTTAATTCTCCACTTTAAATGGCTGGGTACTTTTGATAACTTGGCGTTTTTTCACATTTCCAATGTGTTTTTGTTTCATATAGTATATTATACAGCGGTTTTTGGTAAATTGCCTCTTTTTTTGTTTTTAAGCAGTGCTTGACGTATTTCAAACATCTGCTCTATTTTTAGCCATTATTTTTATAGTTGAATGATTTATATCCTGAGTGTAGTTTTAAGACACCATGGGGATTGCACTCTGGAATTTTGACAGGCAGCCAGGAGAGGCAAGCTCAAAAAGTATAGACATATGTTATAGTTTTGAAACAGTGCAGTAAGAAATGCAGAATGTTTAAGTTCTGTAAAAACAAATTAACATCATGTAATCAAAGGAACTACAAAATTATATTGCAAAAGTCTACCGGAAGCCATAATAGTAGTACAGTACTTCATGTTAGATTTCGAAATGTCACATTTTTTAATTTGTCAGTTTTTCGTTAAGTAGGCCCATATGGAAAACTACATTCAATGTGTTAACATAACATTATTCAACAGGTTTCATTTGACTTTATGAAGCAAAATTAGTTAATTCTATAAGGTGATGCTGTAGTTTCATCTAAAAGCAAACTTTTAGGTGGGCAAAGTGTCTTTAAAGACAAATAAAGACCAGTGGCACCTTGTCAGAGGAGGCACTGCCTACTCAAAATGTTCAAAATAAAAAAGCTTTTTTTATTTGTTTATTTATTTATATGTAATATGCAGCCATAAATACGCAGCTGTCCAATCACTGCAGTGCATTCAAAGGAGGCTGTCGCGCTCTTGTCTCCTCTATAGTTATGATTAGCACGTCATTCTTCCATTTCTTCAGCAGATATCATTTTTAAAATACCATTGGTTCAACAAGGTCCCTGGAACTAATTTGTGGAAGATGTGGAAAGGCCACTGTGGCAGGCTGGCTCGCAGTGGTGAGGTTGATGACGTCACGGACCAGGAAGTAACTGAAACCAAAACAGTGGATGGGCGGGTGAAGCTGAGTGCAACGGCACTCAGCTGGATTTATTAATAATTAAAACAAAAGATTTAAACAAACAAAACAGAAACCAAAGGGCACGAGGGCCAAACGAATAAACAGACAAACAAGTAAGTGGCGTGCTGGCTAAACCAGCACGTTTTAGCAATTGTTTTGTTGTATTCTACGCGCTCTCTCTCCGTTCTCCCGTACTCTCTACACTCCAACACTCAACCAACGCAGAAAGGACAGCTGCAGGTTCTTATACTCTGGCCGAGGGGTTAACTAGTTGTTAATTATCTTATCACCCCTCGGCCACAGTCTGCACGCGTTTGGTAAGGATGCATGACTGTCAGCTAGTTAAATAATCAGTAGCTGATCAGTCATGCATCCTCACTGGGTTTTTAAATATAAATATAAAAAACAATAACAAAAGACGCGGCGCTTTTATCCGCGCCGCAAACAAATACAAATAATAATAAATAGGGGCGGGACACTCCGCCACAGCCACAAAGCAGGTTTGGGGATTTCTCTTTTAAAGGTTGTGGTCATGGTTTAATTCAGTTTATCATGCTATGAAGGACAGCTCTACTCTACTGTGCATTGCTGTTGAAGAGCTTTACATGCATGAAGGGGGAGGACCATTTAACCTGGAGCATGCATTTTTATCTAACCCAGATCAAAATGTTACTGGCCCTGCAAGGATGGAAATAGGACATGCAAAACAGTTTGAGCTGTTAAAAGATGTCGAATTATCCAGCGGCTGTGATGTCAACAGACTGTCTAGCAAAACTCATTGTAACTGGTAGGCAGTGGGTCGTTATTTTGATCCCTGTGTTTTTGTAGTTAGTTTGTGTTTCTTCAAATAATTTGAATAATAATTGTTATTATTATTATTATTATTATTATTATTATTATTATTATTATTATTATTTTTATTATTATTGCAGTTAAGCGGTATAATAAAGACGTTCTGGGACACTGGCTATCCACTTTATAGACCGTGACTAGCTTCCCTTTTTGAAATCCTGGGACACTGGCTATCCACTTTATAGACCGTGACTAGCTTTTCTTTTTGAAATCCTGGGACACTGGCTATCCACTTTATAGACCGTGACTAGCTTCCCTTTTTGAAATCCTGGGACACTGGCTATCCACTTTATAGACCGTGACTAGCTTCCCTTTTTGAAATCCTGGGACACTGGCTATCCACTTTATAGACCGTGACTAGCTTCCCTTTTTGAAATCCTGGGACACTGGCTATCCACTTTATAGACCGTGACTAGCTTCCCTTTTTGAAATCCTGGGACACTGGCTATCCATTTTATAGACAGTGACTAGCTTCCCTTTTTGAAATCCTGGGACACTGGCTATCCACTTTATAGACCGTGACTAGCTTCCCTTTTTGAAATCCTGGGACACTGGCTATCCACTTTATAGACCGTGACTAGCTTCCCTTTTTGAAATCCTGGGACACTGGCTATCCACTTTATAGACCGTGACTAGCTTCCCTTTTTGAAATCCTGGGACACTGGCTATCCATTTTATAGACAGTGACTAGCTTCCCTTTTTGAAATCCTGGGACACTGGCTATCCACTTTATAGACCGTGACTAGCTTCCCTTTTTGAATTCTTGGGACACTGGCTATCCACTTTATAGACCATGACTAGCTTCCCTTTTTGAAATCCTGGGACACTGGCTATCCACTTTATAGACCATGACTAGCTTCCCTTTTTGAAATCCTGGGACACTGACTATCCACTTTATGGACAGTGACTAGCTTCCCTTTTTGAAATCCTGGGACACTGACTATCCACTTTATGGACAGTGACTAGCTTCCCTTTTTGAAATCCTGGGACACTGGCTATCCACTTTATAGACCATGACTAGCTTCCCTTTTTGAAATCCTGGGACACTGGCTATCCACTTTATAGACCGTGACTAGCTTCTCTTTTTGAAATCCTGGGACACTGGCTATCCACTTTATAGACCGTGACTAGCTTCCCTTTTTGAAATCCTGGGACACTGGCTATCCACTTTATAGACCGTGACTAGCTTCCCTTTTTGAATTCTTGGGACACTGGCTATCCACTTTATAGACCATGACTACCTTCCCTTTTTGAAATCCTGGGACACTGGCTATCCACTTTATAGACCGTGACTAGCTTCCCTTTTTGAAATCCTGGGACACTGGCTATCCACTTTATGGACAGTGACTAGCTTCCCTTTTTGAAATCCTGGGACACTGGCTATCCACTTTATAGACCGTGACTAGCTTCCCTTTTTGAAATCCTGGGACACTAGCTATCCACTTTATGGACATTGACTAGCTTCCCTTTTTGAAATCCTGGGACACTGGCTAGCCACTTTTTGGACAGTGACTAGCTTCCCTTTTTGACGGTTTGGGAAGGCTACTGTATTTATGACTGTTTTAGTGAGATAGGAGAGGTTACAGGTGCACCAGACCTCATTTAAAAGGAATAGCATATTATTTACCAGCAGTCATGACTAACAGCTCAGAAATGACCTGAGGGCTCCCTGTGCCATGTATCCCTGATTATTGATGTGAATGCGACACACTTTCCAATGCTAGCTCTGTGTATACTGCATGAGCGTCTGCTGTTACCATGGTATACCCCAGTCACTAATATGGGTTAAAGCCAAGGAATATTAAATTAAACCATGCATGAGCCAACCTTTTTTACAGTGCAATGCTGATGGAATTCACATTCTTTTCTGCAGCTCGGTCTGGTACAGCAATCCAGATGGGGATCACATTAAATACAGATGTATTAATGGCAACTGACGAAATCCGTTACAAGCCAGCTCGCTTATTTATTAGTTTTGCTTCATCAGCTCTTATTTTGGACAGCAGTTTGTTATGGTTACACTGTGATTGTAAGTTTCTCCTATAAATCTGTGGAGCAGAATTTAAAAAAAACTGAAAGTCTTTAATCATTAGCCACTATAGATTTTATGTGATGTGGGCTGTAATCCAAAACATGGAGAAAATGAGTAATTGGAAACAGATGTGAAATTAAACAGGGCTCTTGGGTGAAGATATTTTTCTGTAGGTTTGTTAGGGTCTTATAAATACATATACATCTCTAAATGTACACATTAATCACTGTGCTAATTGCAATACTATAAGACACATGTTGATTCAGCTCCAGTATTAGGCTCTGCTAAAATGGCACATACAAAGATCCAGGTCAGTTCTTTTAAACCTATAAATGAGTCCTAATTAGAGGGACAATAAACTTTGCCAGAGGAAGGGGAACCCACATAATTATTCGGAGTCCAAGCATGGAACCCAATAACCCATTTCTAGCTGTTATAGCAGCATGCACTCTAGCACTGATGTCTTAACAGTGTGGTGAAGGACTTGAAAGGCACGTGCTCCAATGTTATAAAGTATCCATGTGCCCTACCAAGGGCAATCCCCAAATATCATAATGTTCTAGTTCTAGATCCATTTAGCCATGAAACCAGCACATGCAGTGGGAACCTGACCTTCTCCACACTGCCCCACACACGCTTCTCCAGGCTACACCCCCCCCTCACTTGTTAAAAGGCAAACTGCTTGCGCCATCTTAATCCTCTTTCTTGTGATCAGTACTATTTGAATTGTTTTAAAATATGTATTGTTTTATTGGGTATTTATGTAGGGAGCGTTCCAGTGTAGTTTGTGTGCAGGACGAGCATTTCTCTGAACTCTCAGAGGTCATTGTTTTTAATGTTTTCTTTTAATGATTCTATAACCAAATGGCTGACTGATTTATTGTTTTCAGAGCATTGGTTGTGCTGACGTCGTGTTTTGTTGGACGTCAGCCAGCCACTGCTTTCTTGTCTACTGTTTTCTTTTGGGTTGTATCACTGTTATCTGGGTTGTACTACTGTAGTTCTGTGTTGTGCATTATTTAAAGGTCTCAATCACTTTATGTTGAGTCCTCTTGTGTTTATTAAAATAGTAGTGTTTTGAGATTAGTTTCTTGGAGGCTTGGTAGACTGGGCTTCTGCATTGGGGACGGGTGTGCTTCCCTCTTTTTCATCGCTCTGCTCCTCTGGACTCATACTGGCTCCAGCCACGCATGTGGCTTGGTTCTTTTTATTTTGACTACTTTTTTTTTTTTTTTTTTTTTTTAGTAATGTTTCACTATCTTGTGGCTTTTTCTTTATGCATGGTTTTCTATGTTTTGTTTATGGATTAAACCTATTAGTTTAGTCGCGTGAGCACTATTTATTTCACTGGGTGATATGAGTTCACCTGGTAAACTGTCTCCAGTTTGTATCAGTGCTTGGTCTGCCAGTGCTCGCTCTTGCTTTTTATTTTCTAGTGCTAAAGAAGTTTCACTACAGAGGACTCAAGATTTGTGTGTAATGCTTTCAGCCATCGGGTGTTCTCTCTCTTTTTTTATTACTGTTAAAGCAGCAGTGTGGAGTAGTGGTTAGGGCTCTGGATCTTGACCGGAGGGTCGTGGGTTCAATCCCAGATGGGTGACACTGCTGCTGTACTCTTGAGCAAGGTACTTTACCTAGATTGCTCCAGTAAAAACCCAACTGTATAAATGGGTAATTGTATGTAAAAAATAATGTGATATCTGAATGACGCTTCCTTCTTAACGCTGGTCCATAGTGTCAAAACACATTCCACCATTCCAAGCAAATAAGCTTTTAAAACATAGGCAAGTGAAGGGGCTCCCGGTAAAGGCACTCGGCGTGGAGTGCAGGATGCGCCCTATAGCCCTATAGCCTGGATGTCACCGGTTCGAGTCCAGGCTATTCCATTGCCAACCGTGAACGGGAGTTCCCATGGGGCGTCGCACAATTGGCCGAGTGCCGCCCAGGGGGGGAGGCTTAGGTCGGCCAGGGTGCCCTCGGCTCACCGCACACCAGCGACCTGCCAACTCTCATTTATGATCCCAAAACCTGCCCTGGAGCAACCACTGATTCAAAAGAGAGCAAACACCGATTCAGCAGTGAGCAAACACCGATTCAACAGAGAGCAACCACCGATTCAACAGAGAGCAACCACCGATTCTTCAACAGAAAGCAACCACTGATTCTTGACATCATTATTGCAGCTCACTTCAGCCATTTAAAACACGGGAGGTGAAGGTGACAGGCTTGTTAAAACCTCAAGCCAAGCAGAGCTGGTCTGGGACTCGCATGTATATCTGTACCTCAATCCCACGGTTCTGTTGGTTTTATAACTCACTCTTTTTGTTAATTTTGTAAGGCTGGTTTAATGGTATAATGAAAGGTGACTTATTTCGGATCACTCTTAACACTGTACAATCTCCATTGAGAACTTCATTATATTTAATTAGGACATGTTGAGTTTAACATGCTTGAATGACCATGTTATGTCATTTCCTGTTAAATGGTTTTGTGTTTAAATCAAAAAAGTTCTGAAGCAGAGCTTGGATTGACAATTAGATTTACTGTATCGTAGCTCTTCCTTTCACTAACATTTGTGGAAATTAACTTTTTGTGAAATTACTCTTTGTAGCACTTTGTCAAAATGTCTCTTTTATCATTTGTTTCCATCTGACAGAGCATGTTAGATTCCTTTAGTATTCCGAGATTAAAAAGTGTGAGTCTGTTGTTTCCATCATAGTCATGCTACTGATGAGAAAATAATTGTGTAAGCTGTTCACTTTTAGAATAGGGGACTTTTCATCCTGTACGTAGGGGAGTAACTGTGTTTGATCTGTGCATGTCATAAGAGAAACATCACAGTTATTCATTGCACAGGGAAAAATAGATGTCACTTTACCACATTTGCAGCTCATTGAGATTAGATAGAAGAGGTTTGTGTGATGCGCACATTGAGATTAGATCGAAGATGTTTGTGACCTGCACAGGAGAAGCATGGTTGTAAAATATGCAGTATACAGAAAGGTAGCATTAGTTTTTGTCCTTTGTTCTTGTCTTGCAGCTTCAGCCCCCCTCCATTATCGTTTTACCTCAAAACCAGCTGTCGCAGACGCAAATGTTATTTTTACCCAAACTTGTTTTAAATAGCTAATAAATAGTTGGTATTGCTTTAAAATAAGACAGAGTGAGATTCTAAAAAGTGTATCTTCCACACTAAGAATGGAGATGGCTCCTGTTCAGAAGCACACCAGTGGAGGCTTGTTTTCCATTTCATTGCAAATACAGCTGAGGTTCTGAGCTTTTATGCAACAGATTTATTAATGACGTTTCTTTATTTACACAATGACGATTCTGAACTTGCACAACACTGCTGTTAGCCTTTGCTGATGTCAGTGCATAACTGAGTGAAGCCTTTGAGCTTGGGAGGCATGGCTAAACATTGGAAAACAAAGAAAGAATAACAGCAGCCATGCTGGACTTCTTTTGAAAATGAACCTTAAACAGTTAGCCATCGTAAATAAATCGCTACCCTTGTAAATGTTTGCTGTGGTATACCATAGTAAACAATAGCAAGGTGTAGTAAGCATACGCAAACATGGCAAATCCCAGATGCCCCATGTTGGTTTACTGTAGTTAGCTTTTAAAACTATGGTATAAACATAGTCATTTGCTATGCAGTAAACGTTGCTCTCAGCTATCGCTGTGGCACTCGGATTCCCTGGCTCTGGAATGTAAAGGAACAGTGTTAGTACATCAGATAGCGCTTTTGGAATGGTCTGACCTGGACCTTTATCTTCTCGATTAGGACCTCCGTTACACACAATGCATTGCAGTGGATTAGCAGTGACAGTGTTACCACTCTGCGCCCATGGTGTTGCCATTACAGCTGTCCCTGTGCTCCCTCTCTGTCTCTTTGTCATTATAGTGTGACTGCATTGCAATGGAAGGTAATGTGGTGAGGCTGGGCATTCGCTCTCAAAGAAGCTTGGCATGAGAGCAGTTTGAAAGTGAAAATTGTTTTACAGACACGGTGCTAAATCTGTATCCCCTGCAGCAAGGATATGGGGTTTCAGCTTAAGAAGATTATCACTTGAAATAAACTGCAGATGGCAATTCAAGATTGTTTTGGAAATGCTATAACATACTAATAACATGTGTCCCTTCTGAAATAAACCAAGAACAAAACACACAAACATTAGCTTGTTTTTTTTCTTAAGTAAATGACGACGACCCTTGACATCTCTCCATTGGCCAGCTCTAACTTCTTTTGCACAGCCTGTCAAACTGTACCAGATGGTTGTGAAAGCTTTTGCATTGTGCCCAATAAGTACACTTGGCACAGCCTCTTCAGGAGCACTTTAATGGATGAGACGCAGTTGTAATATAACAGTGAGAACGATGCTCCCTGGGTCTGTTCTTCTGTAATATGGAAACTCCCTCGTTCATACAATGCCCTCAGCCTCTACTCAGGAGCTCTGTCCCAGCAGCAGCAGCAGCCTGTGTTCAGAGGGCAGTGGGTGTGCATTCTCCACACTGACTGTACAGCTATTTGATGAGCAGGCAAGGAGAGCTACGTAATACAAGCATACCTGTATTCTACAATAGTAAAGTTCTACACTTCATACTAGCTCCATACTTTTGGACTAGTAACATTATAACAAATTACACAAGACAGCTGGGAAGCTACACATAGTTTTGACTGCAGTGGCATTGCACTTGCTGTGAAGAATAACCACGTAGTGTAGTCAGATTACAAGTTAAATGCAGTTTATTCAAACTCTGGCTCCTCTCAGGAGTCATTGTGACACCCATCCCCTGCATGTTCAGCACTCGCATTCACTTCAGTTATTAACAGCAGGTACTTGTAAATGAGATGAATACACATATTTGAACACTGACAGGCAGACCGCTTTCACACTACAAAGCTGGCCTTTTGTCTCCGTTGTTCATGTTGAAGCTGGGGATGCCAAAGCCAGGCGCGGACAGGCAGAGGGAAGTTCCCTTCTGTGGTTTCTGTGGATTTCCTCAAAGGTACAGTTTGTCATCTCATTTCTACTTTACTCCTGGAATAGAATTTCCTGTAACCCGTTGCTCCTTTTGTCACTCTGTGAATTGAGTTATTTCGAGATCAGTAAGTCATTTGTATATGTGTGTGACAGGATGGCAAAGGGTTAGAGAGACATTACCTGTGGGTTGAAGAGCTGGGGCACTCATTTATTAAACAAAATAAATTCAAAAACACTGCTCATAGATCAAAATAAACAGGGTAAACAAAACCAGTCACAAACACAAAAACATAACAATCATTCGGGCTGGCTGGGCATTCACCTTCACAGACCACAAACAAAATTACCCAGCACCCAGCACCCAGCACCCAGCACCCAGCACCCAGCACCCAGCACCCAGCACCCAGCACCCAGCACCCAGCACCCAGCACCCAGCAAGACTCGCCTCACACCTTTCCCAAAACACCCTCAAACAAAGGATTTTCTCCCTATATCCCATGTGGCTGGGGCCTAATTAATCATCAATTCTTCAATTAAGGCTCCAGCCACATTCTCACATGTTTTTGGCAGGGATAGGAATTAACCCCCTCCCTGCCAACCACCACCACCAACACACAAGCAAACACTATGAACACCACAACGTGATTGAGTGATTTATTTTTTGACAAGCTCCTGGCAAATGACCCTCCACTTTGCTTCACACGTTGTCACTGGGTATGGTACAGTGCGTCGACAGAGGAGTTCCAGAATCCCTAAAAGGCACAGCTGGAGCCTGGAAGGTAGACCAATGATATTTTAATCATTAAATCCCTCTGCCTTTGGTATTTACACAGCCTTTGATGTCATATGAATCTCCTAGGAGTACCAAGGGGGCAGGTTTGAGGTCATATGAATGTATTCAGTGTAGAGCACCCCTACAGTGCAGTCATATTGTGTGCAGTGTTGAGCTGTGATACTGCACTTCAGTGTAGAGCACCCCTACAGTGCAGTCACATTGTGTGCAGTGTTGAGCTGTGATACTGCACTTCAGTGTACAGCACCCCTACAGTGCAGTCACATTGTGTGCAGTGTTGAGCTGTGATACTGCACTTCAGTGTACAGCACCCCTACAGTGCAGTCACATTGTGTGCAGTGTTGAGCTGTGATACTGCTCTTCAGTGTAGAGCACCCCTACAGTGCAGTCACATTGTGTGCAGTGTTGAGCTGTGATACTGCTCTTCAGTGTACAACACCCCTACAGTGCAGTCACATTGTGTGCAGTGTTGAGCTGTGATACTGCTCTTCAGTGTACAACACCCCTACAGTGCAGTCACATTGTGTGCAGTGTTGAGCTGTGATACTGCTCTTCAGTGTACAGCACCCCTACAGTGCAGTCACATTGTGTGCAGTGTTGAGCTGTGATACTGCACTTCAGTGTACAGCACCCCTACAGTGCAGTCACATTGTGTGCAGTGTTGAGCTGTGATACTGCTCTTCAGTGTAGAGCACCCCTACAGTGCAGTCACATTGTGTGCAGTGTTGAGCTGTGATACTGCTCTTCAGTGTACAACACCCCTACAGTGCAGTCACATTGTGTGCAGTGTTGAGCTGTGATACTGCTCTTCAGTGTAGAGCACCCCTACAGTGCAGTCACATTGTGTGCAGTGTTGAGCTGTGATACTGCTCTTCAGTGTACAGCACCCCTACAGTGCAGTCACATTGTGTGCAGTGTTGAGCTGTGATACTGCACTTCAGTGTACAGCACCCCTACAGTGCAGTCACATTGTGTGCAGTGTTGAGCTGTGATACTGCTCTTCAGTGTAGAGCACCCCTACAGTGCAGTCACATTGTGTGCAGTGTTGAGCTGTGATACTGAACTTGCCCGACACTAGAAGCACATCCCATTATTCCCTGAGCAGATCAACTAGCTCCACAGTGTTGAAGTGCTGATGCAATACAGGGCCTTAAAAGTCTCATGGAGAGGGAATTAACTCCAGCTAATACAACCAGCTGGCTCTAATCTCAGTGCCCATCCTTTTAGTCTGCTCTAAATAGGATGCACATGTTGAAGGGAGCAGTGTGTTAAGAGAAATAACCCTTCTATGACCTGAGTCAGTGCAATGCAGCTGCAAGCAGATATGCCCCATGGTTGTGATAGCTTAGGGACACCCGTGTATACACTGAGGTTCATTCACATGTGCAGAGCAATGTCAATAACGTTGGCTGGTAGCTATATTAAGGCCAGGACACTTTGAGAGGTTGTGTGTACTGTAATAGCAAGGGAAAGACCAACAAGGCTAGTTTATAGAACTTGTACCAGCAGTGTAGATGGGTAAACATGTGTCCACCCAGTACCTTCCTAAACTTGACTGACTGGCTGTGACGTTACAGTGTGCTGTATTTATAATTCTAATACTGGTTCCTATAATTGTTAATATTGGGTGTCTCTCTATTTCTTTCAGGTGTGAAATGTCTTTAAGCGCAGAGGAACAAATTCAGATGATTTTGATATGTGGTGCAGTGGCTTCCTGATTTTATGAGAGTGCATTGGCATTAGATGATATTGCTTAATAGCTATAAATTAAATTGTTAAATACAACTAAGATCAAACATATTAAACATTTCTTGAGGAAATAAAATTGTAAGTTTCAAATACACAGCTGAGTGTTTCAGTCACTTTTCTGGCCAAAACTGGTGTTGTTTTCTAACCTTCTATTTCACATTAATACTCGAGCTGAAGAGGAATGTGCAAAACACAGCACCATACAAGGCACACTATTCCAAATGACATCTAGTGTGCATAACAACTCGTGCCTCGAAGCCCCAGCCAGCTCGCATGGGTGTCTGGCAGAGTTCCTTCGGTCTCTGTGACTGGAGGGGGTCACACAGCAGATCAAAGCAGACTGAAGAGATGTCTCCGGGACTCCAGGAATAACTCACAGGGGGTTAGCGCTGGAGCAGAGTTATTTCTAGGAGACTAAAAAATAACAAAGAACCATTCAAACTAGATCAACTAATTAACTTCCAGCCTCCCCATGTACTGCTAATCTTGATCAAGGTTGGCACACTTGTTTTGTATCAGAGTCCGGCACCTCATAAGCCTCTCATCATCTGTGAGTGCTAATGTATCTGCTGATCACTGTCTTAGCACAGGTAATATTGTGGCTTTACACTAACAATACACACACATTTCAGATGAGTGAGGAGCTGGGAGCAAGAGGAACTACACTGAACTACAAATCTCCATCACTTAACAAAATGAAGCAATACGTTTGAATAAAGCATTGTTTTTTGTGCCATCGAAATTGAATTTTCATGGAAAGCTGTGATTATTTCACTGGAACATATGGATCCGCTGACAGTAATGCAGACTAAATGAGTTATACTTGCTGGATATGCAGTGCATGCACATGTGAGGCAGGACTCCTTCCGTTTCAAGAAATCACATTAAGGATGACTCAGTTCACCTTGCAGTTCTGATTAGGGCTTTGTAACTATACCATAAACAAGCTTAATAACTTATTTGTTTAATAAAAATAAATCCATGGGAGATTATTTTCAGAATTAAATTAAGCTAACATTTATAACATCATCATACTTGAGGCACAAACATGAAAGCACAATTAGTTCCAGCTGATGCTCAGATGACTGGAATACATAGAGATAGTTGTGCTGCCCTATTGGCTGTGCTTATTCAGATACAGATACCAATTATTCATTAAACAACTGCAGTACAGTCCTGTATGTTACACAAAGAGGGAGCTCCTAAAGTTAATCAGATTGTTGCAATGCCTGGAGCTGTTGGGTCAGGGCATGTTGCACAATCATGACCACTAGCCTGTACAGAATAGGCTGCGTGAACTATGCATCAGCTGCAGAGTCACTTACAACAACATCTCACCCGAAAGACGGAGCACAAGGAGGTTAAGTGCCTTGCTCAGGGTCACACAGTGAGTGAGTCAGTGAGTGAGCCGGGATTTGAACCGGGGATCTCCTGGTTACAAGCCCTTTTCTTTAACCACCAGACCACACATTGCCCTGAACACATTCTTTAAAGTGACTGTGAAAGGGTAGCGTCGCTGGCAAAGCTAGTTACCAGCGGCTGGGCAGTGGCCTTCACTAAAGGTTTTCCAAGGACTCTGGTTTCCTTTATACTGGGGCTTGATTGACCATCACTTACTCAATTAAGGCCCAGCCACATTCCCCATGTGGATTCTGACAGGGATGGAATTAACCCCATCCCTGCCAAACTTCAATTCAAAATCTTTATTTAAACCCAACCCCAAAACCATACTATTTCCATGTGCAGTGCTTCTGTCCTGCCACAGTAACCTACAACAATGAATGAGTTTCATGATGTGTATCTTCCATTTCAATATTGGTACATGCGTTACAATGTCATTATAACAGTAAATCAGAAACAAAAGAAGCTTAAAGATTTCAGTGACCTGCAAATAAAGTCTAAGTGGAGCAAAGTGGTGCTGTCAATTTTACAGTGCCTTATAAAGGTATATACACAGAGATAGACTTCAGTTAACAGAATCATTCTGAAGTTTCTTTACAAAAATAGACACTCCACCATTCCACTGGTTTATTATTAAATATAGCGGCTCATTCCCGCTGATCCAACTGGAGATTTGAAGAGTATTGCAGGTGCAGAAGTGAGTCACTTTATTCATGCTTTTCATATGGAAATGGAAACTTCAAATGATGCATCAGTGACACCGGGAAACCTCATTTACTCAATTAAGAAAAATGAGTATGAATGCATCTGCTGAAATGAATCGTCATTTGATTAGGCAGGATTTCTGTGCAGAATACATTTCTAAAATTAGAAGAGCAGTTATTGATAATCACATGTGTGAGGACTCATCTCAGATATCCCTAATTAGAAAAAGAAGCCTTTATTTCTGTATATGAATATTTCCTGTACCTTTCTTTATATACTATACATCACATGTAAGTGTTACCCTGGTACAGTACATTCCAATGAGAAAGCTGCGTTTAACCTGAAGCATTTCACTGTTGAATCAACATGCAACAGCATTAAAGAGATTTAGGAATAGTGGCTTGAAATCCTAGGATTTGATGGGGTTATTTTAGCAGATAAAAGCTACACCTAAGCTGCAGGTAAAACCTTCCTTCAAATAACACTATTGTAAATCTTTAAGCTCAGCAGGCAGTCTGGCCAAATCCAGCTGAATGAGAGCAAAGTACTAACACTGAGGCCGACCTTGCTAGAAGCAGACTGGGAAACTGGCAGTGTAGTGTGCCTCCACTCTGTGCCCTGAAAGAGGCAGTGTAGTGTGCCCCCGCTCTGTGCCCTGAAAGAGGCAGTGTAGTGTGCCCCCCCGCTCTGTGCCCTGAAAGAGGCAGTGTAGTGTGCCCCCCCGCTCTGTGCCCTGAAAGAGGCAGTGTAGTGTGCCCCCACTCTGTGCCCTGAAAGAGGCAGTGTAGTGTGCCCCCGCTCTGTGCCCTGAGAGGCAGTGTAGTGTGCCCCCCCGCTCTGTGCCCTGAGAGGCAGTGTAGTGTGCCTCCCCGCTCTGTGCCCTGAAAGAGGCAGTGTAGTGTGCCCCCCCGCTCTGTGCCCTGAAAGAGGCAGTGTAGTGTGCCTCCACTCTGTGCCCTGAAAGAGGCAGTGTAGTGTGCCCCCCCGCTCTGTGCCCTGAAAGAGGCAGTGTAGTGTGCCCCCCCGCGATATGCCCTGAAAGAGGCAGTGTAGTGTGCCCCCACTCTGTGCCCTGAAAGAGGCAGTGTAGTGTGCCCCCGCTCTGTGCCCTGAAAGAGGCAGTGTAGTGTGCCCCCGCTCTGTGCCCTGAAAGAGGCAGTGTAGTGTGCCCCCGCACTGTGCCCTGAAAGAGGCAGTGTAGTGTGCCCCCACTCTGTGCCCTGAAAGAGGCAGTGTAGTGTGCCCCCGCTCTGTGCCCTGAAAGAGGCAGTGTAGTGTGCCCCCCCCGCACTGTGCCCTGAAAGAGGCAGTGTAGTGTGCCCCCGCTCTGTGCCCTGAAAGAGGCAGTGTAGTGTGCCCCCGCTCTGTGCCCTGAAAGAGGCAGTGTAGTGTGCCTCCCCGCTCTGTGCCCTGAAAGAGGCAGTGTAGTGTGCCCCCCCACTCTGTGCCCTGAAAGAGGCAGTGTAGTGTGCCCCCCCGCTCTATGCCCTGAAAGAGGCAGTGTAGTGTGTCCCCGCTCTGTGCCCTTAAACAGCATCTCTTCAATGCTTCCACCACGTACCTTCTTCTACACAGAGCTGTTCTCTGCATTGCCCTTCTGTGCTGTACTGCTGAGAATTCACCTTCATGCATTTCTCAATAGGAGAGGACGTTGAATTTCACTACATTTTAGCGACTGACTTGCAAACACTTTTTCAAAGCCGCAAATTGAAAGCGTGCTAATAAAGTTTTAAAATCAATCTTCTTACTTCTTATGAGCTACAGCAATGCTATCACTGCCCCCACCTCTTCTGCTGTGAAAAGATATTTTGGTGCTTTGTGTTTATCTTATACTTTGTTCTGGAATATGCAGACATTTCAAAGACAATGCTTATGACTGTCTAAAGTCAGTTCTATTCTCTAGCACTGTGCTCTGAAGTCAGTTCTATTCTCCAGCACTGTGCTCTGAAGTCAGTTCTATTCTCCAGCACTGTGCTCTGAAGTCAGTTGCATTCTCCAGCACTGTGTTTTGAAGTCAGTTCTATTCTCCAGCACTGTACTCTGAAGTCAGTTCTATTCTCTAGCACTGTGCTCTGAAGTCAGTTCTATTCTCCAGCACTGTGCTCTGAAGTCAGTTGCATTCTCCAGCACTGTGCTCTGAAGTCAGTTGCATTCTCCAGCACTGTGTTTTGAAGTCAGTTGCATTCTCCAGCACTGTGCTCTGAAGTCAGTTCTATTCTCCAGCACTGTACTCTGAAGTCAGTTCTATTCTCCAGCACTGTACTCTGAAGTCAGTTCTATTCTCCAGCACTGTACTCTGAAGTCAGTTCTATTCTCCAGCAATGTGATTGTCTGCAGATGCTTTTCAAAGGTTGTTTGAAAAGATTAAAACCTTTTTATGCACTTTATAAATGATGTATTGATGGTGGCAGAAACCCTTAATTAAGACTCGTCACAATCTTTGAATCAACAGGTCATTACAGTTCTGACCGTGCTACAAAACACATTAGAAAGGGCGTTCTGCTGTTATGTTACTGAGATTTAAAAGCCTTTTCTCATGGAATTCTCGCAGTTAATATGAAGGGATGCAATGCAATTACTGTCAATACAATGATATCTGATGAAACATTGTTAAGATGAATGTACACAATATCCATTGAACAGTACCCACACAGCGAGTGCAACAGTACCTACAGTAACCTGCAGGGACAGTTCATATGAAGCCTTTTTATAACAGCTTTTTAATTTAAAGCTTTTTGCAACTATAACAAAAAATGGGATGTTTTTGAATTGTGGAGAAGCTTATTTTTCTAGCCGTTGTGTAACTTCGATCCTGAAATATCAAGTCAAGGGCTCCTGCTGCCTCACTGGCTGCTATTTTTAACCTTGACTTTAACACAGCAGCAACGTGACGAGGAATGTGCTTGATTTTAAATGGCAGTCGGGAATATACTTTGACAAGACAGAGAGTTACTCATCAGAGATACACAGCCAAAATGCTGTCTAAAATAACATTAAACACAGGGGCTTCTTTATAAAGAAGACTTGTGAGATATTTAACACAACAAAACAATCAGGCATGAGTCATCTTCAAGAACCATCGTAGTTTTAAAGTATGATTCAATATATTTTGCAGACTATGTGCTGTTTATCTCGTGAGTAAAACAGCCTCCGTATACCTACCTAATTTACATTAAGTTACTGAGAGATGAACTCAGAAACAATAGGACACAGAAAAACAGCTGGCTATTCCCAAGGCTATTGACTCAAGTCAAATGATAAAAACCCCAGTGTAGTTACCCTATCAGAAATGAACAGCAGCATTTCATTCAGGGGCTTATGGGTCATCTGCATTTGTTTTTGTTTGTATTTTTGTTTTCTGGTAATGGTGACTTTGAGTAATCTCTCGGCCACTATTAAATAACAAATAAAACAAATACAGACTTTACCAGTTTCTAGAGTTCTATGGATTCCCTAAAATAACTAATCTTTCAAAACCAGAAATAATGCAAAAAGTAATCTGCATTGTGCAGTATGCATACTTTCACAACATGTAATCTGCATTGTGCAGTATGCATACTTTCACAACATGTAATCTGCATTGTGCAGTATGCATGCTTACACAACATGTAATCTGCATTGTGCAGTATGCATGCTTTCACAACATGTAATCTGCATTGTGCAGTATGCATGCTTTCACAACATGTAATCTGCATTGTGCAGTATGCATGCTTTCACAACATGTAATCTGCATTGTGCAGTGTGCATGCTTTCACAACATGTAATCTGCATTGTGCAGTGTGCATGCTTTCACAACATGTTTTTAAAGTTTACAAAGGAAATCGGCACAAGATTATTTATTTCTACAAAAACTTTAGATGCACGAATCACCAAGGATACCCCGCAATGGATTGCACTGACCACTAAGGCAGCTGCTGTCTCTTCAGTAGAAGATCATATCAGTTTATCAGCCAGGTTATTGAGACACGTCTGTTTACATCAATCGCTCAGTCGTCTACTTCCAGAAATAGTCTCTAGAGATTGACTTGCCTTAAACGTGTCCCCACAGGATGCATGAACCTGGAAACAAAGTATCGTGCTTGGTAAAGAAAATTTAAAAAATGCAGGTTCTTTACCAAGTTGTTTGCTTGTTTTGTTCAATAATTACAAAAGATATGCATGAACCGGAGCAATGGTATGCTAACTATAGTTTGTATAACTATATACTTACTGAAGAAGAAAAAAATCAAAGTGAAGCATTCCGAGGGTTCAATGGAATATAATAGCAATGTGGGAGAGAGGAATGCAGAGCTCAATAGAAATGTAAAGATTGTAATAGACTTCCCATTGAAATGTTTCTTTTCAGTACATCTGTACACATAAAGTGTGATAAGGTTACTTCATGGATGTGTTATCTATTCTAATTGTATTGGATCATTATAGTGTGATAAGGTTACTTCATGGATGTGTTATCTATTCTAATTGTATTGGATCATTATAGTGTGATAAGGTTACTTCATGGATGTGTTATCTATTCTAATTGTATTGGATCATTATAGTGTGATAAGGTTACTTCATGGATGTGTTATCTATTTTAATTGTATTGGATCATTATAGTGTGATAAGGTTACTTCATGGATGTGTTATCTATTCTAATTGTATTGGATCATTATAGTGTGATAAGGTTACTTCATGGATGTGTTATCTATTCTAATTGTATTGGATCATTATAGTGTGATAAGGTTATTTAATGGATGTTTTATCTATTCTAATTGTATTGGATAATTATAGTGTGATAAGGTTACTTCATGGATGTGTTATCTATTCTAATTGTGTTGGCTCTTGCAGTGTCACAGGTGACTCAACTACAACCTGAAGCTCTCAATCAGAAGGTAAATTAACTCAAGTGGACAAACAGGAGTCTACAGGAGTCCGCATGAAATGATACGCTCCACATGAGATGACAGCAGCTTCGGGCCAGACTGCCACGCTAGATAGACGGTCTCTATTGATCCTGTCTGTGAGCATCTCTCAATGTATTCAGCTGGGGCTTCATTCTAGATGATTCAGGAGCCATCCACGAGATGAAACGGTCTTTCTGCAGGGGCGGTTAGGTCTGCCAGCAGTATTGATGATACATTCTGTAGTTATTAATAACTCGAACGATTGCTTTACATTGGGTACCGTCCCCTTTGCAGTCATTTTCCATTAAATCAATAGACAACAGACAGCTTGTTGTTTGCAAAATGATGTATCTTATAAATAGGCTCTTGTGACTCACTTTGCTCTTCCTTGTGGCTTCATGAATACCTGACTTTCATCACTCACTTAGCAACTGCAGGTTTTATTTTAATACAGAGAGGTTTTTATTTCTTTAAATAGAAAGACTATCTACCAGTCATATTAATCCTTCCTGTTCTGGTATTTCTTTCATGATGGTCTTAGAAAAACCAGGAAAGTGGATTATCTTTAACAGGGATAAATGCCATCATTCTAAACAGTAACATATTCTGCTATTAAGGATAGTTATAATGTGGCACTGAGCCTAACAAGAAGACTGACTCATGTTTAATGATCCTTCTCTGTAAGCCATATTCTATTTGTCTAACAGTCACAATCTTTACCAAACACTGCAGTCAATGGAAACTCTCAAAACACCCTTCATCAGCATGAAATGTGCTGTACATTCAATCACTAGCCTATGTAAAGTGATGCTAATTGCATTATCCTGGATACAAAACAGTATAACAGTTGGGCTGATTGTCCATCACCTCTAATTGATACTTTCTACTTCAGATCGCAGCAGACTTGAAGGGCTTCATAGAATAGCAATGCTTTTGTTGGTTTGTTTTTATATTTACCGGATTCTGCTGAGTCAACGCCCCGGTTTGCCCCACCCCACCTTTAGCTGAGTTCAATTTTCACCATTAATTTCTGGTTTTTATTAACCACTCGCAAATAATGTGAGTGTAAATATATCACGGCTCACGTGAATTAGTTGCTCTGTACATAAGTGATGAAGGCAGTTGCTTGCATCATCAATGATCAATGTTCAGATGATGAAGAGTGAAGAGCTAGTTTAAAGCCAGCACGAGTAGCAATTGTTTACTTTCAGTATCTGTTCTTACTTGTCTCTTTTCTCCTTTGGACAACCCACCCCGTTCAGCCAAAGCTGCAGATCTATATCGTGGCTGAGGGGTCAACTTGCTATCAATTACCTAATGTACCCCTCAACCACATTCGGCACGGATTTTATCATATGCGTGGTCAACAGCCAGTTTATCAATAAGCACTCGCTGTTGACCACACATTGTCACGATTTTATGTGGATGGGGCATTTTAACCCCATCCAGGCTGTAAACAAAAATAACAAAATTTTGTGTTTTATACAAATTAAACAATATGTTTTAAATAATAATACAACAAATATAAAATACACACACACACACACACACACACACACACACACACAGGGGCGGGGTCTTGATTCTTTAGCTGTGCTCTACCTTTGAATTTTAAGCATGCTTAATTGTAAACGTAATCTATCTACCTAATGTTGAATATACTCCCTCTGCAATCATGCCTGTAATTTCATCCCTGCCTGGGTCAACTCCCCCCCCCCCGGCAATTGGTAATTGTGTAATTGTCCGGTAATTGTGCAGTCTACTGTAAAGGGGGTTCTACAGCTTATTTGGTTATTTATCCTTTTAACTAATCATTTGTTTCCAGAGGATTGGTATCCATTTAGTTAAAAAATCTGTTATGAATGTGTTTTAAACACTTTACACTGAGTGTCTTCTCATTACACCTACTTACAGTGTACTGAGCTGTCCTGTAGTTACAATCCCACTACAAGGTCTATTATAAAGTTACCAGCTTTTGTGATTGCACCTTATTTACAGTGTGGGATGACGATAGGAGACATGAGGTGAAGCACAGGGCATGCAAGGTGAATACCTGGGGATACACCAACCTCTGCCAGTATTGTTCTAGTCATGCTGATAGTCTCATTAAAAAAAACATATATTATTATTATTATTATTATTATTTATTTATTATTACTTATTTATTAGCAGATGCCCTTATCCAGGGCGACTGTGATAGAGTCCTGGTATACTTGCCTCAGATGGCCGAGGAGAACACAGAAGAGACTGAGGTAGAGAGATTGACGTTGATACGCCGACACAGGTGCAAGGGATTTAATCAACAAACATAAACAAAAAAGTAAACAATAATGTAATGTGACGCTACCAGCGATGGTAGCGCACAGAGGACGATACACGACTGTACAAACACTCAAAATAAAACACAATACAACAAACTATAAACCAAAGGTGCCGTAAAAACGGCAGGCCTTGCAGCAGCCCCGATCACAGTGATCTCTATGTTTTTATACTGACGCTCCGCTGAGACACGCCCACCTGCCTGCTGGAACAGCTCATTGCTTTCAGCTGCTGTTCCACGCAGACAGGTAATTGTCCCTGGCGGAGCGCCACAGCAGTTAAACAATTAATTAAATCAATTTACAACAAATAACGGAAAAAATATACAATAAAACTACATATTTCCCATGTGTAAGGCTTCCGCCCTGCCACAGCGACTTACAATTGTTACAAAATATCACATTATTTTTACATGCAATTACCCATTTGTACAGTTGGGTTTTTACTGGAGCAATCTAGGTAAAGTACCTTGCTCAAGGGTACAACAGCAGTGTGTCCCCCACCTGGGATTGAACCCACGACTCTCTGGTCAAGAGTCCAGAGCCCTAACCACTACTCCACACATATAGTATGCAAAGCTGTTGAGCTGTTAAAAGCATTTAAGTAGAAAACAAATGGCAACAATATTTTCGTTTGAAGTCAGCATTTTTTTTTGTTCAGGTTTTGTGAATATAGCAGATTGAGTTGTGATTTATTTGTGTGCTGGTAAGTTGAGCTCTGAGAAAGCACACTGTCCATTTAAATCATAGACCGTTTTTGTTTTACTGCTGCAGCCCAGAGATTTACTTTTAATGTGTTCTGGGATATAATTCACCTTCTGGATTTTTTCAATGCATGTTTGTTTTGACTTGTAAATCCGTGGTTGCTAGGATATATAACCGTACTTATGGAAACAGAGCGTTTGGGATTTTTCCCCATGTTATTTCAGTTCACCACATGGGCCTTACAAGGTGTTGGCATTTGAATTCATCTCAATTTTAAAAGCATGAAATTGAATAGGGGCACTGGCTCAGAAAGACATATTTGGATTACATCATGGTAACGTTAAATAGAATCCAGTTTGCAGTTTGCTAGAAAACAAATATGAATATGTTAAATCATGTGATTATCTTGTAAAAACAAAACAAATAGAAGATACTGCACCTTACCTTATCCCTGGCATTGGGGGCACATAGGGATGTACACCACACTTACATTGTAGTGTCTACAGTATCTGGAGAACCAGTAATTGTTGTATGTCTTACTTCCATTTCCTACTTGCCACTAATGTTCAGAAACACTCAGGAATTGTGATAAAACTTAGTGTGACATTTTTTACGCAAACTCTTGAGATTCTAGTCCCTCGTGACTAGCTCACTAATACAGGTTGTTTATTATTATTATTATTATTATTATTATTATTATTATTATTATTATTATTATTATTATTATTATTATTATTTATTTCTTAGCAGACGCCCTTACCCAGAGTGACTTACAGGGATAAACCTACAGTTTATCTTGACAGACATTGACTTGAATATGATCAGCTGAAATCAAGGTCAGTTTTTTAATGTAGTTCACCCAACAATATTACCCCTAGTTTTCTCCCCAGTTTAGAATGTCCAATTTCGTTTCCCCCTCACCGCAGCAGGTCCCCACACAGCACAGAACCAAAGGTCTGTAGGCATCCTCCGATCCCACGACCAAGCCAGCTTCCTCTTTTACATCCAGTAACTCGAGAGTGGATGTCAGCGAGCTTCCTAACCCTAACCCTAACCATAACCATACATCTAGTTTTGAGGGAGTTGTTAATTCCAGACCTCACTAAAAACCACATAAGCACCTCAGGCCTTTCTTGTTAATAACGGCACTAACTACATTGACGCTGGCGGTACTGAACGTTGAGCAAATAACAAATAAGGAAGCCACCTGTCCCTCCTACCACAGCATCTCTTGGCACATAATAAAGTGGGGAGTCTGGAACCAACTGCCCAGTAATGTTGTTGAAGCTGACACCCTGGGATCCTTCAAGAAGCTGTTTGATGAGATTCTGGGAGCAATAAGCTAATAACAACCAAACGAGCAAAATGGGCAAAATGGCCTCCTCTCGTTTGTAAACTTTCTTATGTTCTTATGTTCTAAAGGCTAGTGACTTTAGTCTTCCTAGCTGGACACCATGTTTGTATGCGACCTAACCGACCGTAATTAAAACATCCCACTTCTAACAGCAAGGTGTGAATATGATAGCCAGATTGTCAGTTAACTTCTGGCGTTAGATCTGTCCATGCTCCCTTACAGTCATTGTCCCTCATTGATGTACCTTTTGAGAGGATAGGGATGGATGTGGTTGGGCCACTGGAGAGGAGCAAGTCAGGGAACAGATCATTTTTAGTGATTTGTGATTCTGCCTCATGCTACCCGGAGGCATGTCCAGCGAAGGATGTGAAGGCTTGGCAGGTGGCATATGCTCTAGTTCAGTGATTCAGAGGAGGAGTGCCCCACGAGATCCTTACAGACCAAGGTACCAATGTTGTGTCTAAACTCCTTAGAGTTTATATATATATGTGTGTGTGTGTATGTGTGTGTGTGTGTGTGTGTGTGTGTGTGTGTGTGTCTGTGTATCTGTGCGTGTGTGTACACAACACCTTTTCAATAACATTTTAAGCATATGCAGTTAGTTCTAAGAAACAACAAATCGACAATAATTTCTGAATCTGTTACTATATAAGTGTTGTATAAAATGCAATGAAGTATAGCTATCATATCAGCTCTGTCTGTACAGAAAATAAAGCAATTTCCAGCAGCGATGGTTCTAATGACTATTCATTTTTACACACAAATAATACGTTTTGTACTTTCCAGCAACTTCTGCTAATAACTCAGTCATTTCTTTTCATTCTTCAACTTGTAATAAATAATAGCACTCTTGGCCAGAGCAGGATCACAGTTTAAGCAGCTTATCTTTCTGACATGTGCCAGACCTCTCGTGTGGGCACAGATGCCAAAAGCAGAGAAAACAGATCAGAGCAAATTCAAGTGTCAAGCTTTTTTTTGGTTTTATTAGCCACAAGTTGAAAAGATTCTGTTCATGTGCACCTTTATTTAATGAATCAAGGGCAGTGTATTTTTCACAGATTAAAAGACAGATTTATACTGTGCTTGTTAAGATGCTGTTGTGTAACACAGTGTGAACTTAATCAGGATTTCAGAAAAATACTTGAGCAGCCAAAGAGATGAAGCCGAGCAGCCCTTGAAAAGTGTATTCTATTCAAATACAATACTGGCTGTGAATGAGGATCATTGCCCTTTTTTTTGCTTAAATTAATTAGTGGGAAATTCCTACAACAATGAATTTTCAATCGCCCTCCTGCCTCGTGTCTCTCAGTGCTGTCAAAAGAGCCTCAGTGCTTACAGGGCTTTATTTAGTTTAGACTCTGAGGTAGCATCGTGTTGAGCGGGCCAGAGAGTACAATACAGCGCTGCAGTGTATGTGCAGTAATGCAGGGGTCCGGATTCATAGCTGCACTTATAGTTTAATCCTGTAACAGTGTTCTTCATTAAGACACCCAGATGTACTGCATCCAAATTAAACACAATGGCAGAAAAGACACAGTGACAGTTACCTGAAAGGCATCTTCCAGTTCTTTACCAGCAGCGCTGTTGTGTAATGAATCCTGGTCATATTCTAACTGGTAATAAAGGTATTCCTCTCCATTTCCACACTGTTCCCCGTGTACATGTGAACTGCTCTACACATGGGCACCTGTCCTGGAAGATACATGCTAAGCATGTGGAGATCTAATTGGAAACAGGAATGAGGTTTGAGCATCACATCCCTGAGAGAGTTTGCCAGTTAAAAGCTTTGTTTTGAAATCAGGGACACTACATGAACTAACCTGGAGGAGGTGATGAAAAGCACAAGGGGATGAAGAAGCAGAACCGCCAGGATAATGGAGAAAGCACAAAACTAGATCAATCAATCAATCCAAGGAAAATAACAAATCGCAAAATGCTGTTTGAGTTGTGTGTGTTTTCCTGAATCACGGACACAGTGGGGTGTTTTTTGGTGTATTCTAAAAATAAAGAGACACTCTGCTTGTGTTCCATTATCTGTACTGTGGCTACACAGGTTTCATTCCTTTAAAGTTTGGAGGCACAGTTTGTTAAATAATATGATTCACTGAATTCAGAAATCAAACTGTTGGTGAACAGTAACAGTAATGCTGCTGTTTTCAGCCACATTGCTCTTGCAAAGACCCCTTTGAAGAAAGATGTGCATCCGTTACTTTGCTGAGCTTGGTGCTCAGAAATCAATAATCCTTTTAGAATCTGGCTGTAGGGACTTCTGATGATGCACATCTTGACAGCACTCTAGACTGATGTAAACTTGACTGTCCTCACAGTACTGATGTTAGCAATTGAACTGTAATGTCAATCTCTCCAGCCTTCTTGTATTGATACCATTTGCATCATTGTTCTCATGGCAGCAGGAATGAGCGTGTCTGTTATTTTACAGTGTGGCAGACAACGTGCCGCAGATCGGAACATCACAATGAGTCCGTCTCGTTCCCATTCGTATCCTTAGGGCTTCAGCAGCAGGGAACCAGTACTTAAACCAATGGCTTTTCTTTTTTAAACCCTGTTACTGCAGCGTGACTGGAAACTGAAATTAAAACAAAACCAAAACAAAAAAAACAGCAACTGGGGACACAGTGGAAGCCTTACTGTGGATTTCTGGTGACATCATTGCTTCAAAACAATATAATACTCAAGATGTCATGAGCACAACGACACCCATACTGTACCAATTGCTGTGCTGTCTTTTTGTTTTCACTTTGACAGCTGAAGCCATGGCACTGTTAGTCCACTTCCTGGGTTACAAGGTCCCATATGAGTTTAGGTTCTGTATGCTGCACATAAGAAACATATACATGACCTCTGAGCTTTCACCACCAGGTGTTACACCAAGGCTAATGCAGACTGCAGTCATTATACTCCTAAGCCTAGGAATTTCCTGCCCATCAGGAGCAAGATGATTTTGTATACTCGACTGCATTGAATTGGAATGATCTAATATACCAATCATAAACCTTCAACAGTGTAGGAATGCTTGAATACTGGAATTGACCATTCAAATGCTGTCTCACCCTACTCAGCAATCAGGTTTCTATACAGGCAACTCTGCATGAGCGAGTGGCTGTGCTTTTACTAGGTGAGCACGGAGGAAACCCAGCACCACTTTGAAACAATGAGGCGCTCATAGGAAATTACTCCTTATGTATCAAATCGTGAATAAATGAATCAACGAGAAGACTTTTCATTTAGCCATTGTTATACTTCTTTTGCCTTAGCTCAAGTGTGTCTAGCAAGTTCACCTTTGATGGTTTAACATTTGAATGATCCTGTTTCTGCTGTTTGGAGCCAGGCTGCCTTGTGCAGTGTGTTTCAGCGCCTTGGAGAGCACTTTATCAATCGTAGTTTGTTGTTGTTGAAATCAGTAGAAAGGATTGCTGCTGCATGCAAGTCTATCTGTTCATCTTTCTGAATTTTTACGTAGCTGATGTTAAGGAAACTTCGAAGCACGCTGTAACATTGTGCATTTAGTCCCCGACATTGTTGCTGTGAATTACGCTGTGTATGTTGGCATCACTGTGATTCCACAGGTTTGGCCTGATCCAGTTTAACAAGCTGACTTTGGACACCTCTGCGGTATTATGTTCTATTATGTTTTATTATTTTTACAGATCTCGTGTCACTTCGGTCCGTATGTATCTTTTGTTTTCTCAAACAAAATAAGAAATATTTTTGGATTATATTCAAAAGGGTTTGATCCATCATAAAAAATACTGGCCCTGCTCTGTAAGCAGATTGACCTTTTGATTTGTATTGTGAGAACAATGGAACTGGAAAATATTACAGATTGGCCTTTGTTTTGAAACAATTCTTTAGTAGTTATCTAGTTGAGCTGCTGGCATATTTATTTATATAAAGTTTTAGGATGAATTATAAACACTATGAACATTCAAAGATCAAATCATTTGATAATAATAGGTGTTTCAGAATCTACACTGCAGTCTTTCTATTATGTGTACATCTGTTTCAAACTGAATTCCAGTCTTAAATCTAATTCCTTCAGGGAAATACTGCTCATAACGTTTAAATGTTCACCAAATACTGAGCAGAACACAGAGCTCTCTGTTGCTGGGTGATTGAGGCATGAGCTAAATTACTACTAAACTTGTTTATCTATTGTTAAGACTCGAATGATTCTCTTTGCTTGTATCCGGTAGAATAAATGCAGAATTTGGAACGAAACCCACTCACAACATATGTGGGGATTAAAGTCACTCAGTCACAGGAAGGATCTGAGTCAAGCCAAAAATGAACACACTATTGCCTCTTCACTTTTGAATTAACCCTCTCTCCCTCCCTGAAAAAAAGGTGAGGTCTGAAAGAAGGAGCTCAGATCACACAATGAGATTCATGTGGGCATTCGAAGGAACGGGCGGCCGAGCGGTGGTTAGGGCTCTGGACTCTTGACCGGAGGGTCGTGGGTTCAATCCCAGGTGGGGGACATTGCTGCTGTACCCTTGAGCAAGGTACTTTACCTAGATTGCTCCAGTAAAAACCCAACTGTATAAATGGGTAATTGTATGTAAAAATAATGTGATATCTGTAACATTTGTAAGTCGTCCTGGATAAGGGCATCTGCTAAGAAATAAATAATAATAATAATAATAATAATAATAATAATAATAATAATAATAATAATAATAATAATAATGATTGCTTTTAAATACCCTTTCCTGATGTATTTCTGAGTGGTTCTAAGTGCTGTTGTATGAATGTTGGGCTACAGACTGTTTAATATGACAGGGGATAGGGATCTGCTCTGTTTGGAAGTCCACAGATTATGTGATTCTTTTTTTTTAGATTTATTTGGGTAAAACTTTTATACCATCATAAAACTTTTAGGAATGTTTTAAGGGCTCTTTTTTAAAAGCCAAGTTTAATGAACCTAATCACGATTGCAGTTCCTGAATCCCTTTCTAGCTGTTTCAGAGGCAGTTTATTAGTTTATTCTTGTAAAATTCTTTTAAAACAGCCCTCAAGAATAATGGAACGGACCCAATGTGTGCAGCAGTGCTGTATCTTTGATAGAATCCTTAGATGGTAAGACAAATAAAGGGAAATAATATTTTTACTGCCAATCATATTAGATTCTTCCTTTCTAAATGGTCAAAGTTGTTATAGTAATTATTGCTGATTAAATCATTATTAATACTGAGATTCTTGCAAGAAACATTCCACAATGTAATATCTGCAAAAATAATGACACATTTTACCTACAGTGTAACCAAGACCCTAAAATATAATTCTAGTCAGTTTAACCTTCTATAAACTATTCTAGTAACTATTCTTTATGAGTCACTAGAATTAACATTTCATTTTAGGACTTTCAAAGCCAATGTGAATGATCTCCAGTTAGAAAGCAAACGGGAATGAGCTCCCAGTTAGAAAGCAGACGAGAATGAGCTCCCAGTGAGAAAGCAGACATGAATGAGCTCCAGTTAGAAAGCAGACGTGAATGAGCTCCAGTGAGAAAGCAGACATGAATGAGCTCCAGTGAGAAAGCAGAAGTGAATGATCTCCAGTGAGAAAGCAGACGTGAATGATCTCCAGTGAGAAAGCAGACGTGAATGATCTCCAGTGAGAAAGCAGACGTGAATGAGCTCCAGTGAGAAAGCAGACGTGAATGATCTCCAGTGAGAAAGCAGACGTGAATGATCTCCAGTGAGAAAGCAGACGTGAATGAGCTCCCAGTTAGAAAGCAGACGTGAATGATCTCCAGTGAGAAAGCAGACGTGAATGAGCTCCCAGTTAGAAAGCAGACATGAATGATCTCCAGTGAGAAAGCAGACATGAATGAGCTCCAGTGAGAAAGCAGACGTGAATGAGCTCCCAGTTAGAAAGCAGACGTGAATGAGCTCCCAGTTAGAAAGCAGACGTGAATGAGCTCCCAGTTAGAAAGCAGACATGATTGAGCTCCAGTGCTGGTCAGTTAGAAAGCAGACGGGAATGAGCTCCCAGTGCTGGTCAGTTAGAAAGCAGACGTGAATGAGCTTCCAGTGCTGGTCAGTTAGAAAGCAGACAGGAATGAGTTCCCAGTGCTGGTCAGTTAGAAAGTACATATTTAACTCTTGGGTTGCACACCTTCATGTATCTTTTAACTGCAGTTCATGTCAGTTATTCCTGGGGTGGATAAAAACTGAAAAGCTATGAAGAAGAACCAATAAACATTTTTTAACCAAGCAAAATATTTCTCTGCATACCTTACATTTCGAACATTCTTCACATTGCAATCAAAACAGAACTCATGTCTCTGAGACCAACGGCACTAAAGAATCTGCAATTACAGGCGTGCAAACATTGACAGAGGGCTCTTATATACTGTATGTACAAGGGCTGTGCCATGGAACTGCAAGCAAAAACCACTAACATTGCAAAGCATAAAGAGAAGGCTATGTGGCTCCATTCTCAAACTGTTTCCATTGAACGTACACAAGTTCAAAGAATGGCATCCTGAACGGTCATAGTGTTTCCCCGCTTGTAAATGACCTAGCTAAGTATGCACATCTTCTGTCTGAACCCTATTTTAGTCCTCACTATTCGGTAAAATCAGCGTTTATAAATATTGCATTAATTGAGGTCAACCTTATCAATACACTTTCTAAATAGAGGATAGCTGGACGTGTCTGGCTTGTGGTCAAGTAATAGTTAAAACAGTGTGTAATTGTCAATTGATCTTGCCGTGGAAACTACCTTTAGTGGATGTTAACAAACTGAAAGAAAAAGGATTGTTTTTAATGCAGTAGAGTGAACAAAAGGACCCAAGAACCCATTACTAGTAAAGACTTTAAGATTGTGGCTTTATCCCAATGCTGGTCAGTTAGAAAGCAGACGTGACTGTTATATATATATATATATATATATATATATATATATATATATATATATATATATATATATATATATATATATATATATATAACAATTACAATATAAAATAAAGCAAATCTTGTGTATTTAATATTGCCTACATATCTGTCCAAAGTAGGTCACATACCAGTGACAACACATGCTCTCTTTAACAATAGGAAATGAAGAATATAATAGAGACCAGATTTCCCTTTGGAACCCTCAGCACCACATTGAAGCCAGTTACAGAATTGGACAGAGCAGCTAATGGAGCTCACCTCATAAAGAAGACAGATTCTTGGATTGTATTATTTGTCCTGGTTATTGAATCCAAATGGTACTTTGACAGATTCCAGAAAGGTAAAAGTACAGCTTTGGCCGAACGTTTTTCATCCCCTACAATTTGAGGATTGAGACATAATTTAAAAAACCAAAACTATATGAACGGAATTTATTTAGCATCATGTAATCAAAGGAACTACAAAATGATACCGTAAAAGTCTACCGGAAGCCTAACAGTAGTAGTGTATTTCATGCTAGATTTTGAAATGTCACATTTTTTATTTTTGTCAAAGCGGTATGCAATTCAATATGTTTTGGGGTTTTTTTTGTGATCAAATATTTTTATTGGGGTTAGTACAAAAATAAAAACAAAAAAAATGAACAGATGAACTCCCCATTTTCCTTTTTTACCCTCTCCCTCCCTCCCCTCCCTCTCCTGAGCAGCTACTCCCCTCCCTCCCACAACCCCCCACAAGGACCTCAGGGACCTAAATGAATTTGGATTTAACAAAGGCTTAATAAGATCTGCTATGCTTTCCCAGGCTTGGATCGTCTTCTCTCTGGCACCATGGATCCGAGCGGTAGAAAGTTCTGAGTAAATAATATCAGAACCATTAGGATCCATTAGCACCAGGGAAGAGAGTGCGGAGGCTGCCAACACAGAGCCACCATCTTTTTCGCTGCAGTAAAGCCAGCTAACCAAATGCGTATCTGTTGTGATGTTTAAAAGATATCTGAATCTAAAGTATTTCTACATTCAGAGGTAGATGTGCTAAAGTGTTGTGGCTGTCGCAATCGTCGCAAACCAGCTGCAATCGGAAGTCTAGTGTGAAATGAACACATTGGGGAAACCAGAAACGTCATAGAAATTTGTTTTCAAGGTTTGCAAGTGCACCCTGCCTTTCGTGAAAATTAGGTATTTGAGTGTTTGCCTTAAAAATGCATTGAGCACAACTGACAACACACAAGAAAAAACAGACTGGGAAATAAATGCCAGCAACAATTGCGACTGTTTAAAACATGCTTTCAAAAGTTCTTAACAAACTGATGCAATTGTAAGTGTCTCAATTGCCAGTAACTTTCGTACATCTCATTATAATATTTGAGAACCCTGATCTCCACTCCCTTTTTGCGAATTTATGCAAATAACTGCATATTCATATTTACGCCCATAACTACATATTCATTTGAGGTTGCAGAACCAGAGGGAGGAGCACTGCTGTCTCCAGAGCCAGAGGGAACAGTATCACTGTCTCCAGAGCCAGAGGGAGCAGCATCACTGTCTCCAGAGCCATGGGGAGGAGCATCACTGTCTCCAGAACCAGAGGGAGGAGTATCACTGTCTCCAGAGCCAGAGGGAGGAGCATCGCTGTGCACCAATCTGGCTCCGGTAGGTCAGGTCCCTTGGCCCGCGCTTCTAAACACCCTAGACACCCACAAGTGCTCCACCTTTCTCCTACTTCACTCTCCCTGATGCCCCAGACGCCGCTGTGCTGTCATCAGACATCACTAGTGTTGCACCTGTCTCCTGCTTCATTTCCTCTGGTGGCTCAGACGTCACTGTGCTGTCATCAGACATCACTAGTGTTGCACCTGTCTCCTGCTTCATTTCCTCTGGTGGCTCAGACGTCACTGCGCTGTCATCAGACATCACTAGTGTTGCACCTGTCTCCTGCTTCATTTCCTCACTGCGCTGTCATCAGACATCACTAGTGTTGCACCTGTCTCCTGCTTCATTTCCTCTGGTGGCTCAGACGTCGCTGCGCTGTCATCAGACATCACTAGTGTTGCACCTGTCTCCTGCTTCATTTCCTCTGGTGGCTCAGACGGCGCTGTGCTGTCATCAGACATCACTAGTGTTGCACCTGTCTCCTGCTTCATTTCCTCTGGTGGCTCAGACGTCGCTGCGCTGTCATCAGACATCACTAGTGTTGCACCTGTCTCCTGCTTCAATTCCTCTGGTGGCTCAGACATCGCTGTGCTGTCATCAGACATCACTAGTGTTGCACCTGTCTCCTGCTTCATTTCCTCTGGTGGCTCAGAAGTCGCTGTGCTGTCATCAGACATCACTAGTGTTGCACCTGTCTCCTGCTTCATTTCCTCTGGTGGCTCAGACGTCACTGTGCTGTCATCAGACATCACTAGTGTTGCACCTGTCTCCTGCTTCATTTCCTCTGGTGGCTCAGACGTCACTGTGCTGTCATCAGACATCACTAGTGTTGCACCTGTCTCCTGCTTCATTTCCTCTGGTGGCTCAGACGTCACTGCGCTGTCATCAGACATCACTAGTGTTGCACCTGTCTCCTGCTTCATTTCCTCTGGTGGCTCAGACGTCACTGTGCTGTCATCAGACATCACTAGTGTTGCACCTGTCTCCTGCTTCATTTCCTCTGGTGGCTCAGACGTCACTGTGCTGTCATCAGACATCACTAGTGTTGCACCTGTCTCCTGCTTCATTTCCTCTGGTGGCTCAGACGTCGCTGTGCTGTCATCAGAGATCACTAGTGTTGCACCTGTCTCCTGCTTCATTTCCTCTGGTGGCTCAGACGTCGCTGCGCTGTCATCAAACATCACTAGTGTTGCACCTGTCTCCTGCTTCATTTCCTCTGGTGGCTCAGACGCCGCTGCGCTGTCATCAGACATCACTAGTGTTGCACCTGTCTCCTGCTTCATTTCTTCACTGTGCTGTCATCAGACATCACTAGTGTTGCACCTGTCTCCTGCTTCATTTCCTCTGGTGGCTCAGACGTCACTGTGCTGTCATCAGACATCACTAGTGTTGCACCTGTCTCCTGCTTCATTTCCTCTGGTGGCTCAGACGTCACTGTGCTGTCATCAGACATCACTAGTGTTGCACCTGTCTCCTGCTTCATTTCCTCTGGTGGCTCAGAAGTCACTGTGCTGTCATCAGACATCACTAGTGTTGCACCTGTCTCCTGCTTCATTTCCTCTGGTGGCTCAGACGTCACTGTGCTGTCATCAGACATCACTAGTGTTGCACCTGTCTCCTGCTTCATTTCCTCACTGCGCTGTCATCAGACATCACTAGTGTTGCACCTGTCTCCTGCTTCATTTCCTCTGGTGGCTCAGACGTCACTGTGCTGTCATCAGACATCACTAGTGTTGCACCTGTCTCCTGCTTCATTTCCTCTGGTGGCTCAGACGTCACTGTGCTGTCATCAGACATCACTAGTGTTGCACCTGTCTCCTGCTTCATTTCCTCTGGTGGCTCAGACGTCTCTGCGCCGGCTCCAGGTGTCATACCTCTGCCTGCAGCTTCAGTCACCAGGTCAACGGCCAGGACACAGGAATATGGATCAACCCACCCTCTAACCCACCCACACAGAGGCGGAAAAGTAAAGATGGACACAAATGAACTGTGTTGTAAATGAATGTGTTTTAAAGGGTAGGGGAGGATATGTGGCAGAGCAGGAGGAGGATAGAGGTTTGATGCAGGACTATATCCCCCAGAATGCCATGGGGTTGGAATTAGAGCCAGCAGGGGAAATGCCTGGCTCTAATAGAATGAGGAACACCTATCTGTAGTTAAAGAGTGCGTAGCAGGGTTCCGGAGAATATAGCATTTTACATATCCACGTGTTGCTACTACATTTAAATAACGTACCTGTCATTTTTCATTTCATTGTTAACATCCTGGCAACTTTTTACACTTATAACTTTAAAATCTGTTTCAAAGCACTTTTGAAAGTGTCTGCTCTAGTGCACTGGGGTAATCCTTACACTATCAGTGCACTAGAGCGGACATTTTGAAAAGAGCTTTGAAACAGACTTTAAAGTTATAAGAGTAAAAATTCATCAGGATGTTAATAATGAAAAGCAAAATGACAGGTATGTTAAAGCTAGATTCTACGGGCTACTTACTCTGTAAGCAGGCAGGTGTATAAATGCAGGTCACTGTCTCTGTGTGAAGGCGAAGGCCCGATGAGAGACTAGTCTTCAGACCTGGAAAATATAAAACGGTATTTAATACTTATATGGGTATACGAGTGGGGTTTCTGGGTACCAGTAAATGGTGTCGCTGTCCGGTTTATTAGCTAGAACTTGATAATGGTTAGCTAAGAACTCCTTGGTGGAGATAGGCTTTTGATTGGTTTCTTTTGTTTTGTGTATAAATACATATACAGGCACTGTCCTGTTTTCATTTCACTTGCTGTTGTGAGAGGGCTTCTTTAATACTGACAGTGGAAAAGGTCCCTACAGTGACAAAGCACCCCCCACTTTTCCACAGCATGCATTTCATGAGCTGCAGTGATAACTCATTTGTATCATTTCATAATCATTTCTGTAAACTGTGTCTTCCAGCTCACAACTTTCTGCAAACTGACAGCTGCTATAACTCCCAACAGGGCATGTGACCGAAAAGACCTTTACCAGTGTGGCACCTTTAATTATATATTTTAATGAGATTTAAAATAGCCAGGAGTTAACACCAGATAATCCCCATGCTATTATGTAATCAAAACCCATGCGTGGTTCTTCGCAGCAAATTGAATGATGTCTATATTGAGCCTTTTATAAAATGTCTTTGTGACCTTCATTATCAGGAAGGAACAAAGTGAATCCCTAAGTGGCACTTCATCGCTTCTCCAGCTCTAATCATTGTAGGTCATTCAAAAGGGAAGAGCAAGTTATTACCATACTTGCAAACCACAGCAGCATGCAGAATTGAGTCTAATGTTCAGCAACATTACATTCACATTACTTCAAGTTTTCATGCTTGCTTGACTAACCCTTTGAATTAATGCGTAAGTTAGTATGCATGTGTATGCATGTGTATGTATGTGTATGTATGTGTATGCATGTGTATGTATGTGTATGTATGTGTATGCATGTATATGTATGTGTATTCATCATTATGTAAACAGAATTCAAGGGCAATCACAATTCCATTGTTGTGTAAAAATGGAATTGAAAATCCCTATTCACAATACAGTACTCACAGGTATGGAATACTGCTTTGAATCACACATATACACACACACACACACACACACATGAAGCTCCTGTTCAGATGTGAGAATAGTCCTGTACTTTTCCTTTGAGTTGTCAGTGGAGAAGCACACAGTGTTGGAATAGCCTGGGGATTATGTGATTTGTCTGGTGGAAACAATACGTTACTGTATCATAGAAAATAGAATGGGATTGGGAAGTCTCAGGTTCTGTACATCATAGTATCTGTCATGTTAATTCCACTGTCCACTAGGTGCTTGGAAATGAATTGTTCCATGTCAGTGCCCTCAGGAGATCCCTAAAGAGTGAAGTTAATGTCTAGGGGTGCTGGTTGAGGGCAGATGGAGTGCTTCATTAATGTTCCTCTGTGTTTGTATCAATAGAGGTCTAAATGGAAACATATTCATCTGCTGTAAAGAGCAGTGTTGTTTGATGTACTGCCATTACGGGTTCTGACCGATGAGAAGAGGTTAAAAGCTCTAAAACCACTCATGCTGTACAGACCAGCCTTTAACATAGTGGTTAATGTGCTCGATGCGCGTTTCTGCCTGTCCGCTCCCAGCCTTCACTCTGGTACTCTAGCAAAGCCTTCGTCAGGAAATAGAAGAGTCCTTTTCAATAAACTGAGCATTCTCAAATATTCCTATTTCTTTATCCATTGTATAAAGTTTTGGCTATTCAGCATCCAGCTGGTTTTCAGCTCCCTCCCAATCCTGCAGTTATGTGAAGAACGTTTCAGATGACATTTTGAATGGGTAAAAGAGGCTGCAATGGGTCTCGGGCCCTGCAGAGGTTAAACTTGAGGTGTGCTCATCTAAGAACAGGTGTGCAGCACATGTTGCTGTACTTCGTGCCCTGGATCAAATAAAGAAGAAATTCCTGACTGCATAATAGAGCTCTTTATTAGAACTCATGAGAATGTATACATACACTTTGTATATCTCCTTGGAAACCAGGAACCACGACCTAGAATCTGGTGTCCAATCAGAATGCACAAACAAAATACCTTGGTTAAAAAAGCAGCTGATAGTGACTGCTCAGATTGCTTGTGATGTGAATCCCAGGTCCACGGTCACAGCAGTGACTGCTCAGATTGCTTGTGTTGTGAATCCCAGGTCCACGGTCACAGCAGTGACTGCTCAGATTGCTTGTGAGGTGAATCCCAGGTCCACGGTCACAGCAGTGACTGCTCAGATTGCTTGTGTTGTGAATCCCAGGTCCACGGTCACAGCAGTGACTGCTCAGATTGCTTGTGAGGTGAATCACAGGTCCACGGTCACAGCAGTGACTGCTCAGATTGCTTGTGTTGTGAATCCCAGGTCCACGGTCACAGCAGTGACTGCTCAGATTGCTTGCGTCTGCGACACCCTGACCTGTTTATAACTTTCAACACAGGTCCATTTACACATTTCTTCAACTCATTCTTAACCTGAACCGTAACCCACACAGCTGGCTTAAGCACTTCCCAGCATTGTTAAACACAGAACTAATCTAAGAATGAACACACAAAGTGAATTCTTTTACAGTAATCGGGAATCACACATCCATACCCCTATGAGTGGCTCTACAAGAATTCAACTGGCATTGATTATACTGTGTTATAACGTTGCCACCATGGAAAATCAAAGTCATTAAGTAATTGTAGCTAACAAAAAGACTGCTTCCCTATTAAAGTGTTATGCAACACAGCATACACATTTGACAGAGTAATTACCCATCTTGGTGGATAAATACCATTCTAATCAAGCGCATGGTCAAAACCTAATTGTAAAAAGAAGAAAAAAAAAACACGAACAATTAAACTTGCTAATAGAACAAAACAGAACCCACAGTAAGGGAACATATACACACACCAGCACTGTGTGTGGCAATGAACCATAAAGAGTACCTGTCTGCCTGCCTGCTATACTCTACAGTATACAGTATATATATAAGTATGGACAGGGCTCTGTATTTTCTGTGTTTGCAGTTTTAAACATGGGCTGTACATTGCACTGAAGGTTGGTTTATTAATTTAGTGAATCTTAGTAAACACTTTTTTGATGCCCTCTAAATGTCAATCTGTTCTTTGCAAAACACCAGTTGTTGTTTTTTTTTGCAGCATCCACCCACCTTGATCTATTTTTACATACAAACAGGCCCATCTACACCACAATCTCTTCTGCATTATCATCTGGTATCTTCTGTCTGGTTGTGTTAATAACATCGGAAGCTGAGCAGTAGTTTCTGTTTCCCCTCAGAACAGCTTCAGCTTCATTCAAGTGGTCGGCTGTTTGTGGACAGTAAGCACACAGGCTCTGAAATCAGATATGTGCTCTGAGTAAACGTCATATTGCATATCCAGTGTGTGGGCATCAGCCCCCTTAGGGCATGAATACTGTCATTTCCTATGATGTCTTACTGTATGACTCTCACATACATTCACACAGTGAGACAGGCCGTAGGTGTCTTACACTGTCTGAAGGAATGAATTACATAATTTTAAAAAATACTAGATTATGTGCTTTTAAATTAGCTCCCCAGTGTAGGGGAGAAGGGTGTGCTAACAAGGGACAAGCCTTGATGGGCCTAATGGCCTTGTCTTGTTCCCAAGCTTGTCTATGTTCTTGTGTTCTTACAAGCCCACAGTCAGCATTGAATTAGGGTGAAAGATAGTTAGACTGCAGGGAAAAGGACATGCTTTCTTCCCTTTGAGTTGGGAACTGAGATCTATTGATAGACAAGGCAGGTGAACCTGGGGATGGTCAGGGTTTAATGAGAGCGCAGGTGGCCAGTCTGCCTCACAGAGCCCCCCCGTCAAGCAGTCAGATTATGGGACTGGAGCGGGCAAGAACCAGGCCAAGGATTAAGATGCCCTGCAACACACATGACATAACTGTAAAACTGAATATAAAACCCTGATGAGTCAGTGACTGTAAATCATGTCTACTGGAAGCATGGGACTTGACAATACTTCAGAAATTCACTGTGGAGGAGCACAGGCTGAAAACAATACTGGAACGCTGGGACATTTAAAGTTAAACAGAGTGAATGGCTCTCCTGAAAGCGCTGGGTCAGGCTTCATGTACTGTATGTTTTGCTTTACTTAAGTGCTGTGTATATTCATTAACATTTAACTCAAAATGAGCACAACATTTCTTAAAACTGTTAGTTAGCAACGGTTATTTAAAAAAAAATACCCCCTGTGAAATACAGTTATCTTAGTGTGTTTTGCTTTAAAACTGACATTAATTACAAATGACCTCTTTCTCTGTTTTAGTGTTGTGTGGGCTTCACCTTATTGTTTTTTTTTTTTCCTCATGCTATTTATTAATGGCCCATTATTTAAAAATCACAGTCAAATTCAACACTACATGTTAATGAATGTATTTCAGTGAGGTGCAGACATTTACCGGTGAGGAAGAAAACACTTGAATGTATATAAAATACAGTGTTTACCCACTTTTAATTTGGGCAATATAGCGTTTACCCCCTTCTCATATAAGGGATACAGAGTTTACTCACCTCTACTCTCCTGTGATATTCAAATCCTGGATTAAAAACAAGATATTTTAACGCTGAACTTCTGTGTTGTGTTGCTGCATGTGAGATTGACAGCTGAGACCTCTCAGTCAGAACTGGAGCGAGCCGGGGGTGTGTGGCCACTGGACTGTTTGTTCTGTGTGTGTGTGTGTGTGTGTGTGTGTGTGTGTGTGTGTGTGTGTGTGTGTGTGTGTGTGTGTGTGTGTGTGTGTGTGTGTGTGTGTGTGTGTGTGTGTGTGTGTGTGTGTGTGAGTGTTCTGTGATTGTTTGTTTATGTTCAGTTAGACACGTTGGACCTGCAGGGTGGTGCTAGTAGCCTTCATCTTAGCCCTTGAAAGGATGCTCACAGAACTGTACCTGAGAGGGCCAATAACAATGTATCTCTTTATGTTTATCTGTTCAATCTATCTGTTCAACTCCACCAAACAGGGGAGTTTGCCTACTTTTTTATTTATTATTTATTTATTTTTATTGTATTATTGAGATGTTGTGTTTTGTATTATTGAGATGTGTTGTGTTTGTATTACAGGGCAGCAGTGTGGAGTAGTGGTTAGGGCTCTGGACTCTTGACCGGAGGGTCGTGGGTTCAATCCCAGGTGGGGGGACACTGCTGCTGTACCCTTGAGCAAGGTACTTTACCTAGATTGCTCCAGTAAAAACCCAACTGTATAAATGGGTAATTGTATGTAAAAATAATGTGATATCTTCTAACAATTGTAAGTCGCCCTGGATAAGGGCGTCTGCTAAGAAATTAATAATAGTAATTGAGATGCATTGCATTTGTATTATTGAGTTACGTTGTATTTTCATTCTTCTCTTGTGCTACATTCCATTGTAGAGATTAATAGAGAGGACTTCAGTCTCCAGTGCCACCAATTCAAAACACTTTGCACAAGTGTAACAGGCAGTGTTGGGTGATTCACTGCTGTTACGGATTCTGTCCCCTATCGTTGATGAGATGAGGTTAAAAGCTCTGTAAGCACACATGGAGACGAGCCTGGCTCTTTTGCATTGTGGTTTTAACACTCACTTGAGATGCACGGTGTCACTGGTTATTACACACCTAGCATAACACTAACGAAAAACCTATCCTTATGAATTGAATAGCGACTTTATTGAGCTTTGAACTGTTAGCAATGCAAAACTTGATCAGAATAATTGGAAGAAAGCTCCACCTGCTGCATGCCTATAAATCTTTATATATACATTTGAATTACAGACATGTGTTGTGATCTTCTGTTGAATTCTAATGAGATCAATCCACATTATTACATGTCTTTTCATATGAAACCCTTAATCAAAATCTCCGAAGGAGTGACATTTAATGAAGTAATTCCTTCAGTTTCCAGAAGAGTTTCTGAACAGACAGCACGGGGTGTTTTAGACTTGGCTCATGCACATCTAGACATGGAAGAGAAATCAGACGTGACATCACACACTGTAATAGCCTCTGTCCTCCTCACACCTCTGGAGAATGGACCATATTCAAAAAAGAAATTCCACTCATTTAGGAATGTCTTCTATTAATAGCTCTGGAAGACCTCTTATGTGCATGCAGATTGTAGTCATACTGTACTGCATGTTCAGCAGTTCTAATCAATGGTCAAAGTGAACTGTATGTTGCTGTTATTTTCCAGTCTTCAATTCATTATGTTGTTTCAAGTGCATAGCTACAGCTAATGGATGCATGTTTTTGTTTGTAGGTGTAAGTTGGATTGTTTTTACAAGGAAACACACCCTGTGGTCCCTTTGATGTTCTTGTACCGGACACCCTAATGCAAATTAGTATTTCATGATGCTTTTTTGCTGTGTTTTGTGTGCTAGTAAGAGTGTGAATCCATGCATGTGAGGTTTTGTGTGGAAATGAATGAAATCAAAGACAGGACGAGTTGGAAGGAGGCTTTGATGTGGAACAAAGCAAAAACATCCACAACCAGGCACATTTCCAGATATACTTCAAAATGAATGAAATTTAACTTTCAGATTTGAAATGAAATGGAGATATTTGTCACCAAGTTTGTTCATTGCTTAAAGAAAAAACAACATCAATATTGTAAATAGAGACAGAGCTAGGACAAGTTCTTGATTTGTTGAATGTATTTAATTGTTTGATTCTTTTCATTAAAAAAGACAGGTGCAAACTTTACATTTGTTTCAACCATGAATGTTTTCAACACACAACGATAGCTAATGCACTCTACAACAGCGTGCTGCTAAAACTCTGAAACATGTAGCTGACATAGTATTTGTATCTGTTTATGTATTTGTTCATTTGTTTAAAAAAAAGTATTATTGCAGACATCCTGCCTGTATTGAAGCACCCTGCCTTTGACCCTATTCATTCCCAAAGCAGTCAGTCACTACTCTGTCAGTCTGATCTGGGTTACAAATCCTGACAATAATGTATTTCCAGTCCACAATGCTTCACAGGAAGCTCTTTATTAGTGCTTTTGTGTTTTTCTTTACTGCAGTTTTAACCTTTGATTCCCACTTCCTGTTAAGTCCCCAGGATTACCCTGGGGGGTGCCGCAACAGCTTGAATCATGGGTTTAGTGGCCACGGACTCCTTCTGAAATCAGAACTAAAATTAGTAAGCAACAGCCCAATAATTAAAGCTCTGGGTATTTTTAAATATCGGAAGAAGGCTATCAGCAGACTCACGAATGAACAAGCTTATTGAGGCAAGGCCGGCCACAATCGTCCCATTGAGGAGCCCTTGGAATCAGGTCATTAGCTAACACACTATTATGAACTCAGTCGAGTAAGCAGTTTAAAAATGAGGAAAACAAGTTGCGAGAACTGAGAAACAAAGAAGCCGTTGTGCTACTGGCAGCACGCATTGGCAGACCATGCACAGTAGGGAAAGAACGCTTATCAAATAGGACTACTGCAGCAGCTTGTGCTCCTTCACAAAGATATTTTAGTTCATGATTTCAAGAGAAAAAAGCAAGGATGTCAAAATATTAATGTTGAATAACTAGTTTTTCTTCCTAAACAAGGCGGTTTAAGTTCCATTCATATATCGATTTCATTTTGGTTATCCCCTGGGATGCGATATCTTTTTTACAGTAAATCCATGGTCTAACCCACAGGGTCTAACCCAGAAACTCTTTCCTCCTCTCTACTCTAGCCAGTAGCCTTCGCTGACTTTAGGGAGGTATACTGGGGATCAAAAGCAGGAATACCCCAGGAGTCACACATAGACTGATTGATTTGTTCTCTTCACAATTCCTGAGACTGAGACACAGTGACACAGAGGTCCTTAACTCCCTGTTGGAGCATTTGGGATAGTAACTAACAGCTCTAAGTCTTACATTGAGCCCACTTGGTTGGTACACTTTGCATCGTATCTCCTCATGGGATACGTACGTTGTTTCCCAGTATTTTATAATAGGTCACTTTTAGGAAGCAATAGGGAGTACAGTAGGCTGCCCCTGCAGTTTCCATTTCTAATGGGCCTCTGCTATACCTACTTTACAGAGCTGTGGGACTGTAGGAAAGAGTGATCTCACCCTGTTGTGAAGGGCTAAGCAGAGATGTGAAGCCAGCTGCTCCTGTCCTTTAACCACTCACCAGACAATTACAAAAACATGTGAAATCACACCGCTGGAAATTACTGGCATAACTCAAATACAGTATAATCAGTCCTGGGGGAAAAAATCCTGTGTGACGTAATCAGTTGACTTCATGTATGCTGAAATAAAAGCATTGCATTTTCTTTTTCATTTATGTTTTAAAATATATATTGTTCGTATTGTGGAAATATACTGTGTAACAATCTATTTTCCCTACATATTCCCTTATGTCATTCGCAGGGTCATTTGGCAGATTTCCCCTGCTTGTCCCATGATTATACTGTGCAAGTCCATAGTTTATATGGTGTGCCACATGCTTTGAATATGCTACTATCCCTCTATAGGCTTTACATTGTTACACTAGGCTTTGTTACACTTCTCAATGCTTTTTCTCTTGGAAACGTCTCTAAATGTATACTTGATTATATTTCCAAAGGTATCCAGATGCTGTGAGTGACAACAGCGTTTTTGTGGTTTTTATTTTGGAGGTTCAGTTTGTTGTCTGTTGTTTCCCTTAAAGAAAGATGGTTTGACAGGAAATGCTGGGGGGATTGGGGCATGTGTTATAAAGAAGTTGCAGAAAGGATGCTTTGAAACAAGCAGATTACCAGGACTTACTGGGGTAATGGAAACGCTGTAATGTAAGATCACTACCCGAAGGAAGAGAAAGCAATTAGTCTCAGAATAAATGTGCAGCTCTGCAGGCTTTTGTTTTTTTGGTAGCCTTGAATGTTACCAAAGTTAGATATGAAGCTTCTATTCCAGGAGTCCCAGATGCTTGCTGTTGCTATTAAAGGAAACATATGGAAATGAACACAGTTATCCTAACCCTTCCAAACTTACCGTGAATGTCACCAGGAAGGGACCTGTAATGGGGCCCCAGCCTCCCTTACCCAGACTTCTCTACTTAGTTCAGTCTAGTCTGTAAATATTGGTATTTGTTCAGGCTTTGTATTTTTTATCAGATTTTCTTTTAAGAGTAAAAATAAAAGAAACTTGGTCAAGCAGACAAAAGTTTCTGTTTGTGCCAAATATATGAGTGCACTGAAGAAAGCAAAAGGCTAAAAGATTGTCGACTTGTCTTAGTTTCTTCGTTTTACATTAGAATTGTGATTGAGCGTTTTTAAAGTTCTGTCTATTTGGTGAAGAGCTTCTGATGGAGTTCCTGGTTTATTTTGGATGAAGTGCAAAGCCATGCATATCCCAGTGTAACAAGTCTATAGTAAAGTGTGTGACGAGGTTCTTGATTTGGGTACTGGAAGTTAACTGGCATTGCAGTGTTGTTGATTTGGGTACAGGAAGTTAACTAACATGAAGTGTAATACAGCGTTTGCTTGCGGTCCTAAACAGCACTGAAGAGCTGAGCTGAGAGCCCTTATTCAGATCTGTTGTAGACCAGTGTCCTTTGTAAGGACATTTCCAATGCGCCATGAGGGAGAGCTGCATCTACTGGGCTCCCTTGCACTCAGCAAAAGCAATGCTGTAATACTGGACATGCTTTTGTAAAAATATGGATTAAACAAATGCTCTGGAGTTTACAGATGGATCATTGGTGCAATTATGAAGCTGCAATCTCTTGAAATAGCAGATGGGTGAATTCAAGGCTAAGGCTTAGTAGGACAGTAGCAGTGCACATTAGCTGCAAATCTTTTCAGCCAAGCCCATGACACACATTGTTATACTGTTATTCAGTGTTGGATACATGATACTGTTCTCAAGGCCAGCAATGCACAGGACTAGCCAAAGAGCCTTAGAATTACGTTCCATGATTTAGAGGCCTCTCTGGCTTGATGGAGGCTATAACACTTTCACAATAGGCTGTCAGTTTGTTGTTTAAAACATTTTAACAAAAAGACAGACAGACATAGCACTGGTAATGCTGACAATACTAAAGTAAAGTTCCTTTCAATAGCATGTGTCAATAAACACCTGGAGTAGCACATTCAGTAACATTAGCATTATAAACACCCAGCATGAATATTAATACTGGTAACCTTAGCCCTATAAACACCTGACTGATACCTACTGTACAGTAATCCTAGCGTGTGCCACTATAAACACCTGATTGATACCTACTGTACAGTAATCCTAGCGTGTGCCACTAAACACCTGATTGATACCTACTGTACAGTAATCCTAGCTTGTGCCACTATAAACACCTGATTGATACCTACTGTACAGTAATCCTAGCGTGTGCCACTAAACACCTGATTGATACCTACTGTACAGTAATCCTAGCTTGTGCCACTATAAACACCTGATTGATACCTACTGTACAGTAATCCTAGCTTGTGTCACTATAAACACCTGATTGATACCTACTGCACAGTAATCCTAGCTTGTGCCACAGTATATAGTCAGTAAGAGCAATGAAATAGCCTCCAATCCAGATAGATACCTCCTGGACTAAAGGGTGAAACCAGGATATTTCTTAGGCGGTCATTACCCTGAATTAAACTGAATAATTAAATTGATCTTAAGGCATACACTTGAAAAGCAAAACAAAACAAACAGTAGCACTGGAAGATGACAGAATCAATTCTGCATTTTGATGTAGTGTGTTTCAAGGAGAGCTTGTGTAAATGCCATGTCCTGATGTCGTTATTGTGGGGGAGGAGTTGGTGGCTTGATTCCACCAAGCCAACTGGGAATTGCAGACTTGGATGATATGAAGGCGTTATGTACACAAATCTGCTTTTCTGACTTGGGCTACTTGAGTCAAATTATATTTCTAAATATTGGTAGACAACCAGCACTGGATCTGTGCCCAGTAATAGCATTGGCACAATATGTTCAACAACAGAACTCTCCTTAAATGGACTGGGTGGCACCACTGCCCTGACATAGGATGTATTAGGGCCTTTTGGGGTGAGGGTTAAACTTATAACATAAGGCACAATGTGTATAATCTTCTGTTAGACTGGTGTGTATATACTCATGACTATGTGGCCTGTCTATTGATTGGAACCCCTTGATATATAGATATATACAGTACTGTGCAAAAGTGTTAGGCAGGTGTGAAAAAATGCTGTAAAGTAAGAATGCTTTCAAAAATAGACATGTTAATAGATTATATTTATCAATTAACTAAATGCAAAGTGAGTGAACAGAAGAAAAATCTAAATCAAATCCATATTTGGTGTGACCACCCTTTGCCTTCAAAACAGCATCAATTCTTCTTGGTACACTTGCACAAAGTCAGGGATTTTGTAGGCATATAGTCAGGTGTATTATTAAACAATTATACCAAACAGGTGCTAATGATCATCAATTCAATATGTAGGTTGAAACACAATCATTAACTGAAACAGAAACAGCTGTGTAGGAGGAATAAAACTGGGTGAGGAACAGCCAAACTCAGCTAACAAGGTGAGGTTGCTGAAGACAGTTTACTGTCAAAAGTCATACACCATGGCAAGACTGAGCACAGCAACAAGACACAAGGTAGTTATACTGCATCAGCAAGGTCTCTCCCAGGCACAAATTTCAAGGCAGACAGGGGTTTCCAGATGTGCTGTCCAAGCTCTTTTGAAGAAGCACAAAGAAACGGGCAACGTTGAGGACCGTAGACGCAGTGGTCGGCCAAGGAAACTTACTGCAGCAGATGAAAGACACATCAAGCTTACTTCCCTTCGCAATCGGAAGATGTCCAGCAGTGCCATCAGCTCAGAACTGGCAGAAAACAGTGGGACCCTGGTACACCCATCTACTGTCCGGAGAAGTCTGGTCAGAAGTGGCCTTCATGGAAGACTTGCGCCAAAAAGCCATACCTCCGGCGTGGAAACAAGGCCAAGCGACTCAACTATGCATGAAAACACAGGAACTGGGGTGCAGAAAAATGGCAGCAGGTGCTCTGGACTGATGAGTCAAAATTTGAAATATTTGGCTGTAGCAGAAGGCAGTTTGTTCGCCGAATGGCTGGAGAGCGGTACACGAATGAGTGTCTGCAGGCAACAGTGAAGCATGGTGGAGGTTCCTTGCAAGTTTGGGGCTCCATTTCTGCAAATGGAGTTGGGGATTTGGTCAGAATTAATGGTCTCCTCAATGCTGAGAAGTACAGGCAGATACTTATCCATCATGCAATACCATCAGGGAGGCATCTGATTGGTCCCAAATTTATTCTGCAGCATGACAACGACCCCAAACATACAGCGAAACTCATTAAGAACTATCTTCAGCGTAAAGAAGAACAAGGAGTCCTGGAAGTGACGGTATGGCCCCCACAGAGCCCTGATCTCAACATCATCGAGTCTGTCTGGGATTACATGAAAAGAGAGAAGCAACTGAGGCTGCCTAAATCCACAGAAGAACTGTGGTTAGTTCTCCAAGATGTTTGGGCCAACCGACCTGCCGAGTTCCTTCAAAAACTGTGTGCAAGTGTACCTAGAAGACTTGATACTTGATGCTGTTTTGAAGGCAAAGGGTGGTCACACCAAATATGGATTTGATGTAGATATGTATATATATATATATATATATATATATATATATATATATATATATATATATATACACTACCGTTCAAAAGTTTGGGGTCACTTAGAAATTTCCTTGTTTTTGAAAGAAAAGCAAATTTTTGTCCATTAAAATAACATCAAATTGATCAGAAATACAGTGTAGACATTGTTAATGTTGTAAATGACTATTGTAGCTGGAAACGGCTGATTTGTAATGGAATATCTACATAGGCGTACAGAGGCCCATTATCAGCAACCATCAGTCCTGTGTTCCAATGGCACGTTGTGTTTGCTAATCCAAGTTTATCATTTTAAAAGGCTAATTGATCATTAGAAAACCCTTTTGCAATTATGTTAGCACAGCTGAAAACTGTTGTGCTGATTAAAGAAGCAATCAAACTGGCCTTCTTTAGACTAGTTGAGTATCTGGAGCATCAGCAATTGTGGGTTCGATTACAGGCTCAAAATGACCAGAAACAAAGAACTTTCTTCTGAAACTTGTCAGTCTATTCTTGTTCTGAGAAATGAAGACTATTCCATGCGAGAAATTGCCAAGAAACTGAAGATCTCGTACAACGCTGTGTACTACTCCCTTCACAGAACAGCAAAACTGGCTCTAACCAGAATAGAAAGAGGAGTGGGAGGCCCCGGTGCACAACTGAGCAAGAGGACAAATACATTAGAGTGTCTAGTTTGAGAAACAGACGCCTCACAGGTCCTCAACTGGCAGCTTCATTAAATAGTACCCGCAAAACACCAGTCTCAACGTCAACAGTGAAGAGGCGACTCGGGATGCTGGCCTTCTAGGCAGAGTTGCAAAGAAAAAGCCATATCTCAAACTGGCCAATAAAAAGAAAAAGATTAAGATGGGCAAAAGAACACAGTCACTGGACAGAGGAAGATTGGAAAAAAGTGTTATGGACAGACGAATCTAAGTTTGAGGTGTTCGGATCACAAAGAAGAACATTCGTGAGACGCAGACCAAATGAAAAGATGCTGGAGGAGTGCTTGACGCCATCTGTCAAGCATCGTGGAGGCAATGTGATGGTCTGGGGGTGCTTTGGTGGTGGTAAAGTGGGAGATTTGTACAGGGTAAAAGGGATCTTGAAGAAGGAAGGCTATCACTCCATTTTATAACGCCATGCCATACCCTGTGTACGGCGCTTGATTGGAGCCAATTTCCTCCTACAACAGGACAATGACCCAAAGCACAGCTCCAAACTATGCAAGAACTATTTAGGGAAGAAGCAGTCAGCTGGTATTCTGTCTATAATGGAGTGGCCAGCACAGTCACCGGATCTCAACCCTATTGAGCTGTTGTGGGAGCAGCTTGACCGTATGGTACGTAAGAAGTGCCCATCAAGCCAATCCAACTTGTGGGAGGTGCTTCAGGAAGCATGGGGTGAAATCTTTTCATATTACCTCAACAAATTGACAACTAGAATGCCAAAGGTCTGCAAGGCTGTAATTGCTGCAAATGGAGGATTCTTTGACGAAAGCAAAGTTTGAAGGACACAATTATTATTTCAATTAAAATCATTATTTCTAACCTTGTCAATGACTATATTTCCTATGCATTTTGCTATATTTCCTATTCAAACTCATTTCATGTATGTTTTCATGGAAAACAAGGAAATTTCTAGTGACCCCAAACTTTTGAACGGTAGTGTATATATATATATATATATATATATATATATATATATATATATATATATACAGTACTGTGCAAAAGTTTTAGGCAGGTGTGAAAAAATGCTGTAAAGTAAGAATGCTTTCAAAAATAGACATGTTAATTGTTTATATTTATCAATTAACTAAATGCAAAGTGAGTGAACAGAAGAAAAATCTAAATCAAATCCATATTTGGTGTGACCACCCTTTGCCTTTAAAACAGCATCAATTCTTCTAGGAACACTTGCACAAAGTCAGGGATTTTGTAGGCATATAGTCAGGTGTATGATTAAACAATTATACCAAACAGGTGCTAATGATCATCAATTCAATATGTAGGTTGAAACACAATCATTAACTGAAACAGAAACAGCTGTGTAGGAGGAATAAAACTGGATGAGGAACAGCCAAACTCAGCTAACAAGGTGAGGTTGCTGAAGACAGTTTACTGTCAAAAGTCATACACCATGGCAAGACTGAGCACAGCAACAAGACACAAGGTAGTTATACTACATCAGCAAGGTCTCTCCCAGGCAGAAATTTCAAGGCAGACAGGGGTTTCCAGATGTGCTGTCCAAGCTCTTTTGAAGAAGCACAAAGAAACGGGCAACGTTGAGGACCGTAGACGCAGTGGTCGGCCAAGGAAACTTACTGCAGCAGATGAAAGACACATCATGCTTACTTCCCTTCGCAATCGGAAGATGTCCAGCAGTGCCATCAGCAGAAAACAGTGGGACCCTGGTACACCCATCTACTGTCCGGAGAAGTCTGGTCAGAAGTGGCCTTCATGGAAGACTTGCGCCAAAAAGCCATACCTCCGCCCGTGGAAACAAGGCCAAGCGACTCAACTATGCACGAAAACACAGGAACTGGGGTGCAGAAAATGGCAGCAGGTGCTCTGGACTGATGAGTCAAAATTTGAAATATTTGGCTGTAGCAGAAGGCAGTTTGTTCGCCAAGGGCTGGAGAGCGTACACGAATGAGTGTCTGCAGGCAACAGTGAAGCATGGTGGAGGTTCCTTGCAAGTTTGGGGCTGCATTTCGCAAATGGAGTTGGGGATTTGGTCAGAATTAATGGTCTCCTCAATGCTGAGAAGTACAGGCAGATACTTATCCATCATGCAATACCATAAGGGAGGCATCTGATTGGTCCCAAATTTATTCTGCAGCATGACAACGACCCCAAACATACAGCGAAAGTCATTAAGAACTATCTTCAGCGTAAAGAAGAACAAGGAGTCCTGGAAGTGATGGTATGGCCCCCACAGAGCCCTGATCTCAACATCATCGAGTCTGTCTGGGATTACATGAAGAGAGAGAAGCAACTGAGGCTGCCTAAATCCACAGAAGAACTGTGGTTAGTTCTCCAAGATGTTTGGACCAACCAACCTGCCGAGTTCCTTCAAAAACTGTGTGCAAGTGTACCTAGAAGAATTGATGCTTGATGCTGTTTTGAAGGCAAAGGGTGGTCACACCAAATATGGATTTGATTTAGATTTTTCTTCTGTTCACTCACTTTGCATTTAGTTAATTGATAAATATAATCTATTAACATGTCTATTTTGAAAGCATTCTTACTTTGCAGCATTTTTCACACCTGCCTAAAACTTTTGCACAGTACTGTATATATATATATATATATATATATATATATATATATATATATATATATATATACAGAAATAGTATGTGTCTGTGTACAGTATACTGTATAGTGTAGTGTAAGCACTGAACATGCCCCATCTCTTTCTATGTTTTTATAGCTTGCATGTTATCAGAGCTGTTTGTTTATGATTTTGAAAGACATTTAAAATTGATTAATCAGCCACAACCAATCAAAACATTTATAGCACATCAGTCAGGAGTCATCCTGCCCAAGCCAACTTTCACAAGAAAGGGGTCATTCTTACAGATTACTGTAAAATATGAAGACAAAAGAGGTTTGTTCCTAATCAATAACTTTAGGTGTAAAGAATCCTTTGATTCCCAGCGTTGTTCCTGAACAGCTGCAATTCAATGCACCCCTTGGAATCAGACAGTGTAAACGTGTACGGACATTACAGTACAGAATTGCCTTTATTCACTGGGGAAAGATGGACATAAATTAAGCAGCAGTTTAAGATGTCACTTAAAATTCAAAAAAACTACGTGTTGCAAAGCCAGATGTTCATACAGATGTTAGCACAGGTGCAATGTGCTGCCAGTTAATGTTGATATTTTCTGAGGTTAAGGTTTAATGCCAATGGGACATTAAAAAATACTGAGTGCACTTTCGGACCCTCTTACTAATCTCTTGTGTCCTGCATTTCACACAGCTGACAGCTGCTGCAAAGATGTGCACACTTTCAATTTCTAGTGACAGATTTGGAAATTGTACCCCCATTGTTTTTTTTTCATGGAAATAAACAGCATTCTTTAAACAAGCAAACTATTTGTGTTAAAACAATACATTGCATAGCACACAGGATTACACTGTGCTCGCAATCTGTTTAAATCACTCAAGTGGCAGATTGAGAATCAATTGCTTTGTCAATGTTGTAAATTCAGGCAATAGAATCCGGCAGAGACATGATTAGTTTGTAATGAATGAGCCCATGAGTTAGTTCATGTGTAATAACTTCCATGATATTTACTCTGAATAAAGCGTTACCAAAAAGGGGATTACAACTTCGTCATTGAGTGACTTTCAGAAGGAAAGCTTGTGGGTGATGTTGCTTGCTGTGGTTTGTTTGCACCTGTTTCTTTGACGAATCAATAGTTTTCATTTGAATTCAATGATCAGTAATCGATAATAAACTGGACGGTCAAATGATAACTCCTTAAACTTCTTTAGGAGCTGCGGTCTCCCTAGTGAAAGAAAGCTGATCAGTGACCCAAACCACTCTGTAATCCCTGGCAATTCCCTCGGTGAGGGGCATTACTAATGACATCATCACAATCCAATGTAACCAAAAACTCTGAAGGAGCACACATGCTGGGTTTGTCTGTTCTCACAGCCTTATACTGGGGCTGACCCTTCATCATGTCATACAGACACACAGCCACAAGCAAGCCACATGGTTAAAGAGAAGCATCCATGAGGAATGTCCCATTAGATTGTTTTCCAAGAACTGTGCGGAAAACCACACATATCACCTCTGTGGATATTTTACATTTATTCTTGAATTCCAGCAGATTTTTGCTCTGTTAGTTCCAAATGTTAAAAAGGGGAAGCCGTCATTTTTTAGTGCCGTTTATCAACCAGGTGTCTAAAAGAAATGAATGGATGGGCCCTGGAGTGCAGTATGAGTAGAAACAGTCTTTGGGGACGCATTCTCTTCTGGAAAAGTTGAAAACAGCTGAAGAAGTTTAAGTCTCCTGCTCAGTTTATTCAAATCAGAATCAGGCCATAAGAAGCCCGGTTCTGATGTAAACACAGTGTTCTCTGTTATATAAGTAACCGCATTAAGGGCTGGCAATAGACTTTACTCCCAGGAGAGCGACTTATATAACCAACATGATTGTACGAATCACTGAACCTTCAAAGTTTAAAATAGAGCCAATGACATACTTCAGTTGTATTTATCATGATGATCCTTTAAATTGACTGTCATCGTTATCGTTAGACCACTGCAGTGCTGTACGATTAGTTAAAACAGAATTTAGAAATAAAAAATGCAAAAAAATGCAAGAAGGAGGATTTGAAAAGCAAACAGTAATATGTATCACATGCTGTTTACTGTAGATTGGTGTCTGTTTATTACATTATTATAGCTGCACATTCTGCTGTACTCTACTTAATCTAGAAACAGGCCTTCAGACTAGCCAGCTTGTTTACCTGCTAAACCAGCTAACTGCAGTATTAGGAATGTCACCTTCAGATATTTAGACAGGCTTGTTTACATGTAGGTATGTATGAAAAGGCACGGTTTGTGGCAATATCTTTAAATAATGAATTTGAATATATGACGTTAATACAATACATTTAGATAACTTTGGCCATGACATTAAGTCATTTGTATATTATTGTGACAGAAAGACAATTATTCTTGGTTGTAAATCTCCCTCCCGACCTGTGAGGGCGCTAAACAGCGAGAACAGAGTTCCTTGGACGGGCTGGTCTGACAGTTCTTTCCCAGGGTTCAAGGGAAGTCGGCCAGCCAGGAAGGGGGCGAGACTCCATTGCAATAACACATTGACCCGGAAGGGAAACGACGTGGCAGCCGCAGATTGGAGAGGCGGTTGCACTCTTTTACCAAGGGGTCATGTGTGACAGCATAAAAGAGGACGGAGAATCGTAATCTGGTTTGTAATTAAAAACTGAGAAGGACTGTGAGAGACCCTGTTAACCAGAGAAAGCAGTATCGCGAGTGTTTTTTGTTTGTTTGTCTCTGTGTAATCATCTTGTTTGTTACACCACACTAGACGGCTAACACGATTCCGGCGCTGTCGCCGAGGGCCAGCACAAAGCCAGAACAGCACTGCACAACTGACACAAATAATCTGTATCGCCCACCATGAGCACTACTGCACTCACCCAGGACTGGTGACCGTGTGTATACAATTGTGGGGCAGATACGTGTTGGGTTATTGTTATTGTTTGGGTCTGCAGACCCATTACTGTTTATTATTATTGTTGTTGGTCACCAGACCTGGATACAAAAATAAATCCAAACCAGATGAAACCTCTCTGTCTGTTCATTACCGCACTGCATCACCCCTGCACCCGCATCCACTCAGCCACTTTGTCACAATTATGTATCTGAAAATTATTTGATGATGAATTTAAATTGAGTGTTAAAATATAGTATTTGTTAAATTAATTGTAGGAGTTTGGATTACTGTTTTATAATAAAATGGTTCCTGTTCAGTGCTGTAATTCATAGAAGATGTGGCCAGCTTTTAGTTTTCTGAATGGTATTGTTAATAATGATTTGTTTTGACGGGTTTAGCCCATTACATGAGACTTAATATTTCATGTACCTGTACTATTCTGGAGTCCAGATTTATGACACATGTTAATTACATTAAGGATCTTTACCAGCGCTGACTCTCTGTTATAAACACATTGTGCTGGTTTCAGATTCTTCTCTTAATTACATTAATGATCTTTACCATAATAAATTCCAGCAGCGTTCTGCTTTGCTGCATTAGAAAGAACACATTCATATGCTTTCTTTTCTACTGTTCATGCTGGGTCTATTTTTAGTGAAGAATGTTGTATAACTCAAATTAAGTGCCTCCACATGTGGAAACAAGATGAATAGAGGTGCTGCTCTTCGTGTTCTTAAAATAATACACCAGCGCGCATCTCTACATGTGAATGTGCTTGCTGGCAAATGTATTTGGATCAGCCTTGAGAAATGGACCATGCATATCACATTGGCCCTGGAAATAAGGTTTTCCTGGCTGTCTGTTTTCTATATTAGATTTCTTAGGTAAACAACCATTTAAGAGCAGATGCAATGTGGTTTGAGTTGTGCTCGTCGTATTGAAGGAAGGTTTAGGAGTGAAAAGGCTGACCGAGGTGTCGGGCAGGTCAAAGGGATTGTGGCAGGGACAGGTCTTTGGGGAATGGCCACACCTGTGATTGCTGGCAGGGACAGATTTAACCCCATCCCTGCCAACCTTACATTTCCACATCCACACTATTTACATCAGCAGGGCTTCTCCTCTGCCACAGGGATGCTAAAGAGAAATGCATAGATAAGCTCAGTCACATAGTGGGCTCTTTCGTATGGATGGAAATCAATTGGTTTGGTGGAGGAGAGCGCCTGCTCCATGAAGAGAACACCTACATGAAACCCTTCCACTCCAAGATGGTGCTCGTGAAGACATTGCCCATCCGAGGACGTTTGAAGAGGCAGGAGTCAGAGAAGTAGGTCAGTTTAGGGGATTTAATCCCAAACTAAATCAGTGAGGCTTACTAGTGTAGTAGGACTTAATATTTCAGAACATTGGTTGAAGTTGCCATTTGTAATCACAGATGTATCCTAATCAGACATCAAGGGCAGATGGGTTGAGATTCCTCTCATTTGAATCTTCAGCACATTCTCAAGTGATAGAGGGGGGTGGGGGTAGAGGTGGGGGTCTATTTCTGGCAGTGGAAATTAAAAACAGTTTCAGGTACCAAGTCTCCAAACGGGCTCTGTGCTGCTTGAGTTCCTGAAGTGCAGATGACATGAAAACACCTCTGCTTATAAGAGTCTTTTAAAAGTCTTTTAATATATATATATATATATATATATATATATATATATATATATATATATATATATATATATATATATATACATAGACAGTATATATTGTATTTTGTATTTGGTTCACTTGTTAGGGCTTCTTAGAATGTTGCTAGAGCATGCGTGTGTCTCTTTGCTGTTCTAGACTGCAGACAACGCTTTTACACCTGGCCCCTATGACTCATGGCGAGCCTCCCTCTGCTCAATCTCTGTGCTCAAAAGTGAGGGTGCACACTTTCATACTCTCTAAACTGATGATATCCCATTAGGGAAAAGTCTTTAGCCCATCATTAATTAAACATCTTCTTAAAATATAAATAATTAAAACTAAACTTCACAATGCTTGAATGGTTCCATTGCAAGATAGGAAAGTGGCTTTTAAAAAGTTAACAGGTAAATCTGAAATGGGTTTCCTTGCCTGCTCCTGGGTTTAATTACTGCAGTATACACAGGGTGTCGTTGCACACGGGCAAGTTTAATGCAATCACTTAGGGCCCGGTCTCTAGCCTCCAAGCTCCTTGTTTAATACAGTCACTTAGGGCCCGGTCTCTAGCCCCCAAGCTCCTTGTTTAATGCAGTCACTTAGGGCCCGGTCTCTAGCCCCCAAGCTCCTTGTTTAATGCAGTCACTTAGGGCCCGGTCTCTAGCCTCCAAGCTCCTTGTTTAATGCAGTCACTTAGGGCCCGGTCTCTAGCCTCCAAGCTCCTTGTTTAATACAGTCACTTAGGGCCCGGTCTCTAGCCTCCAAGCTCCTTGTTTAATACAGTCACTTAGGGCCCGGTCTCTAGCCCCCAAGCTCCTTGTTTAATGCAGTCACTTAGGGCCCGGTCTCTAGCCTCCAAGCTCCTTGTTTAATACAGTCACTTAGGGCCCGGTCTCTAGCCCCCAAGCTCCTTGTTTAATGCAGTCACTTTGGGCCCGGTCTCTAGCCCCCAAGCTCCTTGTTTAATGCAGTCACTTAGGGCCCGGTCTCTAGCCCCCAAGCTCCTTGTTTAATGCAGTCACTTAGGGCCCGGTCTCTAGCCCCCAAGCTCCTTGTTTAATGCAGTCACTTAGGGCCCGGTCTCTAGCCTCCAAGCTCCTTGTTTAATACAATCACTTAGGGCCCGGTCTCTAGCCTCCAAGCTCCTTGTTTAATGCAGTCAAGCTATGCCATTGAAGTTCATTTATTTGTCATTTTTTTGTAAGGAATGTTCTGACCTTTGTGGCTTCAAGCTTAAACCACAGATATATTTTTAATGTTTTTGTAACGAATATACACTTGGCTTGAAGATAGACAAAGCGCGTCCATGGTGATTATCGTCTTTCCCTTGCTGTTTATTATGATGCATCACCAAGAACAATAAAATGACAAGGAGGGTAAAGGGGATCACATGCAGCTCTGTTTCTTATGAGAGAACACAATGACATGTCCACCCTTTCGATGTCTGGTACCTTATTGAAGAATGTGGTAAAACCTACAGAAGTGTTGACATCATGAAGATAGTCTGCTCCTGTCTGTCTTTATATCTATCTATCTGTTTGTCTGGTTCACCTGAGCAAAGCCCCAGTGAAATCAACATGTTTGTTGGCTATTATTGGATATTGTTTGTACTGTTTTAAATAATTTCAGTACTAGTGCTGGCACCTACTCATTTTTCTGAGACTTCCTCCCTGAAGCTGTTTGCTACTCATAAAATGCAAATGAATGTCTCATCTGAAATATAAATGGCTGGTAATAATAGCACCAATAGTAATGAATGCTTCAGTTTTGAAGAGCTGGGTAATTTTAGCACATGGCATGATGAAGGCCCTGCATTATTTAGAATAATTCTGTAACCCAGGAATTAAATCTGGGATAGAAGTTAGCACTGATCTGACATGGATAATCTGGGATAGAAGTTAGCACTGATCTGACATGGATAATCTGGGATAGAAGTTAGCACTGATCTGACATGGATAATCTGGGATAGAAGTTAGCACTGATCTGATATGGATAATCTGGGATAGAAGTTAGCACTGATCTGATATGGATAATCTGGGATAGAAGTTAGCACTGATCTGACATGGATAATCTGGGATAGAAATTAGAACTGATCTGACATGGATAATCTGGGATAGAAGTTAGTACTGTTGCAACATGGATAATCTGGGATAGAAATTAGCCCTAATCCCACATGGATAATCTGGGACAGAAATTAGCACTGATCTGACATGGATAATCTGGGATAGAAGTTAGCACTGATCTGACATGGATAATCTGGGATAGACGTTAGCACTGATCTGACATGTTTAATCCGGGATAGAAGTTAGCAGTGATCTGGCATGGATAATCTGGGATAGAAGTTAGCATTGATCCGACATGGATAATCTGGGATAGAAGTTAGCATTGATCCAACGTGGATAATCTGGGACAGAAATTAGCACTGATCTGACATGGATAATCTGGGATAGAAGTTAGCACTGATCTGACATGGATAATCTGGGATAGACGTTAGCACTGATCTGACATGTTTAATCCGGGATAGAAGTTAGCAGTGATCTGGCATGGATAATCTGGGATAGAAGTTAGCACTGATGCAACATGTTTAATCTGGGATAGAAGTTAGCACTAATCCCACATGGATAATCTAGGACAGAAATTAGCACTGATCTGACATGGATAATCTGGGATAGAAGTTAGCACTGATCTGACATGGATTGGGGGGAGGGGTCGCTTTAAATATTGATCAACATCTAATGTAAAGCTTCCCTTGGAATGTGCAGTAGACTTTTACTTCCAGGCACATTATTTGAGTCTTTTGTGGACCATACCACAAAAACCTGAGGCACTGCTTCAGTATTAGCAAGCAGAGTCGTTACTGCAGTGAAAGACTTTAATTCACATATAATTTACCCTTCAAAATAAATATTACTGCCAAACCCAATATAGTTAAACAAGTACTTTCAACATAATAGTGTTATCCAGCCCTACTGTTGTATGGCATTTCACAATACTATAGAACAACATTCATGTGAATTCCAAGTTTATGCCAAAACTGTTACAAAATGGGTTTGCAAATGGTCTATAAGCCAAGAAGTAATGCATGAATAAATTGTACAGTGCAATGTAATCTTATTTGGTTGCTTTCCAATATTTTATTCTTATAAACCAGGGTTCCTATTCCAGCTCTGCCTCAGACCTCAGAGCCCTCACTATACAAGCCACCATGTCCTCCAGAGCCCTCGCTATACAAGCCACCATGTCCTCCAGAGCCCTCACTATACAAGCCACCATATCCTCCAGAGCCCTCACTATACAAGCCACCATGTCCTCCAGAGCCCTCACTATACAAGCCACCATGTCCTCCAGAGCCCTCACTATACAAGCCACCATGTCCTCCAGAGCCCTCGCTATACAAGCCACCATGTCCTCCAGAGCCTTCATTATACAAGCCACCATGTCCTCCAGAGCCCTCACTATGCAAGATACAATGTCCTCCAGAGCCCTCACTATACAAGCCACCATGTCCTCCATCAACAAAGAGCTGAAAAAGCTCTCTTTCTGACACCCACTTGTGCTTATTCATGTCTGTTAGTTACACAAGTGGGCTCCAAAATGTTCAGATATTTTAGAATTTAAGTAAATATCTATAGCTTCACTTTGTTTTGTTAGACACAAGCATGCTGTAAATGTTAAGGGTTGGGGGTTTGTGAATGTGTGAGATACTAAAGAATTGAGTTGGTGTTGAAAAGGATGTGCCAATGAGCACTTTCCAAGACACTGCTTTCCCACAATGCAATGCTGCAGATGCACACATGTTCTGCTGGGATTGTGTTTCCATTCACACCTAAAGTAACATGATTTCAGTCAAAAAGTAACTGATGAATTCAACACCCTGGGCTGTCTTTAAGAGAAATATCCCAGCACATCACTTACTTTTGTAATTGAGTATTTAGCTGCTTTGGGATTAGTTCTACATTTTTGACAGCTGAAAATACATTTTTTTCATCCTTAGGGTTTATGGCATAAGTCTTTTAGTACCATGGCTGTTCAATTCATTAATAATGTGGCTCTGCTCTGCTGTGGGTGCAGGAGTGAAATTAGTCTCGCAGTTTGTAATCAGCAATGGTTCATCTTACATAAATCTATGCATGACACATTTTTTTGAAAGTTACTGTGATTCAATGTGTCTTGTGGGAGCATCAATCAAATAAGTTTCTTCTTTGACAGTGAAATGGTCTGAAATCCAATGCTGACAAGGTCAAGCAGCAGATTTACTTCACATTCGAAAGCTGTTATTCAAATGCCATTTAGAGCAGACTGATGCAGTGACTATGCACAGCGGATCTGTTATAATCTCTACAACCTGCCCATATTATTCTCTGAATGAAAACCTGCCCTCTGCTCTGCATATCATCACTGCACCTCTCAATGTGCTTTTATTGGTATTGTTCTTATTTGCTTTGATTAGAGATATGCTGGGACCATGGGAAAAAAAACACCAATCAAAACTGCTAAAAGATCACAATGGTAGGGAGAACAGTGATAATGTTGCTAGTGAGAGATAAAGACATATCTTACTCACAATGCCATCACTGACATTACAGAAATGTTCTGAATATAAAAATGTCTTATTTTAGTCTTCTTCAGCTGGCTCTAATGGGTAATTTGACTTACAATAATACACACTATGTTCACAGACCCGTTTCCTTTACTCATGATCAGTATGTGTGTGTGCTGTACCAGTGTGTAATAGAAGTGTGTGCTGTACCAGTGTGTAATAGAAGTGTGTGCTGTACCAGTGTGTAATAGAAGTGTGTGCTGTACCAGTGTGTAATAGAAGTGTGTGCTGTACCAGTGTGTAATAGAAGTGTGTGCTGTACCAGTGTGTAATAGAAGTGTGTGCTATACCAGTGTGTAAAAGAAGTGTGTGCTGTGCCAGTGTGTAATAGAGGTGTGTGCTGTACCAGTGTGTAATAGAAGTGTGTGCTGTACCAGTGTGTAATAGAAGTGTGTGCTGTACCAGTGTGTAATAGAAGTGTGTGCTGTACCAGTGTGTAATAGAAGTGTGTGCTGTACCAGTGTGTAATAGAAGTGTGTGCTGTACCAGTGTGTAATAGAAGTGTGTGCTGTACCAGTGTGTAATAGAAGTGTGTGCTGTACCAGTGTGTAATAGAAGTGTGTGCTGTACCAGTGTGTAATAGAAGTGTGTGCTGTACCAGTGTGTAATAGAAGTGTGTGCTGTACCAGTGTGTAATAGAAGTGTGTGCTGTACCAGTGTGTAATAGAAGTGTGTGCTGTACCAGTGTGTAATAGAAGTGAAGTGTGTGCTGTACCAGTGTGTAATAGAAGTGTGTGCTGTACCAGTGTGTAATAGAAGTGTGTGCTGTACCAGTGTGTAATAGAAGTGTGTGCTGTACCAGTGTGTAATAGAAGTGTGTGCTGTACCAGTGTGTAATAGAAGTGTGTGCTGTACCAGTGTGTAATAGAAGTGTGTGCTGTACCAGTGTGTAATAGAAGTGTGTGCTGTACCAGTGTGTAATAGAAGTGTGTGCTGTACCAGTGTGTAATAGAAGTGTGTGCTGTACCAGTGTGTAATAGAAGTGTGTGCTGTACCAGTGTGTAATAGAAGTGTGTGCTATACCAGTGTGTAATAGAAGTGTGTGCTGTACCAGTGTGTAATAGAAGTGTGTGCTGTACCAGTGTGCAATAGAAGTGTGTGCTGTACCAGTGTGTAATAGAAGTGTGTGCTGTACCAGTGTGTAATAGAAGTGTGTGCTGTACCAGTGTGTAATAGAAGTGTGTGCTGTACCAGTGTGCAATAGAAGTGTGTGCTGTACTAGTGTGTAATAGAAGTGTGTGCTATACCAGTGTGTAATAGAAGTGTGTGCTGTACCGGTGTGTAATAGAAGTGTGTGCTGTACCAGTGTGTAATAGAAGTGTGTGCTATACCAGTGTGTAATAGAAGTGTGTGCTGTACAGGCATGTAGCAGAAGTTTGGCCTGTCCTGTGTCTTTAACAACGTGTGTGTTACATTCTGAGGATTGCGGTTAGGGCTGTATTTCTTTCATGGTAAAAAATGGCATATTTCATGGCATTTCAAGATCTAAAAATAGGTATTTCAAGATATTTCACAATTAAACATAATATTTATTAACGCAGAAAATTCTATTTTCACCATCAGTGAATTGTCAAACAAAATACTATAAAAACATAAATCAATTTAAAAATAACAATAGACACATGAAATGTCCCCTTCTTGTACTGGACAGAGCGATCTTTAGCAGAAATATTTCCGATCTTTAATGCAGCTGGTGTCTTTTTCATTGGAGACATTTTAAAGAAATCGTGCAGCTCTATGCAGTGTGTGTTCAATCATTTACCGGAAGCAAACTAGACCGGCTGCCAGGTTCCTGAATGCAGTGTAACAGGCAGTGTGTCAATAAGTAAATGTTTGCTGTATTTGTATTTAAGCGATACAAAGATGTATATTTATACTACTCTTTCAGAAATAGGGGTTTTTACTGGGAACTACATATTACACGACAATGGGTACATTTCTCAGAAATCTGTGATAACCCTGAAAGAAATACAGCCTTAATTATGGTAAACCAAGATACAGAAGTGTCTAGAGAAAACAACAGCCAATATAAACCATACCATGTATGGATCTTTCTCATGGGTAATTAACTGCAAGATCGACAGCGACCTCTTTTATAACATTCTGCCTTTGTGTATTAACTGACAATTCAACAGCGGCAGTGACTCCTGACATCTGGAAGAGCTCAAGACACATTCCAGCATCACTAATGTTGAGGTTTTAAACAGATGCGAGGTGTTCATTATCACACACGGGGGGGGGGGATAATGACCTGCACACATGGGCACTGATGTGAATGCTTAAAATAGAATCTGTGAGGATAAGCATTCTTCACTATAAATTACCCAATATCCATTTACACACACTGAGACCATAATATTTTTAAAAGCATAATGAGTTGTAAATGGATACCCTCACATTTTGCAATAGAAACTGTATCTCTCTGGCACATCTACTCCACAGGCAAAGAGAGAGCTATTACACTATCTTGAATCTCCTCTCTGTGGCAGCAGCATTGCTTCACCCATACAGACATTAACACTCAGAGTGTGGGTGACGGGTTCAACAGGCTTGTATTACAATTTGCCTCACTTAGACCGGTCAAGTCTCCCGCATTCAGCGTGAGAATAGCGCATCCTGAACTAAGCTCCAGCTCTCCCTCTCAAAAAGAAAAATCTGTACCCAGCAAGATCCTTTTGCACTTCATGAAAATGAGATTTGAACTCGTGGTCTCTCCGCTATCACTGTTCTCAACCGGGGTTACCAATAACATGCTGCCCGGTCACAGGTACGGTGAAAACTATTACTTTATTTACAATATTTACAAACAGAGATTTCACTCACCACCACTTTGAACAAAACTGTGAGGCGTTAAACAGGGAGGACCCACAACCAAAAGTTCTGTTAAAAGAAACAAAGACATTATTTGTGAACAAAAGAAAACTGGTTCGTTCAACAGATACACGTTTACACTGATCCTGGATCAAAAAAAGAAATATTGTGCAGAAAACACGCTAATCATATACCTCGGCTACCACAAAGGTCAGGTACTAACCTCCTGCAAACCCCCAGAGCTCCTCATCCTGACCTCTTTATACCTGATCTCAGGTAGATCCCTCCCCCAGCAAAAACAATAAGAATTAAATACCTGGATCCAGGTCCAGATTATTATTATTATTATTATTATTATTATTATTATTATTATTATTATTATTATTATTATTATTATTAAAACAATACTAATGCTTCGCTCCACATTCATTTTAATGTAAACTTTAAATCTTACCCTTATTAAATGTACTAATATTAAAATGATAGGGTTAGGTAAGATTAAACACCTCTGTGGAAAAGGTGAGTGCATCTCGAGAGAATCGCGCATATCAAGCAGGAGCCTCACACACACGCTCCCCTCCCCACACAGACAGCGGACTGTCACAGAGAACAAGCACACCTGCATCACCTGCATATCAAGCAGGAGCCTCACACATACGCTCCCCTCCCCACACAGACAGCGGACTGTCACAGAGAGCAAGCACACCTGCATCACCTGCATATCAAGCAGGAACCTCACACATACGCTCCCCTCCCCACACAGACAGCGGACTGTCACAGAGAGCAAGCACACCTGCATCACCTGCATATCAAGCAGGAGCCTCACACACACGCTCCCCTCCCCACACAGACAGCGGACTGTCACAGAGAGCAAGCACACCTGCATCACCTGCATATCAAGCAGGAGCCTCACACACACGCTCCCCTCCCCACACAGACAGCGGACTGTCACAGAGAGCAAGCACACCTGCATCACCTGCATATCAAGCAGGAACCTCACACAAACGCTCCCCTCCCCACACAGACAGCGGACTGCCACAGAGAGCAAGCACACCTGCATCACCTGCACATCAAGCAGGAACCTCACACAAACGCTCCCCTCCCCACACAGACAGCGGACTGCCACAGAGAGCAAGCACACCTGCATCACCTGTGCTCCTTGATGCTAATGGTAAGCACCATGTCTACAACTCATTAACAATCTTAAATTTCCCATCCCATTTATGTATAAGCATTTTCATTAGTAAAGCATGAGTAAAAGATACAAGCTCACTTTACTAGCAGTGTGCACTCTGCTACCCAAAATGATGCATCGCATTTAAAAAAAACAACAAATGCATCTTTCAGATTTCATTCTTACACCATTCCCCGATTCCTGACAAGCAGATACACGCAGGTAAGTGAATAAACATTAATGTATGGGGTAGTTTTTACATATGTCCATTTATAAAACGGACAGATCTGTTTGTTCTGTTTTTTGCTGAGGTTACTTCTTCAAGGCTGGCTGACGTCATCACTAAAATGAAGCCTACCACTTGCTCCCTAGATCCAGTCCCTACACCACTTATTGTGACACATTGTTCAGTTCTCAGCCCGGTGGTGACCGACATCATCAACGAGTCACTGAGTTCTGGAGTAGTTCTACCAGCATTTAAATATGCCGTTGTGACTCCATTGTTAAAAAAAACAAACCTTGATGAAGATATTCTTTGTAATTATAGGCCCATCTCTAATCTGCCCTTTCTGTCTAAAATCCTAGAACGCGTAGTGGCTCAGCAGCTACTATGGGAATGTGATATTTATGAACCTGGCTGTATGACTCACCCTGCACACCACCCAGCCGTGCTTTTACCAGGGGAGCCACTCGGGGGGGCCAACAGGGCTTTTAAAGGCACATCATTCAGTGAGCAAGTATTATAATAAATTGAAATGGCAAACTCCTTTCCTGCTGTCACGCCAAGTGTCTTCCTTCAGATGGTTCTCCCCACTTTTACTAAGTTGAACATCCAATAAAAGTCTATTTGAAGTAATCTGTTGAAAACGTAGCAGTAAACATGCTTTCTGGGCTGTAAATGAAATCTTTACATAATTGGTGGTATATCCAAAACAAATTGATTTTCCTTATTGCTTGTGTAATGTAGCCAAAGAGAAAAACAGGGGGTTGTGATTTTATTGTGTCAAGCATGTGATTCAGTTTTGAAATCCAAGGAATTTGACAACATCAGTTCCTTTTTTAGCTCACAATGCTGGCGTTGTTACTTCAGTAAGGACTGAATGAGATCACAATATGATGCTCTCCCTATATAGATGATCCTTGCAGGGATAGTTTTACAGAATTAAACTACTTTATTTCAACAGATTTAATGGTCAGTTCTGTCACACTATGAACTCACAGGTATTTAATGGGCTGTCTTGAGACCTTTTGTTCCAATTCTAAAAAAGGTACAGTGAAAGATACAATACATGTTCTAAAGCTCTTTATGAAACACATTGTTTAACATGACTGAGAGGTACACCCGTACTCTTTATGAAACACATTGTTTAACACGGCTGAGAGATACACCCGTACTCTTTATGAAACACATTGTTTAACACGGCTGGGAGGTACACCCGTACTCTTTATGAAACACATTGTTTAACATGACTGAGAGGTACACCCGTACTCTTTATTTTGTTGCTGTGGACCTGCTTATAATTGCTTATTTTTACAAGTAAACACTTTTGAGCCAACTGCCTGCAGCCTGAATATCAATGGATACAGACCTGGACCTCTCAAGGGGAGTCTCATGTGTGCTGTGTAAGATGTGTGTGGAAGTGTACAGTATATCATTGGATACAGACCTGGACCTCTCAAGGGGAGTCTCATGTGTGCTGTGTAAGATGTGTGTGGAAGTGTACAGTATATCATTGGATACAGACCTGGACCTCTCAAGGGGAGTCTCATGTGTGCTGTGTAAGATGTGTGTGGAAGTGTACAGTATAGGATGTTATCATGTCAGGGAGCGGTAGAAACCAAATCCACCCACCTTACTTCTGCAGTAAAGATTCCATAACAGCGTCAGTGTTTAAATATACTTCAAAGAGACAATAGGAAGATCCTTGTTTACAAATATACTTATAAGAAAACAAGAGGAGCAAAATAAACTTGTACCATCGCCACTTTTCTTTGTGCGATGCTCTAAAAGAGAGCTAGTTAACTGTAGAACTTCATCAAATATTACTGCTTCCTGCTGGAACATGGGCTGCCTGCCTCAGCACTGTCAAATAAAATAACATCATTAGCTTTTAAAAGCTATTTCTGAAACAGCTTCCATCCATTAGGTGAACGGGGTTGAAAAAGAATATGAGCTGAGTGTTATTGACCGAAGTGCTTTTCCTTGTAATGTCCTTTCTATATAAATACTGTATGGAGAATGCACACTCTCAGTATAATCTAGAGCATACTGCATGTTTTCAGAAAATCCTGTATGCTTTGTGATTATTTTAAGTCACCTCAAACCATTCAGCAGGATGCAAATGAGACCATGATGTGCCCCTGAGCAGCCATGCACTGTGCAGTCTCACCATCCTTCAGTGAGCAGCCGTGCACATTCATATCTGGTATGTTATGCTGTTTTCGGTCTTTTACATCTTTTTATAATTGAATGTATCAGATTTTCCAGGCTTTTATGTCATTTTTTAATGTAATTTATCATATTTTTTTACCATTAAGAAAATAGTATGAGAATATTTTTTTCTGATGAAAGAAATTAGACCCACGCGAAAAAGGATATTTTGTCGAGAGGCCAATTCCTTTATCGAGATCAAACACCTAACTGCAAGAGCTGTACTGAGCATGCTCAGAACAAAGTGTCAAATTCCTGTAAATCAGGAATAGATTCATATTTTTTCATCAAACTAGAAAACGGCACTATTCTGGGCCAGTTCCCTTGCACCCTAAAATTGTTAAACAGAAATTTCAAACCATTTTGGAGCAAAAAACACAGATTCTTAATTTTTTTACTATCTCGGAATTAGAATGAAATGGCCCACATCAAGAGACCAAAGGGACCACACATCCAAATTTTCGTGCAAATCCATTGAACGAGGTCAAAGTTGTTAAAGTACAGAAATTGGGGTTTAACATTAAGCATGGGGTTTATGTTGACTCAGAAATGTCTTCATCTAGACAATGTGGGGAAGCTATATAAAAAAGGCCAACAAAATGCTCGGATGTATAATGAAAAGTGTTGAATTTAAATCAAGTGAAGTAATGTTAAAACTTTACAATGCATTAGCAAGACCTCATCTAGAATATTGTGTTCAGTTCTGGTCACATCGCTACAAAAAGGATGTTGCTGCTCTAGAAATGAGTGCAAGAAGAGCGACCAGAATTATCCCGGGTTTAAAAGGCATGTTGTATGCAGACAGGCTTAAAGAACTGAATCTATTCAGTCTTGAACAAAGAAGATTATGCCGCAATCTGATTCAAGCATTCCAAATTCTAAAAGGTATTGACAATGTCGACCCAAGAGGGCTTGCTTCTGTGACACAGGAAACTTCAGCCCTGTGTCTCCCCTTTAGGCAGCTTACTGATAACAGGCCTCTGTGATGACACTCTAAGATAGTTATTCTTCAGTGGTTTTCATGGATTCTACAGCAACAAATGAGGGTGCTATTCTGGTGATAAGGATTGTAATGAATTATTGGAATCCACATTAAACACTTATCCAAAGTGAATTTTTTTCCATCTTACTATTGCTCCAGGGAACTTTAATCACAGTCATTTGTTTTGATGCTGCTGCACCAATGCAGTGTTTGTTTCTTCCTTTCATTATATCACTTGGCTCTGGCCATGCAGCTCTCATTGATAATTATTTCAGGCTTAAGGCCTTTGCACACTGGATCCATTCTGTCATTTATCATCCGTCATCCAAAGAAGCCGCGCGTCAATCCATTGCACACTAGATGTGTTAATATCGTACTTCAGAGCACTGGTGTGCAGTGGAGGCTTTGCAGTAAATATACCTAGCTTCAGTATTTTAATAACAAATAAATACAATTCTGTTGTACATAACTTTGAACATAAAAAAATGTAAGATAAACTTAATGACCAACAAACACTGTTGGAATTTAAAACGTTTGCTAATTATTATGTTTCTACTAGATCTATAATAATGTAGTTATGCAATACATAATAAAAAAAAAATTAAAAACGTATGATATTACACAGTTGTCATAGCATCAGAAACCATATGACCAATATTTAACACTCGCTCCATTAATAAATATATCTAAAAGTTGGGAAGGTAGCAATGAGCTACTGAAAATCCTTTACAACAATGACCTTCTACTACTCTCTGTGAGCGGAGCCAGATATTCCATCACTTTCATGTACTGCCCCTCCTTTGTGACTGTTCAGCCCTGACCGCTCTTGCCCTGTCACGCTTCTTTCTCTGATATGTGCCTCCAGGTTAGGCCATTGTTTCTTTACTTCCTCAACTACAATTGAATTAAAAAGTATATGCTTGTAATAACCTATACTGCACACAATCCACATGTTTATGTATGCTATCAGTTCATACTTTCATGTTTTATAATATATATCATTCACGCCCAAGTCCACGGCAAAGTCTTTCCATATGTTTTCTTTTTTCTCAAAGTCTTTGTAATCTTTGTTGGATTTACCATGAAGTAATTTTTGTTTGGCAACATACACAATTAGATTTTCCATTTTGTTCAGGGAACTGCAAGAATCCACGTGTCTTCCCAGTCTTTTTTCATTGGTCAGTGTATTTTTTAACGCACATCAAATCAGATCAAATCAAACTTGTTTCGATTCCAAAATTGACGCATCACCATCGTACGACAATTCCGGACTCAGTGTGCAAGCTGGACTAGGGAATGCACATGATCGTGTTTTTCTATTTAGACGCATGTTAAATTCGGATGCATTATCGAAACCAGTGTGCAAAGGCCTTTAGAATAAATGAGCTGCAATTAGCGTGGCTCTTTGTATGTCAGGGTCTGTGCCCAGCTGCAGTGCACACACAACTCCTCCAGGGTCTCTTGAGCGCGGTGCACACATAACTCCTCCAGGGTCTCTTGAGCGCAGTGCACACACAACTCCTCCAGGGTCTCTTGAGCGCAGTGCACACACAACTCCTCCAGGGTCTCTTGAGCGCAGTGCACACACAACTCCTCCAGGGTCTCTTGAGCGCAGTGCACACACAACTGGGTGGAGATCGCACCCAATCCACTACTTTGCCCCTGTAGACAGTAAATGACAGCACATTGCTTCTCTGAGTTTATTACCCTAGAAACCAGGCTTCCATAACTGTAATTTGTAGTCAGAGATACAACTATAGACCGTTTCCCACTGGCATGCTCTACCCGGGTCACGACCCGGTGTCATCTGGGTCGGCTCCGTGATTTTCACACTGCTTTTTAAAGAAGCAGGGTCGACCTGGGTGACAGAAGCAAGTACACAATGCAGGTACGCAATGCCCTGGAAGCAGCAATGTTCACATGACCATGATCATCTGTTCAGGCTTTCAAGACAGCGTGCTTGTTACAGACACTTCCATCCAAGCTTCTCTGGATTGAATCGTCAGCCCAAATGTTGATTAGCGCAATAGAGTAAACAGCATATACATGTGCACTGCAGTTCACCCTAAAGGAATAGAGCATTATGAGCAAAGGTAATGCACAGAACCCACCAGTGTGAGTCTGAGGACCATGAGGGAATGTGTTCAGAACCCACCCCTGAGAGGCTGAGGACCGTGAGGGAATGTGTTCAGAACCCACCCCTGAGAGGCTGAGGACCATGAGGGAATGTGTTCAGAACCCACCCCTGAGAGGCTGAGGACCGCGAGGGAATGTGTTCAGAACCCACTCCTGAGAAGCTGAGGACCATGAGGGAATGTGTTCAGAACCCACCCCTGAGAGGCTGAGGACCGCGAGGGAATGTGTTCAGAACCCACTCCTGAGAAGCTGAGGACCATGAGGGAATGTGTTCAGAACCCACCCCTGAGAGGCTGAGGACCATGAGGGAATGTGTTCAGAACCCACCCCTGAGAGGCTGAGGACCACGAGGGAATGTGTTCAGAACCCACCCCTGAGAGGCTGAGGACCATGAGGGAATGTGTTCAGAACCCACTCCTGAGAGGCTGAGGACCAGGAGGGAATGTGTTCAGAACCCACCCCTGAGAGGCTGAGGACCACGAGGGAATGTGTTCAGAACCCACCCCTGAGAGGCTGAGGACCGCGAGGGAATGTGTTCAGAACCCACCCCTGAGAGGCTGAGGACCATGAGGGAATGTGTTCAGAACCCACCCCTGAGAGGCTGAGGACCGCGAGGGAATGTGTTCAGAACCCACCCCTGAGAGGCTGAGGACCATGAGGGAATGTGTTCAGAACCCACCCCTAGAGGCTGAGGACCATGAGGGAATGTGTTCAGAACCCACCCCTGAGAGGCTGAGGACCGCGAGGGAATGTGTTCAGAACCCACCCCTGAGAGGCTGAGGACCATGAGGGAATGTGTTCAGAACCCACTCCTGAGAGGCTGAGGACCGCGAGGGAATGTGTTCAGAACCCACCCCTGAGAGGCTGAGGACTGTGAGGGAATGTAATTAACTAAAGTAGCTGCTTCCACAGCTAAGAGACTTATACAGTATTGTGCTGTTGTCATCTTTCATTACTGGTCTTAAGTTCTCTCCCAATCATTGTGCAGTTCAATTTATTTTATTTATTTTTTTAATCAAGAAAAATATATCTTGTTTTCTTAAATCTATCATACATTTTTTTTTTTTAATGCTTCATTGTATATAAAAACACAATGATCTTCCTCATCCCATGCAAAAAATGCATTTTCCATTCTGCGTTTCTTAATGGAGAAAGATACCCGCATCTTTCTCTTTGTTTAGTATCTGAGAAGCCTGCCCAAGTCATGCAGTATAATGGGGGGAGATAGCAGCCACACCTCAAATTCCTGAAGCACCTGGCAGATGAATACAGGAATGAGGGCTTTCTTTTTTTAGCTACTCAACTCTAAGGTCTTGGCCCAGAGCATGGAGAATGGCGCAGATGGCTGATAAATGAAGCTGAAGAAAGGATAAGGCACTGTATTCATTACCCTGAGATAATATAGTTTATTAATGCAGGGTTAGTTTGTTTTTCTCAATAACTTCACCTCATTGTTCGCACAGTTAACTAATGGGTTTAAAAATAAAATAGGCCCTGGGATGGTAATAACTTTCAAAGGGCTTGTTGTAAGAATTTGATGGAAACAGGCTTATTATAAGGAAGAAGACTACTTTTGATGTTAAAACTTTACAGACGCAGATGTCTTTCATCTCTCTGAGCACTTACTATAGAAGATCTGAACACACTAACCCTGATGAGCAGCCGATAATTGTTTAATTAATTTGGAGATGGTCACATTATGCACATGTTTTAGCTGGATGGAGGATTTTAACCCCCTCCATGCTGTAAAATAATTAACAACAAAACAAAGTTCAAACAAAGACAGTACCTAATTCTGGCAGCAGAAATGCTGTCGGCGGAAATGCTGACAGTGAGGCGAGGTCCTCCTCCAGTGGTCCAACATGAAATGGAAAGGCTGACAACTGGCTTCCCCGGGCGATGATGAACAGGCCCCCCAGGCGATGGTGAACAGGTCTCCCTTGGCGATGGTGAACTGGCCTCCCCAGGCGATAGCGAACAGGCATCCCTGAGTGATGGTGAATTGGCCTCCCTGGGCGATGATGAACAGGCCTCCCTGAGCGATGGCGAACAGGCCCCCCAGGCGATGATGAACAGGCCTCACTGGCAGATGGTGAACAGGCCCCCCAGGCGATGATGAACAGGCCTCCCTGAGCGATGGCGAACAGGCCCCCCAGGAGATGGTGAACAGGCCTCCCTGGGCGATGGTGAACTGGCCTCCCTGGGCAAAGGCGAACAGGCCTCCCTGGGTGAGGGCGGTAGTGCTGGCAGTGGTAAGGCTACTCTCAGCGTGGGACACTGCGGCAGTGGCGCAGGTGCTGTATTCTCCAGTAGCAACAGCACAACTGCTGTGGGTGGAGGTGGTCTCATCTCTCCCCCTTCTCTGTAGCCAGCGGTTCCCTTTTCTTCTGCTCTGGCCCCCGAATTTCTGGCAACGCAACTGCTGCTGCTGGATACAACAAAGCCCCGGGTGATGACAAGCAGGCATCCCCGGTCAATGACGTGCAGGCATCCTCGGACGATGGCAAACAGGCATTCCCAAAAGATGGCGAACTGGTCTCCCTGGACGATGGCGAACTGGCCTCCCCAGGCGATGCAGGACAGGCCCCCCTGGGCGTTGCAGGCTTGGCATCCCCATGTATTGCAAGCTTTGCAGCCCCTGGTGGTGTAGGTGTGGTAGCCCTAGGCAATGCAGGCTCACCAGACCGGGCAGGAGTTGACTCTTGGGAGGCGATGGCAGGAGCTGCCCCTCGAGAGGTAGCTTCAGCTCCTTGGGTGGTGAAGGCAGGTGCAGTGGGTAGTGTCTCCCCCAGGTGATGGAGGTGGGAGCAGAGGGTAGTCTCGCCCTGGCGGTGGAGGCGGGAGCAGCGGGTAGTCTCCCTCTATCACTGGGGACTGGTGTGGCTCTGGCGTGGACGTGCCTAGTGCCCGTGGAATAGGCGCGGCTCCTCCCGCTGGGACTGGAGATGGCGGGGCCCCTCCCGTATCTGCAGCCAGGTAGTTGAGTACCGTGGCTGTGATGTCTGGGAGGGACGCTGGGTGGTGTTGTTGTTCCCAGGCTTCCCATCACTCTCCACCTTGGGCCCACAGTATCAAAGGAGATGGGATTTTAATTTCCGTTTTGCCATTTTATACTATTCTTATTAATATGTTGTTTTCAGACATCTGATTATCCATCAATCCACCCATCTCTCTTTTCAAGTGAATTCAACAGAGTGTAAAGTATGAGGAGGTCCGTTAGGATCTCCATTCATTCAGTTCATTCCAGAGCTCAGGCCTTGAGCACTTTCTAATATTGCAGGCTTGTTTCCCTAAAGATCGTCAGTAAAGATTAGCCGGGGGCCTAGAGATGCCGTTCTGCTGAAATAATTAAATGGTTTAAAAATAAAGAACAAATTCAATTTCCTTTTCAAAACCCAGCCGTGACTCCACTGGCAGGCTCAGTTTATGAGGTCATGCTTAATACTAATAAGGAACTTTAATTTCACCTCAAACCTTTTCTTTCTATAGTGTGACCCCCTCAGGCCTGCTGACTGATGTACAGCACATACATACAAAAAGCACAAACTCATCCAGATGCAACAGTCAAACTGGGACTGCATTGCACAAGTGCAGCAGGTATAATTGACCGTCTTCTAAGATTTTAAAACCTAATTTTGATTAGCAAACACAACTATATTTCAAGTGTGAAAATTAGGTTTTAGGTTTAAGGTGTGAGTCCAGTTTTAGATCTGAAAATGCCAGAAGTTAGTTTCTCAATTGCATTTAGCCAAGACATTTTTAACTGGTGTTAATGGCAACTTGTGGAGTTAACATGTTTTATAGAGAAAATGACTCCTTCATTTATGTTGTGTGTGATACTTATTAAACAAAGTGAGTTGTCTGTTTCTGCTCTGAAATATTTGCACAGTACTCTTCCCATGCTATATTAACACAAAGTGGGTAGAAACACAGTTTATATACAGTGTTCTTCCTGTGGTAGAAACACAGTTTATATACAGTGTTCTTCCTGTGGTAGAAACACAGTTTATATACAGTGTTCTTCCTGTGGTAGAAACACAGTTTATAAACAGTGTTATTCTGGTATTGTGCTCACTCTCTGCTGTGGTAGAAACACAGTTTATATACAGTGTTCTTCCTGTGGTAGAAACACAGTTTATATACAGTGTTCTTCCTGTGGTAGAAACACAGTTTATATACAGTGTTATTCTGGTATTGTGCTCACTCTCTGCTGTGGTTGAAACACAGTTTATATGCAGTGTTCTTCCTGTGGTAGAAACACAGTTTATATACAGTGTTATTCCTGTGGTAGAAACACAGTTTATATACAGTGTTATTCTTGTATTGTGCTCACTCTCTGCTGTGGTAGAAACACAGTTTATATACAGTGTTCTTCCTGTGGTAGAAACACAGTTTATATACAGTGTTATTCTTGTGGTAGAAACACAGTTTATATACAGTGTTCTTCCTGTGGTAGAAACACAGTTTATATGCAGTGTTCTTCCTGTGGTAGAAACACAGTTTATATGCAGTGTTCTTCCTGTGGTAGAAACACAGTTTATATGCAGTGTTCTTCCTGTGGTAGAAACACAGTTTATATACAGTGTTATTCCTGTGGTAGAAACACAGTTTATATACAGTGTTCTTCCTGTGGTAGAAACACAGTTTATATACAGTGTTCTTCCTGTGGTAGAAACACAGTTTATATACAGTGTTATTCTGGTATTGTGCTCACTCTCTGCTGTGGTAGAAACACAGTTTATATACAGTGTTCTTCCTGTGGTAGAAACACAGTTTATATACAGTGTTCTTCCTGTGGTAGAAACACAGTTTATATACAGTGTTATTCTGGTATTGTGCTCACTCTCTGCTGTGGTTGAAACACAGTTTATATGCAGTGTTCTTCCTGTGGTAGAAACACAGTTTATATACAGTGTTATTCCTGTGGTAGAAACACAGTTTATATACAGTGTTATTCTTGTATTGTGCTCACTCTCTGCTGTGGTAGAAACACAGTTTATATACAGTGTTCTTCCTGTGGTAGAAACACAGTTTATATACAGTGTTATTCCTGTGGTAGAAACACAGTTTATATGCAGTGTTCTTCTTGTGGTAGAAACACAGTTTATATGCAGTGTTCTTCCTGTGGTAGAAACACAGTTTATATGCAGTGTTATTCCTGTGGTAGAAACACAGTTTATATACAGTGTTATTCCTGTGGTAGAAACACAGTTTATATGCAGTGTTCTTCTTGTGGTAGAAACACAGTTTATAAACAGTGTTCTTCCTGTGGTAGAAACACAGTTTATATACAGTGTTATTCTGGTATTGTGCTCACTCTCTGCTGTGGTAGAAACACAGTTTATATACAGTGTTCTTCCTGTGGTAGAAACACAGTTTATATGCAGTGTTCTTCCTGTGGTAGAAACACAGTTTATATGCAGTGTTCTTCCTGTGGTAGAAACACAGTTTATATGCAGTGTTCTTCCTGTGGTAGAAACACAGTTTATATACAGTGTTATTCTGGTATTGTGCTCACTCTCTGCTGTGGTAGAAACACAGTTTATATGCAGTGTTCTTCCTGTGGTAGAAACACAGTTTATATACAGTGTTATTCCTGTGGTAGAAACACAGTTTATATACAGTGTTATTCTGGTATTGTGCTCACTCTCTGCTGTGGTAGAAACACAGTTTATATACAGTGTTCTTCCTGTGGTAGAAACACAGTTTATATACAGTGTTCTTCCTGTGGTAGAAACACAGTTTATATACAGTGTTCTTCCTGTGGTAGAAACACAGTTTATATACAGTGTTCTTCCTGTGGTAGAAACACAGTTTATATACAGTGTTATTCTTGTGGTAGAAACACAGTTTATATACAGTGTTATTCCTGTGGTAGAAACACAGTTTATATACAGTGTTCTTCCTGTGGTAGAAACACAGTTTATATACAGTGTTCTTCTTGTGGTAGAAACACAGTTTATATACAGTGTTCTTCCTGTGGTAGAAACACAGTTTATATACAGTGTTATTCCTGTGGTAGAAACACAGTTTATATACAGTGTTCTTCCTGTGGTAGAAACACAGTTTATATACAGTGTTCTTCTTGTGGTAGAAACACAGTTTATATACAGTGTTCTTCATGTGGTAGAAACACAGTTTATAAACAGTGTTCTTCCTGTGGTAGAAACACAGTTTATATACAGTGTTATTCTTGTATTGTGCTCACTCTCTGCTGTGGTAGAAACACAGTTTATATACAGTGTTCTTCCAGTAAAACAGTTCAGAAACACTGAAGACTCTCCAGTGAGGGGTACGTTCAGAGCAGTAAAACATGAGCCTCCTGTTGTTGTGGAGAGCATATTTATAGGGAAAAGAAACCAACTTCCAAATATGAAATATATTTCCTATGCTGGAAACACTTCACATACTTATAAATATAACCCTTCTGTTTGTCAAAGTAGTCTGCCTCAAAATAATTTTCATGTGGTTTACATAATTTCAGTCAGGCTGACTTTTTAAAGCGAACAACATTTTAAAAATATAACCAAGCTTCTATCACACCATATATTATAGAATCAAATACACTGCATTTTAACTGAATTGCAGTGCATTGTATCTGTACTATACAACAGCACTGTCCAGTAAATACAATGCTATTATATAAGGAATCTGTACACCTAAGAGTAAATAATTAAGCTGTCATAAAACAGGCTCTTGTGGTTTATTTCTGTAAGAACCACCTTATTGAATTACAGCCTTACATGTTACTTCTGATATGACATCGGCAAAGAACAATAATATAAAAAATATAAAGAAATACATCAATAAAATATATAAATACATGTGTTTTATATACTGCCAAAATTTTACACCTATAGAGCAAAACCACATGGAGGATTTTACCTTTAAATGTGCCGAGATGGAAAAGCTGAAACTATTTGTGTTAATAGTACAGAGTTAATTGTGTGCCTGTGTGTGTGTGGGAGGGGGGTCTCAGGTAATCATTTGCAGCATGTTATCTGTTTAGGGTGAGGCTCATGCCCCCCCACCCCCAACTCCCACTACCACACACACGCACACACACACATGCACACACACAAACACGCACACGCACACACACTGTGCTGCTTTGGTAACAGACTAGTTAGTGAGTGGCAGGGGAAGTGGATTGTGTGTGTGGTTTGACGGATTGCGCTCATCTAGTGGCAGGAAGAAGGTTATTTTAGACACATATCTTTCTAACGCAGCTTGAACAGCTGTCATTTAGGCTGACTTTCCATTAAAATTATAAATAGGCTGTAAAATTGCTTATTTCACTGTCTAAAAATAGGTATTTCAAGATATTTCACGATTAAACATAGTATTTATTAAAGCACATAGCGCTATCACATAAAAAATTGATAATTTTCTCTAGAGTTGTTAAACAACAAACGTTATTAAATATTTACAGTAAATGCTTATCTGAAAAACAGTAAATTCTAAATTGTAGAATATTTCATGCTTTATGTCCTCCTTTTGAATTCATTCTATTTTCATCATCAGTGAATTATCAAACATAAACAAATGTAAAAATAACAAGAGACACAGGAATGAAATGTCCCTTCTGGTACTGGACAGAGCGATCGTTAGTATAAATGTTTCTGGTTTTTAATGCAGCTGGTCTCTTTTTCATTGGAGACATTTTGAAGAAATCCTGCTGCTCTATGCAGGGTGTGTTCAATCATTTACCGGAAGCAAACTAAACCGGCTGCCAGGTTCCTAAATGCAGTGTAACAGGTAGTGCTTCAATAAGGCAAATGTTTGCTGTATTTAGTTTTAAGTGATAAAAATATGTATATTTAAACTATTCTTTCAGAAATGGAAATTTTCACAGGGAACTACATATTACACAGGAATGGGTACATCTGCGATCACCGTGAAAAAAGTACAGCCTTAATTATGATTTCCATTACATGAGAGTAGATGTTAAAACTTCATGCTGATTTGAACTTGGCTCTCGCCAATATAAGCACCAACTAAGACGTAGCTTTACAGTAAACTAATGTGATCCATCTGTGTCTCCATTCATTTGCGTTTCCTTCCATATGATGATGTAGATATCCTTCTGCCTGGTGCTGATGGCTGAAGTGTAATGCTGGCTCCAGGGATCAGCTTATTTTGCCTCCTTAGCACATCAGCACACACAACGGCTGTGATGCTGGCTCCAGGGATCAACCACAGTATGGTCTCCCCAGCGCATCAGCATGACAACCATCTGGATTGAGCTAAGTAGGGTACATCTCTGGGGTCTTCAAGTGGGCACCTTCCATCCTCGGTGTTTCGTCGACTAGCCCACGACACCACAAGAGGGCTCGATGGTGATTCTGGCATCCCAGCATCACCCCCCCTCCGTCCCCCACTCAGCTCAGCCCAGCTTACTTACCCGTACATCAGCGTTTCTTTCTTTCTATTGTGCTTGAGAACAAAATCATTCCATCTCAACCTCAGCCAGTTGCTGTCCCTGATAAGTTCTTCACTGTGCGACGGAACTCTTGGCCCTGAATCCGATGTCTCTGAGAAACCGGGTTGTAGAGTGTGCCACAAATCCTCGACAACCCACTTCCACTGGATAAACCTGGACTCTCCATCCTCGCTGTTCCGCTTCAGTGGCTAGTTGAGCATACCGCAGTTTCTTCCTCTCATACGCCTCATCTACAGCATCCTCCCATGGCACTGTTAACTCTACCAGGTGAACAAGGTGTGCTAATCCAGACCACAAGACAATATCTGGTCGAAGGTTAGTGGTGTCAATCGCAGGTGGAAAAATAAGCAGTTGACCAATATCTGCCAGCATTTTCCAGTCTCTAGCAGCTTCCAGTTGTCCTGGGTGAGGCTTGGTTTTAACACCTTTTCTTGGCAGTTGCTCTCCTGGGTGGAGGAATGTTGTCTTTTGTGTGTAAGTTTTTGATGGAACTGGTGGCAACTTATTGGTCATGTTACGCTTGTCTTCCAATGCTAAGGCCAAACATCACAGCATTATAAACATCCACCTTCCTTTCTGTCTTGAGGTGCTGTGATTAATGCTTATTCCCACTGTGTATTACAATCCAGTACTCCCAATTCACACGCCAATGTGCTGCAAACTGTGCATAGGGGATTGTAATGAATGAAGCCAACAAAATGTACTCAAAACAACAGAGGCATTGTGGACGACTAAACATAAAACACAGTAGAACAGTATTTCATGTTAGAACTGGAAATGTCACATTTTTCAATTTTTGTTAAGTACATGGAAAAATACAAAGCAGTGTGTAATTCAATATGTTAACATAACATTATTCAGCAGGTTTCATTTGACTGAAGCAAATTGAGTTAATTCTATAGGTGATGTAAACCTTTTGGCCATACCTGTATACATCATGCAGTGCACAAAATATTGAACCTATAGCCAGAGATTATTAGGACCTCTGTATGTAGGTGCACTGGTGAGTACTGCAGACAGACAGACACATGCTGAGTTTCACCTATTACTGAGTGAACATTCAGCCTGGGCTCTGGACTCTTGACCGGAGGGTCGTGGGTTCAATCCCAGGTGGGGGACACTGCTGCTGTACCCTTGAGCAAGGTACTTTACCTAGATTGCTCCAGTGAAAACCCAACTGTATTAATGGGTAATTGTATGTAAAAATAATGTGATATCTTGTAACAACTGTAAGTCGCCCTGGATAAGGGCGTCTGCTAAGAAATAAATAATAATAAAATAATAATAATGAAAGCCTTTAAGCAAGACTTGGAGAATATAAACTGGGAAGAGATAAGGATGTTATCAGTCAGTGCAGGTGTTATTGTGCAGAAAGCACAGCCAGTCTCCTGGAACACTCTGTGTGGTACAGTGCAGTGTGTAATATTGCAAACACAGTTTCTGACTTTTTTTGCAGAAAATGTTCCTATTAGTTTTGGTGTGTCATGTGCTTGTGATAAAGTAACTGCCTTACTTTTACAGAGCTTGCTAGAAAATCTGAGCTGGAGTGATACTGTGTTGAGGCATTCTGAGAACTGCTCAGATCAAACAACAGCACAGATAAGCACCATAGCGTGAGCTTTACTTCTGTTGCAACACAATGCAAATCAAACAACAACACAGATAAGAAGCATAGTATGAGCTGCTTCTACAACGCAGCGCTCAGTACAAAAACACCCTAACCCTAACCCTAACCCTAACCCGAGCAAATTCTGCTGTTCTTTCAGCGGCGTGGGTTACATGCACAAATACAAAATAAGGGTTACCTTTTTGGCACGGCTATTTTGGTTGCACCTTTTGGGCAATTTGGATGTAGATCTCTTTTAAGGAAAGAAATTATTCTTCAAAATTCAAATGACCGAATTAATATTAAAACATGAGAGGGTATATTTCATTGTTTCTGTCTGTGTTCCAGTTTGGCCTTGCACGACAACTGATTCAGTGCAGCTCTCTTAAACTAGGTTTACAAGAAGTTTTTAGGTTGTGTTGAAGAACTGCAAGTGCAGACTGCCTTGTTTGAATGTGCGTGATACGTGCATGCTAAGTCCCATTCGCACAACAATAGAGAGACCATCTGGAGTTTCTAAACTGCATGTAAACCACACCAGTGTTTATAAATTAACATATCATTTAAAACCTAAAATCCTGGTTATAATTGATGTTAAAATTCAGCCAAACTACAGACAGTCGGTATTATGCAGATTTAGCCTTATTTCACAAAAAGATTACTAGTCATGTCGGGCTCAGAATTAGTTTTCACAATTGGAATACCAATTAAAGAAAGAGATCTAGATTTTAAGAAGGACACAAAAAGAGCCAGCTTCTCTGAACATCTCTAGCAGACACTGCTGGAAATGAATGTCTAAAGAAGTAATCCAAGGGGCCTGCAAATAGACACAATTGCAGGAGAACACTTCCTTAATTGCAAGTCTTCTGGGCTGCAGAGAATCAGAAGCTACCTGGAATTGCTCAGACTGGTTGTTTTTCAGTTTGCCTGTCTGAGGTTTTAGTCAAGTTTGAACTCAAGCCCTTCACTCTGTAGCTAAAAACAGCCAGCGTCTTGGATCCAGATAACAGATTTAAACTGCTGTTGCCATCTGTTGCTATTTTCCTGCCTGTTATTTATTTCAGAAAATACTGACTTGAGTGTCTGGACAAATTAAAAGCAAACACATGGTATGTTTTAAAGGGGTGCTAACTAAGGTTTTCAAATCTATTATTAGCACTACTGGGACCTCCTTTTGCCTGTTGAAGATGTATTGGTTCTTTGCCAGTGTTTTATACTGTAATTTGTAAGACAACGCTAAAAATGAAAAGTTGCTGCTGTTTGCACCTTATCACTTCATGTGTGTTTCAAACTCACTCTAACAGTATAGCTGCAACTAGAACATGTGACCTACTGCAAAGGTACCAGGATGGAGTAGTGTACCTACATCTTTCTATTGCATTACCATAACAAACAAAACAGGAGCAGAAACTAAATAAAAGTCAATAATGCAAGAACTGGATTTCAAAGCATTGGTTACATACCCATTACCAACCATGAATGACAAGTATAGCAGGAGGCTACGAGAGGGACTGACATCTCTGATGTTTCACAAAGGTGATGATTATATGAGACATTCTGGACGACATGTTTTCATACAGATTCCCATCCTCAACAAGGAATTCTAGGCGATAATCTGTGAACGGTCAATCCTTCCAAAACTTAAAGCGGAGGGAACATGAAGCCATTTTGTTGATTTGGCACTTGGTTTCAGGAGACTAGGTTTCAGGCCACTGCATGACCCACCAGGGGAGACTTGGGGTTTGATACAGCAATGTTGCCTCAAACTAGGTCCCCCGGTCTCCTGGAACCAGGTTTCAAGTCACTGCTCCTGAGAAAGTGGCTTTGTGTTCCCTCAGCTGTAACCGCCATGCAGACTAAGCCTCCTGAATCAGTGCTGCCTGTGCTGACCCTACACCCTATTGACAGCTCCGGCCTTGGTCAGGCCAGTGCCTTTCGTCCTGTGCGTATCAAACCTGTCCCCTTGTGTACTTGCCGATTCTTTGGCCATGAGGAGATGGGGATGAGGACCACTGTGTACTTGCTGAGTCACTGGCCATGAGGAGATGATCTGCCCTGCTGGTATTGAAAGGCGCAAACAGATGGGTTGCAGAAAGCCCTCCACGGTGAGGGCTAGGTTCCTGCAAGCCAGGTCTGATGGAAACTTTACAATCTTGTCAGATGTTTGGTTCAGATATAAGAAGCAGCAGCTAGGCAGTGGAGCGAATGTTAAATATAAGGTTATGGTTTTATTTATGTTGAGAACGGGGTAGAAATAAATATGTGTACTTTATAAAACGTATATCTTTTTCAATGTAAACATTAAGAGATCAACAACCTTTTTCACCCCAACTCTCAAGCACAAACAAACAAAAAAACCCGATGCATGCATTAGCCAATGTATTTCTCCATATTTTGCATTAGCCTATAATTCTTAAACCCAGACACGTTATATTATTGTATTAAATGCACGTTTGTTACAGTTACCATGGTATTTTTGCATGTGTCTTTGCTCTACATTATTGTTGCTACAAAGATCTCTATTGTTTTGACCTGTCTGTTGTATAAATTGAAGATCATTACACATCACTTAGGTAATGTCACAGTGTAATTGCTGTTAACGGCACCATAGTTGGGTGTATAATATGCTATGTCTGTTACAACAGCAATTATTTCCAAAGGAATGGTGTTGATCAGATTCTACATCAAAGATGTCTTTTTGACTTCATAATCACTGTTGGAACATTACAATTTATGTGTTTTATACCCTACCAGGCATTAGGCTGATTATTGATTAGTTTTCATTAGCAACACATTTTGAGAGAATTGATAATGCAAATGTATTCTGCTTTCACATGGTAACCACTGGTGCAATAGGCGTGTAATTGAAGTTACCTGTGCTGTTACCCAGTTATTACAATGTAATTACACAACGGTTCCTGCCCTGCTGAAAAACCTCATTAAATCTGGCTCTACTGAGGGTGGCAGAGGAATGTATGAATGACCTTGACATATAATGTGTTCCTTATGGAATCAGTGAACCATTGTGTAATGCTGTTTATACTAGATTCTCAGTTTGAGATGATGCAGATTCTTCACTCCATTGGGAGCCTTGGTGCTTGTTGAATTATACTAGATTCTCAGTTTGAGATGACGCAGATTCTTCACTCCATTGTGAGCCTTGGTGTTTGATGAATTATATTGATTCTCAGTTTCAGATGATGCAGATCCTTTCACTCCATTGTGAGCCTTGGTGTTTGATGAATTATATTGATTCTCAGTTTCAGATGATGCAGATCCTTTCACTCCATTGTGAGCCTTGGTGTTTGATGAATTATATTGATTCTCAGTTTCAGATGATGCAGATCCTTTCACTCCATTGTGAGCCTTGGTGTTTGTTGAATCTGCTCACAGAGGAATAACCAGCAGGACCCAGCCCAGCAGAATGTTCTGGGATCACAGCTTTCTTTTATTGCTGGTAATGAGGTTTCTATAGTTAGTGAGAGCATTAGTAAAATGTCAAAGCTCACCGTTGAATCAAGACGGGTCATATTCCTAATGGATGAGTTTTACTTCTTTGTAATTGGTTTAGTTTCACTTATTCTTTTATTCTGCACTTTTCAGACGTGCTGAGGAAGCTAAACAGTATAGAATGGTAGAACATACTGTATGTTTACACTCCATTTTATTGATCTGTTCTTGAAATGGTGCTGATCATTATTCTGCCCTGCCCTGCTTTACCTGTCAGTCATTAGTGGCAACACCTTCATTCCTTTCATTAACCAACCAGCTCCCTACACCCAATGACTGGCATGCTTTGTAGCCAGTGACGTTCTTTATAATAACTAACTCTTAAATATTCAGGTTCAGCAATACAGTTCAGTTACAGGCGGGTCATTTCAATAGAGGAACTGTGGAGGATCTAAACACTGCCACTGTTTCAATTAATTAATATAGGGCCCAGAGTTCTAAAAATGAAACATCCATCTGTTCAGAGGAGTCGCTTTGGAAAGTTCCAAGCTGATTTAAACGTCGTGGTATTATTATTTTTATTTCTTAGCAGACGCCCTTATCCAGGGCGACTTACAATTGTTGCAAGATATCACATTATTTTTAATACAATTACATAATTTTTACACTATTTTTACATACAATTCCCCATTTATAGAGTTGGGTTTGTACTGGAGCAATCTAGGTAAAGTACCTTGTTCAAGGGTACAGCAGCAGTGTCCCCCACCTGGGATTGAACCCACGACCCTCCGGTCAAGAGTCCAGAGCCCTAACCACTACTCCACACTAGACCCATTAGATCACTTTTGATTAGATTGAGTAAGTAAGATTTGAGGAATTGAGGCTCCCCTATCCTCCACTGAATATATCCTATTATGTGTTTTCTGTCAAATTGTCGTTTCTGAATAGATCGTTAGTTACTAGGCTTAGTAATTCATTCCCGGTTCTGTTGAATGAGGTAGTTTGGAGGGTGTGTAGCTGTCTGCTTCTGCTGTTGGTTAAAAGAGACATGAAAACACATGGTAGGAAATGAAACAGGTTAGAAATGACTAGAATCAAGCCTCCCTGTTTCAGTCCCTCCAGTGTATCCCTCTCTCACGTGCATTCTGATTCTGCACACTGGTCCCTTTAAAACACTGGATCGACTGGTCCCATTAACACACTGGATCGACTGGTCCCATTAACACACTGGATCGAATGCACTGGTTGAAACGTTTAGCATTTCATTTGAATTTCATTTAGTATTTCTGTATTTTCTACAGATGCAGCAGATCTCAATGATGGTTGAACAATCAATTTTTTTCCTTTCAAAATGGGATCTTTATTTTTTATTTTTCAGTGGAGATTATTTGAAAGAGAGAGCTATGAGAAAAACAGAGTACTGAAATACAGTATGAAGTAATGCCTATAGACAAGCCCAGAACAATGCAGGCCACGAGTTCCCCCTGCTGGAGGACCAGTAGTACTACATCCTCTTTCACCAAAGGGCAATCCAAAGTGCTTCCATTGGACTGTTGTGTTTCTTCATTTGGTTTTATTATTTGAGTCCCTTTGCTAATTAGACAGTTCCATGTCGATCCGTTGCCCTGTTTCAGTCAGTCTCTGCCTGTTTCAGTAATTAGTGGTCTCATTCCAATGCGTTAGTAATCTGCTCTATCTCAGGTTCATGTGTGCACCTCCATCACAGATATATAAAGACAATGTTAGCAGGTTAAGCCATTGTTTATGTGGGCTGGTAAATACTTATATGAACACATGAGCAGCCTACTACATTCTAATTAGTATTGAAAAAAGCCTATTTTAAAATCACTTTTGCTGCTGTCACGGCCAATGCACTGAAGTGCACTTCAAGGTAATAAGAAGTGCCATAGACTTGAAGAGATAAGAAGTGTCATAGACTTGAAGGGATAAGAAGTGTCATAGACTTGAAGGGATAAGAAGTGCCATAGACTTGAAGAGATAAGAAGTGCCATAGACTTGAAGAGATAAGAAGTGCCATAGACTTGAAGAGATAAGAAGTGTCATAGACTTGAAGAGATAAGAAGTGTCATAGACTTGAAGGGATAAGAAGTGTCATAGACTTGAAGAGATAAGAAGTGCCATAGACTTGAAGAGATAAGAAGTGTCATAGACTTGAAGGGATAAGAAGTGCCATAGACTTGAAGAGATAAGAAGTGCCATAGACTTGAAGAGATAAGAAGTGTCATAGACTTGAAGGGATAAGAAGTGTCATAGACTTGAAGAGATAAGAAGTGTCATAGACTTGAAGAGATAAGAAGTGTCATAGACTTGAAGGGATAAGAAGTGCCATAGACTTGAAGAGATAAGAAGTGCCATAGACTTGAAGAGATAAGAAGTGTCATAGACTTGAAGAGATAAGAAGTGTCACAGACTTGAAGAGATAAGAAGTGTCATAGACTTGAAGGGATAAGAAGTGCCATAGACTTGAAGAGATAAGAAGTGTCATAGCCTTGAAGAGATAAGAAGTGTCATAGACTTGAAGAGATAAGAAGTGCCATAGACTTGAAGAGATAAGAAGTGCCATAGACTTGAAGAGATAAGAAGTGCCATAGACTTGAAGAGATAAGAAGTGCCATAGACTTGAAGAGATAAGAAGTGTCATAGACTTGAAGAGATAAGAAGTGTCATAGAGAAGAAGTGTCACTGTAATATACTATAATCACTGGAATATACTGTAATCACTGCAACAGACTATAATCACTGCAACAGACTATAATCACTGTAACAGACTAATAACTGTAATATACTGTAATCACTGTAACAGACTGTAATCACTGTAACATACTATAATCACTGTAATATACTGTAATCACTGCAACAGACTATAATCACTGCAACAGACTATAATCACTGTAACAGACTAATAACTGTAATATACTGTAATCACTGTAACAGACTGTAATCACTGTAACATACTATAATCACTGTAATATACTGTAATCACTGTAACAGACTGTAATCACTGTAACATACTATAATCACTGTAATATACTGTAATCTCTGTAATATACCGTAATCTCTGTAACATACTATAATCACTGTAATATACTGTAATCACTGTAACAGACTGTAATCTCTGTAATATACTATAATCACTGTAATATACTGTTATCACTGCAACAGACTGTAATAACTGTAATATACTGCAATCACTGTAATATACTGTAATCTCTGTAACATACTATAATCACTGTAATATACTGTAATCACTGTAACAGACTGTAATCACTGTAACATACTATAATCACTGTAATATACTGTAATCACTGTAACAGACTATAATCACTGTAATATACTGTAATCACTGTAACAGACTGTAATCACTGTACAGACTGTAACAGGCTATAATCACTGTAACAATTATTTTAATTTTTTGCAGCGTCTGCTTTTCTGACGGGTGACGAGATGGTAAGCATACATTCTAAAGTTACACCAAACATTCCAGAAGAATCCAATTCACTGGATGCATACCCTATAGAACAGAGGAAGCAGAACAGGCATCATTAGAAAGCACTAAAACCTACTTTAAAAAGCAGCAGGTTTTTATTCAGCATTTGCTGGCAATAGTTCAATAATCTTGTACCATTTGTCATGGGAAAAAAATCAAAAACATTTCTTCTATATTCTCTTCACTCGTGGAAGCAATCCACTTCATATACCGAAACCATCTTCCAGAAAGGGACAGCAAACATTTGAATTATGTACATTTCAGCATCCTCTGTAGTTTAGCTGGTGGCCCAGCTTTTACAGTATGTTTTCGACTTGAAAGTGTTTTTTTAAGCTAGATTCCCATTCTGCATATAAAGCTCACATGGTGATCATTTAGAACTGGACAATAAGGCACCTCAGATGCCAATGGCATGTTTGGTTAATCTGCAGTATTCATGGGTAGAAGTGCTGCTGTTTGCTTCTTGTAAATGTCCACTTTGGGTTTGGGTTTGTTGTACTTGTTCAAAAAGTGCTTTCAGTTTGGTTCTTAACATCTGGCACTTCATTGGGATAATAGTAGATTAAGGGGCATGTATGGAATAGGACTGAAGAACTCTTTGGACTACTGCTTATGGAACAGACTAGGATTACTTTAGGATGTTAGGATGAGGGACTGAGGTGTGTCTGGAGTAAAACCCGTTGAATAAGGAACCGTTACGTTCTGGGAACAATGTATTCCTAGATATCCACACAGAACACAATGTTTTTATTTTCTGTCAGGCCATGTGCTGCATTTACAGACTCATTAAATTCAATCCACAGAAATGTGTGACATATTGCAGGATAATTTCCCAGTTGTTCCAGTTTTCTTTGGCACAGCATTAAAGACTTTAAAGCCTTTAGCGTCACTGTGCTTCAGTGAAAATAGATCAGATAAGGGCTACAATGTTATATTGCAGTGGAGAGAAAAAGCAGGTCTGTGTCTCAGAGTGGAGATAGTTTAAACTAACGAAATACAGTCTTTTTAATTAAATTGTTTCTAAGAAGTGCAAATCAATGCTTTGAAATCTTACCTATTTGTAGCTGTTCTAACATTATTACTGCCCCCCTTCCTTTGTGCTAAAACAACGTTACTGATAAAAGACTGTTTCCTTATACAAGCCAAGAGGTTTTGGTACAAGCCTCAGTTGACATCATAAGCTACCTTGAACTTGCTCTCTATCCCTACAATTAGCAAGACTTTGTTAAAAGACAGGGTGTAACAGAGGGTGCACTCCAGAGCTCCCAGCAACAACATTGGTTCGATTTACGAGGGCATGTAGTAAAACCCCTGCCTAACATGCAGTTCCCAGTGGAGGGCTTCAGGAAACTGGACCCATTTATCCATCCTCTTAACCAAAGCATCTGTCACCTGCTTCACACATTTGGAAGTACAGTAGCTGCTGGTTTGAGTCTGTGAAATGTGCCAATACTAGCAGAGAGGCTCGATGGTGCTGTGAGCTTCTCTCACAATGCCTGGCTTGTGTGGCTCTGGGCCCCAAACCTGGATCTGATCCATCAGACATGCAAACTGGTTCAGCTGTTCAAACAGAGCGTGATAATGCCTCACAATGGGCTTTATTAGACTGATCTTAAAGAGCGATGCTTTCACACTTTAGATATGTACAGGCCTCTTTACCAAGGTCTTTGCATCAGTTTGGACTGTTACTAAACTGGCAATAAACACCAAGTCAATTTGTCTCTTAAACGGACATTCTGAGCTGCTTTCAAGTAGATTGACAATATTAATAAATGCCTCTCCCTGAGCCATTATGCATTCCTAGAAAATTAATCATATTTAAGGGTAGCACTGCATTTGTGAGACGGCTTGCTTGTTGAAATCTGTTGCATGTGTTTGAAGAGTAGATGATTATCTATTGATCATAGATATCAGAGATAGCAAGATATTTAGCATCCAGGGGTATAAGTGGGATCAAATGAATAGCAAACACACTTCTCCAATCGCTGTGCATGCATTCATCTGGTCCAACACTTGTTATTATTATCAATTGAAAATCTTCTTTTTTGCTAGCCATTCAAGACCATCAGACTTCATGATAACTGATGGATTACACTAACAGCCTTTGCCTCCATTCCTTTCCCCCAGATACAATTTTCACATCCTTGTGACAGGGAAATAGCAGCAATGTCAGACATGCCTGGCAGTCTTTGTCTTTGAGCACTGCAATCCTTCTAGCCTGTGTTCAATAAAAGCTCTGCTTCTCTGTCTGTTCAGTGACAGCACTACCCAGAGTCAATCTACAGCACTGCAATTAATCACCTACATTCAAAAGTGGCTCAGATGTATAATCGATGCAGTATTCTACTGAACTATCGTACTGTACAGTAAAATGTGAACATACATGACAGAGGTACTGTTTGTCAGATTAAGACTTCATTCATTCATTTAATAATATCAGAATAGCAGTAGCAATGTAAAAAGGCTAAATCATTTCAAACAGTGTTTTAAAATGGCCATGGAATCAGACATATTTTATAATATTAGTATTAGCAGTTTAAACACACTGAATTGTCTATAGGCGCTTGTGGAAGTTGGGGTTAGTCACATAGAGCTTCTCTCAGTAATTCTGCAAGGTGGATTTGGTTCATTCTGCACAGTATATAGTTGACTCTGGCATAGAGCCGCTCATTCAGTAATTCTGCAAGGTGGATTTGGTTCATTCTGCACAGTATATAGTTGACTCTGGCATAGAGCCGCTCATTCAGTAATTCTGCAAGGTGGATTTGGTTCATTCTGCACAGTATATAGTTGAGTCTGGCATAGAGCCTCTCATTCAGTAATTCTGCAAGGTGGATTTGGTTCATTCTGCACAGTATATAGTTGAGTCTGGCATAGATCCTCTCATTCAGTAATTCTGCAGGGTGGATTCTGTTCATTCTGCACAGTATATAGTTCAGTCTGGCATAGAGCCTCTCATTCAGTAATTCTGCAAGGTGGATTCTGTTCATTCTGCACAGTATATAGTTGACTCTGGCATAGATCCTCTCATTCAGTAATTCTGCAAGGTGGATTTGGTTCATTCTGCACAGTATATAGTTGACTCTGGCATAGAGCCGCTCATTCAGTAATTCTGCAAGGTGGATTTGGTTCATTCTGCACAGTATATAGTTGACTCTGGCATAGATCCTCTCATTCAGTAATTCTGCAGGGTGGATTCTGTTCATTCTGCACAGTATATAGTTGAGTCTGGCATAGATCCTCTCATTCAGTAATTCTGCAAGGTGGATTTGGTTCATTCTGCACAGTATATAGTTGACTCTGGCATAGATCCTCTCATTCAGTAATTCTGCAGGGTGGATTCTGTTCATTCTGCACAGTATATAGTTGAGTCTGGCATAGAGCCTCTCATTCAGTAATTCTGCAAGGTGGATTTGGTTCATTCTGCACAGTATATGATTATGCCAGTATATGAGTCTGGTGCTTAGTTGTCATCATGTCTATGTACAATTGTTTTGTTCTGGAACTTCCCTTTCAGAAATTGTGGCCAAATAACATCAACATTTTCTTTATAATTACCCAGTATTCCTGGATAACTAACTCATGATATAGTCTAAGAACAGGATCTGAAACTCCCAACAGGAAATTTCTTAGCAAATGAAGCAAGAAGATGAGCTGTCGGTGGGCAGCAGTGTGTGCGTGTGGACTGGAGGGCTGTGGCTTTGATTCCCAGGCACATCGACTCAGATCACTAATTTAGAATAGACTCTGGGAGGCTGAAGACTCAAGTTGTTCTAAGATCGTGCTAATATAAAAAAGAATTACTGTAGAATGAGCAAAAGTGGGCCTACATAGGATTCAACAAAATTTGTCAATATACAAGTTATTGGCATTCCATTAAAGGTGAAAGAACTTAGTAAAAATACATTCCCATCTCAGAGCTCTTGTCCTTTGTATTGTATAATGAGGATGTGAAAAGGTAATGATGTTCCAATGGATAAGGGCGTCTGCTAAGAAATAAAAAACAAAAATAAAAAATTTGACATTGATATACATACTTTTCATGGAGTCTGTGGTTTGCAGCCTCACTGGGTCCGACAGCCTGTTATGCATTGCAGACTCATGTGTTACACAGCTCAGACTCAGTATGCATTGCAGACTCATGTGTTACACAGCTTCAGATACACAGCTCAGACTCGGTATGCATTGCAGACTCATGTGTTACACAGCTCAGACTCAGTATGCATTGCAGACTCATGTGTTACACAGCTTCAGTTACACAGCTCAGACTCAGTATGCATTGCAGACTCATGTGTTACACAGCTCAGACTCAGTATGCATTGCAGACTCATGTGTTACACAGCTTCAGTTACACAGCTCAGACTCGGTATGCATTGCAGACTCATGTGTTACACAGCTTCAGTTACACAGCTCAGACTCAGTATGCATTGCAGACTCATGTGTTACACAGCTTCAGTTACACAGCTCAGACTCAGTATGCATTGCAGACTCATGTGTTACACAGCTTCAGTTACACAGCTCAGACTCAGTATGCATTGCAGACTCATGTGTTACACAGCTCAGACTCAGTATGCATTGCAGACTCATGTGTTACACAGCTTCAGTTACACAGCTCAGACTCAGTATGCATTGCAGACTCATGTGTTACACAGCTCAGACTCAGTATGCATTGCAGACTCATGTGTTACACAGCTTCAGTTACACAGCTCAGACTCGGTATGCATTGCAGACTCATGTGTTACACAGCTCAGACTCAGTATGCATTGCAGACTCATGTGTTACACAGCTTCAGTTACACAGCTCAGACTCAGTATGCATTGCAGACTCATGTGTTACACAGCTCAGACTCAGTATGCATTGCAGACTCATGTGTTACACAGCTTCAGTTACACAGCTCAGACTCAGTATGCATTGCAGACTCATGTGTTACACAGCTTCAGTTACACAGCTCAAACTCAGTATGCATTGCAGACTCATGTGTTACACAGCTCAGACTCAGTATGCATTGCAGACTCATGTGTTACACAGCTTCAGTTACACAGCTCAGACTCAGTATGCATTGCAGACTCATGTGTTACACAGCTCAGACTCGGTATGCATTGCAGACTCATGTGCTACACAGCTTCAGTTACACAGCTCAGACTAGAAGTGGTAATTAAAGTTATTTTGAGAATGGCATTCTTTTAGCTATTTCTGTACCCCTGGACTGAAAAAGAATTCAAAACAAAGTATCGTGTCTGGGCTAGTCGTTGTTTCCTGTGTGTTCTGTAAGTGTGAATGCGCTGGCCGTGGGGCATGCCTCATGTAAACTGTCACGTCATGTCTTAATGGTTAATCTTGTGCCTTTCAGTAAAATAAAAAGAATAGCAGGAGGGGAGGGAGTGGCAGTATTGATACCTGGGTTAACATCCAGATAGTGCTCTCAACGCATCTCTTAGTGAACACAGTCACCCAATTGGCCTGAAATGATGTTGCAGTATTTATTTTATTAACCTTGGTGGATGCTTGAACTGTGACCAAACCAACTAGTTTCAAATAATGTAGATTCCTTCTCATGAATTCAACCTGTCGGGTCCCAAGTACATTTTTGAAATGTGTTCGCTGTAACTGTTTAGGGACCCGATTGTTTTCAATGGTTTATTATATATATATATATGGAACAAGCTCCATTTTCACATCTCACAGCATTGGCTCTGAGACGCTCTTGTTTCGCCTTGTTTACCATCCCTCTCTCGAATTTGCACGGCAATCAGTCCCGCCAGGGTTGTCTCACAATAGAAAAAGCCGAATTCAGGTAAGATAAATGCGATCGACATCAGACTTCACCTTCCAGTGCTAACCTCCTCTTACCTCTTGTAAAACACTTCTAGATATTTGCAGATATTTTTGTTCTTTGCTTGTTTGTTTTTTTAATTTGCATTTTTTCAGAACGTTGTTAAAAAAGAAAGCCTGTACAGTACTTCTTTCTTCCCAGCATCGTAACCAGAGCTGACATTCTACCGAGGTCACACTTAGGTTTCAAGCAATAGCTGCAGTATTTATAGGACTGCTTGATATTTACTATTCAACCTCCAAATCTATGTTACACTGCAAACCAACAGAGAAAATGAAGGAGTCTTTTATACTTTACCAGAATTTCTACATGAGCATCAGCATTGATGATGCAAGAAAACAACCGAAGATGCGACCTTGGTGCCCTCATAGCTAGTTACGGCCATGCTTCTTCCTGGTACAATGTCACTTCCTTTGTTGTTTGGTAGTTGTTACTTTGCAGCAGTGGTGTAGTCGAGCAGGAACGCGCCGGAACAGAGTTCCGGAACGCTCAGGAACAGAGTTCCGGAACTTCTTTCAATAGGCAGAACCTTGACTTAAGAGTTAACTTAAAAATCAACTTAAGAATAATTTCGATGCACGTGCACCGATGAAGCAATCTCTTTTCCGTGTGGAAATCAAAATAGTCTTTCTGTACCATGCCATTGAATAGGAATTAGGAACCAGATTCCCTATGTGCCACTACAGATGGTACATGATGCAGAGTTCCAGAAAAAAAGACGGGGGGAGGACGTGATATATATACAGGGCATCGTGGTGATTGAAGTTCTGTGCTTGTGATGACCTCATAATAGAAAGGAATAGAAAAAGAACATGCACGATAAAAACAACTAAACCACCAAAGACAGTGTTTACCCGCAAGATGCTTTCAAGACAAGCCAGATCTGGCAGCACTGACTGGAGGAGTAGACTATAAAAGTCGCATGCGAGACGCTTGCATTACCTATTAAATGTTACCTGACGCTCAATGAACGAATGAAGCTGGAATTTGTATCATTTTTGTTTTAGAAATCGATATTTTGTTGGCGTTCCGGTATTTTTGGATTTAGGACTACACCACCGCTTTGCAGCCTGTTGATGGTGTGCTTGGGGTGAGATGCTCTGGGCTGGACTCTGTGGATGATGCTAGAGCTGCACAAAGTGATCATTCAATTACTCTGATGGAGCTCTCCACAGAAATCAGGGGCTGGCAATCAGGTGAGGGTCACTGGTGTTGATTGGGTTCCTACTTTACCATTCAGAAACAGCTGCTTGGGTTTTTGTGAGTCGCTGTTCTGAGTCTAAGAGAAGCAGCAATCAGCACAAATCCAAGCAGCTGCTTCTTCACCTGTTTCACTTTGAATGGTAAATTAGCCTGGTCAACAGCAATGACCCTCACCTGATTTCTGTATCAGTCTTATTTAATTAAATTAGTTCCCATATGAGTTGGAAGTTTGTGATTAATTCTTCACAAATAAATTGTCATACTGTCCGTGAACACTGAATCCTCTGGGCTTGAACACTACCAATAAGAGGAATACAATTATATATGTGTTTATCACAGCTCTCAACCCTGTACCACAGCTCTCAACCCTGTATCACCGCTCTCAACCCTGTACCACAGCTCTCAACCCTGTATCACAGCTCTCAACCCTGTACCACAGCTCTCAACCCTGTATCACCGCTCTCAACCCTGTACCACAGCTCTCAACCCTGTATCACCGCTCTCAACCCTGTATCACCGCTCTCAACCCTGTACCACAGCTCTCAACCCTGTATCACCGCTCTCAACCCTATCAGTGCTCTCAACCCTGTGTTACGGCTCTCAGTTTTTAGACTTTTTAGAGCAGCGCTTTCTGGTATTGATCTATATTATTGGTATGCGGGACAGGGCAATTAGAGCTTTCCAGTTTGACATTAAATTGTCCAGTAAGCTTTATTTGTGTCTCTTGATGAGACTGCAGTGGTGCTGAATCAATCTGTGGAATAGCGTGGTCACTCCATCCAGCAGCTTTGACATGTTGTGCACTGACCCGAGGGCTCTCATGAATACACTGTTGGTAATGGACTGTGTTTGAAGTGTAACTCTTCTTAAGGAAAGGGTGGCTGGAATGTAAAGTGGATTTGCATGAGGGGCAGCAGTGTGGAGAAGTGGTTAGGGCTCTGGACTCCTGACTAGAGGGTTGGGGGTTCAATCCCTTGTGGGGGACACTGCTGCTGTACCCTTGAGCAAGGTACTTTACCTAGATTGCTCAAAACATTGCTGTGTTTTTTTTTTTTATTATTGCTGATTTTATCATATGATTAAGTGATCTAAGATGGTAAGATGGATCATGCCTACACTGCTTTTTATGACTCAATAACCTGCACCATATTAATATCTAATGTACTCACATATGTACTTTTTTTAATGCTGACACAATAACTTAATATTCCTGTCCTTCTGATTAAGGATGACTAAATTGTCCATTCTGCATTGACTTTCATACAAACAGGAAACGTGTTCCAGGGTTTAATTTTAAATCAGCATTAATGATAAAATAATCACACTCTTCAATGACAATGCAGCCTGTGCCAGAAATAGTAGCTGTGAAATGGCAATTTAGTACAAAATTACTGCTTCAGACTAATGCAAATGAGAGTGAAGAAGAAATGCAAGCAGCTAAGGCTGGGAGAATGTTGAACAATTTTTGTGCCATCCTCCTGCGTCAAATAACAGTATGCCACAAATTAATTTATTCTCTCTCTCTCTCTCAAAAAAAATAACTGTGATTAATCTCACGATTACAAATTATTTTTTATAACTTGAAAATATCTAAATAAAACAAAGCATTCACTGAGTACCGGTTATATGTTCCTTAATTGTAAACAATATCTTTTAAAATCAATTTGGTAATTTAAATTAAAAGTCAGAAGTATCCACTTTTGCAACAGCATTGGTTATGCAAGTTGTCCCACTGTATTACAACGTACAAGTAAATAATAAATAAACGATCCCATGATGGAGCAGCACAGGCATGTACAGGAATCCTCGCTCTTACAAACTCGCTTCATACAGGAATGTCACTCCCAGCGTGGGCATGGACTGAATGCCAGCATCTAACTGAAATACTTAAGCCGGGGCTACTTTCACGTGGGACACCCTGCACTGTACTGACATGATGTAGCTTGGTTCACAGACTTGCAGAAATCCTGAATTTCTAAAAAACAGTACTATTTCGAAACTGACTGTTTCATATGTAGCAGAACTGCTATTTTGAGAAGTGAAGGCGTACTTACAGCACACAGGTTGTACAGCAGACTAGATGGAACTAACAATCTTTCTATCCAATGAACTGTCAGAAAGTTTAAAAAAAAAAAAAAACACTTCATTTATCAGTTCTTCACTTTTACTGCTTTGCTCCAGAATGCAGTTCTGTGACTAACTTTCTATTCAAACGATGACTGCACATTGTGTTGCATATTAAAATAGTGGCGCAGGGAATTAATTACGGTATGCGGAGAGGATCAAGACGGAGGGCGATTAACAGGTGATAAAAACATTGATCTAAAAAGCAATTCACTTTTTAAATCACAGAAGTTAACTGTGATTAATTGACAGCCCTAATTATATATATTAAATACAGTGATTGTAAATCCTGGTCTGATTGTTTAAAACCTCATCATCGGAGCAAAAATAGATTGAACTATTGCCCTGACATCCTTATACTACCAGGCTATAGTCTCCTTCTGTTATGCGATTGGTTCACATCACTGTCAGTCCCGGCCCTTTTCAAAGGAACGCCTTCCTCTCCTGCACTCCTCACAACAAGAGAAAATGGCTGAACACTGATTCTGTGATATAACAAAAAACGAATTACAAAATATACTACAAAAGAAAGATGCTCCAAACACTACAATGGTGATTAAAACGGTACTGTCACTGTTTTCTGACTCAACAATGTAAACAAATATGACAGGCTCGATATAAACTGGATTATGCAGCAGTCTGCAAACCAGACAGTTTACTAACGTAAGTCGCCCTGGATAAGGGCGTCTGCTAAGAAATAAATAATAATAATAATAATAATAATAACGATACGGTATGAACTTCAGAAACATTCTGTTATATACTGTATGTTATTCATTTTCGCTTGTACTGTATCAGCTATATTCAAACAAAATATAAAAGTCGTATTTACTATCCAGCCTTGCCTCACTTATATTCTAGACTGATTCATATATTAAATATGTACTGCAGACTCAGCCAGAGTGGAAAATGAAATGACCCTCGGGAAGACTATTGTTACCTCCAGAGTAGATTTTCATTGCACTGCTGGCCTCGGTGCTTTGAGATTTGGTGAATGTGACTTGCTTATAAGCAAGCACTGGTTGAATCATAAACAACCCCCATTAAATGGTTGAATTGAGCAATAACATTGGCCTGGCACGTAGGTTTCTTCAATTCCAGTTAACAAAGACATTGTGCAGAATGTCCATGTGGTTCTTTTGCAGATTTTAATTGCTGTGAACAGGGCCTGCTGTCCTAATTTGTTCAGTGTTCCTGTGGTGGGTTGGTTATGAATCCCGCTGTGTAACACGTAGTCCATGGACTTTGGCACAGCGTTCTCCAGAATTCATATTGTAGGAGTGGCTGTTAGCAAGAAGCATTGATTACAGTGCAGTTGGTTTCCTGGCATGCTTTGTTGCTTTTCCTATCCGTGACAATAGCTATGATTTCTCAAGCCAAGCAGAGGAATCATAATGCACAGGTACAGTATACAGAGACCGACACCCTGGGTACATACCCCGGACCCAAGCAGAGGAACCATAATGCACAGGTACAGTATACAGAGACCGACACCCTGGGTACATACCCCGGACCCAAGCAGAGGAACCATAATGCACAGGTACAGTATACAGAGACCGACACCCTGGGTACATACCCCGGACCCAAGCAGAGGAACCATAATGCACAGGTACAGTATACAGAGACCGACACCCTGGGTACATACCCGGACCCAAGCAGAGGAACCATAATGCACAGGTACAGTATACAGAGACCGACACCCTGGGTACATACCCCGGACCCAAGCAGAGGAACCATAATGCACAGGTACAGTATACAGAGACCGACACCCTGGGTACATACCCCGGACCCAAGCAGAGGAACCATAATGCACAGGTACAGTATACAGAGACCGACACCCTGGGTACATACCCCGGACCCAAGCAGAGGAACCATAATGCACAGGTACAGTATACAGAGACCGACACCCTGGGTACATACCCCGGACCCAAGCAGAGGAATGTGTAACTGCTGTGTTATTACAGTATCATTACATTGTAATTAGAGACACTTCATTTAAAGTGTTACCCTGAACATAAGGATTCTTGGACATGCATGTTCAGGTTTCAGAAGGACCCAGCTGTGCATGGTGGATAATTCTCTGTTTTAAAGGCCTCTGTTTTCGGCTTGTTAAATGAGTTCCTAGTTGCTACCAAGGATAATAAAGAGGAGGATTGAACAGAGTGGACGGGGCTTAGGTTGGAGCCCACTCAGCGCAGTGTTCCGAGTCTGCTGTGGAAGGAAACTCTTTGAATGGGCATTTCATAGGCTAGAACGTCTACCGCATTGGTATATTTACTGCCATTCTTAATTGTTCATTTGATTATATTGCGTTTCGCATCAGTTTTTACAGTGGAGGCATTGTGTACGTCCAACAAAAATGAGGATTTCATATAAATGGAAAACTCTGTGACTGATCTGAACTAGCTGGTTGGATGTTAAAGCATTGACAATTGCGTTTACAATAACCTCCCCTAACATTTATTTACCAGTGGTGTCTACCGTCGCATGTATGTATGGAACAGTTACATACTGTGTACAGTTTGAAAGTATTTAACACCCTGTAATGTATTTATATGGTATATGTAATTTATCTTGTAACAGCCTTGTATAAAGTAGTCAAACTGCCACTAGTAATAATAACAATAATACTTATTAATAACAAACAGGAGTTCACTAGTACTTTCATATCAGCTCACCACACCTCGATTGATACAGCGGACAGCTCAAGTTGATGCTGATAAAACCTTGCATTCGGGTAATGAGTTCATTTCTGCACATATTTCACAACTACTAGGCCTGTTCAGCAATATTCGATAGTCAATGCAAAACACTTAAACCCGACACGTTTAATCTTGATGTTGCATTTTCATTACAGCATAACTACAATTCCTTTAATGGATTCATGCATGTAGGTTAAAGTTTATTAATAGTGAAATAAGGTGACAAAAAATGCTAAAAGCAAGTCCTTTTAATCAGTATTATCTTGTTTATTCCCATAGACACTATGGTTATCAATGAAATCTAAATTAAAATATCAACTCACTGGAGTAATAAACAAATAACATAAATAAAAAAAATTATATATATATATATATATATATATATATATATATATATATTTTAGCTCAAAGAGACAGCTGCCCAGCGTTTCGATATGTTGCACATATCTTTCTCAAGGGAGCCTGTGTTTGAATCAAAACATTGGAGGTATTTATAGGTTTTTGACGGCATGACAACTACTTGTTATTGTTTACATTCAAATCTATGATTTATTCTTACATGATGTAATGGTGTTCTATATATTGTGACATCATTTTTACTTCTATCTTTGAATCTGTATTAATCATTCATTTCTCTCTGTGCCGTCAGTCTCTTAAGTTTATTATCCGTCTGTGTCGCCCTCCTGGATTGGTGTAATACTCCAGTCCGCCTCTCACTTCCTCCATTCATATATATATATATATATATATATATATATATATATATATATATATATATATATATATATATATATATATATATATATATATATATATATATATATATATTTTTAAATCCAAAAAGGGACATTTCAGTTCATTACCAACATTATTATTTGGTCATTGAGCAGATGCCTGTGTCCAAGACTATTTACAGGGTTTTCAGGGATTAAAAATACAATGTAAGCTGCCCTTTTAGATATTCATAAGCATTCACTTCACAAGCAATTCCCATCTTCAGACTTTCACTGACTGTCTCAGAGGACCACTTGTACACTTCGCTTCCCAATCCACACGAGTCTGTAAAATGTCATTAAAATTAACAGCAAAAGGTAAACATTTGATTTGACATTTCTCAAAGTTACTCAAATACACTGTTAATCCATGGAATTATTTGTTTTTAAAAAACATTTCCTACCTGTTCGAGACACTGTTTGATCAGGCCGTAAAATATTGTGCTAGCATTTGTTCCTGCAAAAACGAAACAGTACTATTCATAATAGTAAAGGCAGCTCATGAACTATGTGCTCTTAACTGTTTATATCAATAATACTTCAGTTCTTGAATTATTGGCCTCTTAACTTTTTCTCCAACTCTAGTTTTGGTCTGTGAATTGATTCATCTTTTCGTTTGGATGCAATAGCGTGGACAGTGTCTACAGTTCTCAGTGTGGCCCCTTGTATCCCTTCTGGTAGAGCAACACGATCATGGAAGCAGGTGGAATCTCGCAGAGATGTGTCACGAATACTCATTGCACTGCAGGCCTCGGTGCTGTGAGATTTGGTGAATGTGACTTTCTTCCCCACATACAGATGCTGTGCAGTATTCTCACTTTCTTCCCAAGGGTCATCCTTTAAATGTATTTTGGAATAGGAATGATCAGTATTGATGTTCTCTGCTGGTTTTACTGCATGTTTACTGGCTTTGGTGCATCTGCCTGGTCTTGGAGGGGCAATATATTTTTATTTTCATATAATAAATTAATTAAAATTCCATATTGTCTTAAGTATAAGTATACAAGTATAGTTTAAGGCACAATATTGCTTATCCTGACCAGGATAAGCGGCTTTAGGATAATGAATGGATACAGTATTTATTACACTAAATAACTCAGAGAATAGCATGATTTCCAATGAGGGGTGCCAACACGTTTGATAGCAGCTGTATATATTTAAAAGACGCATTTAACAAAAGTGAATTATCAAAAAAACACCTCTTTTTTTTTTTTTTTTTTTTTTTTTTTAAATAACCAAAAGCTGTTTTAGGATGTCCATTTCCAGAAGATATATACTCCCTTCACATAGCCTAGATCCTGGTGTAGGTGTCCAGAGCTCAACTCTGCCCTGTCCTGCTCTCTTCATTGCTTTTAGCCATTTTCAAACTTATTTGAGCATCTTTGGGGAAGCAAAAAGTTATTTCTCTCTGTTTTATGTCCCCTCTATTTGAGCATCTTTGTGTGGCACAACAAACCATTTCTCCTATCTTACTGCAAAACAAATATGGAGCTTTGGTGATTACCGACTTACTGCTACACTTTTGGGCTCCAACAATGGCGCCTGTGATTTAAAAAGCATTGAAGTATGGGTAAACTCGCTTGGAATTATGGGAGTCCGTCCGATCCTTTTTATTATCCTTGGTTGTTACGAATCATAGGAGTCACATACCTCGCATGACTCAGGGAACACATGCTATTGGAGGGGTTACTTCCTGTAGTAAAATATGTATTGTCATTGAAGTGTTTCTTCATTTATTTAAATAAAACCAGTAACACTTAAAGGATTGATTCATTAACTAAAAGCACAGGGTGTCCACACTGCCTGCCACTCTAGACTATTAAATTCACTTTTATAAACGGGCATTCACGGTTTCCTCTGATGGGAACCATCTGGATCAGAATGAAAACAGAAAAAACTGTAATGTTTTAATAATTATGCAGCATCCTGTACACATCTGTACCCCAAACCCTCTGGAGAACTAAACCACTGGATGGATGACATCACGATTTAAAACATTTGATCGAGGCTTCCATATGGGGCCAGGAAACAGGCAGATAAATCCCAGACTGAAATGAATTTATTTTCAGGCTGTGAAAGAATGAATATGTTGCACACATGAAATAAAAACAACTCAAGCATGTTGTAGAAAATAAACATCCGTTTATTTCTGAAAATCATAAAATACATTGCTTTAGTACAGCGCCATATTATATTACAACTAATTGGAGCAGCAGCTGTTGCGCCATCCTGTAGCTCCCTCTACTGACGCAGCTGCACTGTCCTCCAGCAAGCCACACTATTCAAGCATTTGCAATTCACCAAAATAACTTGAATGCTTAAAGAAATGTAACGGTTAACAAAAATATGGGGGTGGGTATTTGAGGGGGTGGGTATTTTATATACCTGCCACAAATACATTGACTAATATTCTTTTTCTTCTAAATTCGGAACTTGTAAATTCCTTTAAACCTGTGCTAATGACTCACAGCATTCTTTCCAGAAATTAGACAATACCTCACTCCTTTGTCTGGCTGAGACACATACAGGAGTTATTTGAGGCTCGGTGGTGTTTTGTCTCTCTGAATTACTAACTTTCCCAGGCATAATTAATAAAACATGGTTCTCACTGTAGATTAATCAAGCAACAGAACAGAAATTGAGTAAAACTGATGGTAATAACCTGGATTCAGTGCTTTCCTGTAATAACTGTAAATCAGGGTTTGAATTAGGCTGCTGTGAGTATAATAAAACGAGAGAATTACAGCTTATTATTGTGCTTGAAGTGCTTGGCTAATAGCACGTTTAACCAGCCTGTTCTCTTGATTGGAGGTTCAAAGCCTTGGTTAACTGGACGACTGGTTTAAATATTTAACAAGGATAAACAAAGCTGGTTACAGTGTGTGACCTGGACCCAATACAGGCCATACATTTAGAGCACGCAATGGTTTGGAGAAGTGCAGTTTTAAAACTAAATCAGACGATGAACCAGTTAATCCTCACTAGCTTTCTGAAAACTCCTGGAATTCTTCTGTGCACAGAATCACGTTGGTTATTGATCACACCTTTAATATTAATTACAGTTCACTTATATATGAACCTTAGCTTGTGTCAAGAAGTTTATCTTGCTTTTGCCAATGCAAGTCTAAGAGAAGAAACAAAGAAAGAAAAGTGTTCTTGCCCTTGTGCCTTTTAAAACTATCAAAGCACAGCCACACATTCCCTCAGTCAAAGCACAGCCACCCATTCCCTCAGTCAAAGCACAGCCACACATTCCCTCAGTCAAAGCACAGCCACACATTCCATCAGTCAAAGCACAGCCACACATTCCCTCAGTCAAAGCACAGCCACACATTCCCTCAGTCAAAGCACAGCCACACATTCCATCAGTCAAAGCACAGCCACACATTCCCTCAGTCAAAGCACAGCCACCCATTCCCTCAGTCAAAGCACAGCCACACACTCCCTCAGTCAAAGCACAGCCACCCATTCCCTCAGTCAAAGCACAGCCACCCATTCCATCAGTCAAAGCACAGCCACCCATTCCCTCAGTCAAAGCACAACCACACATTCCCTCAGTCAAAGCACAACCACACATTCCCTCAGTCAAAGCACAGCCACCCATTCCCTCAGTCAAAGCACAGCCACCCATTCCATCAGTCAAAGCACAGCCACCCATTCCCTCAGTCAAAGCACAGCCACCCATTCCATCAGTCAAAGCACAGCCACACATGAGCATGCATGACCCCGCTGTTAATATAGTTCTATTAATACAGGCAAATGCGAAGGGCATTAACCTTGGAAATAAAATATGAAAAATCAATTAAATGGTCTCTAGGAGTTTGTACTCAAGATATTTTAAGAGCAGTGCTCATTTAATTCCTTATAATTGTGTTTTTAAATATCCAAATGGCTGGCTTCCTAAAACTCCTTTTGAATTTTTTACAAATCCTCAAAGTTAGTTACAATGTCCTCTTGCTAACAACGCAATTGTATTATCTGCCATTATTGAATCATTTCCTTGGTTTTAAAAAGTATTTTCTTCAGAGTGAATCAGCATAGACACACACACACACCTGCAGTGTGTTGGGAAATGATTCTGTCACTTCGAGTGATTCAGAAAATGTTTTTCAGGAAGGACTGGCTCCAAGACACAAAGCTGCTGTCGTGTCATTCAGCTGCTTCACATTCAATAGCTTGTAATCTGTTTATAGAACGTGTAAGGCAGTGTGCTGTGCCACTTCACTCAGATCACCTCATCACATTCAATAGCTTGTAATCTGTTTATAGAACGTGTAAGGCAGTGTGCTGTGCTACTTCACGTGGCTCATCTCAAGCAGCACTGCTAATGAAAGCAGGAGCGATTTATTTACATCACATTTCATTAAACATCTTGGTGATTAATGCCATTTGCAGTCACGAAGTTATTAAACATCTGACAATAAGCTCTATTCTTAGGCAGTGATGTATTACACTGTTAATATTGCATTATGAAACCAAGCTACATGTTTGTTTTTGTCTGACATTTTCTTATTGCTTAGTGCTTGCTCTATAATAATCAGCGCACGCTTGCTGCACACGTTTTTATCTTTTCATGTAGGGATGTTTGTTCTATTCACATACAAATGAAAGCATGGTTTTAGACTGAATGCCTCTCAGGTTGAGGTGTCATTGTTTTGCTGCCATAAACACATTGGTGTTCTCATTGATAACTTCAGGGCAATTCTTGGAAATCGTGGGACTCCAGTTTATTGCCATTTCACTATAATACGTATCAGGACTGATTAGACACAAATGTATGCGCCCACTCAATGTTTGCCTGTTTTCTTGTTTACAATCAATTCACTTTGGTTGACTTTTGTTCATGGTTTCCAATATTTGTATTTCCATGTTGTAGTTGTTGCTTGAATTTCAATGCTCCTGTGTGTCCAAATATAGTTTTCCAGGATCCTTCTGTCCCATGCGAGAACCTAGTTCAGTTCCTGTGGATTCTCATTGTAAAGCACCTGTAACAGTTATTAGATGTCGATTTCTCTGAAAGGCACAATCTTTTCACGTATTGTGGTTCTATATAACGCTTCCATTGGATTTGTTTATGCTGATGTTCAGGTTTTACTTTGTATTGTGAGTGTATTCTGAATTCCTGTCCTATGTCAGTTGTGGTCAAAGTTCCCATTTAAAACAAACATGAACAGTAATAGCCTGAAAACATGTTCATCTTTGAATATAGAAATCCACCCATGTGAAACGTATAGCTGCATTTCTTAATTGCTTTCAGGCATTGTAGCATCCATCATTGTCATCATCACCATCATACTTCGTTTAATGTTCTGAGTTATAACTATAACAAAGCAGGTCAAGTCGACATTTCAGCCTAGTGTTAAACAATGTTGTAAAACTGACAGACATTCACCATTAAGTTTGTCTGAAAGTTTCTCAATTTATGATAGCCTGTTTTCAAAGTAAGGAATCACTCAAAATAAGCAAATCAATATATTGAAGTGTTTATACACCAGAAGGACAAGCCATTGTTTGCAAACATGCTTACCAACTACAAAAAATGAAAGTCATCATTTTAATCACCCTGTTTTCAGCCCGTAGCAGTAAAGCTGATAATTCAGTCAGCGTGTGTGTTTTTAATTTGCAGCAGAGTTGATTCGTGTGTCTGATTGGGTCTGACTGAGCACCAGGCAGTGAGCTCGATTCTGGGCTTGGCTCAAACTATTCCCGCATTTCCTTTTGGCCCATAAACGCAGCCTCATTAAAAATCTCAAAACGCAACAATAGTCTTATCTAAGCCGCATGGCAGGATTTAAATACAGAAACACACACACACAGCGCAGTACTGCAGTAATGCATTGAAAAGCAACACTTTGCATTTCCTCCTCTCAGTGAGTTCAGTAGGGCCCCTTCATGAAATCTGGTAATCATGTTTCCTGCGTCACAGATTAATTGGGTTCAAGAACAGAGACACATGAATGTCAAGTTCCAATCCGGTTTTGGAGCCTCTACTGAAATATGGATAATAATATAACAAGAAGAAATGAGGTCATTGCATAACCCCCTATCTGTCCAGATCTATGTGCCTAAATGAGCATCTAGCTACACATTGACATAACTATGTAGACATCAATATAACCATCTTTTCATAATACTTGTTTTAAATGACCTGTTAGGATACATTTCTTCCACTCAGTAACACATTTTATACATTCAGGAAATGTTGTTGGTTTCATTATAAATGTTGTGGGATATGCCTGGCAAAAGCAAAGCAGAGCAAGATCAAAAGGTCAATCCCAGACATGCTAAAACAATTGAAAATAAAACCTGGTTACCCAAGCATGGTAGAAGCATGGGGCGCTCATGCCATGCAGCTTTGTGGGTCGGTGTCATCATTGTCTCTACTACTCTCACTTGTTATAACCATGTTCTATTACAATACGTGTTATCTTGCATCTACGGTAAGACAGAAGGTTGTTAAGCCTGGTCAAAGGGCAGGGCAGCATGAGCCATGCAAGAGTATAAAAACACACACTTCATTATTGAGCGGTCACAATGGTGTGCAGGTTGGTTTCACAGACCCTGATTAGCGCTAATCTTAATGAAGGTAACGTTAGGTATTCCCAGATTAGTGTTAATCAGTGCCCAGGAAACAGGCCATGGCATGAACAGATCGCTGCAAGTCCAATTCTGTTTGTTACTGCCAATTTGCTCTGGTAGTTAGGGGTTAAAATGATGAATTTGTCATTAGCCATGTACAGTATATATGTATTATTTACTGTAGAACGGCCCTCAACTATGTAGTGGTTGAGTCATTGGATTTGAGTTTAGTCCCATGACCTAAATCACAAGTAGATTTTAAATGGGTTGTGTGTGTTTCCTAACTCTGATACGAACCTCTCACAGCAGGGCATCAGATTTCTTATAGCTCTTATTTGTTGGAAATGTAATAGCAATTTCTGGCTCCCAGTCTATAAAAAACAGATGTCTCCGAGGACTGCAATGCACTGCTATTAAATACTCACTTCTCAATAAAACGCTAGCTAACCTAACCAGAGAACCAAACTTCCCAGATCTGAGTCACTTGATTGAAAATGCTGGAACTCCAGATGCATGAGGAAATCTAAAGTGCTTTTGTTATGACTTCAGCAGCTATTTTGCTATTATATGTAGTAAAGGCTGGTGGATGCTTTTAGGTCTCTAGTACTGTTAAAATGTATTTACTAAAGTCATAGTATCAACTTCTTTCAATAAAACTACAGGAAATCTACGCAGGGAATGACTATTGCTTTACATGTGGTTTCATCACTAGCATGCCCCACTCCTTACAATGGTCATTCGGAAATAACATAGGCAATTTCTGAGCAGCGTTTAAAAAACATCGACAGAAGGGAAATACACAGTGCTAAATGTGTGTTCAAGAGCATATGGCAGTTTGAAAAAGCTGAAAGCAGAGCGCTCCCTTTTTAACAGTGAAGCCATGAAGGTCAGTAACATACCAGTACATGATAATTTACTGTCTACATGGCCTAACCGTGAATTCAGCAACTTCTTATTCAAATGACCAAACTGTGAAATAATGAGGGCGTCCATATTCCCAAGACTGCAAGAGCTGTTTAAAGGAGCCCCTTTTTTAAAGTGCAGCTTTTAACCCTGTTGTTTTCAGCTGTTTAAGAGAGAGGGCTTGTTAGTTCATTCTCTTTTTATAAAACACCGTACAGAAACCTGGCCATGAAGTTTTGTGAACAGGGCCCAGTATTTCAGAAAGGCTTAACAGATTGACAGTTTGGTTCTTCATAAATCTGAAATGTATTTTAAGCGTTTGTTTTTTTAAGTATTAAATATTTTAATACAAAATTCACAATCCCTCTACAGTACTGTATATGTATTCCCCTTACAAATGTCATGACATTTTGTAAAGTAACCACCTTTATATTAAGTACTGCCCACCCCTGAACAAATGTAGTTTCTGGGTAAACAGCAAGGTAATATAATAAGCACTATTTGAATGGGTTATTTCATTTTTGCCATGCACCAAATCTATCTGAAACTGCAAAAAAAGTGGTATCTGCAAGAAATACGTCAATTATACAAGTGATTGTAGGAGCATGAAAAACAAATCAATATTAAGCTCGTCAAGAATACATATGGAGCCCAATGAGACACATGATCTGCCACCCTCACCCACACACTGCCATAGTGAAGAATACAAAATGCATCTAAATATCCAGCCCCTCGGGTAGCGAGGTGGTGGCTGCTACATGAGGAGTGGAGATCAAGTGATGTTTTAAATGCAATACCCTGGGACACTGTGCTGCAGAGGCGTGGGTCAAACTCGCTTCTGATTCCACCTGTCATTCTAGTAACAGATATAAAGCTGCAAGTCCATTTTAATATATGTATTTGTATACCAGAAAAGCAGATGGATTGAACAGGTCACACTATCCATGAGGCAATGTCTACATTGTTTTTATTTTCATTTAAAGCTCCATTATAACCAAGTGAGTCTGCCACAGCAGGGGGATTCATTCTATGCTGTTATTTCGTGTTCAGGGACAATATTTAAACATAAAACAACCCTGTTTTATTAATTAGAATTGTAACATGGTTATAAAAGCACAGTGTAATTAGTGTTTGCTGCCCTTCCATCTGTAATGCTGGCTTTATTTAGACTATGCTAATTACTGGGGATGAGTTTTCATCAGTAAACAAATAGCAGCTGTTGAGTCAATTAAAGGAACACCGACCTTTAGCACAGTGAAAACAGAGGTATTAGCAGTCAGGAATACAGGAATGAATCGTGTACAGATTTTCATCCGGGAGTAAAAGCATAATATACTTACTCCTCATTTTAACTACATAGTTCAATGGGCTTTGTTTTACTATATGAATATAAATTTGAATTACAAACTTTTTAAGGAGACATTGAGAAAGATGTCTAGTTGAAATGTTTGTCATTGAATTCATTAATTTTCTTTAGTATCTCTAATCTTCACAAAATATTTCAATAACTACATTTCTACACACAAAAATGAATTCCCACTGGTGCTACAATAGAAACATTTAAATCAAGTCCTCCGATATATGCTGTAACTGGGTAACAATACAAGTTTTACTAATAAGTAAAACTTGTAGCCATTATTGTATCCATGGCAGCATTAGCTACCCCAGTACTATTGTGCAAGTCCATTAGAGGAAGGCAAGGCCTCCGTATCCATGGCACCATTAGCTACCCCAGTACTATTGTGCAGGCCATGCTGTTCATTAGAGGAAAGCAAGGCCTCGGTAGGCACATTTCTTTTTCCATCTCTGCTGCCTGATTTCATGGGCAAACATTCAGCGTGCCTCATTTCACAATGATGGATCTTTTTCCATTCTCACTGACGCAAACGTGGGGAGCAAAAGAGGTTTAAAATAAACACTCTGATGCACTTAATCATGTGTGTGTTTTTGTGGATTGATACAAGTCCAATGGCAGCTGTTCAGCACTGTTTCCGAGTCCCGGTTCATAACTCAGCAACATGCCCGGAATTGCATTTCCTTACACTGCACTTGCATTGTTTAGGCACTGAGGCTCATATAGCCTCCCTTGCAGTTACACTTTACAATAAGAGTCTCCAATTACTGTGCATTTACACAGTAGTTACTTAGTAAATACATGTGAACTTACACAATTACAATGTTATTATGCTTAGTTACAATGTACTTAATGTGTACATCTTTTCGTAGCCTATATATGTAAAGCACAATTGTATCAGAAAAGGGTTCGGGTTCTATCCTATAAGTGTTAGCAAAGCTGCTTGCTGTTTAGGTGTATAAAACATACTGTATGTACCAAGCCACTCCATCATAGATATTTTTCAGAGCTGGCCTGACCCTTTAACAAGTTTATAAATGGTAAAAGCAGAAGTGTAATAAAGCACATCGAAAGTATGATAAAGCATGATATGTATTGTAAAGCCCAAAAAACAGAACCCAAAATACTTTAAATAATATTATAGCTTTAGATAAGGAACTTCAACACTGTAGACCTGCATATAACTTCATTTCAAACAGTACTATAGGAAAGAACACTACTCTAAACAAATAGACCTCTTTCCGTATACAGCATGTCTCTCTATTCCAGTATAAAAGACACAAACTATTCTACAGTGCTCTTTCTGTAAAGAAACTTCATACTAAGAGTTACAGATCAAATCCTTTATAGCGTTTAGAATATGGAGGAATGTCAGATTATAAATCAGTGATGACAATTCAATGTGGAATACAATATGAACTCAAATATAATTCCACAGAAGGGCTCCCTATCCCATAAAGGATTCTACATGCAGCCATATTAACTACTGACTTCCAAAGCAGCCTTCAGTTTCCCTCAAGATGAAACCCAGTTTTGTATTAATAGGATAAAGGATCTTTGATTTCATTAAAATTAATAAACAAAAAACCTGACATAAGGATTTGAAGATGAATATAGTGTCCTAGATTGTAACAGTTATGTAAAGTTAAGGTTTTACAGAGGAAGAGAAGCTCCTCCGTGTATCTACATGTTTAACTGCATCAAAGTGTTCTGAACTGACCTGTCCATTCAGGACTGTATCAAAGCGTTTGGACAGGTCCATTCAGGACTGTATCAAAGCGTTTGGACAGGTCCATTCAGGGTTAGATGTCTTTACTCGGGTGTTGTGCACACAGGTTGCACGGATGAACTTCCAATACTGCAGGGGAATAATCAATGGGTTTGGAAGCTGTTCTTCACAATTTCTACTACTGTCAAACAAAAGCCAAGGACGGTTCTCCATGAAGGCTAAACAAGTACAGCAGTTACACAAGCAAGCCTGCTCTATTCACTCCATTAAGAGCACCCTTGCATGCTCACATCAGTTCTGAAGTGTCACAACGATGAAGAAACAGTAAATACTGTGTTCAAACTGACTCATATCATATTACATCTAATATGTACATTTATTTCTTTTCTCCAAGGACTACGGTACAGCCAATTATTTTAGAAAAACAGAATAAACTGTACAACTCTCTCTTTTATGCCAAAAATCCATAAACTAAAATGTTGCAATGGCATGTAGCAAATTAACAACAAGAGGGCTTTGACACAATACTCACAGGAGATATAATATGTTCTATAAAGTGTCTGAATATACAAGGAGTCGTTTTTAATACTTGGACACAAAATGGGCAAAGAAAAGTGCAGCCGCATCCCAGCCCTTTACCGGTGAAACGTTTTGCAGAGTCATTTCCATTCACAAGGTTTCTGTCAATGATAAAAGCAGAACACAGAAAGTTAGAACCACTTCTTCACAGTCTCTTAAAAACAACATCTCTGAGCTACACCAGTTGTGTTTTCCAGAAAGCCATGTTTAGGAGTACCAAGCAGGAATGCAGACCGATTCTGCTTTTGGAAAAAAAATAAATAAATAAAAAAAGAAAATAGAATGACTTCTTTCTGAATTCAATGATGTTACTAACAGGAACACACTGCCCTGACACGGCGCCAGTATTTATGAATGGTTTTTGATTATTTTAAATGGCGGGTTTCAATTATTAATAGTATGACTCTGTGGGAGGGATTTTCAAAAACCAGCCACCCGTGGCCCTTTAAAAATGACCCAGAGACACAGAAGGACAATGCTGCCAAGCCAACACCTTCATATGTGGGGGGAATGCATGGCCCCTTTTCATAGAACTTCAATACTGTTTCATGGGGAGTTATATACTTTTTCGTTAATTAAAACACTCCTTTTCCAAGTGCAAATTAACTACTGATAAATTGACAATTAACACAGATTCTTTTAAAATTCCCCACACAAACAAAATAGTCACAAGAAACACTGCTCTTTAAGATATTAACACTATTTCAGAAATCAACATAGTTTCGGAAATCAGTAGCATGATTATTTAACAATAGGCATAACGACCTTCTGAAAAAGCCAAGATCAATGCAACATACCGATTTGTTCATTAACACTGCAGTTATCATTTACGCCTACAAACTTTTGAAAATCATCCCCTATGAAAACTAACTATATCACGTCAGCTGTAATGAGAGAAGCAGATACATTTAATTCTGTCCCATTTGGTTTTGTTTAGTTTGCCAAAGATGATTTTTGTCAGGACTTCTTTCAACAATACCAGGCCTGTAAGTGACACCGATTCACACAGGATTCAGAGAAATGTTTCATACAAGACTGTTTTACTTAACCTTTTGTACATCTGCCAAGACCATGGCCTGAAAACAAAACAAAAAAAGATGATTTCTTAGTACTTCTATTTTGCAGATTTGTGTTCATCTGGTTTATGAGTTTGTAAAAACAGACACAATGATTGTAAACAATGCAGAGATTGAAGAGGCCTTGATGTACAGCTATGGCCAAAAGAGTGAGACAAAGAAAAAAAATATCATTTTAAATCTTTTATTTAACATTATGCAAGCAAAGAAACTACAAAATGAGATCGCAAACGTATATCTGAAGCTATAGTAGTAGCACAGTATTTCATGTTAGATTTCGAAAAGTCCAATTTTTCAATTGTTGTCAGTTTTGTTAAGTATATGGAAACTATTAAGGCGCTATGTGATTCAATATGTTAATGTAACATTACTCAGCAGGTTTCATTCGACTTTATGAAGCAAAATGAGATGATTCTAAAGGGTGATGCAAAACTGTTGGCCAGAGCTGTAATCTGTCACAGTGAAGATGACAATCGATTTGCAGTCCTCGTGTTGTTTTCTTTTAGGTGGCAACTGGCAAGAGCTAAAGTACACATATGAACAGGTCTTTTGATTTGAACTTTATTTAACCAGCAAAGGCCTGAGATCAACAACCTCTTTAATAAGGTAAGCAATGCAAACTGTTCTGCAATGTGTTATTACATGAATTACAGTAAAAAGTGCAATTACTGGAAATCAAATAGTTATTGGATAGTGTACTTGTACAAAAGGAAAGAGAACAAGTCAAATTTCAAACAATCACAGATTAGAAGGAAACATGACTATTCACTATTCCATGTTGCCAGTTTCTACATCATGGACCTACATAAGTCAATGGCTGCCACGCGGTTCACTGCTGTGACTAACAGACTACAGCAAAACCCCCTGACCAGAGGAAGGATTCCACCACGTCACCACGTTTAAAACTGTAGAACCCACCGCTGAACCTCCAGGAAGAGACCAGTATGTGTGCGTTCCCAGCTTTGGAAGTAGACTGGGTCCTTGGAAAAGGAACTGGACAGTTTGTGATAAACAGCACTTAGGTATAAAGCAAATAATCATGACAGCAAGTTTATTTTGAGGGCCTTGTCTTGTGTGTGTACATCAGCCAAGCTAGATCTGACACAAGCATACATATTTTACACAGACATTATAAGGATTAGAGCAATTGTGTGCACTCTATTTGACTCATGGAAACAGTGCTTAAGACTGGAGAGTAAAAATGAAAATGGCAAGCCACACATTTTTCTACTCCCTCTAATGTTTTTTTGCCTTTTTTATACAGCTTTATGGTTTCTCAACTTTACTATGCTTTCACTGCGCTTTAACATACTCCCTGTGCTTTACCATGCTTTCACGGTGCTCCATACTTGCCCTGTGCTTTACCATGCTCACTGTGCTCCATGCTTTCACTGTGCTCTACTATGCTCACTGTGCTCTACTATGCTGTCACTGTGCTCTACCATGCTGTCACCGTGCTCTACCATGCTGTCACCGTGCTCTACCATGCTGCCACCGTGCTCTACCATGCTGTCACTGTGCTTTACCATGCTGTCACCGTGCTTTACCATGCTGTCACTGTGCTTTACCATGCTTGCACTGTGCTTTACCATGCTTGCACTGTGCTTTACCATGCTTGCACTGTACTTTACCATGCTGTCACTGTGCTTTACCATGCTCACTGTGATCCATGCTGTCACTGTGCTTTACCATGCTCACTGTGATCCATGCTGTCACTGTGCTTTACCATGCTCACTGTGATCCATGCTGTCACTGTGCTTCATGCTTGTACTGTGCTTTACACACACACACACATATATATATATATATATATATATATATATATATTATATATCTATACATCTATATATCACACACACGCATACATATACATTACACACACACACACCACAGTAGTGTCGTCAAAAAGTGGGAATTCCTCGAGGAAAATATACTTGAACTTTGACCCATTCAACTCCCAGACCACTTTCAATTCAAACAAAGTCTCGTTTTTAATCACACACACAGTACAGAAATGTTCATGATCAACGAAATGAGAATACCTTTATATATTAAAAGTAAAAAAAAGTTGGTACATTTGTATCTCAGAGAAACGGATAACGACATAGAACATCTGTACAGCACTGAAACACTACGTTTAAAAAACACAAACTGTACTGCTGAACCTCCTTCTTTAATGTTAGCATCACAAGGGTATCCATGTATTACAAAAAATAATAGATGGGCCTCTTCAGCGAGTTACAGGAAAACAATTCCATCTCGGGTTTCTGTGACAGTTTATAAATTACGAGACCCAAGAAGAAATTACTTTCCTGTAACTCACTGAAGCCCATCTATTACTCTCTCCCTATATAAATGAATTATTTTAAATGCATTGGCTGTCCTGTAATGGATTTTTCACAGGGTGAAATTCTGCTTCAACATGATTTCCACTCTGCCTAACAAGGTAATGGAGTTCACATTAAACAAATGCTCTCTGTAAATTGTATTAACGAATGGGGGAATTGGAGCGGAGTTACAAATGATTAAAAACACACACACACACACACACACACACACGTCATTTGATTCCCTGACCCTAAGAACCAGATTTTCGATGCCTCAATATGTTTTCAGATCTGCTCTAAAATGGTGAAGAGATGCAGAGCTGGAACACTTGAGTATCACTGGGTGCAGCTGTTATCTGTAGCATTGCTTAACGTTAGAGCTGTTTATCTTTAGCATTGCTAATCCTGATTAATTATAGAAAGTGAAGAGCAAACATATACCCAGCACAACAAGAGACAGAGCCCTCTAAATGTTAAAGTCAGTAAGACGAAACACCAGATTGAAAGCATTAGTTAACACTTCAAAGCGCAGCAGGGGGTATGTTAACAGCAGATACTGGCACAGCAACAGCTCAGGAGAATTTGCCAGTACAGTAGACTCTCACTAATCTGAACACGCCTCATCTAAATCGTATACTCCTATTTAATCATAGACCTGAAAAACCTACAGTTCAGATTTCAGCTGTAAACGCTTTTGTAACCTGAATATGTTTGATATATACATTTTGAAATAATGACCTGCACTGTACAATGCATGCGCCCCTCACTGTTTGCAGTGATATTTATTTCACCAGTGTGAAAAGGCCAATCGGAAACGCTGACGACTTGCATCCACAGCTTGCTGTTCATGGGCCTGTAGTGTTGTGTCCTGGTTTATCAGAATGGTTGACAAAGTGTTCGTGGGGATGTTAATCTGGTTATTTTTCTTAGACGGTGGTGCATTATCCACCTCTTTCAACATCACTTTTGTTGGCAAGGATAGCGCATGTTTCTACACTGCTTCATGAGAATGGCACTGATGCGGGAGCACTGCGGCAACTCAAAACTCATACGATCAGCTATCCCAAAACAGCCCTAAAATCCAGAACAGAGGTGCCAACCTGGATGGGATTTGTTTTTATTCACATTTCTTTTCCCGGGGGGGGGGGGCTCCAAAATAATTTGCACAAACAGGAAATTAGTATTAGAAGTGTTAATTTACAAGAAGCATCTGTTAAATCTGTCAGGGAGCATGTAGAGAATTCCTAGTATCAGGAAATGTGTTTAATCCCAGTTTGTTTTAATGGCAATAATATATATACACACACACCGGTTTTCTCCTCAATTTGGAATGCCCAATTATTTTTATCCCGGTTCACTGCTGCAACCCCCAGGCTACTCGGGGAAACAGAGGCTGAAACACGCGTCCTCTGAAACTTGTTCCTGCCAATCCGTCATTTTTTGCACTGTGGTTCCTCAGCGAAGCCACCAGACCTATAGTGCCGGAGGACAGCACAGATCTGAATGACTCCACTGCAGACCCACAGGCGCCCTATCAGCCACAGGGGTCGCTGGTGCACGGTGAACCGTGGATTGCTCTGCCGACCTAATCCCTCCCTACCCGAGTGACGCTCAGCCAAATGTGCGCCGCCCCCTAGGAACCCCGTCACAGTCGGCAATGACATAAACTGGATTTGAACCTGCAATCTCCAGGCTATAGGATGCATTCTACAATCCACACAGAGCGCCTTTACTGGATGCGCCACTCAGGAGCCCCCTTACAACTTGCTTTCTGGTTTATTTAAATGTACAAATCTGTAGAGCTGCATTAATCCCACTCTCTAGAAGGATCTGCTCAAATGTAGGTCAGACTCAAATACATAGTTGCCTTTTTATTAAGGTTTGGCTGACAGAAGAGTGGGGCCTCAGTCCCCTTTTCACGCATTTCCATTTCTGCTCCATTAATGGTTTGCAATAATTTGCAAATAATTGAAATGCATTGGTATTAGAAGGGTTTATAGTTAATGTAGTCTCAGTGTTACCAGATTATTGAAACGTCTCCTGCTATTGGAACTTCAGTGTGCAACATTCTATTCATGTTGCTATTTAAACATCAAAAAACAGTCAACAAATGGCCGAAGCAAAATCCAGATCACTTGTCGCAATGCACAAGTTAAATGTGGGTATTTTACTTTAACAGTAGAGATACAATGGCACTGTTGAAACACATATTAGCATGGGGTTTATATAAAACAGGAGTTAAAGACTGGAAAGAACACTTTGGAAATATGGCCCATTGCAAGCATGGAAAACCGCCAAGTTACAGAATACCGTTTCCTTTACTGTACAACAACACAGGATTCACCAAGTATAGCTTACATTGGTCACGATTGATCCAGAATAGAGGCCGATTAAAATAAATACACTGCCAGAAGAGCTGGAGTGGGTTTAATTATACCCTCGGCTGCATAAACATGTTATTAAACCTGGAGATGCCAATAGGCAAGAATAACTGGTTAGTCCTGTATAATGTTATGAACACTACTTGTGTAAATGTCTCATTTTATAAATTGCAAGGTTGTTTAATGACATTAATTACTGAATTATTTTGATGATATCAGTCTACTATTGTTAATAGTGCATTTATAGATGTAATATTTTATAAAATATTACAAGTCCTTAATCTCATCCTCTAGCTTGTGGGATGTGTTTCTCAAGTTCACCGCTGAGACAGGACAGGTTTTCACGTGGATACACTGTCATTTATTATATTTTAAACAGAAAAATAGATGTTTGTGGAACCTGCCCCCCTCCTGCACCCATGTTGAAGTAACCTGCTTCAGTCAGACAACTGAAGTCCTGAAGCTCAACGTGTGCAAAACCATGGGGGTGAAGCGTCAACATTATTTCAGCCAATGCTGCACAACACAATGAGCATCTCCCGTCTTGCTCACACCCGAGCTCTGGCTTTCAGTCCAGCACATCATGTTTCTGGTTATACCAGAGCCTACTGTTCATGCCAACTAGTTTGAAAAGAAACGCATGATTTTGCAAACATGTATTTTGAAACACTTGTAAACGATCACTCTGCACAACTGAGAGGCAGCTGCACTGTCCTCCCTAAGGAGATACTACTGGCCCTATTCCTGTAACTAAAGCCAGCAAGAGTGACAGACAGCAGAAGCAGGGACGTCAGAGGTGTCCATTTCACAAACAACCAGTTTATTGTTGTGAACAATAATGTCAACAAATGAAATAAACAATACAAAAAGTAAAGAACAGATAAAGGAGAGAAAAAGAAAGGTTGAAAGCAGCAACAACAATCATCATAAGAAAGAAAACAAATAATTGCAGGGAACAGGTAAGTATGTAGGAGCACAGCTAAGTAGGAAAGTAACACACACACACACACACACACACAAAGACAAAACCAATGCACAGACAGACAGAGAAAGATAAAGGTGAATGAAATAATTACTGATGGAAAACAATTACAAAAGACAGACTTGATGGCACTGGATGATGAATGAAAGTGAAGTCTAAACAAGTCCAGCAGTGCAGGGTCATTGAAAACCAAACAGAGTAACAAAAGAACAAAACCAAAAAATACAGGAAACAAAGTATCAAATTAAAGTAGAAAAAAATCAAAAACAAACAGAAAAGGAATGATCTCACCAACTGATAAGGAAGCCCAGAAAAGACTCCAGTACTGATGGTGATGGTGGAAGGTTGATGAAAACATAGAGAACATTGAAAATGACGAGTCTGTCCAGTAGCGCGGAGTTGAATGGTGAACAGTTATTTGGAAATAATCAGGAAAAAATGGAAACTGAACACATAAAACAACAAACACTAAACAGACCTTGAAAAACAGCTAAACTTAAACAAGTAACAGCAAAAAAAGAAGAGTTTAGACAAAGTGCAACAACAAAAGAAAATTAATGGATGCTCTGATATTTATCTGAAAATGCTAAAGGATCACTGAGATTTAAATAAAGAAAATGCTGTTGTGATCATAGATTCCTCAAGAGCAAGACCTCCAGACCTAATCAGCCGCCTTTAGTACAGGTGCTGGCTTCTAAGAAGCTCTGAGATTGGAGGAATGGATATTTGAATGAGTCAATGGGGAGAGAGGATGAACAGAGGGTGGTTGCACAGAACTGTGGGAAATGAAGTTTAAACCTGGCCCGGCTGCAGACCCTAATTAAAGAGACAGGTGGGTGAGACTTACACCCACATTATGTAGCATGGAAACTGCTACACACTATACCTGGTAAAAGACAGCTCTCAGTTTGCTTTCCAGTAGGCCTGCTTCACTGCATTGCTTGGCCATTTCACCTCAGCAGTGTCTTCAGGGTCAAACATATAAGTGACTTCAAAGCATGTTGGTCATTAAGGAAAGTCAGGAAAGAAGGCCCTGAAGGAGTGGAGACAATTTCACTGTGATCAGGAAAGTGCAGGACTATCTGAAAGCATGCTTGCTAACAGAGGTTTCTTTAACCTTGCGTAGTACCAGATAGGTTTCCTTTCACAACTACACATTTGAAGCCTTTGTAGTGAATGGATGTGCATGGTGTAGGAATTATTTTGTTAGCTCCAGTCGGTCTAAGCCATTACTTCAGGGATCTTTATGCAGGAAAAGCAGTGTGTTATTGTTTTATTTTATTTTTTCTTCTTTGATATTGTAAGTGTTTTTAGGTTCTCTTAAGTATACCACTGAGCCTTATTTTCTTTTTATCTGAATAATACATTCATGCAACCCAACTCAGCAGCACAAGATAATATCAAGGGTGGCTCCGTCAACAAGCACAGTTCTGATCTCCAGTCAACAGAGACTAGAGACACACACAGGAAGTGGCTTTGAAAAGAGACCAGCCGCAGAAATGGAATGCTTGTATTGTCTTTGATGGGGCATTCTTGAACATCAGTCGCTGCCACAAATAATATTTATTAAACCTGCAAGCAAAGTTAAACCCCAGTAAAGGGCATGGATTCAAGGATTTCAAGCAAATATAATCACTGATTAGGGCCTTTATTAACCGCCAACAAAAGCATTTGCAAAATATTTTCCTAATAATGCATGAGAATCCAAGGAGAAGGTTACCATAATTAGATCAACCTATTTTAAAGCCATATGAAGGACAGGTGTGGTAAATCTCCTTCTAAAGACATATCATAGTAAAAATATCATACAAAATCTGTATTATACAGGCTGAGAGTGGAAAAGAGAAGTCACCCAGCTGGTGGGGCTCAGTGGCAGGTTCCCCTCTTTGAACCAGGTCTGCCAGCTGGTGGGGCTCAGTGGCAGGTTCCCCTCTTTGAACCAGGCCTGCCAGCTGGTGGGGCTCAGTGGCAGGTTCCCCTCTTTGAACCAGGCCTGCCAGCTGGTGGGGCTCAGTGGCAGGTTCCCCTCTTTGAACCAGGCCTGCCAGCTGGTGGGGCTCAGTGGCAGGTTCCCCTCTTTGAACCAGGCCTGCCAGCTAGTGGGGCTCATTGGCAGGTTCCCCTCTCTGAACCAGGCCTGCCAGCTGGTGGGGCTCAGTGGCAGGTTCCCCTCTTTGAACCAGGCCTGCCAGCTGGTGGGGCTCAGTGGCAGGTTCCCCTCTTTGAACCAGGCCTGCCAGCTGGTGGGGCTCAGTGGCAGGTTCCCCTCTTTGAACCAGGCCTGTCAGAGGGTGGGGCTCAGTGGCAGGTTCCCCTCTTTGAACCAGGCCTGCCAGCTGGTGGGGCTCAGTGGCAGGTTCCCCTCTTTGAACCAGGCCTGCCAGCTGGTGGGGCTCAGTGGCAGGTTCCCCTCTTTGAACCAGGCCTGTCAGAGGTTGGGGCTCAGTGGCAGGTTCCCCTCTTTGAACCAGGCCTGCCAGCTGGTGGGGCTCAGTGGCAGGTTCCCCTCTTTGAACCAGGCCTGCCAGCTGGTGGGGCTCAGTGGCAGGTTCCCCTCATTGAACCAGGCCTGCCAGAGGTTGGGGCTCAGTGGCAGGTTCCCCTCTTTGAACCAGGCCTGCCAGCTGGAGTGACACTCCAGCACAGGGAGACACTCCTTATTCATCTCTACAGGATGACTTTCAACTGAAAGATTCATCCAGAGCAGAATTACAGGCTGGTCTGAGGAAGTCCAGGTATTCAGCTGTCAGGCCCGCCCTTAGCAGCTGTCGAGAGAAGGGGTACAACGCTGGAACCTCCACCCTGGTTGGATCCGGATAAAACAGAAGCCACTTCGGTTCTGAAATAAACCAGACTCCAAAAACACATTCACAACAGTACATACAGCCCTCATTGACTGTGTTCATTTGGAAGTACCTAACATGTTCCATAGTCTTTGAGAGAAGTGACTGGGTTTGCCTGGGTTTTAATATGAAGAAACAAGAAGGGCATTCTCCCAGTAGGAGCGACCCCAAGCTTGCCTATAATTATTTATCCGTGTGCTGCACTATAAGCACCCGATAAACAAGAAATAAATAGTTACCATTACCAGCTTTCATGAGAACAGGCCAGTTTTCTCAACACATTTCAATCAGATGATTTGTATTCATTTTGTGTGGGGAGTGATCTCTGACAGCTATATTTTTGCTCCTGTTTTGAAATGATCTAATGGTTCCTATACAGCAGTCCTGAAGATGATTTGCGAAAAAGTAATTTTAAGGCAGACTGCATTTTATTACATTTTTGTGGAGTATGTATCAGAGAGATTAGATTTAGTAAAATGATCTTTTGTTCTGCCAGTCATCGCTTCTTTTATCTCAAGTCTCTGACAGCAGAATCTCCATAGGGAGGGAGGGTGGCAGAATATCCATAGGGAGAATTGCAGAATATCCATAAGGGTTGCAGTATATCCACAGGGAGTATTTCCTGATTGTTTCCCAGCCCCACATTACTCAGGGTACTGGCCAGCTGAAGTGAGGTCAGATGCTGGTGAAATGGAAATGTAGGCATGAAGGTCAGGGTATAGTTATGGATTCAATCATACAGCTTGCTGCTGGTGTGCCTGCCAGAGCTGTACTGGGTCCCAGTAAGCAGGTTTATTTCAATCTAACACTGGTTACTGGTGTAAAGTTTGCTGAGTTTTCACTCACTTGCAGCACTTTCTCGTTTGATTGAAATGAGTTTTTTAAATGACAGTTAAAAATATCTAATACTGTTAACTATTGCAAGTATTTCATGGTTTCCTATCAATAAGGATGGAAAAAAAACTTTGTTGAAGAACTGGAGGCCCCACTGATTTGTCAAAAAAACAAAAAACAAACATAAGGTTTTTATTATCCTGTCAATTGAGCATGCAAGTACTGTTATAGCTCTCTTCATTGTGATGTCATATTGAACTGCTCAGAAAGGTAACTGACATGCAAGTACTGTTATAGCTCTCTTCATTGTGATGTCATATTGAACTGCTCAGAAAGGTAACTGACATGCAAGTACTGTTATAGCTCTCTTCATTGTGATGTCATATTGAACTGCTCAGAAAGGTAACTGACATGCAAGTACTGTTATAGCTCTCTTCATTGTGATGTCATATTGAACTGCTCAGAAAGGTAACTGACATCAAGACAGGAGAGATGTGAACGTAGTTCTGAACACAAGGTCCATTTTTCATTGCATGGGTCAGGTCCTTTTTAGCTCTGTAACTCAGACTTCCTGAAACCACACACATAATGACATCACTTTACAATAAGCGTTCAGTTTCCCATCAATTTACACTATGTTGGAATCTCCAGTAAATTTGCAAATAGAATTATTGTTGGTTGGCTAATAGTTATGCTCATATATATTCAGGGTAAAGCACTGTGATTATAATGGTGTCCCAATGGTATATATTCAGGGTAAAGCACTGTGATTATAATGGTGTCCCAAAGGTCTATATCCAGGGTAAAGCACTGTGATTATAATGGTATATATTCAGGATAAAGCACTGTGATTATAATGGTGTCCCAATGGTGTATATTCAGGGTAAAGCACTGTGATTATAATGGTGTCCCAATGGTGTATATTCAGGGTAAAGCACTGTGATTATGATGGTGTTCCAATGGTGTATATTCAGGGTAAAGCACTGTGATTATAATGGTGTCCCAATGGTGTATATTCAGGGTAAAGCACTGTGATTATGATGGTGTCCCAATGGTGTATATTCAGGGTAAAGCACTGTGATTATAATGGTGTCCCAATGGTATATATTCAGGGTAAAGCACTGTGATTATAATGGTGTCCCAATGGTGTATATCCAGGGTAAAGCACTGTGATTATAATGGTGTCCCAATGGTATATATTCAGGGTAAAGCACTGTGATTATAATGGTGTCCCAATGGTGTATATCCAGGGTAAAGCAAAGTGATTATAATGGTATATATTCAGGGTAAAGCACTGTGATTATAATGGTGTCTCAAAGGGCAGCAGTGTGGAGTAGTGGTTAGGGCTCTGGACTCTTGACCGGCGGGTCGTGGGTTCAATCCCAGGTGGGGGGACACTGCTGCTGCCCTTGAGCAAGGTACTTTACCTAGATTGCTCCAGTAAAAACCCAACTGTATAAATGGGTAATTGTATGTAAAATAATGTGATATCTTGTAACAATTGTAAGTCGCCCTGGATAAGGGTGTCTGCTAAGAAATAAATAATAATGATATATATATATATATATATATATATATATATATATATATATATTCAGTAGGGGTGGGCAATGATATGAAAATTGTATATCGATATCATGCATGTATTTTGATATTGATAATATCAAAGTCTTCCAAAACACAGAATAATATAATAACACAATTGCAATACCAAACATATATAAATATAGACATTAACAGATATTTACATAAGAAAAGCAATAACTTACTTTAACTTAGTGGTGCTTTGCTTCACAATATCCATGGAGAAAAACAAGGTCTTGTTATACTGTTTTATTATTCCTTCCATGCCATCATCAGCCAACTCAAACCCAAAATATTTCTGCGCACAGACTAGCCAATCCAGAAGTAATTTAATCTTCTCTGCATATAAATGCTGGCTCACGACACCTCTAAAAGTATTAAGTATGGTGTCATGCTGAATGTTGCATTATTTTGAGATGTGTTTTGATGTTTTAAAAGTACATCTCATTTATAATACAGAAAGTTCACATTTTAAAAATACATTAATACTAGTGTAAGTAATCACAAGGACAAAACGCAATTAATTACTGACGCATGCGCATATATCAAAATAATCCCAAGAGTGCTTAATGCAGCATTCAAATAGCATTTGGTCTCTTGTGAGCACGTTCTGAATGGAAGAAAAAATATTATTTATAACTATTGAATGTTTGAAATACATTTGTTACTCGGGTTGTTAGAAAAAGAAAAACACCAATCAATGGAATGAATGGTTAAATAATACTTTAATGTGTGGTGCTTGCCTACCAGACTGACAATGAATGATTGGTAAGTATAGTTTGTTGTATCTTAATATAAAATAAAGTTGACTGTACTGCGTTTGTATTTTTAGCAGTATTAGCAATAAAAAGTATGTCTCTGCGAGCCTACCTGAATTTTTTTTTTTAATTCCACGATATCGCGATATGGAAATTATTATCGATATTGAACGATATCGATATCATATCAAAATATTGATATTGGTGCCCACCCCTAATATTCAGGGTAAAGCACTGTGATTATAATGGTGTCCCAATGGTGTATATTCAGGGTAAAGCACTGTGATTATAATGGTGTATATTCAGGGTAAAGCACTGTGATTATAATGGTGTATATCCAGGGTAAAGCACTGTGATTATAATGGTGTCCCAATGGTGTATATCCAGGGTAAAGCACTGTGATTATAATGGTGTCCCAATGGTGTATATTCAGGGTAAAGCACTGTGATTATAATGGTGTATATCCAGGGTAAAGCACTGTGATTATAATGGTGTCCCAATGGTGTATATTCAGGGTAAAGCACTGTGATTATAATGGTGTATATTCAGGGTAAAGCACTGTGATTATAATGGTGTCCCAATGGTATATATTCAGGGTAAAGCACTGTGATTATAATGGTGTCCCAATGGTATATATTCAGGGTAAAGCACTGTGATTATAATGGTGTCCTAATGGTATATATTCAGGGTAAATCACTGTGATTATAATGGTGTCCCAATGGTGTATATCCAGGGTAAAGCACTGTGATTATAATGGTGTCCGAATGGTGTATATTCAGGGTAAAGCACTGTGATTATAATGGTGTCCCAATGGTGTATATCCAGGGTAAAGCACTGTGTTTATAATGGTGTCCTAATGGTATATATTCAGGGTAAATCACTGTGATTGTAATGGTGTCCCAATGGTGTATATTCAGGGTAAAGCACTGTGATTATAATGGTGTCCGAATGGTATATATTCAGGGTAAAGCACTGTGATTATAATGGTGTCCTAATGGTATATATTCAGGGTAAAGCACTGTGTTTATAATGGTGTCCCAATGGTATATATTCATGGTAAAGCACTGTGATTATAATGGTGTCCCAATGGTATTTTTCAGACTTCTCTGATGTTAACGAGGGAAGGCTTGGACCAGCAGAATTCCTTGCACTTCGCTCAATCGTTCCAGTATCATTAGAATCCAGCCCTGGAGACTTACTAGGGAAAGTAGCCAGCAGGAAAGTTTGGCATTGCCCTATCTATTGTGAATGCAGTAACTAAGCAAACAGGTTTGATGTTTCTGTCAGTCAAGCTTTAATAAATGTTTAACTTTCCACAGTTTAAGAGTGCATCTTAACGTTCTATAAGCAGCTGACAACATTGTATGTACGTTGTGTACTGTTCAGTACACATGTGCATTAATCAGCCAATGCAAAGTGAATGTGGAGCCCTAATGTTCAGAGCACTGTATGCATCTCGGACAGAGCAAACAACACAACATAGTGCTGTTGTATATTGATGAAAAGTGAAAGGCTCTGTATAGAAATAACGTGTTTTATCTCATAATGTATGCATTGTTATGGACAGGAAGATTAAAGTGCTCAAATTCTAACTCCAGAAAAGTTCAATGCGTTTTTAATCTAGGGTGGGTTTCTGGCCTGTTCCAAATACTGGAATTATCATTTAGTAGCAATTCTATTTTGGATTTCATTCCCTGTGGCTCTGCTCCTTCCTAGTTTATACACAATATTGATAAAATGCCAACTGCACCTCAGTGAATCCAAAATTCCATTTGGACTGCAGATAAATCATGAAAAGGGCACTTCAGTGAAAAATGGATAAACTTTGTCATTTTTCAACCTCCACCACATAGTGAAGTTAACTAATGATAAAAAGTGTTAGGTAGATTTGTCTTTGTTGTATATTAGTCTGAAGTCTCTATTCTGTATATAAAGAATTACGCTGGCCTCTCTGCAGTTAAGCACATCTTACGCCTCCCCAGCTCTGACACCCTAGTCAGTATGGAGAGCATCAGCTGTTGACAGTCTTGGCCTGGATAGCTGCAGTGATGCCATGGCTTTCTATCAGACCATGCAGATTTAGGGAAACTTAGTTTAAAGTGAATATGCATGGGGGCAAAGATGACCTTACTGCAGCTAGCTCCTGTTAGGTCGGTCCAAAGAAAGAGTGAGGGCCAGGTGGTGGGGGAATGGAGGCATGGGTTTGAATCCAGCTCAGGACACAAATGAAAGAGCCAGGTGGACACATGGGATTGAATCCAGCTCAGGACACACATGAAAGAGCCAGGTGGACACATGGGTTTGAATCCAGCTCAGGACACAAATGAAAGAGCCAGGTGGACACATGGGTTTGAATCCAGCTCAGGACACAAATGAAAGAGCCAGGTGGACACATGGGTTTGAATCCAGCTCAGGACACAAATGAAAGAGCCAGGTGGACACACGGGTTTGAATCCAGCTCAGGACACAAATGAAAGAGCCAGGTGGACACATGGGTTTGAATCCAGCTCAGGACACACATGAAAGAGCCAGGTGGACACATGGGTTTGAATCCAGCTCAGGACACACATGAAAGAGCCAGGTGGACACATGGGTTTGAATCCAGCTCAGGACACACATGAAAGAGCCAGGTGGACACATGGGTTTGAATCCAGCTCAGGACACAAATGAAAGAGCCAGGTGGACACACGGGTTTGAATCCAGCTCAGGACACAAATGAAAGAGCCAGGTGGACACATGGGTTTGAATCCAGCTCAGGACACAAATGAAAGAGCCAGGTGGACACATGGGTTTGAATCCAGCTCAGGACACAAATGAAATTTAGTGGACAATTATCCACAACACTATAATACAGTTTGCTTTAAGTGAATTAAAGAAGACAGATAAGTTATTTGCAATTTTCTTCTTTAATATGTTTTAGTTGCACATTAAGAAGAAACGTATTTTCTCAATTCCATTTCAGTCTTTTTTTTTTACTTTCCAAAAGAAAGAACTAGATCCATATCTGCTGAATGCTGTGCAGTTTTGTAACAAGGCTTACTCAACAGTGATGTTAGCATGCAGGCAGGCATCCAAACCTAAACAAAATAACCCTTATCAGCAGATTTGAATCGGCAAAGTGAACTCTACCATGCAGTGGATTTAGCTGTAATGCAAGAATCAATATTATTTTAATTAGTATAATGGCACCAGATGTATTTGTAGACTTATCCAATGAGTCTAGAAGGCTGGTTTCACTTTTTAAAACGATATCTTCAATCTATAAACAAAACAGAAAACAATTAAATCAGATTGAATTTAAAACTGATGTACTATAAAAAACTTGTACTCTCCAGACTTCTTCCCAATGATGCAATAAAAAAGGGGCCACATGTGCAGCCCTCAACCACTCCTGAGAGCTAACCAAGGGGTGACATGTGCAGATCTCAACCACTCCTGAGCTAACCAAGGGGTGACATGTGCAGATCTCAACCACTCCTGAGAGCTAACCAAGGGGTGACATGTGCAGCCCTCAACCCGACTCTATCATCATACAACACAGTTCAAAACAGTTTTTTTATTTGTTTTTAATGTAGTGCGTCCAATTATAATTTCCCCCCAATGTTCTCCCAGTTTGGAATGCCCAATCGCTTTCCCCCTCACTGCATCAATTCCCCACATGGCTCAGGAGACCCGAAGGCTCAGTGGACGTCTTCTGATCCCACGACCAAGCCAGCTTCCTTCTTCACCCAGGAACTCGAGAGCGGATGTCAGCCAGCTACCGACCTCTGGAGGACAAAGGCCAGCCCTGCAGGCATCCGCCTTTGAGCTCACTGGACGCCTGGCCAGCAGAGTTCGCTGTAGTGCGACAAGGAGAAACAGTCCCTGCTGGTTTTGCCTCCCTAACCCACAGGAGTGCTAGAGCCAATGCGACACTGCCTTCGGAGCCCCCAGTGAAGTCCTGCTTCACACAGCCAAGACGCGAACCTGCGCTGCATGACTCACCTTTAACTGTATTAAGGGATCATTATTAAACAATTAAGTAACCTTTGCTTCCATGCATTGTATAACTAAGCATCCCTGTAGGGTGGACTTACTGTATACTGTCCTTCGGGGGCCCTCGATCATTGAAATAGAATTGAAATAAAAGATGTTCTACTCCTTGCAGAAAGAAATTGCAAGTTTGCACTAAACTTTGGCTAAAATTTAAATTGTTGAGAAGATTTTTTAAATGTTAAATTTGTGACAACAGTTTCAGTTAAGAGTCTCTAATTACAGTGATGACCCCTCAAAAGAGCTGATCACACAGTAAAAGAGCTGCTGTTATTCAGTGCCGGTGATGTGCAAATAATAAAGGCTTGAGAAGAAGCCGGCTATGGATGAAAGAAACAGGTTTAAAGATAAGATGCTATTTGTGTTGAAGTGCCCAATCTTGAGAAAGAGGTTTTAAATGTATGCTTAATTAGCATCCCTCCATTTTTAACCCGTGAGTAATTGAAACTACATTTTGAAATATTGACAAGCCATCCCTGAGAAAAAAGGGCAGGGTGCACAAAATGCAGTTACTGTATTTTTATAAAAGCATGCTGGGGGGTGTTCAGAAATTAAAAGCTTTAAAAAAAAAAAGGAAAGCAATGAATCTTCAGCTGACAAAGAAACGCAAAGAGGACCAGTTTCAACGAGCTCTGTACAGTAAGCACATGAAACCCAAAGAGGACCAGTTTCTGCAAGCTCTGTACAGTAAGCACATAAAATCCAAAGAGGACCAGTTTCAGCGAGCTCTGTACAGTAAGCACATGAAACCCAGAGGACCAGTTTCTGCAAGCTCTGTACAGTAAGCACGTGAAACCCAAAGAGGACCAGTTTCAGCGAGCTCTGTACAGTAAGCACATGAAACCCAAAGAGGACCAGTTTCAGCAAGCTCTGTACAGTAAGCACATGAAACCCAAAGAGGACCAGTTTCAGCAAGCTCTGTACAGTAAGCACATGAAACCCAAAGAGGACCAGTTTCAGCGAGCTCTGTACAGTAAGCACATGAAACGCAAAGAGGACCAGTTTCAGCGAGCTCTGTACAGTAAGCACATACAATCACTTTCACATATATTTGTATATTTTTCTGAATATATTTTGGAAGATTTTTTTTTTGGGGGTATGTTGTGTTTGTTTGAGGGCGGAGCGACTTTGTTTGGGCACCAGTGCATTACCATGGCTTCAGAATTAGCCCCCCACACACCAGCAATTTGTGACATACAGCACACTGATTTGCCACATTGCTTCCTATGACATACAGCACACTGATATGTGTTTTAACAGGGATCTCTGGGGACTGAAAAACAACCTGAATGCAGCAGCTCTATGGATGAGGTCATTCCCATTCCTCTGACACATTTCATATTTCAAAAACTTGAAATGACCTCATCATTTCCACAAATCCCTTCATGTAACTCTGTGGGGAGATCTGATTTTACTGTACCGCTTTGGTCACACAGTACCAGAGTATCACACTATAAATTCCAGGAGAGTTAAAAAAAATACCATTGAGATGCCATTGTAAAATAACATCCAGAACTTTAAACTCTAAAATCATAAGGGCTTTTAAGCCTGCTAAAATGTGCATGAAATGTTCTTTAGGGTATCAGCATGAAGACAGCTTGTCAGACCCATTAACAGACCACAGCATTACCAGGATGGAGTTTAACAAATATTTCTCTGTGGAGAGGACACAGTGGTGCACTGGTACTGGTATCACTGCTGCTATGGTGTCATGGTGCTGCACTAGACGGCATTGCATTGCATTGTTCCCACTATGGTACCATTGTCTCAATGGCTCGTAATACTGCAGCCATTTCCCCATGGTAAAGAAGCATTTCAGGAAATCGCTTTTGATTGTTTTCTGAATATCAATCAAGGGATTTTATATTTTATATGCAAGCGTTATTTTCTGAAAATGACGGTCCCTGTAACTATTAAAGGCCTTACTTCCTGTATATGTATCTTCAGTCACATTGTAACTGGCCTGGGTACCTGCATATGTAACTATTTACATATACATATTTTAAATGCATTTTATTTCCAATCCAAATAAGTATATGTATTAAGAAAAAAATATATATTGCCAAGCATGCTATACTTACAGTACTACACTTATTGCAGTCAATACAGTAAATGTTATACTTTATATGTGTACTATGGGATTGTTGCTGTAATAAACTACACAGCTTTATCATGTCGGCCAGTTCTAAGGTTTAATGCTTATGAAATCAAGCATAGTGGAAAATCTGAGACAGCAAATAAACATGTAATCATTTTGCAGACTCAGCCAAGAAAGGGGCATTATATTTTTCATAATATTTGCTCTTTGGGATAAATGGCAAACTCGGTTCACTAAAAAGGTTTTCTTTGTCATTTCCAGTAAGAGCTTTTTTTTATCCTGTGCGGTAAAATACTCTCCTGGGTCGTGTTTACTCAGAAGATCCCTTTGATTTCTGAAGTTAACACAAGAGATGATTACAAGAGAAGCAGAGCCATTGTGAACCCACACTGCCCTCTAGTGGATAGCAGTAATATTACATGCACACTGTGATAAACACGTCTTAGTTTCCACAAGTTTTTATATGGTTCAGCCCAGTTTTCATACAAGGACAGGACCTTTGTCACGTGACTTGTTTAACTTTTTCATATAATAAATCTCAACTGAGTAAATCACATCAAAGAAATTGGGTCATTTTATAAAAAATAAGTTAATTGTTTCTTCATGATGTGAAACACCCACGTATGTTCCTCTTATGAGAGCTAGCCATTGACATTTTATTATGTATAGTTTCAGTTTCTTAGATATCTCAAGCTGGAGCCCTCGGTGGGAAGTGTTGATACCTCTCACCACCTTGCTGCAGTATGCTTGTCCATTTCAAATACACACCTAACCGTAGAATAAATAAGGTGCCCAACATTAAATGATACTCTACGTACTAGCAATATACTAGCAACTGTGGCCGGTATTGTATATATACAGCTTTCTTTGCAACAAAAAGTTTTTTGTTTTGTTCTGTTTTTTCATCATTTATAAACTGCATAATTTTCACCTGTCAGACAAAATCCAGCAGCCTGTGGTTATCAGCAGGTAAATGGCTGTAGTCCCAATTTCTTTGCAACAAATATCTGACACAAATGAAAGGAATAATCCACTAGATCTAGGATTGCACCTACTAAACTGTGAACAATAAATCATCAGTAACTAAGAAGAGATCAAAACGTGATGTTTCAGTTTCAGGGCCGAATTGAATTCCTTGTCAGTACCTTTGTCTTGAACATGGTATTCCATTCTTATTTCCGGGTTCTTTAACCCAGCCCAGTCATGAACATGATACTCCTTTATTCTGTCTGGGTTCTTTAAGCCAAGCCCAGTCATGAACATGATACTCCTTTATTCTGTCTGGGTTCTGTAAGCCAAGCCCAGTCATGAACATGATACTCCTTTATTCTGTCTGGGTTCTGTAAGCCAAGCCCAGTCATGAACATGATACTCCTTTATTCTGTCTGGGTTCTGTAAGCCAAGCCCAGTCATGAACATGATACTCCTTTATTCTTTCTGGGTTCTGTAAGCCAAGCCCAGCCATGAACATGATACTCCTTTATTCTGTCTGGGTTCTGTAAGCCAAGCCCAGTCATGAACATGATACTCCAACGAACTTACAACTGATATTAATCTTGATCTTCTCTGTCTAGCTGAAACCTGGCACTCCGTAAATGATAAGCACTCGCTACATCTCTCCACCCCAAATGGCTACTCGCTCTTTGACAAGCCAGATGCTTCCCTTGGGTCACCTCATCTGCCAACATAGCCTTATGTTTCACTCCTATGCAAATGACACCCAGCTCTACCTAAAACTAGACCCTGGATGTCCCTCTGCCATGGTCTGGCTCTCAGCTTGCATCCAAGACATCACAGCCTGGATGTCTGCCAATTTTCTTCAGCTCAACACCAACAAATCTGAACAACTTCTAGATGGATCGAAGAACTCTAGAATCTTAATATTGCCACCTTGAACATTGGAAACTGTCTGCTGCTGCCTTCCCCCACTGTACGAAGCCTTGGTGTACTTCTGGATAGTAACCTCTCCTTTGATGCCCAAATGTCCTCTATAGTCAAATCCTCCGTCTACCACCTCTGAAACATCTCAAAGGTCCATCCCTACCTTTCCCTCCCAGATACAGAGATACTCTGTCATGCATTCATCTCCTCTCGAATCCACTACTGCAACTCTCTCTATGGTGGTCTTCTGTCACGGGCCATAAACAGATTGCATCTGGTTCAAAATGCCGCTGCTAGGACCCTTACCAGATGTAAAAAACATGATCACATTACCCTCGGTCTTGCCCAGCTGCATTGCCAACCTGTAAAGTTCAGGTCCAGAGTATCTCTCCAACCTGCTGACCCGAAGAGCACTCTTTTAGCTTCATGGCCCCGACTCTCCGGAACTCTCTCCCAGCTTTAGTGTGTGCAGCTCCCACAATCGCTCGCTTCAAATCAACCCTCAACACTCACTTGTTCTCTCTTGCTTTTAATGCTCTCTAAGCCTGATATCTGTTTTCAGCTGTTGTCTAAATTGCTATTTCAGGTTTTTTACTCCATCTTATTCATATAATTCTGCTTGACACATGTATCCACAATGTTTAGAATTCACATCCTAGCCTTTTATTTAATGTAGTATGCCTATATTTAATGTATTTGTGTTGTTATTTTACTGTTGTATTTATTGTACTATGTCATATTTCACTGTATTTAATGTATTATGCATTGTTCCTCACTATCTTGTAAAGCGCTTTGTGATGGTGGTCCCGTATGAAAGGCGCTAAATAACATAAATATTGATTGATACATGTAGCTTTACTGGGTACTAAATCACAACGCAGCTTACAGGAAGTGCCTAGATATGTTTTGCTGACAAACCTTTTCAAACCTCTCCATGTCAGTAATTACGTAAGAAAAACATAAGAAAATCTACATTATTGTTCTACCAGTAAAGCAAATGATCTTTGAGCCAAAGGTGGTCTTCTTGCCACATGCTGCAATCTGTTTCTGCAATAGTTTTTGGGATAATACCAAAAGAAAAGTCATTTGGTGTCCTGCTGCTTTAATGAATAGTTTGTATCCTTTATTACTGTGGTGCTCTTTTGGGCACCATGAGAAAACCATTCCCGTTTCCACCGCCTCTTCCACAGGCTGGAGAGAAACTGGAACTCAACATTGAAACCATTCCCGTTTCCACCGCCTCTTCCACAGGCTGGAGAGAAACTGGAACTCAACATTGAAACCATTCCCATTTCCACCGCCTCTTCCACAGGCTGGAGAGAAACTGGAACTCAGCATTGAAACCATTCCCGTTTCCACCGCCTCTTCCACAGGCTGGAGAGAAACTGGAACTCAGCATTGAAACCATTCCCGTTTCCACCGCCTCTTCCACAGGCTGGACAGAAACTGGAACTCAGCACTGAAACTATTCCCATTTCCACCGCCTCTTCCACAGGCTGGACAGAAACTGGAACTCAGCATTTAAAAGGAGGCTGTGTCTACAGTAAAATTGCAGCTCTTTATTTAGCTTCATTAATAACAATGGAATTATTTAGAAACTATTTTTACCTTGCTGTATATCTACACCTGATGAAGACTATACTATGTGTCAAAACATGTTGTGCTTTTTCTTTGTTTTGTTTGAATCAAAATGTTTTTAACCCTTTGCGGTCCATTTATTAATTCTGCGTCAGGCTTGCCAGGTCTAATTAATTTTCACACGCGCAGTTAATTTTAGACGCGCTGTTTAAAAGTATTTTTTTTCACAGTCAAACGGGTTTAAATGGCCCTGCATATCAACAAAGCACTCACTAGGGCTCTCCAGCCCGCCCACCCTTTCGTTTGCTATAAGCTTTCACATATGCTACCAAATAAAAATAATAATAATAATAGTCGTACATACCGATCAATCATCTCCTGATGACTCGTTTTATCACCAAACTCCTCAATAATGCAATCCAAGTCATTATTTTATTGCTATAACATCTCAAAAAGCTCTGCAAATGTCCGTGATAGTCTCTGTGCTGATACTATACTCCCAGCTTGTTTCCATACGACCGCCCCATCTGATGCCAATGGGGTACTATGACTATTCATGAGATACGCCTTTTTTTTTTTTTTTTTTTTTTCGACTTGTCTCGGCTCCTGTCACTCCCATTCGGCAATTGAATGGTTTTCTCGGCTTTTTCCGGAGAAAAAACGACTAGAAACCCGTTTTTTGCGTTGCTAGAATGATGTCGGACCCAGTCCGACAAAGGACCTATGAGGAATAATTGCAATGTCGGACCCAGTCCGACAATGGACCGGAAAGGGTTAAGCAAATACAATGTCAGAGGATTTTGCTACACAACACCAGGGTTATGTCTTCAAGAATATGGAAGAGATTTTTTCATGTGTGCAACTAGTCCAGACTCCACAAATATCATTAATTAAGCGAAGTGTGCATGGATGGTTAGTTCACCATTACTAAAAACTATTTTATGACTTTGTAGAGACATTCTTTAATATACAAAGTGACTTCCTCCTCTCCTCCCTCCCCTCCGCCACCCCCACTGTTCTATTAGGTGACTTCAACATCCACCTCCAACCCTAGCCACTCTGCTAGATTTCTTCCCCTTCACTCCTTTGCCTTGTCTCACTGCCCCTGCTCTACTACCTTTCATGCCCTCCCTTCTCAACACCTATTTGCTCTCTGGCTGTTTCCCGTCTGCCTTCAAACAGGCCTGCATCACCCCCACCTTACAAAAAACCCTCCCTCATCCCTCCAGAACTACCGTCCTGTCTCCCTTCTCTGTTCCTCTCTAAACTCCTCGAGTGAGTGGTACATCGCTAGCTCTCTGCTTTCCTGTCAACACATTCTCAGCCCTGGGAACCCTCCTGTTTTCTCTCTACACCCGCTCCCTGGGTCCCCTCATCTCCTCCCATGACTTCTCGTATCATTTATATGCTGATGATGCCCAGATCTTCCTCTCCTTTCCCCACTCTGACTCCGACATCTCCTCCCATATTGCTACCTGCCTCTCGGCCATCTCCTCCTGGATGCACTCACATCATCTTAAACTCAACCTCTCCAAATCAGACCTCATTTTCTTCCTTCCCCACTGCTGACCTCTCTCTCTCTATTCCTCTTGAATCCACCACACTCTCCCTCCTCATCCACCAAGAACCTCAGTGTCACCCTTGACCCCTCCCTCTCCTACTCTCAGAACATCTCTACTCTGGCAGGCTCCTGTCGTTTCTTCCTCAGCAGCATATGCAGAATCTGCCCCTTCCTCCGACTACACTGTGCAGCTCCTAGTTCAGGCCCTGGCACTGTCCCGGATTGACTACTGCAACTCTCTCCTGGCCGGCCTCCCTGCCTCTGCTATCCGTCCACTCCAGCTCATCCAAAACTCTGCTGCTCGCCTTGTCTTTTCCCTTCTTCGTTTCTCCCATGCTACACCGCTGCTCCGCTCCCTCCACTGGCTCCCTATCGCTGCTCACATCCAATTCAAAACTCTTGTACTCGCCTATCGCTGTCTCGAACTTTCTGCTCCCTCCTGTCTCCAGACTATCATTTCTCCCTACATTCCCTCTTGCCCCCACCGCTCCTACACCACAGGCAGATCAGCTGTACCCCCCCTTCCGCTCCCCCGCTTCCAAAGCCTGCTCCTTCTCCACCCTTGCCCCTCAGTGGTGGAATGAACTAGCCATGGATATCAGGACTGCTCAGTCCCTGACCACCTTCCGGTGCCTCCTCATGACAATGCTGTAAAACTCACAACTCTCGACTATACCAGACTATATGGCACCCAATTGTACCAGTACTTGCATCAGTTTGTACTTGCACTGAACTGCTCCATACTTTGCCATATTCTATTACTGCTCTTAACTATAACTGCATCCTGTAACTTGTACTTGATTTTACTCTTATAGGTATCCGTATTCACGTTTTTTGTAATTGCTCTTATTTGAAATCGATCTTATCCATCTATCGTACTTAGTATGTGCTCTTAATGGACTTTACTCATATAAGCAAATATTTTTACTATAAGTTTAACTGCGCTTAGTTTAACTCGCGCTTAAATGTAATTACTCATTGTATTCTTTATTTTGCTCTTATTTGAATCTGATCTTATTTTCTACTGATTTTACTGTACTTTATAACTGCTCTCATCTGTAATGTTATATTCTATAATGTGATATTTGGTAACAACTGTAAGACGCATTAAGGTGTCTGCTAATAACTAAATAATAATAATAATAATAATAATTTCTGTCTCAACACTTCATCTGTGTTATTCTTTTTTACATAAATTCATAGCTGTGTTCAGTTTACTATCAGATTGTATTTCCTGCTTCAAGTTTGTTTTGTTTAAGGGAATGCCAATAGATTGCATTATTCTAAACAGCATTCACTCCATTTGGGTTACTGTTAAACATCAAGAAATGATGATAAACCCACAGCAGCTGTGAACAATGCATTGGGGTTGGCAAAGCTAGCGTTAATGCTCACCATTAGAACAGCTTCTGTTTTTTTATTACAATAATTCTTAAAACTAATGCTTAAATAAATGCAGACAATAAGTTGTTTCCAGTAAGTCTCATAACATTAACCCTGCTTTATGACTTCATGCATGAAGAGCTCAATTGATCTTTGACTGACAGGTGATTTAACATGGCTGCTTGTTTTCTCTGTTGCTTAATAATTTCTGAAAGTGCTAAATTGAACACAAGGCTCTAGATCAACTTATCACAAGATACCATTAAGTACATTAAAGGATTTGCAGAGGCAGTTAGCAGCACCAATCCAACCTGACACAGCACAATGGAACATGTATTAAAAACCACACAGCCAGAACACCAGACTTAGAGCATTGCAGAAACACAACCGGAACACCAGACTCAGAGCATTGCAGCACAGCCAGAACACCAGACTCAGGGCATTGCAGCACAGCCAGAACACCAGACTCAGGGCATTGCAGCACAGCCAGAACACCAGACTCAGGGCATTGCAGCACAGCCAGAACACCAGACTCAGGGCATTGCAGCACAGCCAGAACACCAGACTCAGGGCATTGCAGCACAGCCAGAACACCAGACTCAGGGCATTGCAGCACAGTCAGAACACCAGACTCAGGGCATTGCAGCACAGTCAGAACACCAGACTCAGGGCATTGCAGCACAGTCAGAACACCAGTCTCAGAGTATTGCAGCAACACAGCCAGAACACCAGACTCAGAGTATTGCAGCACAGCCAGAACACCAGTCTCAGGGCATTGCAGCACAGCCAGAACACCAGACTCAGGGCATTGCAGCACAGCCAGAACACCAGACTCAGGGCATTGCAGCACAGCCAGAACACCAGACTCAGGGCATTGCAGCACAGTCAGAACACCAGACTCAGGGCATTGCAGCACAGTCAGAACACCAGACTCAGGGCATTGCAGCACAGTCAGAACACCAGACTCAGGGCATTGCAGCACAGCCAGAACACCAGACTCAGGGCATTGCAACACAGCCAGAACACCAGACTCAGGGCATTGCAGCACAGCCAGAACACCAGACTCAGAGTATTGCAGCAACACAGCCAGAACACCAGACTCAGAGTATTGCAGCACAGCCAGAACACCAGACCCGGAGCATTGCAGCACAGCCAGAACACCAGACTCAGAGCATTGCAGCAACACTACATTTTAGTGCAGTACAAGGCAGTAGTACTACAAATATAATGACTCATTTGCACTGCTACTGTTGCTGAACTGCACCCACAATACTGCAGCACTGTTTGGTAATGCTTTCAAACAAGCAGAGGTAAACAGCATTCAACACAGACAAAAACAACAGAGCATGACAGAGAGGACTGGCGCTTCCAAGTAAAAGTTATCTTAAGTAAACAAACAAGTGGGCTCCAAACTCCAACAGCCTGCTTTTCTTTCCTTTTTTGTTGTTGAAATATCTGGTCTTATCAGACAAGTGAGCAAACACAAACCACGCCAGCTTCTCTTCCCTCACAAATATTTTGTTTTCTCAGAAAAACACAGTCCTGAGGCGGATGTATCAAAGCCAAGGTTGAGTTAATTTAACAGATTAGTTTTGAACCAGTGCATGGACAAGCAGACCTTGGCAGCCATTTATCAGACTGTATTTTTGTTGTTAACATAGCCAATATAAACTGACATCTTACATTATTTACAGTATGTCCTACACCTGCTATCTACACCCATATTCAAATAACTATTGCTACTACCTGACCCATCAAAGCAGCACAGTTATTAACCAGTTATTTCTCTCAGATTGGTTCTTCCTATCAAATCGCGTGAAAGTCACCAAAAGGCTTCTACATTCACAGCGTTTTAAAAGCCAGAGTACAGCAACTGCATACGTGTTCCGACCTGTTTGGGGCTCATCAGTGCAGTGTAAGTGTTGCTCAACTCTGACTTTTAAAATGCTGTGGTCTATGAATACTACTGCCTCATAGCTCAGCCTTGCCACTGACACCCTGCCTCATAGCTCAGCCCTGCCACTGACACCCTGCCTCATAGCTCAGCCCTGCCACTGACACCCTGCCTCATAGCTCAGCCCTGCCACTGACCCCCTGCCTCATAGCTCAGCCCTGCCACTGACACCCTGCCTCATAGCTCAGCCTGCCAGCACAGCTTCATCAGCACTTCTGGAAGGAGCTGAGGGACTTGTTTCTGGTGCGGTGGAGAGCCTGGAGGCTGGGCCGCTCAGCTGCTGGAGTGCAAAAAAGGGGACCAGGCTCAATTTTATGTTCTAATTTAAAGATTTTTTCTAAATGTTTGGCTACTAGATTAAAGAACTGCATGGACAAAATAATTCACCCTGACCAGACTTACTGTATACTTGGAAGAGCAATATTCAATAATATACTTTTAATGAGGGACTTTTTTAAGGGTTAGGGTTAGGGAGTGTTCCTTGGTACAGATATCTACATGGAGCAGAAATGGCAGGTTGGTGTGTCTGGACCCACCAAGACGTGATGACCAGCCTTCAGAAGCTCCTTGTGGAGTTTTTCTGGGGAGGGAAGCACTGGCTTAAGTCAGTTGTGCTTTACCTCCCCATGACGAGGGGGGGGGCAGGGACTGGTCAGCATCCCTGGCAGGGTGGCAGCCTTTCGACTAGTAACAGTGCAGAGACTCTTGTACACGGGGGAAGGGGCTCACTGGGAGCAGCTTGATGGTTTTTTTAAGTAGGAGGACTGGGATTTAAATATGACCTGTTCTTAATTAACCACAGTGCTCTGAGAGGAGGTGACTGAGGCCAGAGGCTGATAGAGGAGCCCCTGCTCTTCAATCCCCTCTTTTCAGCACAGTATCTCCAATCAGAAGCTCTGCGGGCCAACTTTGTGAGGGCTGAGATCGTCAGGTTAGCTCACCTGATGGCCCCTGGACTCTCCCGTTGGCTGAGCTGGCTGGACTGGCACTGTGGGAGGCAGGCAGGGAGGGTGGTGAATCAGGTGAGGGGCTGTCTCTCCCCAGAGCTCAGGGAGGCTCTGAGGGGAGAGATGGCTTGAGAACAGGGGGAACAGAGACAAGATACTGACTTCCCAGGGCTGCTGGTGACTCCTGTAGAGATTGAGTAGGAGGAGGGGAAAGACAAAGAGAATGGGAAGCTTTTAAAAACACAGAAGGCAAAATAACTTGATTTAAAAAATGTAAATAATAAGGAAATGTACAAACTGTGTATAAAGATAGCACATTGCCGTGAGCTGAGAGTGATGGTGGACTCTAGACTCGCCTGTCCCTGGGGGACGAAGGAACCCCGGGATGGAGGGTACTGTACAAACCCCCCCCTGGACAAGAGAGCAGGAGACCTGCAGTGCAGGCTCCTGCATGGCATCCTGGTTCCTGTACAAAATAGACTCCAATATCAGCTGGGTCTGTGAATTCTGCCAGCAGGAGGAGTCTGTTGCCCATACATCAGAGACTGCAGGAGACTGAGGCCCTTCTTCAACCTCTTGCAGGAGCGGCTGCAAGAGCTGGGGGCAGATTTGACTTTGAAAATGTTTATTTTTGGGGTCCCCTATAGGCAAAAGCAAAGGCACATATGTGAGCTGATTAATTTTAGGTCAGGCAAAGCTAGCCATTTTAAAATCAAGGAAGAACATGCTGACAGGCGCAGGGCACACAGATGTGGTCAGGCTGTTCAGAGTGCTGGGGGTCAGCAGGTTAAAGGTTGATTTCACCTATTTTAAACTTGCTAATGACCTGCAGAGATTCCAGGAGAGGTGGTGTGGCATTGTTCAATAAAGGATTGTTAAAAGTCAAAAGTTTATCTCTCTCTCTCTCTATGTATTATAGTGGTGCAGTGGCACCACTATAGTTAAGGTTAAAATGAGCTTCCCATGTGTGGCGGAGTGTTCTGCCCCTATATATACTGTATATTTGTATTATTATTTGTATTTTTGTTTGTGGCGCAGTTCAAAGCGCTGCGTATTTGTTATTGTTTTTATAATTTAAAAACCCTGTGAGGATGCGTGACTGATCAGCTTGTGATTTATTTAGCTAGCTGACAGTCACGCATCCTTATTAAACTCGTGCAGACGGTGACCATCTCCCAAGTTAATTCATTAATTAATTGTTGCTAATCGGGAGATGGTCACTGTATATAAACCTGCAGCTCTCTACCCTCAGGGGAGAGTGTATTAGGAGTGAGAGCAGAGAGAGCGAGGAGAGAGAAAACGAAACCAAACAACTGCTAAAACTTATTTGTTTATTTGTTTGGCCAACACGCCTTTTTGTTTTGTACTGTTTTGGTGTTTGTTTAAATCTTTTGTTTTTGTTTTGTTTATTTAATAAAACGCTGAGTACCGTAGTGCTCAGTTCCACCATTACATTCCTTGTTTTGGTTCCTGTTTCTGGTCCGTGACATCATCGCTGCAACCACTCTGCATATATATATATATATATTAGAAATGTAGCTTTTAATAGGCAGCAGTCCACAGCTTTAGATCATTCTTTAGCAGGCTTACTAACTATTCCAGTGTAACAAGGTGGAGCCGAGTTGAGCGGTGACACTTAGCTTACTACTGTAACTCAACCACAGTCTGCATGGGAGATCACTCCTACCAGCTCAATTTCACATCTAACAAATCACCACTGGGGGGTGTGCAGCTGTAATGCATTGTTCTCTCTGTCACTGCTTTTGAAGAGAGATTTTCCATTTATTAACTCAGTTGTACACAGAGGTGGCACATATTAGAGCCACATACCCCCCAGGTGGTGATTTGTTAGATGTGAAATTGAGCTGTTACGAGTTATCTCAGATGCAGACACTGTGCTAGTGTTACAGTGCTAAGCAAAGTACTGATCGAAACAGAAATAAAACAGAATTATATGAAACACAACCTGGGCTTGTAAGAGGGCACTGAACTATATTGTCCTATTCAGCCCGTGCTTTTAGGCTTGAGGGTGCTACTCTTTGCTAATAACTCTGCTAATATGTGTCTCACACGATGAACGCTCAATAGTTTTCACACTTTGGGTCCTGTACTTTTTGTTATGAGATATTTGGATTAAAGGAAATTTTTGAGATCAGCTTACCCTTTCTTTGTTGTTTACTTGGCCTTGCTTGCAGATATCATGTCTATAATGAGAATCTGTTTCTTCTAATTTGGCTGTTTTAGTGAATGTTGGGTAACTATGTTTGCGATAGTCTTAACTAAGGTTTTGTCCTACCTCTTATTAGCACTACCAATATTATCATCAGTCCTGCTTCTGTTGAATATTTTTTGGTTGTCTGCTATTTCAATTGGGAACAGCGCTATAGATGGAAAGGTGTTGCTTCCTCCTGGCTCCTTCTCATTTCATGGGCTGTAGTTCATAAAAACCCACATGGTCATGCTGCAGTCATACTATGAGACCCACAGCAAAGGTACCAGGATACAGCAGTTATGTTATAATGTTGTATTTGTGAAGTACCAAAAGATTTTGTGCACAATACAATGGGTACCAGTAATACTGTTAATAAAGCTTTGAAAGATATTGTGCACAATACAATGGGTACCAGTAATACCGTTAATAAAGCTTTGAAAGATATTCAGCACATTACAATGGGTACCAGTAATACTGTTAATAAAGCTTTGAAAGATATTCAGCACATTACAATGGGTACCAGTAATACTGTTAATAAAGCTTTGAAAGATATTGAGCACATTACAATGGGTACCAGTAATACTGTTAATAAAGCTTTGAAAGATATTGAGCACATTACAATGGGTACCAGTAATACTGTTAATAAAGCTTTGAAAGATATTGAGCACATTACAATGGGTACCAGTAATACTGTTAATAAAGCTTTGAAAGATATTGAGCACATTACAATGGGTACCAGTAATACTGTTAATAAAGCTTTGGTTGGCACTCATTAGACATCCCTCTCCCCCCAAAGTGCGACTGTCTGAAAGGTCATATTGAGATCAGCTTTATGGCGCACTATTGGCAGTTATCTATTGATTGCAATGCTCTGCACTTGCTGTCCCTGAACTCACTGATCTATTGATTGCAATGCTCTGCACTTGCTGTCCCTGAACTCACTGATCTATTGATTGCAATGCTCTGCACTTGCTGTCCCTGAACTCACTGATCTATTGATTGCAATGCTCTGCACTTGCTGTCCCTGAACTCACTGATCTATTGATTGCAATGCTCTGCACTTGCTGTCCCTGAACTCACTGATCTATTGATTGCAAGGCTCTGCACTTGCTGTCCCTGAACTCACTGATCTATTGATTGCAAGGCTCTGCACTTGCTGTCCCTGAACTCACTGATCTATTGATTGCAATGCTCTGCACTTGCTGTCCCTGAACTCACTGATCTATTGATTGCAATGCTCTGCACTTGCTGTCCCTGAACTCACTGATCTATTGATTGCAATGCTCTGCACTTGCTGTCCCTGAACTCACTGATCTATTGATCGCAATGCTCTGCACTTACTGTCCCTGAACGCATTGCCAGATCTAGTTTAGATTTTTCTTTATTCTCCTAGTCTACTTCGATTGGTGGTTGTTCCACGTCACAGTAAAGTCAATGGGCTGATAGGTGGCGCAGGTTGACCAAGTGTCTGGCTTCCAATCTGACCCAGATTATAGTGGAACAAGTTTGGTGTTCTCCATTTAGCCCCCAGTAGTAGCCTAAAAGTTTATTCACACCACACTCTGCGATTTGTCCTCCATATAATATGATACGTTCGCTGCGACTCCACAGGCCTCTACACACCGGGCGCGATGCGACAAGCGAATGTGTCGTACGACACACTGCACCACGATAAAAAAAATAAAACATGGATTTGATACGAGCCGTTCACACTGCCTGCGATGCAATGGGCGACACTGAACAATAAATATTTCAACAATGCAAGTTGTTCACATGAATTTAGGGAGACCATAGATGCATATTTAAAAGTAAAAAAAAGAATTTTTACATGTATAATTTAATTAACTATATACAACACATTCAATAAATACAATGTTTTCACTGTACAACCCAAAAACTAAATGTTGTAGAGACCCCTATTCTAATATAATTCATACTTCATTCAGTACAAATAAATACATTAATTAATAATATTACTAGTTTATCTAACAATGACACATTTGAGTCATTAATTGGCATTACATTTTTTTTCAACACAAAAAGTTCCACACACTGAAAAATTGGGACGTTCCAGTCTGGACAGCATGAGCTTGTTTGAGAATTATTTTCTGCAGTTACCCAAAGAAATGTACAACATGGGTACAGTGACTCAAATGCTTGCTAAACTTTATTTATTTGTTTTTTTGGTTATAAAACATAAGAAAACAGAATGAGTGTAAATTACAGATTGGAAAAGTTCTAACAGAAAGTGTGGCCATAAAGAATAAGAATACTGTACCTAAAAAGATGTAAATAGATGTGTGCAAGCCATACAAATATAATGCAACAATACAACAAAACCCTAGAGTTTGTTTATGTCTTCATTTGGTAGATCTGTAGAACAAATATGATTACACTTATATACAATACAGTTTTTTTGTAGTTTTTTTTTTTTGTAGTTCCCCCCCTACCTCATCTCTTCCTATCTCGCTAGCTAAACTGTCCTGAGGACCACAACTTTCTGGCTCACTATCTTGGCCAGCAAATAGAAGACCAACAGCCTGCAGTGCAGTGTATTTTTTTGCCATTCTAAAAATAAAAAAATAAACAAGTGGAATAATTCAAGACATAGACAGACCGCACTGCCAGGGCGATTTTATTTTCTATAGCGAAAATTATTTTCAGCATTTTCACCAACTTTTTCTGAACTGTTTTTGCTCTTCTGTGGGCAGCATTTTTATCTGTAAAAAGTAATCACAGACAGAAAGGCAGTACAGCCTAAGATGTCTTTGATGGGGTTTGTTTTGAACCTGTGTTTCTAAACAAGTTTTCCACGGCACTCAATCTGACAAGCTACCTGCTATGCCCTTCAGCACATCCTGGTATGTAAACTGGTATGTAACTGTGCAAAGCAGAAGTCACCGCGAAGGCAAACAGAATGTTTGAGGTAATAAAAATAGGGTAGCACCCAGAAATTGTCTTTAAAAAGTACAATGGAAGCTTGCTTGGTGAAAATGCAGGAAAAAACAAGAATCCGGTGCTGGTTTCCCTCATGATTTAATGCATGGTCTGTGTTTTCAAGTGATTCTGCTCAATGCTACTAGTTGAGGGAGGTGTCATGGAAACATGGTATCTGAGTCCAGCTGTGCTGAAGCGAGGGAGAACGAAGCAAGCGTCTGGCGATTCTGCCTCTATAGCTGGCGAGGGGGGAAGCTCAGACTCCGACTAATAAGTGCAAGTTAGTTCTGTTCAACTATCTGTTTTGTTCTGTGCATATATTTACTAGTAAATGTATGCTTTAATAATCTGTGTAGTAAACATTTATATGCTGTGTTTTCTGCGGTTTATTTGAGACATTTTTTTTTAATTGTGTAGGATCTTTATCTATACAAGGCACAGCGCTGAATTGACCAAACGTCATTTCAATTTGAATGTTGTTCTATTAGAATGTTGGTGACCACGGTTTTGTTGCATGTTGAATAATAAGGGGTTTCGCAATAGCATAAACAGTCCATATTTTATTTTATTTTTTTTAAGCATAAAGGTCGATTTCACCCATTCTCTGCTTGAATCGAAAAACAAAGATCGAAAAAAGGTAAATTCTTTAAAAAAAATGCCGGTTTGTGTAAATTACGGCGTTGAACTGAAGGACACGTACATCAATGACCATGCCCGTCACGACTTCATTGGGGCAATTGCGTACAGAGAGGAATCAGACAGCAGATTTAATTGAATAGAGCAGGTTGGTGTCAGTTTTAGCTGATGGAAGCACTGACTCCAATATTATTGAACAGGAAATAGTCTACATTAGGTTTGTACAGGATAACAGAGCAGTTACAACCAAAATGGTCAAATGTAACACTGTTAAACAAGCAGATGCACCTGGTGTCAAGAGCGCTAGACGAAGCTCTTGATAATGTAGGAATTGATCAGGAAGCGTGGCAGAAGAAAGCTGTCTGTGCAAACTTTGATGGAGCTGCCGTTATGATGGGACAGAAAACAGGGGTGGCTTCATGTTTGAAAGTGCGGGTACCACACACCCTCATAACACATTGCATAGCTTACAGACTGGAATTGGGTGTGTTTGATGCGGTCAAAAATGTACCTTATTTACATACATATGAAGAGACAATAAAATCAGTTTTCAAAGTGTATTGCTACTCTACAAAAAAAGAGAATTGATGGAAATAGGGGAACTTCTTGATGAGAAACTTGCTCATTTCAGTGGACTTAAAAGCATCAGGTGGCTACCAAGCAGACTGAGGAGTCTGAAGGTGATCGAGAAAAACTACAGTGTCACTGTTACTCATATGGAAAATCTTGCCAGTAGCCAAGACACCAAACCAGAAGATGCATCCAAAGCAAAAGGAATAGTGCTAGAGATGAAGACAGACAAGCCTGTTCGCTTTCTGCACTTCATGCTCGACTACAGCAGCATTCTAGCAAAATGTAGCACAAATTTCCAGTGTGACGACATCACAAAGGCTAATCATTTGGTAGAGAGCACAACGTCAGACCTGCTTCGGCTGAAGACGGCACCTGGAGATTATCAGAAATCCCTTGCTGGCAATCTTACTCGCAATCTTAAAGACTAGAGGTCGGCACAGGTAGTAAATCTGGAACTGGTAATGAAAAAAAAAAGAATGCATATTAAAGTTTTATGTGCCTGGTACATATTTCAATAGCATAGTACATATACATTTAGAACCTTCAGATCTGTGGCTTTTTAGGACTGAAATAATAATAATAATAATAATAAATTTCAGTTTACATAGTTATTAATGTTAAATGTGTTTCATGCTACAGAAGCGTTTGTGACATCTGGTGGCCATATCCCACTGCTGATCTTGTTGTTTCTAAACATGGCATACAAGCACAGTAACAAGATGTGTAATTTCTTTACAAAAGCAGGAGAAAATGCAATTTGCAGTCTGGAGTTTGGATTGTTTTGCAATGCATGGTAACTTGTTTTGGGTTACTTATTTCGCCTATGATATTTCATTTTATTTTACTGCATTTTATTTTTTTCAAATGTAATTTTTAATTTTAGTAAATTTACAGTAATTTGTGTTTCAGGTGATCAGGGTGAGGTGATATACTAAGGTGTCCAGCTGACCGAGGATAAACGACTGCACAGACGAGTCTCTGAGAATGCTCCCGACAGCAAAGCAGATTGTGAACCATGGAAGTCAGACTTCACTAAAAGAATTGATAACACAGTGAAGTACATGGATGAGAGATTTCAGAGCTTCTCCCAAAGGCCCCTGATTGACACATCTCTGCTGCCACATGACCGAGAGAAGCTGGCTACCTATGGCTATGACGAGATAGCTAAACTAGTAAAGCACTTTGAAAAAGTCCTGACAAAGGAAGAGTTTGACCTAATCCCACAAGAATGGACTGATCTCAAAATCTGGTTGGCTGCTCATAGAGGACAGAAGCTTCATCACTTGTACACAGATTTGTTGCAGGACAACCCTAGCCACCTTTCTCACATTCTGATTCTAGTGAATTTAAGCCTTACACTAAGCCCCTTAACCATCTGTGAGAGGATTTTCCTGTATGAACAGAGTGAAAACATGCTGTCATACATCTCTGAAAGCCGAGACTTGATGTTGCTGTCCACAAACGGTTGTGATGTTAAAAGCTTTTTTCCAGACAAAGCTGTTAAATATTGGTTCTTCTCTGGCAAAGGGAGCAGGCATCTGACCCATAAAACTCTAGTTCGGAGTCACAAAACTAGTGTTGACAGCCAGAGTGAGGATGAATCTGTGGATGAGGCTCAACCATCAACATCAGGATGTGATGAATGTCATCAGCTCATTCTGTAGCTAGTTGAGATATCTCATCGAATGACAGCATGGCTTGATTACATGCTCACAGCACAAAGCTATGATCACTATAGTGTTTATTGTGTTGATGACAGCAAAGAATCTTTTTCAGACCGTTAATGTGCATTTCAGAAGCTTTGTACTGAACTCAGAAACTGTGACTTGAGATGCAACAATTTGTGGAAATAATGTTAAATGTGTATATATTTTTCACGTTTCAAAAAAAAAAAAAAAATTTGGTTTAAGTCTTTGTTTCACAATGTCAGTGACTTTGTACAAATCACAATCCATATGGTCAATTGTGGGCAACTTGAAATTGTTTTGGACAACCAAATGTCTACAGTGGCCTGCTGGAAGGGCAAGTAGCGTTACCAAAATTTAGCGAGCCCTGGACTGTGCACAATAAGCTCAGTGCAGTACAGTATAGTGGGCAATGCACAGCATACACAGTACGGTATAAGCAATACGGCATAGTGCTAATGATATACTATAATGCCCAATGTATGGTATATACAGTCAGTATATAGCGCACAGTGTCCCTGGTACGGTACAGAGTACGGTATAAGAACGGTACACATGGTATGGTACAGAGCACGGTCCTCTACCGTTACAGTAACCTCGTTCACTAAGAACAGTAGTAGATGAGTGACCTACCGTACCGAAGAAGCAATATGCAGGGATGCCCATCCGTATAGCTAATGGCTTAACACAACACAGCCTTAAGACTGGAGGAAGTCTGCTGTCACCGTGACAGTTTTCGCAATGGTACTGCAAGCCAGAGCGGCAACGAAACACTGCAAGCAATCAGCCCCGAAGCAGAGCTGAGCCCAGCAACTGCTAGTGAATCGGAAGGGTAACCTCGTTCGATGACCCAGCGCGCGCGTCTCTGTCAAACGCCGACAGCTGAGCCCAGCCGCCGCTTTAGCATTTCTGTGAAAAAAACACAGAAAATACAACAGAGAAAACCATTTGTTCTCACACAAAACACAGTAAACAAACAGTTACCGTTATTTAATATATTTTTTATATAATAAAAAACACATAATTTTTATTTCACACTTCAACTGAAGCTAGCAGCCTAAGGTGTTCGATCCCGGGGAAGGAGCAGCATAGCTGCCGGCTTCGCGCGGAACACAAGACCGCTGAGGAACCAACGAACAACCACGGCTGAGTGGACAGCACGTGAAGTAAGTTTTTTCTAAAACACGTAAAATAAATCACAATAAGTGATATGACGTTGTGTACTTATCTGTTCGTATATCTGTCACTTCTGTGAAAGGAAATATTATGACGTTTTGAGTGACTGCAGTCTCTTTCATGCCCTCGGGGGCGGGCACGATTGCGTCACGGTCGCTACGTGCAGCTTTGGAATATCGACGGTTTTCAACCTTTTTTTTGAAACTGCACCCGTTCTGTCGGGAGGTTTCAGCTAAAGTACCCTTTACAATTTTCGCTCACTGATTTGTACCACAGTTGCAATAAAAGGCAAATTAATCTGGATAACACATTTCTTTTTGTAGCAAGTGGGGGGTGAGGGGGTCTTTGGAGAGTGACAATTGGAAACCATAGATACCAATTAACCCTGAAGCCAGATTACGCCACTGAAGATATTACGCCTTCAGAATTAATTTTTAAATTTACCAGATCACTCAAAATACACAGGTTCATTAATAGGCAATTAAAACATTATATCGGGAAAAGACAAGGAGTTTCAAACACGAGATCAAAGGATAACACTATTTACGAAACCCGGCTTCTGTTAAAAGATCACATGCATGATTAAAATACACAACTTACAATAACAGGCAAGTGAGTATTACAATTACATAAATGAAATAATCCACAATCAGGTTTCAAAACAGGTAGGCTACAATTACCAGCAGTGGAATAACTAGAAATTGAATTCAGTGCAAGTACAATTAGCATCAATGAAGTAGTTAAAGATTGAATTTCATACAGAGAATTGTACAGTTAGTTAAACAGGCAGCTCATAGAATCAGGACAATTGTGGTAAAACAAGTAATTAGTACCCTAAAAACAATTAAACATGATACTACAACCAAATAACGGATACACTCCAAACCAAATGAATATCACACAAAATAATAATAATCCACCAACACAAAAATAACCCACAATACAGCAAATCACTCGCCAATGACATTGTTACCAGTGTTGCTCTCATTCAATGAGAATACAGATTAACATGGGGTACTATAGTAAGCACTGAATTACTCGAGTTCACTCTAACCCAATATAACACCAATCAATCCCCTTGAAGTAACCCAAGCTAAGAAAGTGCACATTTTCCTTCTAACGGGCAGCGTGCAAGGCTCCAGGAATACAGACGCACACAACTCATTTCAAAACGTTTATAAGCTTAACTCCTATAAGGACTGTCAAATACCACATCAGCCCAAACTTTTCACACAGCAGGTACAGATTGATTACAACTACAGACTGCTTAACAGCATTATACACTGCTTTAACTGCACGAAACAGTTCAGACCAAAAGAAAGCTCAAAACGATTATACTACCTCCATACACCAGCGCCAACATTCCCGCAGCCTTGCATCTCTCGTGTCTCAGCTTACACTGCCCTTTAAATGGTAACGAGGTGAAACGATTTATCCAATTAAATGCAATTAATCAATTACACCTGCCACATTCTCTCAGGAAGGAAACTCACTTAACAGGTAGCACCCGCTACATTTTTTGTGTTGTGTTTATTTAATATATAATTTTTCACAACAGTCTGGGACTGACAAACTGCTGGAACAGAAAACCAAACAGTAGGTATTCTTAAAACTTAATTACATGTCTTTGGATGCACAGAATTAAAAGTATTTAGGAATCTTTGGAAACACTCGTATTCGCTTTCTATTGGGCAAAGTCATTATAAATAATACAAAATAGTCTGCACTATAAATGTTTATCATGTTACTATTTACTTCCCACCTCAACATAATTATGTGTGCCGTTTAAAATGTTTATAATATCAAAAACATTAACATCAAGATAAAACGACAATTAAATAACAATAATCCACTTGTATAACTTTCTGTCGCTTTGCATTTTCTGTGCTCTTCTGTGTTCTTCCTTCGTTTTACTTCTGTAAATAAAATCAATTAAACTCCTGATTAGACTCATCACAGGTGTGTATACGAGGCCAAAAAAACCAAAATGAAAACAATAAAACACTCCTGCACGCTGTATTTTGCCAAATCTCACTTTTTTATTCTTTAAAATAGAAAGTAACGTTTCGGTCGCAAGACCTTCGTTTAGAGCACGAAATGTATCAAACTCCGAAAACCTATTCAACCCGGCGCTACTGCTGTGAATAAAATGCAGCCGCGGTAATAATAAAACAAAAGCCGTCAAAGTGTGAGTATTGTGATGACTATTTATGTTTACCGGAGCATTTATACTTCTAAAAAACACAGAAACATTGTGTTTCACTGACCAGTTTTAAACAGCACAGATCGCTCTATGCTCAATCGCCAGACGCCTTGTGCTTCACCGGCTATCTATCAGAGTGGAAAACCACGCCATCGAAATCGCGCATGCGCGCAGGAGGAAATTTTCCCTTTCATTTTTATTTTGCATTTCTGAGTCGTCCTGCGTACCCCCTATGACCCTAAGAAGTACCCCATGAGTACGCGTACCCCCGGTTGAAAACCCCGGAGTTAGACTGTATCAAAGGATTAATACCCATGAGGTGATGGTTATATTTTGCAATTGAAAGGGAAATAATGAACACACTGGAATTCACATATGTATAGAGCAACAGAGGTGAGCTATTCTTTTTAAACGTGTCATCAGTTTTACTGAAAAATCTACATTTCACCAATAAAACATACCATAAGTAGGTATTTTAAGAATATCCCTCAAATGAAATCATGCATTATTGAACGCACATATCCAGCTCTGGCATTTGTATTTTCATTACAAGTAAAAAATAAATAAATAATAATAAAAAAAACATGTAAAAAATACTTTAAAACCCATATGCTCGCATTATTAATTTTTTTACTGGTATTGTCATGGCAACATGAAACACCAACACGTCCTTTGTTTGCGGAACATTTACATGAAAGGTCATCGAATACATTATGCAGAACAAATGGCAGGAATTTTAAGCAGGTTCGATGAAAATAAATGTAATTATAATTTTTTTTTTTAATGGTTTGGAGCTAAACTAATTAGCTAAACTAAACTAATCTTGCTGAACGTTTGCCAGATTATATATTGCTACCAGCCCAGTTTGTATTGACAGAGAGAGAGAGAGAGAGAGAGAGAGAGAGAGAGAGAGAGAGGGCATTAACTGTTAATTAAGAAAAGTATTTTGGGGGGCTGATTGGCGTTTACAGAAATTCCAACGCAGAAGCCAAGATGGAGAAGATCGAGGTCATGTGAAACCACATGTAAAGAAGCAGTGGACCGGAGAATCAGCCACAGACATTAGCCACATGTGTTATTGTGTGTGTATGTATATATGCACAGTGCAGGTTATTCAAGTTTTAACTTAAGTCCATTGTTTTAATGATCTTTTGATTATTATTCTGGTTGTAGCTGCAGCGACACACGTAGCACACCCTTTTGTCTTCACATTTGGTACACAGCTGTCTTCTATGATTCTCGCGTCATGTTATATTATTAATGATTACTGAGAGAGGGCATTTTGTGGGCACGCTTGTTTTAACCTCCTGCCTTATTTGATGAACTGCTAACAACACATTTCTTCCATGTTACAAACATTCCTTTTTGCATCATCCACAAACCATTGTGTCAGAGATACCATTTCCCTTACATTCAGTCTCCTGGGGTTACTTTATTTTTGTTCACAAAAATGGGTCCCTTATTTTTATTTTTTGCCTCATATTAACATTTGTATTAGTCTACACATAAACGAATTTCATTGATTTAAATCCTGTCGGTTGAGCAACACAAGATTGCTTTTTTTTTTCCCACTGCTGTCAACTCTACCTCTCTGCTCTCTGACAACAGAAAGAAAATTAAAAAAAAATTAAAACGAAAAATACCCTGTTTATAAATTGTAAACTTCAAATTATTTTCAAGGGCACGAGACAGTACATTATAAAATTTCACCCAGCGTCAGAATTTTTTTTTTTTTTATGTCGCGAGACGTTTTGTAAATTTATTTGAAAGTCTGAATTTTCTGGCCGACTATGAAGTTACCACAGGTGAGTCAATGATCTGCAGTGTAGAAATTGTCATATGCGTCAGTAGGCCATATATCTACATACAGTAAGTTAAACCAATTTAAAAAAATACACACGCTTGTTTGTAGTTTTTGAGGACTTTTCATTGACCTCCATACACTGTAGATCTCCTATCTTAAAGTCCAGAGGGACCTGGGGGTCAACACAATAACATAATAATGAGAGTTACAGGGGCTGAAGCAAATACTGCTGCATTTTTATATTTGAAATATCTATTTAAACATTACAGGGACTTGGCCAGTGTCCGCATAAGGTAGGCTCCCTTCTTTGTGGGGACTTTTTTGACCCAGCAAGCACTATAAACGTACACACACATACACACACACACGCGCGCGCTCTAATTCTACACAGTTATTTCCACCATGCGTTTTAGGAATTTTAAATACAATTATTTTGAATGCAGTCGCAGTAGTAGCCATAGTCATGTGATTTCTGGATATTTACACAGACTGCTTCGGTTTGCATTCAATATACTGCAGGGTTGTTTCATAAGCAGTGAACCAAGGACAGAGATCATTTCAGTATTGCAAGGTAAATGTTACTGCAAACATTTCACACCTTCATTTACCAGAAGAGTTTGGTGTTTTCTCCATTTATTTTTTAAACTGTTTTCATCTTTTAACAGTAACCAGTCTCCAGATCACATTGCTTTTCCCCTCATGTTGTAGAGTGGTGTAGGGGTGCTGTGTTCAGTAAGTGCTGTTTCATGGTTATAATGTTTAAAAGTCTCCAGATCACATTGCTTTTCCCCTCACGTTGTAGAGTGGTGTAGGGGTGCTGTGTTCAGTAAGTGCTGTTTCATGGTTATAATGTTTAAAGGTCTCCAGATCACATTGCTTTTCCCCTCACATTGTAGAGTGGTGTAGGGGTGCTGTGTTCAGTAAGTGCTATTTCATGGTTATAATGTTTAAAGGTCTCCAGGTACATTTCCAGGTAAATTCATTGCTGACTCATGATCGGCTGGACTTCCTCATTCCACAATGAGATTGAAATTCCTAATGTGTTGAAATCCTCTGTGAAGGGGATGCAGTGGAGGAATCGCATGTCACACTTCACATGTGTGTTGAAATCCTCTGTGAAGGGGATGCAGTGGAGGAATCGCATGTCACACTTCACATGTGTGTTGAAATCCTCTGTGAAGGGGATGCAGTGGAGGAATCGCATGTCACACTTCACATGTGTGTTGAAATCCTCTGTGAAGGGGATGCAGTGGAGGAATCGCATGTCACACTTCACATGTGTGTTGAAATCCTCTGTGAAGGGGATGCAGTGGAGGAATCGCATGTCACACTTCACATGTGTGTTGAAATCCTCTGTGAAGGGGATGCAGTGGAGGAATCGCATGTCACACTTCACATGTGTGTTGAAATCCTCTGTGAAGGGGATGCAGTGGAGGAATCGCATGTCACACTTCACATGTGTGTTGAAATCCTCTGTGAAGGGGATGCAGTGGAGGAATCGCATGTCACACTTCACATGTGTGTTGAAATCCTCTGTGAAGGGGATGCAGTGGAGGAATCGCATGTCACACTTCACATGTTCCCATGCATCTAAGGAACCGCTCGTACAACTGTTATGAAACCTGCTACTTACGTTATGTAGTAGAGTTATTGACTAGATTCTGGGGTTATATGAGGAGGATGGCTGTCTGTCTGAGCTTCTGTATGTCATACTGTAAATGGTATATGTATCTGGACTCAACTATCAAATTGTGATTAAATGTTTCATTACTAATTCGTACTTTTTACTGTTCTGAATATACTGTTGATATAGGTCATGGTCATCACCTGTAATGTCATATTGCTGCTCTGATCTGAATGTGCAGCCGTGGCGGGGGGTGCATGTTACTGAGTCATATTGCTGCTCTGATCTGAATGTGCAGCCGTGGCGGGGGGTGCATGTTACTGAGTCATATTGCTGCTCTGATCTGAATGTGCAGCCGTGGCGGGGGGTGCATGTTACTGAGTCATATTGCTGCTCTGATCTGAGTGTGCAGCCGTGGCGGGGGGTGCATGTTACTGAGTCATATTGCTGCTCTGATCTGAATGTGCAGCCGTGGAGGGGGGTGCATGTTACTGAGTCATATTGCTGCTCTGATCTGAATGTGCAGCCGTGGCGGGGGGTGCATGTTACGGACATACTTGGCATTACATTCTGTAGAGCTAACAGAGCCAGTAAAGACAAAATGTGAAAGCAACACAACACTTTGGAATCAGGAGATAAAACACAATCACTTAGAGATAGAGAAAGCCAACGGGCAAAAGGGATTCAAACTCAAACATTTGAGCAATAGAAATGAGAATGACTTCAGATGTCATTGTGCCAGTGTATCATTGCAGGCTGTGGTTACAGACAGCTCTGTGATGCAAGGTGTGCACCAGCCCATCCTTTTCGCCTAGGCCTGCTATATGAAGTACAGTATGTGCATTGAGACATGACTGAGGCAGGCTGTGGTTACAGACAGCTCTGTGATGCAAGGCCTGCTATATGAAGTACAGTATGTGCATTGAGCCATGACTCATGGCAGGCTGTGGTTAAAGACAGCTCTGTGATGCAAGGTGTGCACCAGGCCATCCTCGTCCCCTAGGCCTGCTATATGAAGTACTGTATGTGCATTGAGCCATGACTCATGGCAGGCTGTGGTTACAGACAGCTCTGTGATGCAAGGTGTGCACCAGGCCATCCTCGTCCCCTAGGCCTGCTATATGAAGTACAGTATGTGCATTGAGCCATGACTCATGGCAGGCTGTGGTTAAAGACAGCTCTGTGATGCAAGGTGTGCACCAGGCCATCCTCGTCCCCTAGGCCTGCTGTTGCAGACAGACAGGTTCTATTGCTCTAAGGCACATACTTTTTCATTTCAAACACTTTGTACAACAACAGCAGTAATACATTTAAAAAAGAAAATGGGCAGTTGATTCTCATCTAACCAATAGAAAAAGGGGCTACTCCAACTTCATGAACACTGAGACAAAGGCTGCACAAAATGGCACTACAAAGTAACAGAAATAAAATTTAAAAAAAAATTCAACAAAAATGTAAAATAAATAAATAAACGAAACAAAACAAAAAGAATGATTAGAAACCACAGGTGATCAAATCTTCGCATTCCTGTGTAATGTTATGGTCGTTCAGCCCTTTTGTCTCTCTGCTTTTTGATGTGAACAGTGCTGAAGCTGTGGAGCTGCCTGTTTTGTGATGGCGGACCGGGCTCTGAACCAGGGCATACTGAAGCACACACAGTCACACAGCGCAGCTTTTCAGCATTGCTTTTGATCCACCGCGTCCAGACACGGTGAAAAAAACAGCAGATCCTCAGCCATTTATTATCCTTGCTGGGTGACCAGAATAACTATCAGGACCGGCCCTTTTTCGGTGTCCTCACAGAGCCCCCTCTGCACTTGTGCCGTCATCCTGGCGCGGGGAGATTGATCGCGATCCATACAGCGCGGACCGCATGAACCGCTTCCTTTGGAAAGGTAACCCAGCATATCTACTTCATTATTTAAAAAAAAAAAATGTAATTTATAATTGCTAAAAAAAAAACAAACAAAAAAAACAGTTAATTGAAAACAACGTCGAAGCGGTTTTAATTTCGGGAAGCGTTTTCCTGGGTTATTTTTGTTGTGTGAATTTTAGTTTGGAAAAAAAAAACAAAAAAAAAAACTTTGGCGTTGTTCAGTACAGTGCATTTAAAGTTGAAACGCGGGTATGTGCTTAACTAGCGTCAGACGCGGAGAATGATTTCAAAATGAGAATGAAAGTAGTCGCAGTGGTCGAGTTCACAAAACCACAAATTAACAGCAGCCATCTTCAGCTGCAGATTTTTTTTTTTCCATTTTTTTAAGACAATTTTTCATTTCTGGAAAATGGGCAATGGTGCATATTGTGGTTCAAATATTGAATAAGTATCTGTGCATTCGTTTTTCACTTACAACTGTTATATACTTTAAGTTAATAAAATAATCTTAGTGGAGGACTGCATTTAAAAAAAAAAAAGGTAATTTTATTTTATTAAAATAGCGCCCTCTGTCGGAGATTATCTGATTTTTTTTTAATTTCTTTTTTTTTTTCTTAATTCTTATTTGCAAATTATAATTTTTTTTTTGGTAAAATTGTATTACTTTTATTTTCGTGACGAGAAAGATATATTAATATAGTTGTGCATATGATGAGCCAAATTTATATATTTTTTTTAAAAAAGTTTTTCCAAGTTTGTAAACACAGTGTGATTTATAATTGCATTATACATCGTTTTATGTTGTTTTCAAGTATTTAAATAATTTTGTCATGGTAGTCACTGGCAATCCTCATTCTATAATTGTAGCTGGAAGTATTGTCTCTTAACCTTTGTGGTTTCAGTGCAGATACAGAATTGCAATTAGAAATCACACTGCAGACTGCTGATTTGTTGATTTGGCACAGTGTTGTTATTTGTAATGTACATATTTACAATGGTGGGTGCAATAGAGTGACCAGACAGCACAGATAAAGGCATAGGTGCTCCTGAACAGTACCTCGTGTAATACCATGAATTTAAGGATTGAATTTAGATAGAGAAAGTGAGCGAAGAAAAGGTAAAGCAAAGTAGAATGTATATTTGATAAGGGGGGTCTGGCTGTTCACTATTAAAGCAAAGTGGAATGTATATTTGATAAGGGGGGTCTGGCTGTTCACTATTAAAGCAAAGTGGAATGTATATTTGATAAAGGGGTCTGGCTGTTCACTATTAAAGCAAAGTGGAATGTATATTTGATAAGGGGGGTCTGGCTGTTCACTATTAAAGCAAAGTGGAATGTATATTTGATAAGGGGGGTCTGGCTGTTCACTATTAAAGCAAAGTGGAATGTATATTTGATGGGGGGGGGGGGGGTATATTGATTGATTGATTGTTTTATTGATTTTGTATTTATTTATTGATTGATATGTGGTGTACTGAAGAAGTCTTGAGCTGCTGTAAATTGGTTGTGGCAAATTATCCAAGCAACTTCTAATTGGTTTCTTTTGATAGTGCAGTACTGGGTCGTTCCATGCCACAAAGACTGGGAATGTACAGGCTTAGAAACTAACACAATTGTGGTACTAGTCCACCTTTTGAAACTTACTAGTAGTCCTGTGAGGTGCCTACTTTGGAATCAACAACAGTTGAGGTGCCAAAAAATATTAGGCTTACATTTTATTTTCCTAAAAAATAAACACTTATAAATTTATTTTTATATATATATATATATATATAATGTGTGTGTGCATATATATATATATATATATATATAAAAAATTTATTTTTTAAATTTTTAACAAAGGCACCTTGGTAAACGGTCCTATAGATTGCACTTTGTTACTGACCGATTTATTGTACTGCATGTTGAGGAACTGACACTGACACAGCAAAACAATTCTCTCAGCGTGTCACCTTGCTGACCACCAAGCTCCACCTGAAACTCACACCGATGACACAAATATGTGTTGCTATTTACAAAAATGCTGGCTGGTTTGTGGAGTTGAGGGTTACAGCCTGTGAGTGATTAAATAACTATGAATTGCTACCTACAATAATGAATGTACTCACACGGTCTTCACTAAAGTCTAGAGTCACTAGGCTGGATAATAATGAGATAATAAAAAATACAAAAGAAAAGCAAGGGAAGCACAGAGCTTTTCAAGAAAGCTGGGGGGCTTTGTATCAACGGATTTGAATATCCGGTTTGTCATTCGCCAGTGAATGTTTTGCTATTAAAATGGTACTATAGTACTGTATTGGCATAAGAAAAGGGTGTTTTCAAAATGTAACTTCATCTTCCAATCACTTAAAATATGCTGGCGATAATGTAAACAACACCAAGCTACAGACAGCGAGTCCCAAGCGTTAAACATGTTACTGTTGTTTATAGGTAAGAACGCACCTTTATTATGAATACATTGTGGTATGTGTTCAGCAACATATTATGTTAATGTTCATTATGGTAATTGTTTGCTTATTCGTTTTAAAATGTTTAGTAAAACGTAGCCTGTTTTTTGATCTAGTCCTCATCAGATTTAATTTGCCTTGGACGAGCGGGAGTTTCTAACCCTGCATAAACAGTGCAGTAATCCTTCACGTATCAGACTGCGGTGAGACCAAAAAGAGTAAGGGCGGAGATGTAAAAAGTTGGATAAATGAATCCAGTTTTAAATACCATTTATACCTAGATTTAAAAAAGTTACTGTGTCTGTGATAGTCTGAGAAATAGAATTCCATAACAAGAGGCATAGTAACTGAACGCCCTGGTACTATAAGAAAACACTGGCTGGTGGCACCGCACTACGGAGAAAAAATAATAAAGAAATAAACAAGTAGACGTGGCCCAGGAAATTAAACAGATTGTGAAACACACAATCCATAAGATTGTTTATTTGATTTTTGAATGGTGTTTACACATCCTAAGACATTACTCGGCTGTTAACTTTCTGATCACACTGCTTTAGTTTTGTGTGGTACTCTAAAAATGTACAATAACAAAACCGGGAACATTTAATAATTTATAATGATTCCCAGTGACAATCCCAGTGTTCCTGAGACTCCTGGGAAACCTGGAGCGTCAGCATTCCCTCTATTTACATCACAGAAGAAAATCCCTCACTGCCGTATTTTCAAATTCTCTTACTCCTTGATTTAAAAAGTGTGTTTCATGTGTGGATAGATGTTACGCTGAAGGCTCTTCTTACACTGTGAATACAAAGTCCTTACAAACGACTGCGTTGGCATGACTAGGGACTGCTGTAAAATGTCCAGCCCTTACCCAACAAATGTGCAGTTTAATTCACATTTATTTAGAACGCTTACTGTTTTATGTATTCTGATTGGTCCAAATCAATACGTGTACTACGTGTGCATTTTTGACCCAGATGGCCTTCCATACTCGCCCCAACGCAGCTGCTTTACCTGCGTGATTAAAAAAAAGAAAACACAGACGAGCGTCCCGGGGACACAGAGAAATGCAACTTCCATACTCGACCCAACGGAGCTGCTTTACCTGCGTGATTAAAAAAAAAATAAAACACAGACGAGCGTCCCGGGGACACAGAGAAATGCAACTTCCATACTCGACCCAACGGAGCTGCTTTACCTGCGTGATTAAAAAAAAAATAAAACACAGACGAGCGTCCTGGAGACACAGAGAAATGCAACTTCCATACTTGACCCAACGGAGCTGCTTTACCTGCGTGATTTAAAAAAAAGAAAACACAGACGACTGCAACTTCCATACTCGCCCCAACGGAGCTGTGTTACCTGCGTGATTAAAAAAAAAATAAAACACAGACAACTGCAACTTCCATACTCGCCCCAACGGAGCTGTGTTACCTGCGTGATTAAAAAAAAAATAAAACACAGACGAGCGTCCCGGGGACACAGGCGACTGCAAACCTGAGAGTCTCGATAGACCATGCGGGCGTAAATCCTTGATAAACTAAAAACTCTGAAATCTCGTTCCCACGTGTGAAAAACATACAGAATGCCTGAATGAATGAACTGAAAAAACAAAAACTTGTCTTCATCATGAAATGGACAATTAATGCTAATAAACACTGTCATACAATGTATAGAATTTCCTACTGTTGTGGTTTCATTGTGGTAAAAATAAGGACATTAAAATAAGGGGATGACAGCAATTGAAACACTCGAGTTATTTAAAGTAAATCTGTTTTATTTTTAAACCTGAGAGAGAACCACTTGCAAGTATTGTGAACATTTCAAAACTACTGACCTGAAAAAAGTATCACATTTCTTTGCATCTATTCAAAGGCCAGGAATGACACAATTGATAGAAATTTGAAAAATGTATTGCAGTGTGTTTTTGTCTTGTACTGATTTACCCGCTTGCCATTTGTGTGACACAGTTTCTAAATTAGCAAGTGGAAAAATAGCTCTGTCGGTGTGGGATTTCTATATACAGTCGCAGGCAAAAGTATTGGTCCCCTACGCTTACTATACCACAATGCAAGGCAACAGATTAAGGACGTGCATGTAGTAAACTTCAACCACTTTTTAACCCCTCCTCTTTTGTGATTGTGTGACTCGCCTGTTTTACATCAAAATTAATATTTGTTCCTTTATAGATACCCCTGGCAAACTATATATTGTTTTTTTTGCTAGACTCTGAAGCTTCTATTGGTGCCAAGTTTTTGTGGTTTGCTTGGTCATGTGACCACAAAATACAGCTATTATTGTAAACAAAATACTACTTTTTCATAATGTATTATACCGGCATCACATTTAGTCTCTAAAATGCTTATGTTTGGTGTACGAATGTAGAAACTGCTGGATGTGCCTGTGCCTATGTGGAAATCTTTTCTTTGGTTTTGGGAGGTTTACTGGCTCTAGACAGACACCAGGCAACTTTGACTTTTCCACTTTGAAATATGCAGCCCACGGTCCGGTTTGGTTCAAAGTCATTGTATGGCACAAAATCACCCTCTGAGTCAGACTCCATTAGGAGGTCAGCAACAGCCTCTGCACTGCCATTTTACTGACCAAAATAAAACCTCCACTGCCCACTACAAATAAAATTATAAATAAAAAAAATGATACCTTGTACAAATGCAATGTGTGTTGTGACAGGATAATTCAATAAAAAACACAAATACATTTTAAAGCCAAGTCATTTATCACAATTTCAAAAAATATAATATGTAATTTTCAAAGGAGCAAATGAAAAATTAAATCAATCCAATAACTGTAACAAATCGTTTTTGGGATGTAGGGAAAAAACATAGAACCTAATAAATAAATAAATCAATACTTTAAAATTAATGAAAAAAGAAAGAAGTCAAAATGCAGAACAGAAAAAAACATCTGATCTGAAATATACAATGAGATAATAAAATCAGTCAGTTAGAAAAGTTCTTTTGGCAAGTCACGGTACAATTATAAAAAAAAAAACCATAATAAAATTATATCCAATCCAGTTATGTGTTGTGAGGGGAGAGGAGATAATTCAGTAAATGAAGCAAAAGAAAAATAAATTCAAACCAACAACTCCAATCAAATCATTTTTAGGATATGGGGAAAGGAGAGGGGGGAAAAAAAGCATTTGTAGTATAAAATGACCCCCCCCCCCCCCAAAAAAAAAAACAAATCGTTGTCAAATCGTAGAGAGAAATGGGGACAGATGAAGAAATATATATCCTAAAAAATAAATTTAGAAATCAAATGAACAGAAAACAAATCAGATGAAATATACAATGATGAATAAATGTTTTTTGGGGGACGGTAGAAAGATTAAATTAGATCTAATATAACATTATAAAGTAAGAAAGATGAATACAGGGATTACAAAAATAAGATACAGTATTCGAAAAATATGTAAAATATATCAATCCTATGCGCAAACTCACTAGCCTAACAGTTTCTCTCCAACCAATTAAACCAGACTCAAGAAGTCTGAGATACAAGATTTCACACACACTAACTATATACAAAAAACACATGCTTCCTAATGTTTATTTTTACTCTCTGATCACTGAGTTTATGCCACTGGACCAAAAAAAAAAAAAAGTTGCAACAACAGTACCTCCCACAGGAGTCAGGAGCAGGACGTATCTTCCTCTACCATCAACAAAACAAGACAAAGAGTCAGATGAAACTTCAAAGCTGATTTCATGAAGCACAGCTCGATAAAACAGCTACTAATCATAGGTAAACCTTTTCTATTATCAATCCTCATTGAAAAGAAAATGAAAGTTACACACAGATTGTTTTAAATTCATTCGGGATGTTTCACAGTACAAGCCAAAGATAGCCACCGCTTGCGTTCAAATAGGCTGTAAATTACATTTAACAACTGCGTCACATCAAATACATTTTATCCGTGTAACATAATGAAATTTTAAAGCCATCGACTTAATATGTTGTGTAATAACTCCTGGATGAGCGACCCCCAGTGAAAAAACGGCAATCCAGCTTTTTTTTTTTTGTTTTTAATAATAATAATAATAATAATATCAATTTTTATATAGCGCCTTTCATAGTCGATCACCATTACAAAGCACTTTACAGAGGTAGGCTGTGAACTGTGCGTTTATATGCAGAGTCTCTTACAATAGGACACTGATTTAACATCTCATCTGCTGGATGGAGGTTAAGTGACTTGCTCAGGGTCACACAGTGAGTCAGTCAGTGGCAAAGGTGGGATTTGAACCGGTGTCCTTCTGGTTACAAGCCCTGGACTTTAACCACTGGACCTCTGCCTAATCATGACATACCAGGTACATCCGTAGCACAGGGAAAGCACTTTTTATGATGTGCCAGCTACGTCCATAGCACAGAAGAGGTTCATGAAACAAAAAGCAAATACACAATTTCTATTAATTTAACAAATAATCTTTATAAAAAAAACTAACTTTTCATTTAAAGTATGACACCCCTGCCTTAGTCGTGTGTCCTCCTTTAGTTACAGCTTTCAGATGTTTATGGTCATTCTTAACCAGTGTGTTATATCTTGTTTATGGTCATTCATAACTAGTGTGTTATATCTTGTTGGTGAAATCTGTGCACACTCTGTCTTGTGTATTTCCTTCAGCTCAGACAGATTGGATACACAGTGCTTGGCTACAGGTTTTTTCAGATCAGTCCAAAGCATTTCTATTAGGGCTGCACGGATAAGATTTTCTATTAGGGGAGCACCGATAAGATTTTCTATTAGGGGTGCACCGATAGAGAGTTTCTATTAGGGGTGCACCGATAAAGAGTTTCTATTAGGGGTGCACCGATAAAGAGTTTCTATTAGGGGTGCACCGATAGAGAGTTTCTATTAGGGGTGCACCGATAAAGAGTTTCTATTAGGGGTGCACCGATAGAGTGTTTCTATTAGGGGTGCACCGATAAAGAGTTTCTATTAGGGGTGCACCGATAGAGAGTTTCTATTAGGGGTGCACCGATAGAGAGTTTCTATTAGGGGTGCACCGATAGAGAGTTTCTATTAGGGGTGCACCGATAGAGAGTTTCTATTAGGGGTGCACCGATAGAGAGTTTCTATTAGGGGTGCACCGATAGAGAGTTTCTATTAGGGCTGCACCGATAGAGAGTTTCTATTAGGGGTGCACCGATAGAGAGTTTCTATTAGGGGTGCACCGATAGAGAGTTTCTATTAGGGCTGCACCGATAGAGTGTTTCTATTAGGGGTGCACCGATAGAGAGTTTCTATTAGGGGTGCACCGATAGAGAGTTTCTATTAGGGGTGCACCGATAGAGAGTTTCTATTAGGGCTGCACTGATAGAGAGTTTCTATTAGGGCTGCACCGATAGAGAGTTTCTATTAAGGCTGCACCGATAAGAAATTCTTGACCAATACCAATAGCCGATGTTTAACCACCCATATCGGCCTATACCGATAATAAATACAGTGCAGGTAAACTACTAGAACAAGACATAGGGCCTGTATTTAAACTGTTTTATAATTATAAATGTTAAACAATTAACAGGTATCATTTACTTGTTGTATTTATGACAAAACGAACAGGTATTGTTTACTTGTTGCATTTACTTCAGAAAATAAATACAAAGAGTAACATAGTATTATATTGTGTGCTTGCAAGCAATGTCAACTGCAACAAAGTTCGTTAAATTCTTATTTTAAGCATACACTGCTTGAAAATGCAGCCCAACTTAAATTGTCAAAAATCTAAATTAATCAAAAACAAAAAGATGTCATGAAAATATCCAGTTAAAATTCAGTCAAACTTGAATTTGTTACTAAACAAGATGGCACAGTAATCAAGTCCAGCTTATAAATGCTGCCTAATACCCCTGCAGCCAATGCAGATTAAGATAAACAAACAGAGCAAGATAAACAAAAAATACAAAAGTTAATTCCCACTTAACGTTTAGAGAGCCCACAACTCCTTGGAAGTTCGGGAGATTGATGTCGTTGCTGCTGTAGTCTTTAAAAAGTGCTTTTCGGCAAAACTGTTTCTGTTCAAGGATTTGATCAAGTGAGCTACGGAGGAGGAGCTGAGGTGATGCCAAGCTGCCAAAGAGGAGACGTGTACTAGCGGTACTCTAGCACCCCATTCCTGCCTTCACCACTGGAAACCTACCAATCGACACCAAACTGAAATATTTCTAGGACTCCAAATTGCAATGGGTCCATTGGTAAAGCCACGTATTTCTCATTACTGGAGTACTAATGTTCAGTTACCTGGACACCGAATTTTTCAAAAGTGTTGTCCAGAAAACGCTATGAGATTTTAAATGCTGTTCTGAGAGGCCTCAGGCAGGTTACGACCCCCTGTTTAAAGTCCGCCCCTTCTGGATAAATGAATTGAAAATTTCCAAAGAGAGTATTATCTTTTCCGAGATTTGGCTATGGATGAGTCAATGATATTTTTCCGTGGACGACTCTTTGTTCGGCAGTTCATTCCAAACAAATGTCACCTTTTTGGAAAATGTTATCCTCGCTGACTCGCACACAAACTACACTTCTGCATGGGAAGTGTACACTGGAGGAGCATATTCCTATGATAAAGATGTGGGGATTGGTTACAGTGTAGTCATGGCGCTGCTGAACACAGCAGGACTGCTAGGAAAGGGCCATGTAGTGTACACTGACAACTTTTACACCTCCCCTGCTCTCTATGACACGCTGCACGAAAAAAACCCACCGGTGCTTGTGGCACTGTCAGAGGAAATCGAAAAGGCATGCCGCAGGAATTCAAAAATAATAAAATGAAGCCGGAGATCCCCCGTTGTTTTTGGAGAAAGGGCCTCTTTTAGCTTTCAAAGATGCGGGAACAGTTACTTTGCTTTCTACCGTGCACGACACATTGGTTATTTCAAAGAGAATCCGCAGCAAGGGGCCAGAAGGGTTTTGAGTAATCCGAAAACCAGAGAGCGTCGAGGATTATAATCTATATGGGAGGTGCAGACAGAGCTGACCAACTCTGCTCTTATTACAGCTTTCAGCACCGCTGTGTCAAATGGTACCACCGCATACATCACCATGAAAAGAAGGTAGCGCTAGTGAATGCGTTTTTAAGAAAAGCTCAAACGCAAATACGACGGCTTCTGAGTTCAGAGAGAGGATTGTGCAGAGGCTCCTGAACAGAGTTACAGCAAGAAACGCAGTACCAGCCCCAGTGATGGAAAAGCCAGGAGTGCCTGCTAGACTGCAGGGGGACGTTTCCTGGGACCGCATGAAAAATCAAAGCGTTGCAGTAAGTCTGCTCTGACAGAAAGAGAGGATGTTCACATCAAGGACCTAAAACGTCAGGGAGAAAGCAGAACCTGCTCAGATCAACCAGCGCTATGCCCAGCCCCTTGCTTTGAACTTTACCACACAAAGTTAATCTACAAACAGTGACAAGTAAGTCTACACCGAAACGTCAGCCAAATCATTAATTAATAATAATAAGAAGAATAATTTCCAAACGCTAAACATGAACGTTTATAAAAATGTTTATTCCTACACTGAAGTAGTTAATGCTAAAGAAATAAAACATAAATATTAAATACAAACATTTGCTTAATGAGTAAACAGCAAATTTGAAAAAAAATCATTAATATGCATAAAATGTTATTTTATTACTTCAGATATTTCTATAATATTTAAGGTAATAAGCAGAAACAACATTTTTTAATGCATTTATATGAGGAAAACCTGACGTTTGCAATTCATACATAAATTATAGTTGCATATGTAGCAACACTGATCTGATTATAATATACTTATGGGAGCAAGTTTAGTGACAATGTGCAATAGTTTGACAGGGAGAAGACAGGAAAGGAAGAGAGGAGCTTTTTTTGCAGATTAGACTCTCTTAGAATGTTGGCGGCCATCTTGGTTGGGCAGGCTGGCAGCAGTGTTCCAAAGCAGGAAGGCCGTGAAAGAGTTAAGCATCAGACAGTGCAGGTAAACTACTAGAACAAGACATAGGGCCCCCGTGAATGTTTTATATGGATTACCTGTTAAAATAATAGGATATTTCAATCAAATATAAACCAGTAGCTGTGGTGACATCACCAGTAAATGATGTAAATGAGTCCCATGGAAGGTTGGAACCTTCGGTAATGTGTTCCGAAACTTCGAAAGTTGGATTGTACCCTTCGTTGCAGCTCTACATTACAGTCATCAGGCAACACAAACTATGACTACGATTTTGGCTCGAAGTGGGTCAAGATGGCCGGGCGGTCTTAAGGTTTTGTCGCAGTCTTTCCTGAAGGTGTGGGTTTGAGTCCCAAATAAATAACGAAAATAACTTTCAAAACAACTAGAACTCATTTCACAATTCAGAGTGAAAGGTTCAGCCACGTGACATCATGTCACTAAAACAAGTCAAAGGCTCAGTTCCAGGGTGTGAAAGTCTGCATTGGAGCATCTCTGTCGCATTAAGCCATGCGCTGTGCGCTTCATGCAGTCGCAGGATTCGTGTTTCTGAAAAGGAATTGATAAGCCTTTTAGAAATTCTACATTACACTTTTAATACTTAGATTTAATATCCCCCTAAACAAAGATTTCGATTTGCACTGCAGTATCACTGAGATCCTGGACTGGCAGCCCAGAAATAAGAGGTACATTTATAAAACCTTGTGCTATGAAGGGAAGTCTGTTCCTTTTGCTTAATGAAACCATTAATCCTAGTTTAGAAGATTTACTGCCTCGTATCTGTGTGCAGTGCAATGTTAATTTCATCGAGAATTTAATCTCGCAGCGTACAAGAGCTTAGCTGCAGCCCTCAGGCTGCCCTGAATTTCTAATTTTAGAGGGTTCTGATAGAGTTTATATTCTTATAATTCAAGCCTGCTTTTCAATATCCGCAGTTATTACATTTTAATGTGGTGCATTAACACATTGATTTTTTTTTTTTTTTTTTAATGGAATTCTTCGGTTGGCAGAGACATTTTCAAGTCGATTTGTATACTGTTCAATGTCAGGTTGATTTACTTTATGTATAAAAAGCGAAGGATTTCTTGTGCTTGTTTGTGCGGCTTTCTGTTACGTTTTATTATGTTTTACTGCAGATGTTTCTGGGTTTGAAGGGCTCCAAGTGAAAATGCAAAAGCAGAATGACATTTTCAATGTGCTGAATTTTTGTACTGCAGTCATTTTGAGGGCATCATATAAAGCCTTGATTTGTACAGTAGGTTCGGGAGTCAAACTTAATGAGCCATTCTGTCTGTGCACATAAAAGTGGGAGTACGTGCAGTTGATAAAGCTCTGCAGTTGATAATTGCTCTGCAGGCTGCTAAGCAATGTTTTTCTTTTATAGACAACCTGCTTCACTCCCCTATGGGCCGACAGTAAAACCCTGCTGTAATACTGGAGCAGTAAGTGACACAGATAAGGACAGCGATGCATTGTAGTGCATGGTACGCAGGCATGAGTCAAGAGATGAAGTGATGAATACAGTTTAATGTTCCAGATGCAGTAGCTGTCCCTGTAGTGTTTGCTTCCTGTGTGTTTACAGGATGCCATTTTGTGCAGCAGTATACTGTGCATTGTCTTGCAGTGCATCAAGGTTAGATCAATATTATTATTATTATTATTATTATTATGGGCGACTTACGGAGACTAGGGTGTGTTTCACTATGCATCAGCTGCAGAGTCACTTAGAACAACGTCTCACCTGAAAGACGGAGCACAAGGAGGTTAAGTGACTTGCTCAAGGTCACACAGTGAGTGAGCTGGGATTTGAACTGGGGACCTGCTGGTTAGAAGCCCTTTTCTTTAACCACCGGACCACACAGCCTCCTCTAGATACAACTTCAGACTTGACTTCCTTCACTACCTTTCTTTCCTTACACCTTTTATGACGGCATTAACTCCAATTTCCAGCTTTGTTGGGGAGGTGTAGAGCTCTGGCCAAACGTTTTGCATCACCTAGAATTGTAGGATTGAGACCAAAAAAAAAAAAAAACTATACAAACATAATTTAGATCTTTCATTTAACGTCATGTAGCCTAATCAAAGCAACTCCAAAATTAAATTGCAAGAGTCGACCGGAAGCCATAATAGTAGTACAGTATTTCATGTTAGATTTCAAAATGTCACATTTTTCAATTTGTCAGTTTTTTGTTAAGTATATGGAAAACTACAAAGCGGTATGTAATTCAATATGTTATGGTAACATTATTCAGCAGGGTTCATTCGACGTTATGAAGCAAAATGTGTTCATTCTGTAGAGTAATGGAAAGTTTGTGGCCGTACTGTCGCTGTACGTTAATGTGCTAACAATACTTTAGGGCAGTGGTTCCCAACCTCGGCACACCTTGATACCTTTAATTATTTTTTGGGCACACCACCATATTGTCTCCTAATGAACTTGCCCCCTAATCGCCTCGGTTTAAGCTGTTTACCACCCTTACCATTCCTCTAACATCATTAACTTTATTGTACTTTGATACTATCTCCGTCAACGTACACTACATTAGCCAAGAGTTGCGCATGGCCACTGATATCTGTCCATTCATCAAGCTGCAATGCAAGTTTTCCGCTTGATTTTCATTTCTCGGAGCACCATCTCAACATCACCTGACATGCCATCAATGCAGCGACTTACCGTGTTATCTGAAAGGGGAACTCATTTCGCTCATTTCACTGCACTCCACCAGTGTGTGATCCGTCCGTACGGCTCATTTCACTGCACTCCACCAGTGTGTGATCCGTCCGTACGGCTCATTTCACTGCACTCCACCAGTGTGTGATCCGTCCGTACGGCTCATTTCACTGCACTCCACCAGTGTGTGATCCGTCCGTACGGCTCATTTCACTGCACTCCACCAGTGTGTGATCCGTCCGTACGGCTCATTTCACTGTATTCCACCAGGTGATATTTTTCCAGAGGGGCCTTCATGTTTATGGTATTTCAATGGTAGCAGTATTCACATTTGCCTATTTTACAAATCATGTATTTATTTCTTGCAGCCGATAATCCAAAATAACGGCAGTAGATACTTTTGTTACCTGGAGGTGTAGCGATGGTTCACACAGGAGAACTGGAAACTTCAGCCACATCCGCCACATTGGAGTTGAAATGAACCCACTTCAGATAATGCCCACAATGACGAATACACAGAGGGAGAGCACTTACAAAGCATTTTCAAATCTGATTCGCTGGCAGGCAGGATGGGACCAGCAAATCAGATGCTAGTTAACACTGAAGCATGAAAAGAAGAGCACGCCCGCTGCTTGTCTGGCAGAAATACTGTAAATAGCAAGGCAAGGAGTTTGGTGCAGTTTCATTGGTAAACTTAAATAATGTTGTGAACTATGCGCGTTACAAAAATGTAGTTATTTAATGGATTATCCAGTATGTATCTCGATGTATATAATGAGGAATGGAATCGATTGAAAAATCGATTTTAGATTTTAACCGTAGCAGCCCTATGAACTCATCATCAAACTTCAACTGAAATGGTTTATTCAATCTTTTCAAATGTGACTTGTCATCGCGAGAGTGTCTTGAGGCACACTGATTGGTTTATTCAATCTTTTCAAATGTGACTTGTCATCGCGAGAGAGTCTTGAGGCACACTGATTTTGGTTTATTTAATCTTTCCAGAACAGCTGTCATATCATTGCCCACGAGCACCTTATCGCTGCAAAATGGCATGTAAACAAATGGTGAAGAGTGCCGCTGTTTCTCTTAATACAAAAAGGGAAATTGTTTAAGCTCCTGAAAAAAACCTGAATCAGACACAAGTCGCCGAGCAATTTGGTGTTTTCCGTTCTGGTGAGCTGCTTCACCATTCTGTTAAATAATGTGCATGTCTTGAATATTGCTCCTGTACAGGTCTTCATAATTAATCTAGAGCTGGTGCTGCATTTAACGTGTGTAGGGGTGCTGTGTTAATTTAGTTTGACAGTTAGTTTATTAATGTTTGTTTGTCTGTTACTTTATTATCATAGTTTATTAACATACACTTGGCTATTGCTTTTCTCTTACTTATTATATTCATTTCATATGTTGATGCATGTGCGTCATGACATTCATAACGTGTCTGGTGGTCAACTCCGTCTTTAAAGAACACTGGCTAAGAGAACACTTCGCTTGATTCCCGAGGGGTGTTCTCTTAGCCGGAGACTACTGTATAGACACCAGATATGTAATTTTTGGCATGGGTCATGGTATTTGACTTTTGGTTGAGGAAAACTGTCCTCTAATATGTGTGTGCTTTCCATCTCTACCAGAGTGTAGAAGGCAATGGAGCGCCAGCAGCTCCAGTTATTTTTCTCTGTGTATTTTTAAAACTTTTCTTGGGACTATCAAGTTCCTTTCTCATGCAATGTGGTTTGCAGTATCAGTGTATGTCATGAGTAGGGGTCTACTTTAAATCGCGGAGAATTTACGTATTTTTCCCTGGTAGGTTATGGAATAAAATTAGGATTTCACGGACCTGGTTAAACATTAAATAAACCTAAGTAGATAATATTTCAGAGCACTATAAAAGCCTAAAAATAATGGTGCTTCCTTACTAAAACTCAGTGCTGTCATTTTTTAAAGGCAAGCATGCTACATCCCCCAGCAGTTTCTGCAGACATTCTCTGTCTTTGTATTGTGAAGACTTGCCCATACATTGAGCCTGCACGTTCTTCATCCCCTGAATTACTTGGAAGTGTAAAGCAACGCTTTGCCAAGTTATAAAGATGTGGAAATCGATTAGAAACAGTCCCAACACTTAGTTACCCTCAAGGGCATCTGTCATTCTTTAATAAAGGCCATTATGCAGCACGTTCATTGTCATGTTTGTCCCATCCAGGAATGTATTTTATTAGAACCGAGTCAAAAGAAAGAAAGCGTGCCTATTCTGGTCTAAAATTCTAATTGCGTTTAAAAAGTAAGCAGCAGGCTGTTTTGAAGCGAGGTGGCTGTGCTAGATCATACCTGTAGTGCTGATTTAACTTGGCTACAACCGACAGGAATACTTTTTGTCTGTGCTGACTTTCACGTTTGTTTTCTGAAAGCTGTTGTTTGTTTTACATTCTGTTCAGCAGCCTCTGTAGTAGCCTTTCGTTTAATGTGTGATTCTGAAGCTAAATAGCGAGAGATTGTATTTTCTTCAGTCGCCTTACAAGATGTGCAAAACATTTTACCTCCATCTGCATGTAAAGTTTCTTTGGGAAATTTCTTGACACGATCCTCAGCCAAAATATACTTTGCTTTTTTTGCTTTGTCGTCTATTTTTGGTGTTTTACCTCCAATGCTGAAAACTAGATTTTAGCAACCTAAATCAAAACAGTGCAGCACTGACTTTGTCCCACCTCCTGCTGTACATTTGCAGGTCACAGAAAAGCCAGTACAGACGTACTGATTTAAAACATCGTTGTCATGTGAACAGTTCACAAGAAAGTTAACGGCTTTGGGGTATTTTTCTTTTTAAATGTTATTTGTGTAAGGACGTGTTTTTTTTTTTTTTTTTTTTGCATGTCGGTACAGGCTCACATACAGGATCGGCACATTGATTACAACCTGCTTAGACAGTCGTGCACAACCCTGATCTCAATCGCAATGCCTTACTCAATGATTCCTTTTCGTTTGCAGTAGAATAACTCAGTGAACTGTGCCGGGTGCTGCCTGCTCTTTTAACCCTTGAAGGACCAAGTGTTTTTCGGTGGGCTGCTCCCCCAGGACTAGTGTTTTTTGGCTGTATTTGACCCTCCTATAAAAAATCATTAGAAATCAAAGAGTAGCATCTTGGACCATTCTGGGGAACATTATAAAGCACTTCAGAAACCATAAACTTTTTTTTTTTTTTTTTTTAGCATTTTATATTATGTATTCCACTTGGTATTTTTAAAGAGACAGATGTATACAAACCTGTTGTTCTATGACCTGAGGGACCACACAATACCTCCTGAAAGGTGTTGATAAATATTGATTTTTGGACAAAATAATTTTATTTGATACAGCACCCTTCACACCAAGGGGTGTCTCTGGGTGCTGCACAATATGAAAAAACAAAATCAGGAACATACTATAATAATAAAACAAAATGAACAGTGAATTCAAAAATACATTCAAAACAGGTACAATACAAATAAAAACCAATTCCTAAGATCATAAAAACAAGAATTACAAAAACAAGTTTTAAAACAAGTCCCTGTAAAAAAAAGCTGTGTGTCTTAAGAGTGGATTTGAAATTCAACACTGATGTGGAGTCTCGAATTACAAGGCATTGTTTCACCTGAGTAAATATTTCTATATTTATTTGTACATATTTTTAGCTGTCTTTTTGCCTTTCTATCTTATAAAATTCATCCAAAAATCAGTTTTTAGTAGTAGAGACTTGAAATGGTATTTTGGTTCAGGACACTCTAGAGAATATTATCTAATTTTATATTTAGAAACTACAAAATACTTTTACTGATTTTTCCACTGCAGTAAGTAAAAAAAAAAAAAAAATATATATATATATATATATATATATATATATATATATATATATATATATATATATATATATATGGGCAAAATACAAGACATTCTTTCAGTGATTTTTAGCAAGTTAGAACATAAGAATAGTGTGTGAAGGAGAAAAGGCCATTCAGCCCCTCAAGGCTCGTCCCTTTTAGCACACCGTTCTCCACTACTGTAAAAACGAATGTAAAAACACAAAAGCTGGTATTTTTGTAAATGTTCCCAGTGTTTTAGATGCTGCTGCTTCAGTTGGTAGGCTGTCCCGCGCATTTATAACTCTGTAAAAACGTGCTTTCTGTTTTAAACTTACTTTCTCAACTTCCATTTATGCTGTCTTCTTGTTGTTCTGTCTGTTAGATTTGAAGTAGTGTCCTGGGTTAACTTTTTCCAGACCGTTTACAATTTTAAAGACTTCAATCAAGTCACTCTTTCCTTTCTTTTTTCTAGGCTGAAGAGCTTCCATTATTTTAACCTGCCCTCACAGTTCATGTCATTCAGTCCTGGGATCAGCCTTGTTGCCCTTTTCTGTACTTCAGTGCAATGATGTCTTTTTTGTAGTGAGGTGACCAAAACTGCACACCGTATTGTAGGTGGGGTCTGAGTAGGGCATTGTATAATCTTTAGGGATGTGTTCAAAGGTTTGTTTGCTAGCCAGGAATGCGAAGGTTTGCCAGGTGGCATTCACTCACGCACTGTCAGATGTTGTTTTTTGCTTTTGACTGCTGACAAGTTTAAATGTTACTTTAGAGCACAAAACTTTCACACCAAAGTAACATTTATTTTTGTAGAATACAGTACTGCAGGCTTTCACACCGGCCACATAGCGAAACAGACGGTGTCTTAAACAAACTGTTCCTATTTCTGTGCGTGTCCGGTGTGTGCGTGTGTGTATATATATATATATATATATATATATATATATATATATTTTAGCTCAAAGAGCCAGCTGCCCAACGTTTCGATATGTTGCACATATCTTTCTCAAGGGAGCCTGTGTTTGAATCAAAACATTGGAGGTATTTATAGGTTTTTGACGGCATGACAACTACTTGTTATTGTTTACATTCAAATCTATGATTTATTCTTACATGATGTAATGCTGTTCTATATATTGTGACATCATTTTTACTTCTATCTTAGAATCTGTATTAATTCTAATAAACATTATTTTATATAAATTTATATTTTTATTATATCATGCAATGCTGGCTCTGAGGATCAGTCTAGATTTGGCCTCCCAAGCGCATCAGCATGCACAACTTTTGAACAAACTTTGTTTATTTATTTAAATGTTATATATCTATTGAAGTTAATTAGTTCATTCTTTTCTGTTGAGTCCCGCTGGCATAATTGTATTCAGTCTATTTATCCATTTACTTTCTTTTATTCTTCTATATGTCGCATTGTCTAATTTTAGCTGTTCTAATACTACAAACTTTACATCATTTATGTCATGTCCTTGACTGGTGAAGTGCTGTACTATTGGTTCATTCATTTTTTATTTCTAATTAATGAAAGGTGGTTCTGAATTCGTTTATATAAAGTAGTTCCAGTCTCTCCAACATATTTGATTTCATCACATTTTTCACAGGCTATTCCATAAACAACATTGCTATTTTACAGTAGGTATTAGTTTTTAGTGGATATGTGGTGTTCTTATGTTTAATTATATTTTTACTTTTATCTATGTATTTACACACTTTACATCTACTGGTGCACATGTTAGTAGAACCTATTTTGTCAATTATTCTTTTATGTTTACTGTGAACTAAAATATCACCTAAATTAGCTTCTCTTTGAATGCTACAACTGGGGCCTTAAGAAATACTTTTTTAATTTTTCTGAATTATGTAGAATCCATAAGTGTTTCCAAACTATCTTAGAAATATTGGGCAAAAGTTTAGAGTAAGTCATTATTAATGGGACTCTTTTGACCTTTTTATCTCTAGTTTTATAATCTAGTAGATCATCTCTTTTTAGTTTATCCACTTTTCTTAACTCCGTCTCTATAATTCTTTCTTTGTATCCTCTTTTTTAAGATTTGTTTTAATACATTTCTTTGTTTTACATAGTCACTTTCTTTTGAGCATATTCTTCAGTATTCTTATTCCTAGACCCTTTGGGATTGCCCTTTTAGTGTGTATCGGATGTGCAGAGGACATGTGTAAATACTGGTGCATGTCAGTAGGTTTACAGAAGAGGTCAGTCTCAATTGAACCTTCTTCAAGTTTTACTATGGTATCTAAAAATTCTATTTCTTTCCTTGACCATCGAAGGTCCACCTTAATATTACTGTGCATTTCATTTGCTATTTTATGAAACTGGAAGAGAGACTCTTCTCCATGTGTCCAAACCCCAAAAATATCATCTACAAACCGAATGTATTCTAAAGGTTCTCTTTCCGATTTTCTAAGTAATTGTTCTTCCCATGTTCCCACTGTGTATATATATATGCGTCAGCATCAGATGTGCATTTAACTTTGTAATAATAATAAAGACTATTTTAACAGAAGTCATTTCTATCTGAACTATGGTTGTTAATTACTGTTAACATTATGTCCAAAAGCAAAGCATTTGAATTAATCTCACAAATCCTCCAGACTAAATTAACTATCGTACTAAATTCTGCTTGTTTTTATATAATATTGCCATATAATCCAAACACAACATGCATTGAAACAAAAGAAGGTAATCGTAGATTTAAAAAAAACAACAAAAAAAACAAACGTATTGCCTTAATTTTTAAATCAAGAAAACGTGAATACAATAGGCCTACTTCTGATTTGGCTTGTCCAACGACAATGTAGAGGCCTAAAGTGTGTATCCTAGCAACGCGCTAATCTACCGTACTAGCACTAAAAGAAGGACACTCTCACACGCTCAAGGTTTTAATGCAAACCAGCAACAGGAGACTTAAAACAGGTTTCTAATTTGTTTTATCGATTTACTAATATGTAATCGAAGCTCAGGAAAATTAAGCACAGATGTTCAATAATCGATGCATCGATTTTAATTGTTGTACCCCTAACCGTTTTGACAATGTTTGAATACTATAAATTGCACATTAAATGTCACTGCGAAATGTGATCTTTTTGGTTTTGTATAAGGCCTATTAAAATCCACTACCAGATCGTTATACGTAGAACCTCTATCAATGATGCTGCTGGCGTGCATTGGAGCAGGGTATAATGCCAAAGCACTAGGGGAGTACCTATAGCGGCAGTATTGCTTCAATTAAAGATGTACTGAATACTTAGTGCACAAGATGTGAGTGTGAAATAAGTGATGGTAGAATAAGTGTGAAACATACAATATTCACCAACACTAATCACTCTTATTTTGAAAACACCGATTAGGCTAAAGCACCGCCCCTTTAAAAAAATAAACAAAGCACATTTTTCTGCAGGAATGGGATGTACATGTTTCATTGTAACACTGAAGATGTCCAGTAACGCAGTTGTGAAAGATTCATTTGACCTGTGAAGAGAGAAGCATGTTGACATAGACGGAGGATGCACAAAGACATTCTTGTACTGCAGAGACTAGCTTTTTATTTTTCTGGTAAAATATCGCTGGCTGTAGTTGTCAAATCTTTCTTTTAAATGTGTAACATGTGGAAACAAACAATGGTGATGGATCCTGTGCTTATTGCTTCACAGTTTGCATGGATATAAAAGATCAATGCATGTTCCTGAAAGCAGCGTTACGCTGAACTGCGCTGCAGCAGTGAAAACACACGGCATATGCATTTATTTTCTCATTTCAAATCAAAGTTTTAAAAACTGAAAATCCAATAGGAATACAAATGGTATGTATTTTTATTTTATTGGAAAGCAAGTCCTTTTGGTAAAGAAACCCTCAAGATAAGATATTTATCATTGGCATGTGAAATAAATGACTTGATTTGTTAGAATTGTCGCATGCATTATTAAATCCTGATTGATCAATCTTGCATAAGGCACTGGTATGCCCGTTTCTAAGTAATAGGTGTTAATAAATCTCAATTTCACCAATTGTTTGCACATGGAAATGTGGCATTTAAAACCCCTCTATAGAGACATGTATGGTAAATGTGTGCACTTGGTCTGTGCAACCTAGGACCCAACATCTGGCACAGTTTATTTGTTTATTTAGCAGACGCCTTTATCCAAGGCGACTTACAGAGACTAGGGTGTGTGAACTATGCATCAGCTGCAGAGTCACTTACAATTACATCTCATCCGAAAGACGGAGCACAAGGAGGTTAAGTGACTTACTCAGAGTCACACAATGAGTCAGTGGCTGAGGTGGGATTTGAACCGGGGACCTTCTGGTTACAAGCCATTTTCTTTAACCACTGGACCACGCAGTTTCATTAGGACTGCCTTTAGAAACCGTCAGGAGAAAAAAACACAAAATTCGAAAGCAAGCTTAACATACTACAGGAGTGCTACTAAAATATTTATTAAACAGATTACAGTACTGTGGAATGTAATCTATATAAACTAGAGACGAGTTTATGAAAACCGCAGCTGCAGCATCACACATTGCATCTTGTTAATACTGTACCACCTAACCTTCGCTATATCTGTGAAACACACAATGCGGAAATCCCTGGCTAAAACATAATAATAATAATAATAATAATAATAATAATACATTGATTTACTCACCACAACATGCAGACTCGCTATAGGTCAAGGTGATTGTTACTCCAAAACTGTGTTTCACATCTGTGATTGTTTGTTTGTTTGTTTGTTCATATTATTGACTATTAGTAAATATTCATTATATGACCATTCATTTTGAAACTCCAAAGAAGCACACACTATATCCAGTGAGTTTTCTTCAGTGTGCACAGTTTATTTCCAGGCTGTTTGCCAGGAATACAAGCCTGTCGTTCTGCTCTGGATTCAAGGCGCCATGCTTTTTCTGTTTGTTTACATTGAACACAGAGGGGCGTACTTACAAAGCATTTCCAAAACTGATTCTCCTGTAGGATGGGACCAGCAAATCAGATGCTGGTTAACACGAGCAGGTAAAGAAGAGCACGCCCACTGCTTGTCTGTGGCAGAAATACTGTAAATAACAAGGCAGGGCGTTCGGTGCAGTTTCGTTGATAAACTTAAATGTTGTGAACTATGCGCAGTATTTATGTCCATGTACATAATGAGGAATGGAATCAATTGAAAAATCGGTTTTCAATGTAATCGTAGCAGCCCTGTTGCCTGTTATGTGTTTTAAATGTGGGGTTTTGTGCGGTGGGGGGTTCTTGTGCACTTTTACATTTCATCTGCAATATACTGCAGTGAAGTGTTTAGCAATCTGATATTTAATCAGGTCATCCATTTGAATAGATTAGGTATGGTATATAACATTAAATTCAAAAAATGTTCATTGTCCTTTTTTTCCATTGTCCTATATGTCCTGTACATGCACAGCGGCTCCGTTCTCTGTTCTGCATTATTTGAATAGAACTCTGTGGCTGTCAATTGCCAAACGTTTGTTTGCTTTGCACCCTTTGCTTTTCAAGCTCTTCATTGTTGGTATTGGAAACTTCATGAATTGTGACAGCATGTCTTTGTGCATCAACCATTCTCAAAGCAATCCCTGCCTGTACGTGGCTTGTGACAACACATTTCCCATCCGTATAGCAACAGCAGCCTGCCTCCCCTTTGCATAACCTACTAAACTTCCCCTTGCTCCCACTAGATAATCCACTAGATAGTGCAGATTCTTTCAGCTGAACCTCCGCATTTCTTTTGGCTGTTTTACAATATACTGGAATTTGAATCACCCAGTCTATCTTTAAATTTAAATGATATAATGCAACGCAAACGGACGCCAGATTGTCAGGTTTTTAACATTACAGCGAGGATTTGTTTTTTCTTCACTGCTTTCCAGACTTGCTCTTGTCAACGCTGCAAGGATTTGGGTCAGAGATCCTAAGACAATCCTAGAGGTGGTTATTAGGGGTTCACCGATAAAGAGTTTCTATTAGGGGTGCACCGATAAAGAGTTTCTATTAGGGGTGCACCGATAAAGAGTTTCTTGGCCGATACCTATAGCCGATGGTTATCTACCCATAACGGCCGATACTGATAGGATGCTGATAATAATAGATAAGGTAAGCGATTGTAAACTACTAGAGCAAGACACAGGGTCTATATTTAAACTGTTTTATAATTATAAATGTTAAAAAATGAACAGATGTCGTTTACGTTGTGTTTATGACAAAAATGAACAGGTATTGTTTACTTGTTAAATTTACTTCAGAAAATGAATGCAAAGAATAACATAGTATTATAGTGTGTGCTGGACAGCAATTTATACATTTGTTTTACAACAGACTCACACAAAAATAACATTTTGCATTTGTAATAGTAAAACACTTCAGTACAGTACAAAAAAATGTAGCCCACGCAATGTCAACTACAACAACTTTTGTTACATTTTTATTTTAAGCATACTTCAGTGCAGCACAACTTAAATTATTAACTTAATCCAAAAAAAAAAAGACGGCACAGTAATCAATTTCTGCTGCAATACACCCACAGCCAGTGCAGATTAAGCAAGATCAACACAAATTACAAAAGGCCATTCTGAAGTACGTTGTGTAATAATAATATAATGTAACAACCCGGCAGTCGACCCGGCAAAAACTCCAGAGCCTTAAATATTCAAGAGAGCTTTTTTAAAAAGGATCACAGTAATATTCTGGATTTTTAATGTAGCATCAAGTCTGTTTTTCTGCACACAACTCGGATATCCTATTACAGGTTTCCCATCAGGAATTCTGTACAGCCGGGCGGCAGAACATTAAAGCCGGGAGCACTTAACGGATAAATAAACTTGCCTTACCTTAAATATATAATACGACAAAGAATTTGAATAGTGTGTTGTCTTTCGTCGACTATATCTGGTTGCTCTTTTTTTATGTTCTACATTTTCTTTTTCATGACTTTTTTATATTGGTAAATTACTGTGCTTATTTAGGCACTGTATGATTTGACTGGGGAAAGATAACGTAGGGTTACTGGAGTTCACAAAAACAAAACAAAAAAAAAAACGGTAACCTTTGCACTTCCATTTTAGATTAATTATTGAGCTTATTTCTTCATTTAAATGGTTTCATTTAAGTTTTCAGGGCATTTTGTTAATATAATAATAATCTTTATTTATAAAGCACCTAAATGCACGCATCTCAAAGTGCTGTACAAACACAGAGAACCATATAGATTAACAAGAGTATTTTAAAAGCAATCCTGCTCTCAACCAGCAACCAGTGCAAAGAAGCAAGAACCGGTGTAATATGGGCACCCAGTTTAGTGTCAGTTAAAATGCAAGCAGCAGAGTTCTGAATATATTGTAGCCTGCTAATAGCAGCCTTGGAGGCACCTGCAAACAACGCGTTGCAATGATTGAGCCGGGAAGAAGGAAAGGCATGAACTAGCCTTTCTGCATCAGGCACAGACAGCACAGGGCGCAGACGAGCAAAGTTACGAAGGTGAAAAAAGGACACCTTGGTGACATTGCGGATATGTGACTCGAAAGTAAGGCTAGGGTCAAAGACCACACCAAGATTCCTAACTACAGAGCTAGATTTAACTTCAAGCCCGTCGATCACTGTGCTAAACGAGTCAAAATTTCTAAGTTGTCGAGGAGAGCCAAGTAGCATTACTTAGGTTTTATCGCTAATGCACGTCTGTTTGTGTTTTTTGCTGTTCTACATTTTTTGAATGTAACTTAATTTTAACCACATTATTTATTTATTTATTTATTTATTTATTTATTTTACACAACAGTACTCGCATGTTTGGTCACCATCATAACTGCTGCATGAAACCGGAGTGTAATAATCCAGCACCGCTGCACTTAAGCATTTGTATGTCAGCTTTCTTCTTAAAGGCATACAGCCTCTATATATTATCCCCCAATATCTCTCACAAGCACCTGGGTACATATTGTTACGATATCACAACAAAAGGAAAACCCGCTCCCCTTCAACTCTCTGATTGATTAAATGTTGTGTCAAGACGTAACACAGCTGTCATGTGGTTCCAAGATTTTTTTTTTCACGCAGCAGTGGTCTGCTAGAAGCTAAATCAATCCTTATTGTTAATGGCACAGGAGCAACTGCAAGACGGGCGGATTGGGTTTTTTCAGCCGGGTGGCGACAGACATTTTGCCGCGTGGCCCGCCCGGCTGAAAAGGCCTGGGGAGAACCCTGTGTTGGTGTCTTCAGATATTTAAAAAAACTTCTCTTTTTTTGAGACGTATTTACTGCAGGTTGATCGCCTGTTACACAGCACTGGGAAATGACTGTCTCAGTGTTGTGGTGTCATTAGTATAGTAAGCGCTCCTGAGCAAACATTATGCTGGAAGAAATTCAAGCATGAATATCAGTGTACATTATCAGCTAAAATAACACAAGCTGACGTTCGCCGATTGTGGGGTTTTTCCTTATATTTTCTGTTTTTTGGGATAATATTCAATGGGAAAGGCTTTGACAAGAGTGGAGGCAGTGTTACATTTCTAATCCTAATTTTACCCTCAATTTAATTTGGTACTGCATACTGTATCCGTTAACAGGTACACCCAGAGCTGAATAAAGAGGCTCGGACTTTGCATTGGCATTAGGATGTTGTTGCAATACGGTTGTTAATAAGCAGTCGATTTTATAAAAAGGGAAGGCTTGGAAACTTCTCTCTCTTGCCAGTAAATGGTTAAGTTTTGACTGCCAGAGTTAGTGGCACTTGATCCTAAATGATAAAGCTTTGGCCAAGATAGTCTGTCTGAGCTATTCCGATGAAGTGAGTGTGTATATCACAGTAATAACCGCTGCCCTCCTGTGTTGCAGTCTGAATGGACAGCAGGAACACTCCCAAGACCCGGGGGCCAGCATCTCAGCGCCCTGCTGGCACCACGTCCTCACCGATGACGCTCAAGTCTGAGCTCAACGAGGACTACGACCTTCAGGAAGTGCTCTGGCAAGATGATGCCAAAGACAGGAAGAACGGCAAAGACAGCGGCGGGAAGCTGCCGGCTGAGATCTGCGTGGTGATTGGGGGGCCCCGGAGCCCACAGACCCTTGGTAAGGAATCTGGTTCTCGGTGGAGCCGCCACTAAATGCTGTACGTGCTGTATGTCTGAATGATGTCTCTGCATTTCCATTTCCTGTTCCTTTCAGGGTCCTACGTGTGTGGAATCTGTGGAAAGAAATACAAGTACTACAACTGCTTTCAGACTCACGTGCGGGCTCACCGAGGTAATGCATTCACCATCCCTGCAGAACAACCACAGCTTGTACCTTTCTAAATCCCATTGCAAGGTGGCAGAGCATCCACCATCCCTGCAGAACAACCACAGCTTGTACCTTTCTGAATCCCATTTTAAGGTGGCACAGCATTCACCATCCCTGCAGAACCACAGCTTGCACCTTTCTAAATCCCATTGCAAAGTGGCACAGCATCCACCATCCCTGCAGAACAACCACAGCTTGTACCTTTCTAAATCCCATTGCAAGGTGGCAGAGCATTCACCATCCCTCCAGAACAACCACAGCTTGCACCTTTCTAAATCCCATTGCAAAGTGGCACAGCATCCACCATCCCTGCAGAACAACCACAGCTTGTACCTTTCTAAATCCCATTGCAAGGTGGCACAGCATTCACCATCCCTGCAGAACCACAGCTTGCACCTTTCTAAATCCCATTGCAAGGTGGCACAGCAAGTTAATGCACGTTACACTGTACCAGGGGATACTTTGCTTGTGTTACTTCTCTTAATATTGTATTGTAACCGCTGACCTGTTTTAAATAACGTAATGAACTCCAGGTCAGCTGACCGGCGGTCTCGCTGTCTGCAATGGGCTTTAAAAATGTGCAGTTTCTGTTTTGCGATATGCGTTGATGGGGGCCGTACAACAGTGTCTCCCATAAGGCATCTTTGGCATAATTCATCCCTTACCTGCAAATAGAGTGAAACTGCTAAAATACTACTTTCCAAAAATTAAAATGAATAAATACATTTAACTTACATGAAAAACCACTGGCAATTTAACATTCCACACTCTTTGCGTATTTGTTTTAAGTGTCAGTATCTCCATTTTGTATTTGTGGTTAGTTTTATTTTGTTTTACTTTTTGCTGCCAGAAGGGTGAAGCTGCAATGTTATTATTTTTAAAAAGAGACTTTTGCTTGAGGTTAATGATCACAATGGAGTTTCCTGGTCTGTAAAGGATTGTTTATAAAACTGAAAAAAAAAACCTTGCTACAGCATTCCTCTGCTTAGGATATCTTTGTAATGGTAATATAAAAAAATAAACTGCAGTAGCACAATATCTTACTGAAAACATGGCAATAAAACGAGGCTGCCATGCTGCGCGAAGGGTTTTGTAAACAGGAAGTACCCTGTTTCAAACACATGTTAATACAAGAAAGGCAAAGTGCTCATTAGCCTCTTCATATCTCCTGATTATCAGAGATTCAGTGCCCATGAGCCTCTTCATATCTCCTGATTATCAGAGATTCAGTGCTCATGAGCCTCTTCATATCTCCTGATTATCAGAGATTCAGTGCCCATGAGCCTCTTCATATCTCCTGATTATCAGAGATTCAGTGCTCATGAGCCTCTTCATATCTCCTGATTATCAGAGATTCAGTGCCCATGAGCCTCTTCATATCTCCTGATTATCAGAGATTCAGTGCCCATGAGCCTCTTCATATCTCCTGATTATCAGAGATTCAGTGCCCATGAGCCTCTTCATATCTCCTGATTATCAGAGATTCAGTGCCCATGAGCCTCTTCATATCTCCTGATTATCAGAGATTCAGTGCCCATGAGCCTCTTCATATCTCCTGATTATCAGAGATTCAGTGCCCATGAGCCTCTTCATATCTCCTGATTATCAGAGATTCAGTGCCCATGAGCCTCTTCATATCTCCTGATTATCAGAGATTCAGTGCCCATGAGCCTCTTCATATCTCCTGATTATCAGAGATTCAGTGCCCATGAGCCTCTTCATATCTCCTGATTATCAGAGATTCAGTGCCCATGAGCCTCTTCATATCTCCTGATTATCAGAGATTCAGTGCCCATGAGCCTCTTCATATCTCCTGATTATCAGAGATTCAGTGCCCATGAGCCTCTTCATATCTCCTGATTATCAGAGATTCAGTGCCCATGAGCCTCTTCATATCTCCTGATTATCAGAGATTCAGTGCCCATGAGCCTCTTCATATCTCCTGATTATCAGAGATTCAGTGCCCATGAGCCTCTTCATATCTCCTGATTATCAGAGATTCAGTGCCCATGAGCCTCTTCATATCTCCTGATTATCAGAGATTCAGTGCCCATGAGCCTCTTCATATCTCCTGATTATCAGAGATTCAGTGCCCATGAGCCTCTTCATATCTCCTGATTATCAGAGATTCAGTGCCCATGAGCCTCTTCATATCTCCTGATTATCAGAGATTCAGTGCCCATGAGCCTCTTCATATCTCCTGATTATCAGAGATTCAGTGCCCATGAGCCTCTTCATATCTCCTGATTATCAGAGATTCAGTGCCCATGAGCCTCTTCATATCTCCTGATTATCAGAGATTCAGTGCCCATGAGCCTCTTCATATCTCCTGATTATCAGAGATTCAGTGCCCATGAGCCTCTTCATATCTCCTGATTATCAGAGATTCAGTGCCCATGAGCCTCTTCATATCTCCTGATTATCAGAGATTCAGTGCCCATGAGCCTCTTCATATCTCCTGATTATCAGAGATTCAGTGCCCATGAGCCTCTTCATATCTCCTGATTATCAGAGATTCAGTGCCCATGAGCCTCTTCATATCTCCTGATTATCAGAGATTCAGTGCCCATGAGCCTCTTCATATCTCCTGATTATCAGAGATTCAGTGCCCATGAGCCTCTTCATATCTCCTGATTATCAGAGATTCAGTGCCCATGAGCCTCTTCATATCTCCTGATTATCAGAGATTCAGTGCCCATGAGCCTCTTCATATCTCCTGATTATCAGAGATTCAGTGCCCATGAGCCTCTTCATATCTCCTGATTATCAGAGATTCAGTGCCCATGAGCCTCTTCATATCTCCTGATTATCAGAGATTCAGTGCCCATGAGCCTCTTCATATCTCCTGATTATCAGAGATTCAGTGCCCATGAGCCTCTTCATATCTCCTGATTATCAGAGATTCAGTGCCCATGAGCCTCTTCATATCTCCTGATTATCAGAGATTCAGTGCCCATGAGCCTCTTCATATCTCCTGATTATCAGAGATTCAGTGCCCATGAGCCTCTTCATATCTCCTGATTATCAGAGATTCAGTGCCCATGAGCCTCTTCATATCTCCTGATTATCAGAGATTCAGTGCCCATGAGCCTCTTCATATCTCCTGATTATCAGAGATTCAGTGCCCATGAGCCTCTTCATAGCTCCTGATTATCAGAGATTCAGTGCCCATGAGCCTCTTCATATCTCCTGATTATCAGAGATTCAGTGCCCATGAGCCTCTTCATGCTCTCTGATTATCAGAGATTCAGTGCCCATGAGCCTCTTCATGCGCCTGATTGTCAGAGATGCAGGTTCACTCTTTTATGGATTTCTCTTTGGGCAATTCTTTTTTCACTTAATCTGAAAATAGCCTAAAATGCAGTTTGGCCCTATTTGCAGGTAAGGGATGAATTGTTAATACTGGGTTCATTCTATTTCTTTCAGGTGTGAAATCAAAGTCTTTAAGCAAAGAGTAACAATCAGGATCATTTTGATGTGTGGTGCAGATAGATGTTTAACAGAGAGCATTCAAATCCACATATATACATGATGCCTGGCTTCCCGTATAGAACGTCATGTAGAATCACCTTCCCTGCAGCTTTTAACCAAACTCTGTTCATTAACATTGGCAGCACAGTCACTGGACAAGATACTACTGTTGAGCCAGAAGTAGAGGCGTTACACTGGTTTGATTCTGTAAACGCATGGGGGTTTAGACAAGAAATCATGTGTAACGTGCAGAGCAGCAGCGTTATTTATAGTACTCTGATGATATCGGATTAACTGCCTGTTTTCTCTTTCTCCAGAAACAGAAACAGGAGCAGGAGAGGGGAGTTCCCAAGGAGCAACCAGTGAGTGGATTTTTTTCAAATTTACCAGAGGAACAAATACCCCAAGAAACACAAAATGTCTCTCTGCTTTCCTGTTTCGTAGATAACTTCCGGTATGCCTGCGACATCTGTGGGAAGAAGTATAAATACTACAGCTGCTTCCAGGAGCACAGGGACCTGCACGCAGTGGATGGTAAACCCTTTCATTGTGGAGACAGTGTCATTTATTTGTGAATGTAGTACTCTGGTTCTTCCAGGAGCACAGGGACCTGCAAGCAGTGGATGGTAAACCCTTTCATTGTGGAGACAGTGTCATTTATTTGTGGTGCTTGTGAATGTAGGGCTCTTGCTCTGGAACAGCACAGCACATCAGTACCTGCTTTTCAGTCCTGGCCTCAGTCAAGCAGAGGCTCGCAGAGCTTCTGCATTGTGTGCTGGTTTTGCAGATGAAAATCTGCATATAAAGTACAGTGCTTGTTTGTACACATTATGCAAAACACCACTGACTCTGGGGAAAACTGGTACAAGAATATCTGCCTGCCATTTATTTAATTTATTTTTTTTATTATTTTTGATAGGAAAGCAAAGAGGTTCCATTTTATAAAAGAAAAATGTTTATTTCAATAAAATTGATAGCATCACGTTTATTTTTAGTATCTCATTTTGAGAATCGCTTTTTCACATAATGTATCCAAAAGCATGCAGTCGCACACAAGTCACGGATCAAAGGTGTCTAAACTATACAGAGATGGTATTGGCTGGTGACGGTTCGTATTGCCCCTATTTCATCATATAGAAGAGTCAACCCCTCACACGCTGCCCTCCCCCTTTCAGATCCCTACGACCAGGCTGTCATTCCAGTGGACGATCCCAAAGAGGAGGAACCAACGGAACCTTTCCAAAAAATCGGACCAAGTAGGAATTCTACCGTCCGCTTTATTTTGTGTTTAATCCCGAGATGATCAATTTAGGACGAGGAAACCTTTCACACTTTCTGTGTTCTCATTACAGAAACGGGGAACTACATTTGTGAATTCTGTGGAAAACAGTACAAGTACTTCAATCCTTACCAGGAGCACGTGGCTTTGCACGCCCCCATGAGTAGGTGAACGCTTGTTTTAATTGCAGAGGAATGTGCTCTTAGTAGATTTTGAAAATTCAAATTGAGAGCATCTGATGAAATGCAAGACCTCATGTTTTAATTCGGGAGGAACCCTTTTTAATTGAAAGATTTGATTTCAGACCTGCTTAGGGATAGTTGACTCTCACACATTTTAAAGTGGGCTCATCCCGGTTTAGTGCTTCAGGTATTCATTCCATTGGGTCCGAGTGCAAGTTATTTAAAGTAAGAACGTGTATTTGTTCAGTGTGTTCAGAATAGTTTTCTGACGACACGCGCTGTTTTAGCTGCAGGGTTTGACTGAATTTAATAAACCTGGTACAGTGCTGGGGTTTAATACGGGAATTATGTCAGAACTTTAGCATGTAACTGCTTATTTAAACTGACCTCATTGAGGAAGAAACCCAGGAATTCCCCTCCGTCATTAACGGTGACCACACATGTCATTGCTGCATGCACACGGTAATGAGTATTAGAAAAAGGACACCGTGCTTTGCACATCTTCCACTTAACCTGCAGGTTGTCCAGATAGTAACATCAGTAACAAGCACACCTGCTTCTCGGAGTTCATCCACTTTCTATTCTGTATTGTTGTGCAAGGCTCAGGAGCTGCAGGCTACATTCCTGTTGTGCTGCAGTGGAGCTCATGCTGTTGGTTACGGTGGGCTCCTCCTGTGCTGTGGAGGCCCAGTACAGTGGTATGCGGAGTGAAGCAGAGAGGAGTTGAGAGGAGCTGGACAGACACAAGGGGGAGTGCACTGCTTGTATGGGATCCAGCTAGTTTTGCATATGATTTGCATTTTTATATTAATGCAAATTATATTAGTGCGTTTTTCAATATTAATCTTTGGCCCTCACTAATGCAGTTTTCCACTCTAGTCCTCAATGGCCATTAACAGGCCTTGTTTTTTGTACTAGAGTCTACCACCTTATTATTTATATGGGTATTGTAACCTATTAATCCACACGACAGCAAACGTGATCTTTGGAGACTGAGTGTGCTACATTGTGTTTTTAGGAAGGGTTAACTCTGATACTGAATGTGTGAGGGCTGTCTTTAGAAACATCTGTCAATGTCTTCATAGTTTACTGTTCTCTTAGTACTCGCACAAATGAGTGTCTTTGAACTTCTTGATGTAAGAGAGATGCTACATCTCTGTATAAAGACTTTATGTAGTCACTGTGTCGACCAGGCAGTAATTGCCAAAGGATTTTTGTATTAAACAGGTTAACCATGTGTGGTATTAGTTTGATTTCTCAAGTCATTGTTATGCCTATTATTGGGAAAGCGAGCCATACAGGCTTTTGCCTTGATTTGTTATTGATGTATTTATTGATCTGGGCAGCAGGCAGCAGCTTACTGTATACAGGTGTGTCTCAGGGAAGCAATGCTGTGATTGATTTACAAGAAGTTATTTGAACAGGTTGGTCCATTGAGATGCAAGCACCTCGTTCACGGCTACGCAGCAGAAAACATGGCCCCCCACAAACAGAACGCAGCCAAATAGGTAAAACAACACAGCTGTGTGAAGAAGAGCCAGGAGTCCTTCAGCACATGGATACTACCTGAACGTGTTTTATTGGGCTTGGGCTTGGGCTTGTTCAGACATGGCCGCATTAGCACAGCACAAGAGGACAACCCAATAGAAAGCATGGAATAACCCAACTGAGTGTGCAGCACAACCCAATTGAATGCTTGAGTACACAGGTCTCAATCATATATCATCTCCATGTAGTTTTTATTTTATTACATTCTCCACTGTTGTCATCTTCACCTATTGAACTAAGACTTCAGTATGTCCAGTAATCTTTATTGAACTAAGACTTCAGTATGTCCAGTAATCTTTATGGAACTAAGACTTCAGTATGTCCAGTAATCTTTATTGAACTAAGACTTCAGTATGTCCAGTAATCTTTATTGAACTAAGACTTCAGTATGTCCAGTAATCTTTATTGAACTAAGACTTCAGTATGTCCAGTAATCTTGAGATGATAAAGGGTTTTCCAAAGCAGGTAGTGAAAGTGCCATAGGCAGTGATTGCCATGTAGCCCCCATGTAATGAGGCTCTTATCACATCCAGATTTGCTGCTGGACACGTCTCTGTGTGGCCCTCTGCTTTGTTTCACACCCCACGCCGTGTCCAAAGAAAGAGAACTAACTGTTCGATTGGTTCTCTTAACTGTTTTGCAGAAAGTGCTTTTAGCAGGAAAGCCGAAAGCAAAACACAAAACAGCGTGGAGGAAACTAACAGTTCCCAGAATTCCAGTGGTGAGTGCATTCCTGCACGTCTTTGTATGTTGTGTATTGCCATCGCACTGTAGTGCAACGGCTGCCTCGCTGCCAGCTTGCATTGAACTATGAGGTTTGGAAATAGCATGTCAAATCTGATTAGCACGGTTATCATTCAAGGTTGACAAGCAAATAAAATGTCTGGGGTGTAACCCTTTTAAAATGAATGCAACTTGATCTCAAAATACAAAAAACACATTTCCTTGCTTCCTATTAAATGTAGCCATAGTGTTACATTGTAAGGATAGACAAAGGTTCAGATGTTGGTATTAGTGGAATGATTCCCAGCCACGCAGAGAACATTAAAAACCATTATCTAATAAAGAAAGCGACTCCCGTTGTGCAGTTCAAATGCAGACTGCCAGCCAGTCTGTTTAAATGCAGACTGCCAGCCAGTCTGTTTAAATGCAGACTGCCAGCCAGTCTGTTTAAATGCAGACTGCCAGCCAGTCTGTTTAAATGCAGACTGCCAGCCAGTCTGTTTAAATGCAGACTGCCAGCCAGTCTGTTTAAATGCAGACTGCCAGCCAGTCTGTTTAAATGCAGACTGCGGGCGGGTCGGTACAGAATCCAGCCAGTCTGTTTAAATGCAGAATGCCAGCCAGTCTGTTTAAATGCTCATGTCTTCCACAGGAGGAACCAGCCCCTTGATTTCCAACCCCTTTCCTCTTCTACAAAGTAAGTTGTCTCTTTAATAATGTTTGTTAAAGCAGGTGGTGTACCAGCAGCAGCCCCCTGAATTCCTTTCTAATTCACAATGCATCCAACTGCTGCCAGGTCAGCTTTCATGTAAATGTTCTTTCAGTATGTCGAGGACAGTGTCCTGGATTTAGCAGGGTGTCTTATCAGTTACAAACACATTACTCACTGTCTGCTTTTCATAGAGCTAACAAATATATTCCAGTAAAACTTACCCACTGCAATACCATCATTGCACAGGTCTCTCATTTCCCTATATATAGTGTAATGTCTCATTATGGTAAACATCTATTTTATTTTTGTAATGGTATTTATTTATTTTAAAGCTACTAATGAACCAGTTCCATGCAGATATTCCAGTGCTGCACTCTGCTTCAGGAGGGGACACAAAGAAACCCAGACACAATGAAAACACATGAATCCTTGAAAAAGCAGCCATTGACTACTGAGGCGCTACAAACGCAATGTGTGGAAACGGAAAGAATCATGTTCTCTTTAATTCAAGAAAAAACTGCTCTTTGCCTTGTAGAACCCTACACGTGTGGTGCTTGTGGGATTCAGTTCCAGTTTTACAACAACCTGCTGGAACACATGCAGTCCCATGCAGGTGAGGCTGGGCTGGGCTGGGCTGTCTAATCGTGTGTTCCTGGGAGTTTACGTCTGCCTTTGACGTCGGGAAGATTAGTAAAAACCTGTGGCAGGCATTGTAATAAAATGCTAACATTTAAAAGTGTGATGTTAAAAGATGAAGTTTAAGTGGGGGGGGGGGGGGGTTGTCCCCTTAAGAGTTGAAAATGAGGTGAGAGAATGCAAACAAACTCAAAACCTCTTAAACCTGTAGATGTTTTTTTTGTAACTCATGTACACAATACATTCATATTTGAATGATGCTGCCAGAAAACCCAAAAAGCACTTTAAAAGAAAGCTTGCTGAATGAGGAACCAGTTAGTACATAATGTATGTCATCACAGTATGTCTCATTATTTTAACCATTCTATAGACCGTCCAACTGTTGGACTGGTGTTCCTCTTCATTTATTTATTAATGTTGTAAGATCCCCACATAGCAGACTGTAAACGCATCACCACTGACTGTACTCTGTTCCTTCCTTTCTCGATACAGCGGACAATGAAAACAGTGTGGTGGTTGAGCAGCCCAAAACATCTTCCGCCCCAGCTCCAGCTCCGGCCCCTGCTCCAGCTCCAGCACCTGCTCCGGCTCCTGCTCCAGCTCCAGCACCTGCTCCTGCCCCTGCTCCAGTTACCAGTGAACAGCAATGGAAATCCCCACCCCAAAGAAACCACAACACCAACTGTAAGCTATAATCTTTATCTTGCATGTTGCAGATAAGAGCGGGGAATGACTGACAAACCTCAGAAAATATTCCATTTAAGGAAGGGGCATCACAACTGCTTACATAAAATATTCTAAAATGAGAAATGTTAATGCTAAAAAATATGGACTTGAACATACGATGTAAAAGCAGATATAGTGCTGCATATGGGTGTTTATGTTGGGCCATCCTCGTACATTTTGGTTAATTTATCACATGGCAAACCCTGGACTATATTAGGGTTTGTTTTTTTTTGGGCGGGGGAGATGTTTGGGTAAAAGCAGCATACAGTTTATTATCAAAGAACTGGGAGCAGATTATAACATAGCAGCCAAAGGCAGTATTTTATCTGTGTGTCACAAAAAATGATACCACAGAAAACATGTTACTACAGGTTTATATAAAATACATTAATCACACATGAAAAAATAAATCTGTTCTTCATTATGCCTTCCTTATACATTGTTTCTCTGTATTCTCACTCGCGTCCCGTTTTAAATTTTCTAAATTTAAGCTCCCTTGAAACTTTTCATGAGGTCTTCATACAATTTTGTTTTAATTTCTTGGTTTCTCACATAGCAATAGTCTAATCATTGTGTATTCTCTCTCTGCAGCCAACAGCACTATACCAGAGAAAGAACGGCAACAGATTGCTGAGAGACTACTGAAAGTGATGTACGCTGATCTGGGAGCAGCGAGTGTCCTGAACACAAAAGACTTCATGAAATTAGCGCAGACGCTGGTTGACGCTGGAGCGCAGTACGGCGCATTCTCCGTCACAGATGTTCTGGGTGATATGAACACGCTAGCCTTGAAGCACTTACCCAGAATGTATAACCAGGTGAAGGTGAAGGTGACCTGTGCCCTGGGCAGCAACACCAGCCTGGGGATCGGCGTCACATGCCACTCCCAGATGGTGGGTGCCGACTCCTGCTATGTGCTCACCGCGTATCAGGTGGAAGGAACCCAGAGGAAGCGCTATGTCCTGGGGGTCAAGGAGGTGGACGTGAAGGAGTGTGGCGAGCAGGTCCATCACTGGGTGCAGAACGTCCTCTCGGAGTTTGTGATGTCCGAGATCCGCACCATTTACGTGATGGACTGCAAAGTGAGCTTGGCTGCCTTCTTCAAGGCTGGGATGTGCCTGGGCTGCTCAGCCTGTGCCTTAAACTGTGTGGTGCAAAGCGCGCTGAATAAGAGAACTCTGCAGGCCCGCAGCATGCACGAGGTGATAGACCTTCTCAACGTGTGCGAGGACATGGCTGGATCTGCTGGCTTCTCTAGAGAGACATTTGGCTCCCTGGAAGAAGCACCAGCGCCACCCTGCTGGGACTCCGTCACAGAGTCCCTGCTGCTGGTGAACGAACGCTACGAGCAGATCTGTGAGTTTTACAGCCGGGCCAAGAAGATGAGCCACATCCAGAACCTGAACAAGCAGCTTCTCTGTAACCTGGCGGCTATCCTGGCCCCAGTGAAGCAGGCAGTGGTGGAGCTGAGCTGTGAACAGAAGCCCACGCTGCAGCTGGTGCTTCCCACCTACGTCAGACTGGAAAAACTTTTCACGGCCAAAGCCAACGACGTTGGTGCTGTAAGCAAGCTCTGCCACTTCTTCCTGGAGGCTCTTAAGGAGAACTTTAAAGTGGAGCGAGCACACAAAGTAGCTATGATTCTGGACCCCCAGCAGAAACTGAGGCCGGTTCCTGCTTACCAGCATGAGGAGATAATCAGCAAGGTGTGCGAGATGATTACAGAGATCCGAGAGATGAGCGGAGAGGACGTTGATATGGAGCCCAGCACCAAGAAGGCCCGGCTGGCCAGCAGCAACAGTAAAGCTCAGGGAAGTGACGAGAAGCAGGTCAAGAAAGAAGTTTACGAATATTTGGCAGAACCTCTGTTCCAAGCGACTCCGGATCTGTTCCAGTACTGGTCGTCAGTCACCCAGAAGTATCCCAGACTAGCCAGGCTGGCTTTCTGGCTGCTGTCTGTGCCGGCGGTGGGTGCAAGGAGCGAGTCTGTCAGCATGTGCGAGCAGGCGCTGTCAATGAAGAGGAGGAGACAGGTGACCCCAGAGGAAATGAATAAACTTATTTTCTTGAAGTCAAACATGCCTTGAACAGGTCACTAGGAAAAATAAAGTTTTCAAAATCAAAATAATACTAAGAGGTGCTAAATCTTAACTAAAGGCCAAGGACAAACACTCCAATAGAAATGTTTGATTTGCACCGTGCTGAATATCGGGAGAACAGCCTGCAGCCACTAGTGCAAACATGTGGATAGCTTCTAGAGGAAATGGCCAAATGGACAGAGTTCTGTATTGTACTGGTCAAACACTTTCAGCTTGGTAGGGTCACGGCTGCTGTCCTGTTTTATACAGCAAAAGAAAACAGCATCAGAAATCCTCCACACATCTGAAACATTTTAAACGCTTGGATTTATTTAGATTAAGTTGGTCAGCGTTACCCTTGTGTTTTTTTTTTTTTATCTTCTCCTGAAGTTTGTTTACGTGTTTTTATTTTATTCTTTTAATATTTCATAGTATTTTAGAACACAGTATTGTACAGCCACGAATGTCATACAATACTATTTTTGAGAACAAAGCTTGTTATAATGTTTTATATGTAAAGCCACATATATTTAACCATTTCATTCAAGTTGATAGCATTTTAATAAAAAATGGGTTTAGATGCAAACCGAGGAGTGTAAATTTCAACCTAAACTAGCTTTACTAACAAAACCTGCTTGTGTCCCGAGATCTGCCACTTGTACATAGATAATAAATCAGCCACATACCTGTTTAACACACACAGTATCTATCTAACAGTGGCGAACTCGCTGCAGTATAGAGTATAAATACAGATTGTATTAATCCATAAGCAATATTCAAATCAAAATAAGTTGCCTATTGTTGAAACATTTACACATACAGGCACCACGTGTCACAGCTGCATTTAAGCTTGCCCTTGTGTAAGTTCGTTCTCTTTTAAATATCATTGTATGTTTGGGTGGTGTTGCAAGAGCTACATCAGTATTGATAGCAGCCCTGCCTAGAGTAAGCAGGAAAGCACCGTTGGTATGTAATGCATTGTATATAGAACTATTTTTATGAGGGGAAACAGAACATATTGGATGTCAGACACTGAATGTATAGGAGGGTACGCATGTGTATGCTGTGTGAGTACTGTAGAGTCAGGGGACTATCTCTAAACAACCAGAGAACACTCATTATTACAGCTGCACCCTCGCACCGCTGCTAGAGGGTACGCATGTACATGCTGTGTGAGTACTGTAGAGTCAGGGGACTGTATCTCTAAACTACCAGCTGCTTTATTACAGCTGCTCCCTAGAGGGTCACTTTTTAAATATTTTATTTTTAAACGGGTGGTGGATGTTTTATGAAGCAATGTCCCGGAGGATTATAATTTCAAAAACAAAGGAAGTTACAACACCTTTTTTTATTTCATTTTTTTTTCTTCTAATTTACAAGGGGGCTGAAAATCAGAGTGAAGGGGATTATATACTGTATAGACCTACCCCACACCCCCAGACTGGCACTGTGCTGGTAATGGTGAAATTGATTTTCATGCCAGCGTTTCCAGTTGAAGAGAACAAAATCACTGCGCCATGATTGCATTAAAAATCCTGTTCCAACCAAACCTCTTCAAAGGGTTGTTTTTTGGACAATTCCTTGTGTGAGCTGCACAGCTCTGTGCTGGCACACACCCCTCAATGCATTCACTGGGGGGGATGTTTTTTAGCAGTTTAATATTTTGTGTTACTGTTTCAAGCTCAGGTCCTAATAACCTAAGGGGAGGTTAGCTGTTCACTTTCTCTGTCTGTTCTTCTGAGCAACTACAAAGGGAAACTAATGGCAGACAATATGATTCCAGTTCATCTAGAAATAATTAGCCAGACAAAGCCTTTGGGGAAAAACAAAACAAAACAAAAAAAACACCTATATCAGTGTTTGTATAAAAATGCATGTATTTTACCTTGCAGTGAAGCAGAACATAGTTATATCTGGTACTGTTACGTCCTGGATGTCTCAATATTTGACACATGGTAAAGGATTGCAGTATTGAACCGACATGTACATATAAGCTGCAGTTCTATTTTCATTCCAGTAGAGGGCGCTACTGTGAAACAAACTGGCATCCCTTTGCTCCTCAGAACTATTCTGTATAGTACTGCCCCTTTATACTAAACAATTGGTAAACTTGCAAGGCAGACTTTGAGCACGCTGTGTGTCTCTGTGAGAGAAGTCAAACACAAAGAAAACATGGTTTTAAATGTTCTGTACTGTTGCTTTGTAGTAAAGACATTTTAAGATGAAAAGAAACCAAATAGTCCTTTCTTGAAACAATTGAAATTGTGTGTATATAGTGTTATCTGTAGCAAACCAAGCTCCTCACTTCCTACTGCCATCACACATGTTGTGGGTTTTATAGAAATATGGGCTCTTGTCCTGAATAAATAGAAACTCAATTAACATATTTGTTTAGAACTCAATCCTATTTTTTTTTTTTTTTTGCATTCTGTCATATTAGATGCAGGCACTCCAAACCTAACCCTGATTTAAGTGTAGGATGTGTTCATCTCTAAACAGATGCTACACTTCAGGGCAGTGTTTTCTACAGGGCTTGCCAGATATTTCTTATTCCTCATATGGTTTATGAATTTAATATTTCTTACCTACCGGTCGTAGTTTTAATTTATACTTTTGTAGCAACACACTATTTTTCTAAATTACCAATGATAGCATTAAATCATGTTTCAGAATGCCTGGACCTCACAGCACTGTATTCTGTATTTAATAAACATTACCTAACATTGTATGCGCTGTATTCTGTATTTAATAAACATTACCTAACATTGGATGTGCTGTGTTAATAATAAATGAAGTGTCACTGAACAGCCTTGCTTGTCTTCTTGTGTAATGTTGGAAAGAATCACAGAAAACAGCTGTCTATAAAGACACTATGTCACAGTGTGTGTTCTGTATCATTGATCGGGCCAGTGGTCAAAAGAATGCAGCAGTTTTAACAATAACCAAAGTGAACTGTCTCTGCACCCCAGCAACTACACGTCATAACAATACCATATAGGGTTAATGTGGCTTATTTTTTCTTGTATGATCCCCACAATCAAACTGTGTACCAAGTATTTAGAAAAGATCTCAAAGCGTGTGGGAACTCTGGAAAGCAAAAAGTTACATTGCCCAATATGGCAGCCATCTTACATCGCAGTTCAAAGCAAACGGTACACTGAACACAATCAGTTGGACAAATGGTTTGAGACATTAGCTGTGGTTTGTTTCCAAAGACATAAGCTCCCCTCAAAGGTATTTGACTGCAATAGTATTTACCCATTGCCGTCACACCAGCGTTCTTCAACTGGGCATGTTCGTTTTCCATCTACTCCCCTGATAAAGCAACGATTATAAGGAGAAGAATGAGTCAAAATGAATCATTTGATCAAATCCAAAACAATTTATTAGTTATTGTTTAGACGTGTAGAAGAAAAATAACTTCTCTATTTTGTACATTATTTAAAGACAGACATTCGAGTACATGAATTAAAGTATATGATAAAAAATAAAGCGGCTGTACACCAAACTCAATTGTTCCCCTGAGAAATAAACTCTGATCCAAACCTTTTGGTAACCCACAAAGTTCGACAAAGGCCTCTTCATTTGCACACTGCTGTTTCTGCTGAACAATCGTTTGCACAGCGCATTCTTAGGGTTTGAAGCTCAGCTGCGTGAGGTGTGAGCAAACGAAAGCAGACTGGGAGTTTGATACATTGCTAAAAGTGTGATGATACAGGCAAAGCCACAGACCCAACTGACTGAATGTGTATGTGATATCACCATGTGTGCACTGTGGGGGAGAGCTACACTACCAAATACGCAGGTTACACTTCCGAACCTGACTCGAGCATCGCCTTAGCTTGTGCTGCCGATACTACACTTCTAAACCTGACTCGAGCGTCGTCTTAGCTTGTGCTGCTGATACTACACTTCCAAACCTGACTCGAGCATCGCCTTAGCTTGTGCTGCTGATGCTATACTTCCAAACCTGACTCGAGCATCGTCTTAGCTTGTGCTGCTGATACTACACTTCCAAACCTGACTCGAGCATCGCCTTAGCTTGTGCTGCTGATACTACACTTCCAAACCTGACTCGAGCATCGTCTTAGCTTGTGCTGCTGATACTACACTTCCAAACCTGACTCGAGCATCGTCTTAGCTTGTGCTGCTGATACTACACTTCCAAACCTGACTCGAGCATCGTCTTAGCTTGTGCTGCTGATACTACACTTCCAAACCTGACTCGGCATCGTCTTAGCTTGTGCTGCTGATACTACACTTCCAAACCTGACTCGAGCATCGTCTTAGCTTGTGCTGCTGATACTACACTTCCAAACCTGACTCGGCGTCGTCTTAGCTTGTGCTGCTGATACTACACTTCCAAACCTGACTCGGCGTCGTCTTAGCTTGTGCTGCTGATACTACACTTCCAAACCTGACTCGGCGTCGTCTTAGCTTGTGCTGCTGATACTACACTTCCAAACCTGACTCGAGCGTCGTCTTAGCTTGTGCTGCTGATACTACACTTCCAAACCTGACTCGGCGTCGTCTTAGCTTGTGCTGCTGATACTACACTTCCAAACCTGACTCGGCGTCGTCTTAGCTTGTGCTGCTGATACTACACTTCCAAACCTGACTCGGCGTCGTCTTAGCTTGTGCTGCTGATACTACACTTCCAAACCTGACTCGGCGTCGTCTTAGCTTGTGCTGCTGATACTACACTTCCAAACCTGACTCGAGCGTCGTCTTAGCTTGTGCTGCTGATACTACACTTCCAAACCTGACTCGGGCTTCGTCTTAGCTTGTGCTGCTGATACTACACTTCCAAACCTGACTCGAGCGTCGTCTTAGCTTGTGCTGCTGATACTACACTTCCAAACCTGACTCGAGCATCGTCTTAGCTTGTGCTGCTGATACTACACTTCCAAACCTGACTCGAGCATCGTCTTAGCTTGTGCTGCTGATACTACACTTCCAAACCTGACTCGAGCATCGTCTTAGCTTGTGCTGCTGATACTACACTTCCAAACCTGACTCGAGCGTCGTCTTAGCTTGTGCTGCTGATACTACACTTCCAAACCTGACTCGAGCATCGTCTTAGCTTGTGCTGCTGATACTACACTTCCAAACCTGACTCGAGCGTCGTCTTAGCTTGTGCTGCTGATACTACACTTCCAAACCTGACTCGAGCGTCGTCTTAGCTTGTGCTGCTGATACTACACTTCCAAACCTGACTCGAGCGTCGTCTTAGCTTGTGCTGCTGATACTACACTTCCAAACCTGACTCGAGCATCGTCTTAGCTTGTGCTGCTGATACTACACTTCCAAACCTGACTCGAGCGTCGTCTTAGCTTGTGCTGCTGATACTACACTTCCAAACCTGACTCTAGCGTCGTCTTAGCTTGTGCTGCTGATACTACACTTCCAAACCTGACTCGGGCTTCGTCTTAGCTTGTGCTGCCGATACTACACTTCCAAACCTGACTCGAGCATCGTCTTAGCTTGTGCTGCTGATACTACACTTCCAAACCTGACTCGGGCTTCGTCTTAGCTTGTGCTGCTGATACTACACTTCCAAACCTGACTCGAGCGTCGTCTTAGCTTGTGCTGCTGATACTACACTTCCAAACCTGACTCGAGCGTCGTCTTAGCTTGTGCTGATGGTACTACACTTCCAAACCTGACTCGGGCGTCGCCTTAGCTTGTGCTGATGGTACTTGCGCTTGTAGGTTTTGCATAGATGTAAATGTAAACAGACATTTGCATGAGTAACAACAGTTCAGTCTCTTCTGTCTGTGCAATGACTGCATTAACAACGTGAAGTCGCTGGGTACATGCTAGTGACCAGACCCTTGAAGAAGAAATGCAATCAGAGTTGCTTACAGACGCTGTGATGCTTTTGGATATGACCCTGAAGGTGATGTGCAGTTTTGTATTTCTTTTTGCATATGTGACACTTCAGGCTTTCTAAATCTGAAAATAAAAACAGAACACAAAAGGTCAATTAATTGTGGGTTAATGATTATTTAAAATCATTTACTGAACACTTTAGCAGCAACTATGGCAGTTATTGGAAAATCAATTTCAGAGGGTGCAGAAATTAGTTGCACACCCCCTAGTGGTAATTACAGATAAAAAATTTAAAAAAACCTCACTTCCAAAATTCTGCTTTCTAAGTGGCTGAAAAGGAAAATCTTGCTGGATTAGTTAGTAAGCATGGTAAATAATGATCAACTAATTGTTATCAGTAGCTTCTACTGCACTGTGTGTAAAACCACAGGGATGGAAACACTGGATCTGTGTTCCACTGCATAGTACTAGATCAGGACATGGCTGGAATTCCAAGCTTAAATGGAACAGTCTGTCTTCTATTACTGTGCGGATGGGACACAAACATACCATACTAGCAAATGACTACACTGTACCTGAGCCAGGCAATAACAATGCCATGGAGTAGAGTAGTCACAATCAATATGCAGTCAATTCTCATTAAAGCAACCTCGGATTAAACAAATTAGTTTGAACTATACATGTTCTACATAGTGCTCACACATCAATTCCATTTCCATGAAGCAGCGCAGGAAAAAAAGTTTAGCTGCAGATTTCAACATTCCTGTGAACACTTTGTCAATAATACAACAAACTGCGGGTGCAGGTCGTCAGCGTTTCCGATTTGCTCAATACCCTGATGTTGAGGACGTCTTGCTTTCGTGGTTTAAAAATGCCTGTGATCAGAACGGGACATGCAGGTTTCAAGCGCAGTTTATTTGCAGTGTATACTTTTTACAAGTTCACTTGCAGCTGTATGTTCAATAAAATGCACAGTACTTCTACATGTGAATTACTTTTCATTGTACTGTGATTGAAATTTAATTTCAGTGTTACTGTGACTTCAATAAAAACTGAAAGTATGCATTTGGCTTAAACTCCTAGTAATAAGAATTACTGATCTGGCATTTTTTTTGCTGGTCCCCTGAAATCCCCTTAAATGAGAGATGACTATTTGAATATTATTTAAAATGGGTTGTTGTTTTATTGATTCAATACATACTGTTCTGTATATGCATCGCATTGCTAATTTCTGATACAATCCAATCACAATGCCATCTACTTCCTCGAAAAACTATAAAACATCTGGGAGATTTCATGACAGAACTGTATGACAAAGAGGCTCTTTACCCTGAACAGATGTTTACCTTCATTTTACTAAACAGACATCTGGTGAACTCAAGCTGCTGTACACTGAAAACAGGCTTGCACTCACCACAGTGTGCCAGGAGAACGTGCTTACAAAACAGCCCACGCCGACTGAAGCCCATCTCACAGTGCGTGCATTTGAACCTGAAGCTTTGAGAGTGAACACAGGCAATGTGCCTGTCAAGGTCCTTTGGCTGCAAGAAGCTTCTCCCGCAGAGCAAACAAAGAACTCGCCTTCTTCCTAAATGAAGTTAAAACAATAAAGATGACATGGGATTTACGCTGGCCGACGTCGGCTTCATTAAAACCACATTCGAGTAGACCCTTCCAAGCATCTCCAGGGGCGCAATGCAAGGGGAAAGGCATCTCTGCTGGAGCAGCTTGGAAACATGTGCATCACTGTCACTGCCAGAGGTTACAATGAGCCAGTGAAACATATCATTGTACTGGACAACACCGCTAATGGGACCTGGCTGCAAGAATCAGAGAAAACAGCTGTGGACCAACAATAAAGCCAGCCAACCATGCTTAAATATGGTGAAGGGTGCCATTTCCAGTCCATGTAATAAAGTCGCTATTGCTGGCTTGTTACCTGGTCAGCCAGATGACTGCGCTTGGGTCTGAGGAAACCCTGAAACCCCACCCCACCCCACCCCACCCCACCCACCCCCCTCTCCCCGAGACCCGCTGTGTGCGCAGAGATCACCTAAACACTTACCTGCGTGCACCCGTTTGTGTTTCAAGAGACTGGAATATAACCTGTGTTCCTGTCCACATACCCCACAGATATACTTTCCTAGAGGAAAGAAAGTGTAGAAGGAACGGTTACCTGAAAAGCACAAAGCCCTTTAACCACAAGCTCAAATATCCAATGGCATGCACAGATTGCACAGAACACCACTGTCGTGCACAACTGTAACCTGCTACTGTGAAATAACCCAAGTCTCCAGGAGAACCATTGTCAGAAGGGAAGGCTGCAATGAGGGTGTGAAACTGGGTGTTGCATACAGTACTTCATGAGCACAGAACTTGTAGGTGTCCTAAAAGCTGGTGTTAAACACTAACTAACCCGCAGAAAATGAAGACATACTTGCACGCGGCTTTGTCTGCTGAGATCTTGCTGAACACACAGGACTCGCCACACTGCCCCCTTCAATGACTTCATCAGTACCTGTGGAGAACCACTTCATTTTAGACAGGGCTGTTGCACAGTTATCTGTGTTTAGCTGGGCTTCATAGAGAAGTTTAGAGAGGTTTCCTATACTTTACAGTTACTAAACAGGGACTTGGGAGCATGTGTGTGCATGCATTCAGGAATCTGACTGGTGACCAAATATACAGACAGTAGGAATGCCACTAGGTAGAGGCCAGCTTTGCAGCTCTTGCACAGGATTACATACAATCTCATTGCACTCCTCCCCACACAGCTATTAAACATGAGAACACAAGGGATGGGACCTTTTCATGATGATGATGTTTAACGACATGCTCACAATCATGTTCCTCCTGCATCAGTAAATGTAGCACACCCTTACCTGGGGTCTGAAGGAAATCCGCTTGAGACATCACCAGGGAGGTCACATTACTGATCTGGATCATTGACAAACCATCTAAAAATAACAAGCAGCACGTAATGCATCCTGTCAAAACGGGGCCATTCTACATGCACACTATTGCTAATTAAAAAAGAAAAGACAACAAAGACTGACCTGAATCATCAAGCTGGGAGTGTCGATTCATGTAGGTAGAATTCTCAATCACAATGTCATTAGAGCAAGGCGTGTGCACAGAACTCCCATTAAGAATGTCATTGTTGCCGGGCGTGTGCACAGAACTCCCATTAAGAATGTCATTGTTGCCGGGCGTGTGCACAGAACTCCCATTAAGAATGTCATTGTTGCCGGGCGTGTGCACAGAACTCCCATTTAGAATGTCATTGTTGCCGGGCGTGTGCACAGAACTCCCATTTAGAATGTCATTGTTGCCGGGCATTTGCGCAGAACTCCCATTGCAAGCATCACTTAAATAGATCAGCTGCTCAGAATAGCCATCATAATCTTCATTAGAAGACAGCATGTGCTCTGAATTTTCATTGGAGATTTCATCAAAACATGCAATGAGCATCGAATTCCTCTGTAAAACTGCACTGGGTTTCATCAGGCTCACTGAGTTCTCATTTCTAATCTCACTGGAAGGTGCAGTGGGGTTGGATTGTTTCCTAGGCAGCACGATTTGGATTTTCTTCTCTGTAAATAGCAAAGCAAAATAAAAACAGCACAACAGAATAAAGCACAGTAGTAAAGGTACTGTCAAACACTGCAGAGCAGTACAGGAGGTCTAAGAAAGAAGCCTTGCAAATTCAGAACATTGTGAATAGTTACTTTGTAAATATGGCATAACATTTCACTGTTATGCGGAGGAAAAACAGGTTTACAGGCGCACTTCTCCAGGCTTGGAGTTATCAATATCTTGTCTTTCACTTTGTCTAAGTGACATTAAGAATTGGATGCAGCTTCATTTTTTCAAATTGAATCCTGACAAGACTGAGGTAATGCTGGTCGGCTCCTCATATCAATTAAATAAATGTGGACATTTTAAACTGCTTGTAGACAGACTTGAGACCCAGCCTAGCACTACTCTAAAGAATCTTGGTATTATTTTTGACCAAAACTTGGCTTTTGATGAGCATATTCGTAATATTACTAAAGTTTCTTTTTACCATCTACTTAATATTGCTCATATTCACTCCTGTCTTACTCAGGCAGATGCAGAAAAGCTGATTCATGCCTTTGTTTTTTCTCGTATAGACTATTGTAATGCTTTGCTTGCTGGTGTCTCAAAAAATTATTTAAAAAAATTACAATATGTCCAAAATTCAGCGGCCTGAATTTGAACTAAAACATAAATTCACTGATCATATTACTCAAGTCTTAGCCACGCTGCACTGGCTCCCAGAGGAGTTCGGAGTGGGTTAGCGCCAAGCTATATCTGCGAGCTTCTGGTACCATATACCCCAATGTACAGACTTCGATCCTATGATTCCGGTCTAGTCAAGGTACCAATAACTAAGCGGTGATCTTTCAGGGACAGAGCCTTTTCATGCCGAGTCCCAAGGCTGTGGAACGTCCTCCCAGAGGTCATAAGGGATAATGACTCTGTAACCACTTTGAAATCTAAGTTGAAAACACATTTGTATTCAATGGCTTTTATTGTATGAACAAATGGTTATGTTTTATTGTTCAGCGCTTTGAGATACACATGAAAGGCGCTATATAAAATAAAGATTCTTATTAATACTTTTAGTTGAATGCATGAAACAGATACAGAGCTCAGTGAAATTGAGGTTCACACTGGTACTTGTTGATAGCTAGTGCAGTAGACTATTGTTAATTCAGAGCCTGGCAATCCAAACTGGCCTACAATCCGATCCACGCTGCCATCGCAATCAACTTTCAAACTTCATTTTAGAAACCCGCCTTTTCTAATCCCAGCGTTTTTTAGATTATCCCTAAACATACGTACTTTTTCTTTGCTCTTTTCTCCCGGCAGCTTTTTTCCTTTGGTTTTCAACCTCGCCTGTATGAACACAAGGGGTCGTTTTTAAAGTGAGAATTCAATGAGAGATTAAAAAAACATGCTGAAACATTTACAGAATCCAGAGATTGTATCGGGCATACCTGTGGAACACGTAGGGCTTTACAGCACTACTGAGAGCTGAATATTGGACATTGTTTTTAATAGATGGACTTCTTTTTATCAGGTTATTATTGCAAAACGGATTGTCTGCTGTTCTAATCATGTTGATCACAGGGAATCAATAAAACACTTTCAGGCTGATTTTTTTTTTTTTTTTTAGGATGAAGTGATTTTACATACAGCTCTGGCCAAAAGTTTTGCATCACCTAGAATTTTAGGATTAATAAATAATGATATGAACATAAAATGTAGATCTTTTATTTAACAGAATCTAAACAAAGAATCTACAAAATGAAATCGCAAAAGTCTAGCAGACGCCAGAACAGTAGTAGAGTATTTCAGTTAGATTTCGAAATGTCACACTTTTCAATTGATCAGTTTATGGAAAAGTACAAAGCGGTATGTAATTCAATATGTTAACGTAACATAATTCAGCAGACTTCAGCCTCCGTATCAGCCCTGTGCTGAGATGCGCTTCCCAGCAGTCCTAACAGCCAATCCGTGGCAGCCTCAGTATCAGGCCTGTGCTGAGATGCGCTTCCCAGCAGTCCTAACAGCCAATCCGTCTGCCATGCTCTAGATCATTCCCAGACATACTTACTGCTTCCTTGTTCGACTTTCTCAGCTTCCTTTGTCCTTTGGTTCCCAACGCCACCTGTATGAACAGTAAGAGTTGTGTTAAAAGGCAGAATTCAATAGAACACGTTTATATGTGCGTAAATATTTCACCAGGCTGTCAACCTGCACAGTTTACTAAATATGTTGTATTTTATTGTGATATTTAGAGTCAAACATAGGACAGGGATAGATTACCTTATTTATCGATTGATCGATAGCTATAGATATTTTTATTTTACTTAGCAAAAGACATTTAGTGTTACACAAATAAACAATAAAAAACACTTTACAACCCCCCTCTCCCCCCCCCCGACCCACAATCACCGCCTCTTACAGACACATCACCAATTCCCATCTACATCATAAGAACATAAGAACATAAGAAAGTTTACAAACGAGAGGAGGCCATTCGGCCCATCTTGTTCGTTTGGTTGTTAGTAGCTTATTGATCCCAGAATCTCATCAAGCAGCTTCTTGAAGGATCCCAGGGTGTCAGCTTCAACAACATTACTGGGGAGTTGGTTCCAGACCCTCACAATTCTTTGTGTAAAAAAGTGCCTCCTATTTTCTGTTCTGAATGCCCCTTTATCTAATCTCCATTTGTGACCCCTGGTCCTTGTTTCTTTCAGGTCAAAGAAGTCCCCTGGGTTGACATTGTCTATACCTTTTAGGATTTTGAATGTTTGAATCAGATCACCGCGTAGTCTTCTTTGTTCAAGACTGAATAGATTCAATTCTTTTAGCCTGTCTGCATACGACATGCCTTTTAAACCCGGGATAATTCTGGTTGCTCTTCATTGCACTCTTTCTAGAGCAGCAATATCCTTTTTGTAACGAGGTGACCAGAACTGAACACAATATTCTAGGTGAGGTCTTACTAATGCAATGTAGAGTTTTAACATTACTTCCCTTGATTTAAATTCAACACTTCTCACAATATAGCCAAGCATCTTGTTAGCCTTTTTTATAGCTTCCCCACATTGTCTAGATGAAGACATTTCTGAGTCAACATAAACCCCTAGGTCTTTTTCATAGTTCCCTTCTTCAATTTCACTATCTTCCATGTGATATTTATAATGCACATTTTTATTGCCCGCATGCAATACTTGCACTTTTCTCTATTAAATGTCATTTGCCATGTGTCTGCCCAATTCTGAATGCCGTCTAGATCATTTTGAATGACTTTTGCTGCTGCAACAGTGTTTGCCACTCCTCCTATTTTTGTGTCGTCTGCAAATTTAACAAGTTTGCTTACTATACCAGAATCTAATTCATTAATGTAGATTAGGAATAGCAGAGGACCTAATACTGATCCCTGTGGTACACCACTGGTTACCTCACTCCATTTTGAGGTTTCTCCTCTAATCAGTACTTTCTGTTTTCTACCTGTTAACCACTCCCTAATCCATGTGCATGCATTTCCTTGAATCCCTACTGCGTTCAGTTTGAGAATTAATCTTTTATGCGAGACTTTCTCAAAAGCTTTCTGGAAATCTAAATAAACCATGTTGTATGCTTTGCAGTTATCCATTTTCAATGTTGCATCCTCAAAAAAGTCAAGTAGGTTAGTTAGACACGATCTCCCTTTCCTAAAACCATGCTGGCTGTCTCCCAGGTTATTGTTACCAGGATCTTAACGCCATGACTCAAATATGTTTGATCGGCCCCATCTGCCTCCAGACATAGTGACAAGTCAGCTTTACATAAATAATAAAACCCTCAAGAGACTGGTATACTGTGAGAGCAATAACAATTAACACAAAGTCACTGTACCTGCGTGGCATTTCTCAATATGTCTCTGCAGTTCTGAGGGTCGGGAATACTGCTGATCACATATGTCACAACCATGTGGTCGGTACTTCTCGTGAACATACAGAATGTGGTCGTACAAATGCCCTCTGCGGGAAAAATGAGCTCCACATAGCGGGCAGCTTAAAGAACCTGTCAGAAAAAAAAGGAACAGTTCAGTACAGAGCTATAAGGTGTGACACGGGACACAATTCACAAGAATATCTAGTAATCCTGCCCCCAACCCATAGTAAAAATTACCCTCTTAATAACAATGTTCAATGCTATTAAAATGCAGGTTTATTTCAACAGTCCACTCAGATTGAAATGCTGTAAGTAAAGGCAGTACCTTGTATTGCTTGAAGTAATCTCTGTGTGTTGTTTTTTGCTGTGAAGAAAGAAGAGGACACTGTAAATACAATGTTTTTTTGATACAGGTCTATATATATATATATATATATATATATATATATATATATATATATATATATATATATATATATATATATATATATACACACATACACACATATATATATATATATATATGTGTATATATATATATATATATATATATATATATACACACACACACACACACACACATAATACATTACGGCACACACTGTCAAAAGACAGCAGTATCTTCTAAATTTTACAGAAATCTCTCCTAGAGTCTAGACCATAATGACCAGAATCTGCCATTTAAAGACTGCGTGACATCAAAATGGATCGATGGATTGTCCACTCATGACTCTCGCATTCTAACTGAAAGATGGTGCAGAGAAAGAGCAGCTTCAAAGAGAAGTGTCCGCTTCCTCCATCTTTTTACCTTTGCCTGGTAAAGCTTCCAGGGTTTAAACAGATTGGCAAACGAGTGATGTTTTCCAGGCTTTACTTTCTGAGTGCTAACCAGATCTTTAAAAAAGCAATGTTCCTAACTCTTATTAGCATGATCAACCTGATCACTGGCTTTCTTGTGGTTTAGTTTTAAACAGATACAACACTGGTGCTTCCCACTTGTGATCAGTAACAGGCAGTGTATTTGTTGCGCATGTGCAATCTGTATATACTCAATTAAAGTCATTTAAAAAATAAGCCAAGAACCAAAATAAGTAAGTATAATAAAGCTGCCGCCACTAACAAGGACATCATGCTGGCGCCCATCTCTGGGACTGTTTCTGGTTGACCAGGTTGTCTTCGTTACCTGCAGTGCGCACAGCGGCACCGCAGCTCTGTATGTAATGGGTTTGTTTAGCATCTCTGTCTCGGCTGTCAAATCAATTTTAACTGCTCAGTTCATTTCCTGGTTTCGATAAAGAGGCCCACAGGTTAGCTGTTCTACAGCCAAGCTTCTTTACTGCCCCATCCTCAGATTCTCTCTAGACAAACATGTTTTTCTGTTTCGTTATTTTTCAGCAAGACTTCCTCTGATATATTGTTACTATTCTAACCTCACATTGAACACATCTGTTTATAGGCTTTTGTGCAAATCTAGCAGAATCACAATATCCCCGAATATCCCCCGTGTTTTAGATCTTATTACTTCACCTGGCAGGCAATTCCATGCATTTAAAACTCTCAGTGTAAAAAAGTGTTCTGTTCTAAACTCTACACAGCTTCCCTCGTGATCTTCTCTCTGTGCTACATTTGAAATCGTGTCTTAGGGGTAACTTGATCTACACCATTTATGATTTTAAAGATGTTAATCATCCCCTCTTTCCCTTCTTTTTGCAAGGCTGAAGAGATTTAATTATTTTAACCTTTCTTCATAACTCATGTAATTAAGTCCTGGGATTTCAATCTAACCAAAACTTCAGTTCCATTTACACACACACAGTGTAAACAGAGCAAAACTACCACACAGTTCCTTTCATTCTCACTTAAATTGACATTTTCAAAAATGAACATTACCTGCAATTCGATGGTCTTTCTTGTGCTTTAAATAGGTATGTCTGGACCTATATATTTTTCCACATGATGGTATTTTGCACGCATAAAGCAATGACACTAAATACAAAAAAATAAATTAAAAAAGTCATATAAATGAAACTGCAAGCTGCAAATGTGATCTAATCATATCCAAGGCTGCTCATTTCACAAGACAAAGAAAGCGCACAATATAACAAAAACTATAAAGAAAGTGAGCTCTCATAAGACACACCTACATTAACAAGAAAGACTCTGTGCTTTTGTATTTCTGCAACAAAATAAAACAGGTTATAAACTTGGACTATCATTCATTATATATAATCGTCTGCTATTTAGAGTAGTTTTGAGGTTTTAAAAAAGCAATCTGTAGAGAAGCTGTGTCAGCTGCCTGCTCTTGATACTTTTTGATTGAGAAGTCAGCATTGCAGATACACACTAACCTGGCTCCTCCTCTTCCAGTTTGATTTTTTTCTGTGTAGATTCCTTGACAGCGGACACACAAAGGATAGCTGAATTTTTCAAAAATATGAAAAATAATAATCAGTTTCCTACAGATCTCCCTCATTCAGAAACAGAGCGGCACACTCTTACTGTACACGTGAAATATAAGTGAGAAAGACGCATGTTGATCCACGCTCCCATTGTTTCTAGTAACACCGTTTCACACACACTTCCATTCTCAGTTTAAAGTGGTCCGGCTGCAATGTCCCTAACAAGATACTTATTGAAGATCCAACGTAGAAACTACCTGGCTTCTCCTTGTCTCGAAGACACTGGACTGCACTGAACCGCTGGAACAACACATGGGATGTGCGGCTACCTCCTTCTTAAGTGGGGAATTAAAGAGTCTCCAAACTGTGACTGCAGTGAAGTGCAATCCATCACTCACACCACCGATCACTGCACCACACACGCTCGCGGTGAAGTGCAATCCATCACCGATCACTGCACCACACACGCTCGCGGTGAAGTGCAATCCATCACTCACACCACCGTTCACTGCACCACACACACTCGCGGTGAAGTGCAATCCATCACCGATCACTGTACCACACTCGTTCGTGGTGAAGTGCAATCCATCACTCACACCACCGATCACTGCACCACACACGCTCGCAACGAAGTGCAATCCATCACCGATCACTGCACCACACACGCTCGCAATGAAGTGCAATCCATCACTCTCACCACCGATCACTGCACCACACACGCTCTCGATGAAACGCAATCCATCACTCACACCACCGATCACTGCACCACACACCCTTGCAGTGAAGTGCAATCCATCACCGATCACTGCACCACACACGCTTGAAGTGAAGTGCAATCCATCACTCACACCACCGATCACTGCACCACACACGCTCGCAATGAAGTGCAATCCATCACCGATCACTGCACCACACACGCTCGAAGTGAAGTGCAATCCATCACCGATCACTGCACCACACACCCTCGCAGTGAAGTGCAATCCATCACCGATCACTGCACCACACACGCTTGAAGTGAAGTGCAATCCATCACTCACACCACCGATCACTGCACCACACATCCTTGCGGTGAAGTGCAATCCATCACAGATCACTGCACCACACACGCTCGCAGTGAAGTGCAATCCATCACCGATCACTGCACCACACACGCTCACGGTGAAGTGCAATCCATCACTCACACCACCGATCACTGCACCACACATGCTCGCAATGAAGTGCAATCCATCACTCACACCACCGATCACTGCACCACACACACTCGCAGTGAAGTGCAATCCATCACTCACACCACCGATCACTGCACCACACACGCTCGCAGTGAAGTGCAATCCATCACTCACACCACCGATCACTGCACCACACACACTCGCAATGAAGTGCAATCCATCACCGATCACTGCACCACACACACTCGCAGTGAAGTGCAATCCATCACTCACACCACCGATCACTGCACCACACACACTTGCAATGAAGTGCAATCCATCACTGATCACTGCACCACACACGCTCACGGTGAAGTGCAATCCATCACCGATCACTGCACCACACATGCTCGCAGTGAAGTGCAATCCATCACTCACACCACCGATCACTGCACCACACACACTCGCAATGAAGTGCAATCCATCACCGATCACTGCACCACACACGCTCACGGTGAAGTGCAATCCATCACTCACACCACCGATCACTGCACCACACACGCTCGCAATGAAGTGCAATCCATCACCGATCACTGCACCACACACGCTCGAGATGAACTGCAATCCATCACCGATCACTGCACCACACACGCTCGAGATGAACTGCAATCCATCACTCACATCACACGCTTCTGCAGGAAGTACAAATTGAATCTATCTGGCGACTCCAGACACCATCGAATGGTATGTGCTGGTTGGTCATGGGAACACATGTGTCTCTAAACATACGTCTGCTGTACTACCCCAGAGGTAATCCACAAACAGCTTGCTCTATTCTGATCCTGAGCTAATGCTCTAGCATCCCAGATATTCTCCTTGTTCCTCTTTTAATAAACTGACGGGTCAGACAGGAATTGATAGTAGTGAAAACATACAGACCAGTCAACTCTCCCTTATTTACCGGGACTCTCCCATTTTTTGGACATGCCTCCCAGACAACTCCCAGGACAGACTTTCAGAGTATTTTGCTCAAAACTCTACTGTTAAACCCTTTTAGGTCTGCAAACCTTTAATTTCTGCAAAAGTCAATTTCTTCAATTTCAGATACTAAAATCATGGATACTGTGTCATGTACATTCTGTGGTTACTGCAATCCCCGTCTGTATCTAGCAGGGTTTAGAACCCAGGGGAGCCCTGTGGCAGGAATGCATTCAGTGCGCGAGGCAAGCTCACATACTTGACCATCTACGATGGCTGTGCGTGCGATAAGCCCTCCTCATCCGGTAAAAAAAAAAAGATACCAATTTCAAGCTTGGACCACAACATATTCTCACATAGTCCTAAGCAACATTGGAGAAATGCATACTTTCTGTAAACTACGCAGGATGATTTTAATGGTGGGAGATGGGAGCAAGAATAATGTTTGTGGTAAGCACGAGAGATCACAAAAACAACAAAAAGCCAGTGGCGCTCAGAAACCTAGCGTGTCAATAACATCTTTCATTTCCAAAGGAAAAACAGAGCTCAATAAAGTTATATATGCAGAGACCTTTAAATGTTACGGCTAGTTTAGCAAATCTCTAGTAGACATGTTCCAGGATGTTCCAGGATAGGAAAGTCTAAAAAAGTCACACAAATAGTGAAAGATAAGCGTTTCTATTACAATTTCAGCATCAACAGTACTTTAGAAATTCAGAATGATTGATAATATGTGTTTAGATACAGCAATAGTTTGTTCATTTAAAACAGAATTAGTGACAATGAAATTTTACTGACAGTGGAACAGTACACTTCGCGTATAGGAACACCTCCTAAGAGAACACCCTTGATTTTTCACATTGTAAATGACCCGCCCTAAAAGAACAGGATCTTCACTTAAAGAATACCTCTTTGGTACCGCTAGCGATTCGTTCAAAACTGATACAGTTCTGTTTTGTAACCTGAGAACTCATCATCATCAAACTTAAATTCAAATGTGACTCAAATGTATTCTGATTTCCACGAGTGCACCTCATCGCTACAAAATGGCATGTAAACAAAACTGCAAATTTGGAAATTGTTCGAGCTCTTGAAAAACACCTGAATCAGACATAAATCGGCGAGCAATTTGCTGTTTCCCGTTCCGGCGAGTTGCTTCACCGTTCTGTTAAATAATTTTGCGCATGTCTTGAATATTGCTCCTGTACAGGTCTTCATAATGAATCTAGATGCTACTGCATTTTGTAATGTGTGTAGGCGTGCTGTGTTAATTTAGTTTGACAGTTAGTTTATTAACGTTAGTTTGTCTGTTACTTTATTATTATAGTTTATTAACCTACTCTTGCCTATTGCTTTTCTCTTACTTATTCTATTCATTTCATGTTGATGCACGTGCGTCATGACCAGTAATACATATTTATTGATTCATATTGTGTCTGGTGGTCGACTCCTTAGAGAACACTTTGCTTGCTTCCCGAGGGGTGTTCTAAGCCGGAGACGACTGTATTATTATTATTATTTATTTCTTAGCAGACGCCCTTATCCAGGGCGACTTACAATCGTAAGCAAATACATTTCAAGTGTTACAGTACAGGTTAGCGATAGCGTAGATTATTGAATGAATGCATCACATATATAAGTTAAAAATACATGTCCTAAATGAAAACGATGGGGAAATGTGGAATTAAGAAAGCAAGCTAGCTAACTTAGTGCTAATGTGTACGGTGTTGTGCTCTGCGTTGGAGTGATAGATAGTATTTGTCTGCTTTCACATTGTTACAGATAACCAGTATTATTGATGCACCACATATGTGCAGAGTAATGAATAACGTTGCAATACCAAGTTGTTGTGTATTTTGGCTTTATTTATTTATAATTTTTTTATAATTGACTTATTGAATTTAGAGTTTCTTGTTATGAAGTTGGTGCCATATCTCGACCTTTGATGACGAGGTCAAGTGCAGTACCAAACTCAGCCTTTAGGTTGGTTGTGTGATGAAAGTAGCTAAGCCAGCTGTCTATGCTTTGCTGTCGTGCAAAATCAACTACAGTGGACCTGTTTACAAAGTATAGGCTGTTGCCAAATCAGCCGCCTACAACTACAGTACAAAAAGAACCACGTGGACCAGGAGAGAACTGGACTGTGAAGCATGTCACGGTTGTTTTTCTGTTTGATACATTTCCTTTTTAAAAGCAATAAGATGGAGCACCGTATCACAGACTGTCATTCTCCCAAATAATAAAGTGGAATAGTTGTATGCCTTTGCCTTATGCAGCTATTTGCTTGAATTCAGACCACTAAGATTTCAGTTTACAAAAGCTCCCTTATTTTGAAAACTCAATGTTGGCAGGTATGCTTACTGTGAGGCTCAGGCTTGACCTCCAGCTGCATCCTTTTCCTTGGGGGTGATGATGTCACGCTGCTTATACTCAGCAAGGCTTGATCTTTCAAAAAACAAAGGTCAGTGAATAACAGAATGTGTTTCTGCATCTATTACTGAACTTTGTATACTGTCTACCACATGACACTTGTGCATTTTATTTAATATTTTATGGACCATGAAAACAAAAATGTTAAGCAATGCTAAAGAGTATTGCAAGATGCAGTGAGAAATTCCTAAATCTTCTGCAGAGGGTACCTTGAATAAGCCACACTTACTTGCAGGCTCTTCCTCATTCTCCAGCTTGATCTCTTCAGGGACATGTGAGGCAGGTGCAATGGGAATAATGAAAGAGTCTGTACCTTTCAAAAAAGAAACAAAGAGGACACATCAGACCTGCAAACACTGCAACACTGCTAAACAAAATGACAGTGAATACCTGAGCCAAGTCTGCATAGCTCAAAAACAGCTTCTTAAAAGTCAAGCAGCACACTGAAGCACAGGGAAGAATCGCCGGCAGCAGGAGGGATATACAAGGAGTGACTGCTTTCATGTGCAATACCAGCAAAATAGCAAGTGTTAGACAGCTAAAGGCATGCAGCTTGATACAGCAACAAGCCATGTGTGCCAGTATGGAAAGAAGATCTCTCTGTATGCAGCTTGAGCCAGTCCACCCATTTACTCTCAGATGAACTGTCACATCTGTTCACAGTAGAAGCTGGAACAGCAATGCAATAGCGTTTTATTTCCATCCCTGTCGTTTATGTACATACAAGTGGGATGACTTATCCTGACAAAAAATAAATATAAATGGCTCTTGCTGAAATGGTCACTCCAACTAAAACGTTGGGCTTACCTGTACAGGAAATGCAGAAACGCTTTTTTTTATTTTTATAAAAATATGCAAATTCAAAACGACTTCAACACTGTGACGGAGACAATAAATCAACTCGCAATAGACTCTTTGCAATGTTGAAAATGTGGGATGGTCCACTGAAGCTGTACATGCATTCTATATGCAGCATGTTCCGTACTTGCTAAAGCTAAAAGCCAGTAGCGAGGGTATACCTTTATGGCGTCGGTCAAGGTGGTTCATCAGTTGAGATGGTCGGCAGAACTTTGAACTGCAGAAATCACAAGGATACGGTCTGTACCTCTCGTGCACAAAATGAATGTGGTCCCTCAAACCACTTTTGCGGGAGAATCGAGCTCCACACTGCTGACAAGTTAAACCAGGAATCCCTTTTATAAAGAAAACAGCAAAGTATTACAAGACATCACCATCACCATTCAGAGGAACCCAGCAAGCAACAGCCGAGCCTCATTAATGCGGATTAAAAACAAAGAAGAATATTAAACCACTTAAAGAATAACTGTGGTTCTACCAAGGACCACTGTACAGCAAAGTCCACTATTTCACACGGGAACTACAAGGACATGTAAAGTAAAGGGTGCATGATGTCAGAAGATTTGTAAAGATCCTTACTGGGGCTCTTCTTGTGATTCAACCCCTTTTCACTTTGTTATTCTGCTTGTTTTTTGGATACAGCAGCTTCTCTGTGATCTACACCTGTCCCACTGCCGAGAGACAGTAGAATGGATTCATCAAGGTCTTCACGCCAAACTGCCATTAGATTTTTTATTTTTTTTTCTTCAGAAAGCAGAATAATTGTTAATGTTCAAAAAATAAATAAATAAAACGTGGTTATTTTAAGGACTTTAATCTGTCCCTAATTTTTTTTAACCCCGTTTTTTTACCAATTTGAAATGTCCAATTGCATTGTTAGGCTCAGCTCACCGCTACCACCCCCGCACTGACTCGGGAGCGGTGAAGACGAACACACACTGTGCTCCGAAGCACGTGCCGTCAGCCGGCCGCTTCTTTTCACTCTCCAGGCCCGCCATGCAGCCAACCCAGAGCTACAGCATCGGAGGACAACGCAGCTCTGGGCAGCTTACAGGCAAGCCCACAGGCAACCGGCCAGTCTACAGGGGTCGCGGGTGCGTGGTGAGCCGAGGACACCCTGACCGACCTAAGCCCTCTCCCCCCGGGCGGCGCTCGGCCAATTGTGCGCGTGTGACTCAAACTCTAACCCAGAGATTTCATATGTAAAGAAAGTCACTGCAGCTGTCAACAGCCAATGACACCCAAAGCCTGAAGAGCCCTTCAAAGAGCATCCACTAAAATGGTCAGTTTAGCTGTAAATAGCATCTTTATATTAAAAAAAGGGATACACACCAGGGGACGACAGCTTCTGCACAATCATCTTCTCTGCTGCTGTGCTGGGGCTCCGAGTCTCTTCAATGGATGCTTCCACTTTCACATCTAGAAGACGGAAATAGCATTCATTTTGCTGTAGAGGCTTCACCTCACAAATCGTCCTGCCTGATAGCTCAGACTATGCACTCTACCGTCAAACAAGCACAGCACAGAATATCATAGGGGATAAACACAAATAACAACATCAAAGAAAAGCCTGACAGCTGAGACTACACACTCTACCCTCAAACAAGCACAGCACAGAACATCACAGGGGAAAGGGGGTGTATTCCAATTGTTAAAACATACCGAGGCACACGAGCAAGTATTGCCCCAGTACATGCTGGGAGGTTGGGTGTTCTTTTTTCTATTTACACATGAGAAACCAGGACTTCAAAATAGAGTACTGTATTCCTGAGGGAACAGCGTTTAATGAGGTTAGGTAGACTTCAGTGTGAGGAGCTCTGTCACTGAAGGCTAATGTTATTGATCCATGTAGTGTTGAAGCACAGTAGGATATGGGCTCAGAAACACCTCATCTTAATTTTCATAATACTTCATTTCTAGCCAGTTGAACAACTGACATTGGTTCTGTAGAATGATCTGTTGCAGCTTAGATCATTATTATTAACTATGTTTACTAATCACTTCTTCTGAACCAACCTATGTATTTGGCTGGATCTGTCGTAAGCATAGGAGATAATATTGAAACACTAATAATAGGATATTAAATCAAGTAAGAAATGTAATATTATGTTACTGTATATGTTATACACCTGGGATTTGCATCATTGTAAAGCTATATTCAAATCAGTTACACATGCACCCACTCCTTATGAGTTAAAGGCCGTAGCCAACGAGTGTTCATGAACCTGAAATGTTCTTACGTGGCTTTCGTCGATACAGGCATCCACTTTTAAAAGAACTGCTCATCAAGACGGAATTCACCTTGCCTCGTGTGCCTGCATTTCACAATAAAAGAAGACACAACAAAACAAAAACATGGTTTTATCAGTTTTTAAAAACAGTGATCATTTTTAATAAATCCTTGATTGCCAAGGTTTCACGGAATTCAGAATAAATGATTCTCAAGTTATCACTCAGGAGTGACATGCAAACTGGATGACATACATTTAAAGTGCATGGAGTACATTCAAAGTGCATGGAATGCATTCAAAGTGCATGGAATAACAACATTGTTTTGGGTTTCTGTTGCAACATTTGGACCCAGTTATGAAGCAGTAAAATGTAGTTTTCTGTACAAGCTGTTACTGGCCTGTATATTTACATACCACATCTCCGGCTGGGGTACGAACCCCTCTTGGTAGTACAACCTGTTCCTTCTGGCCCCAAAGCTCCTACGTCAAAATCGGGGAGGAAAAATATAAATTCATAAAGTAACAGAACTGTAAATGGAACCTGATCCTTAATGCTCAGTTCTTCCATTCCATTTCCAGTTCAGCCATCAGTATTTTATTTATTTATTATTTATTAATTTTTAAAGAAGACCTTGCATCAAAAAAATTGATTATAATAATTACCTTAAAATGAGTAAAATACATGCAGAAAAATAGCAATGTGGCACGTTCAAATACCACATTTTTTTTTCACTTTTAGGCAAAATTCCGATCTTAATAACCCTTATCCTGAAAAGAATTTCCAAAGTTAAAAGTAAAAACATACCGTGATTTTCAGTTTTCACCACTGGATGGTAAACCTGCGAGTTCTGAAGCACTAGTTTCTCATTGTGACTGAGGCGATGGTTTCTGGCACGTCCTGTAAACAGATGAAAACATGTGAAGCTTAAACACTGGAAGCAAACGCGGGCTTCCTTTTCAAAGCCATTACAGAATGGTGTTAGTTAGACTGAACTACCTGTACGTCTCTCTGCACAGTCCTGCATTACCCAGTTAAACATACCTATATAAACCACATGGACTGTCAGCAAAGGCTGCTTTCTGAAAATGCTGAGTGCATAGAATTAAATACAGAAATTAAGGGCATTCATGAAACGGAAAATTACAAATAGTTAACAAAAAAAAACAAAAACAAACACAGCCCGATGCTCTCAAAACTCGCCACACAGACTCCATCCTTGCCTGATCACGTCTTGTCAGATCACACCAGATCATCCGAGACAAGCCTTTGTTTCTCTCAACAAACACCATCATTCTTTAACACTTCTGCTATGAGAATATTAGTTTCATGCTCAGGAAATCCGAACTTTCTTTTCCTGAAGGGATTGTAATCTTCCACCTCCAACTGTGGTGGAATCTGAAACAGAACGAGCCAGCACCTTTGATATGCGCGAATCGTGTTACACCACAGTAAAAAGCATGAAGCTGAACGCGTATCGCTGTTTAGACGCAACAGTAAACCTTGTATGCAAAGTATAAAACAAACAGACTCACGAGACATGATGGGGTTGTCTCCCAATACTGTGGTGCTATGCTCTTCTGCATGTTTCAAAAAACTTCGGAAATACTTGTAGGATTTTCCACAAATGTTGCACGTTGAAGCACCTGCCAAAAGAAACCATGGTTAGATTAAGACAGCAGCACACACACACACACTGACAGAGACACACACTGACACAGAGACACACACACACACGTAAGGTATAAACCACGACGGGCCGTGTGGTTCCCATGATATATACCACGTCTGGGTTGGTGATAAGGCCCGAGGCGTAAGCCAAATATATTAAAGGAAACAGGTGGAATGTCACTCGCTTTTGGCAGTCGTGTTGTAACTAATAACAAATTAAATGGAAGTTTGTCATGGAATTTAGAATGTAGTGGTGAGTAGTGATTTATTCAGTGTGAAGCAGCTCATTAGTATGCAAGCCATTGTATATGCTATGTAACAAACAAGAACCAAAAAAGTGTTTTCCCCTTCATTTTACAAAGCCAAATAGACTCACAAAGATAAGTGGTTGAAAATGAAAGCAACACTTTCATTGTCTCGGCACTAGCAGTGAATATTCTCTCTCTCTCTTCACCAATCGCACGCAAGTTCAATCAACAGGCTTATCTGCAGCGTCTTTGTGATTTGTATTGAAATGGCACTTGAATTGGTTTAGCACTAAACTTTCAGCAGCTAAAACAGAACAGACAACACACCGTGGCCTTTCTTCTCTGTTTTAAACATTAACAGTCAAGCCAAAAGAAATGCAATCTGGGTCACATGTGTGCGACCTGCTCAATAACTTGAGATCATGCTTGTGTTTCCTCTTCCACAAAACAGAGGCATGCATCTTAACAGAACCTGATGAAGCTATTCCGATCCACTGCACTAACAACACGTCTTTTAACACTAAGCCAATAAATATCAGGTGTGTCGCAAAGGGGTCTTGCTGTATATTGAAACGGTTGTGTTTCAAACTCATTGCTAATGACAACGTCCACTAACGCTAACTGACTGCATTTTCACATGCATTAGCAATGAGTTTGAACGAAAAACAAAAAACACAACCAATTCAATATACGATGAGACACACCTGAGATTTATTGGCGGCACCCAATTTGGAAAACACTGGCTTACAGTATACCAAAAAAAGCAAATTAAAAACTAAGTTCATATTTTTAATGGCTCACTTTGGCTACCTTCCGATTACATGCAAGCTAATATTTCCAAACTGTCAATTACATGCAAGTAAATATATGGATAACAAACATAAGCTGGCATTATGAAACACTTAGAGTAAACAGCATGCTGTTAGTATTAATAATAGCTATAACTTACATTGCAGCAGTACTAAAACTTGTATTTCTCACTAATGTATTCATATAATCACTACAAGTTAGCACAGCACTCTCCTCCAGGACCCCGTGGAAACACCAATCAACTGAGGCAACACTGGTGTGCAATGCATTATGGGTGATCTCAAGCAGAGAGGAGAAAGCGCAGCCCAGTAGTAATGAATTATTATTTTTTTATTATTGTGAAATTTCTCAATCATGAGTCTATGGTCTTAATAGTCTAATATATTTAATTTGAACATTGGAATCTTATTGTGTGTAGAGTGGTTGTAAAATACCCCTCCTGTCCTCCAAAGAGGGAGTTCACGACTGAAAAAGCACCAACCTGAATGAAATGAAGGTTTATTTTTAATTTGATTACGATAGGTAACTTAGATACAATAATCTTCATGCATGCCCCAGTGACATTATATATATACAACTGTAAGTCACCCTGGGTAAAGGCGTCTGCTAAGAAATAAATAAATAAATAAATAAATAAATAATAATAATAATAATAATAATAATGTAGCAAGGCAGGGAGGGGGTTAAAATCCTTCCTGCCAAAAACACGTGCAAACGTGTGTTAATTGTTTTGTTAATTATTGTGTTCATTGTTTTATTGTTTTGGCAGCTGGCCCTGCCAATTGTAAAGTGAAGCCAGCTGCCCTGTGCCTGTTCCTGTGAGTATAAAAGCCTCACAGATCTTACACTCCGGGCTGCTGTATGGGTAAGAGAAGCAGGCTGTGTGTGCTACCAAGCAGTCATGGGAAGTACTGTGTGTACTGGTTTTGTGTTGTGCGAAAACGGCTTAGCCATCCCACTTCGTAGTCAGGGCTGTTTCCTGAAAGTTTATTTAGCTCCGAAGGAGTTAGGTTTTTGTTTTTGTTTATTTTAGCATGAATAAAAGTGCATGTAAGCGCTAAAACAAAAGTTCCTGTGCCGGGTCTACGTTTTTAAAGGGGCAAACGAATGTGAGTGGAGTTTTGTTACTAATATATATATATATATATATATATATATATATATATATATATATATATATAATATAATGTTTTAATAGCTACTATGTTTCTCCAAATCTACAAGATGGTGCATGTTAATCTCAGTTGCAATCTGTGACTGACATCAAAAATATGATTTGACATGCTTGCTGTGTAAGTGAATATGTTAATTATGCTTCATCATGAACAGCAGAATAATTGCTCAATCAGGGGAATCTACACAGCAGATATACACAGATACAGGTACACTGATTTCACACTCCGCTACGGTACCTCTGGAGTTGTTTTCTTCATGATTATACAATTCATGTTCTGGAGTTCCAATGTCCTCTTTTGGTGTTCCTATAAGATAAAGTGTAAAAAAGAAATCTCTTAACAACCCATTGTTCATAGCTTTGTTACACTTCCATAGTACCAGTTATATCTGCACCACCAGCATGGATTGAATCTACCAAGGCTTAACATTGTGGCAGCAATGATGAACTCTAAAACAACCACAGCACACTCTCCAGGTAACCTGTTCATGAGCTGTCATCCAGAGCAGCAGCACACTCTCCAGGTAACGTGTTCATGTGCTGTCATCCAGAGCAGCAGCACACTCTCCAGGTAACGTGTTCATGTGCTGTCATTCAGAGCAGCAGCACAATCTCCAGGTAACCTGTTCATGTGCTGTCATCCAGAGCAGCAGCACAATCTCCAGGTAACGTGTTCATGTGCTGTCATCCAGAGCAGCAGCACAATCTCCAGGTAACCTGTTCATGTGCTGTCATCCAGAGCAGCAGCACAATCTCCAGGTAACCTGTTCATGTGCTGTCATCCAGAGCAGCAGCACACTCTCCAGGTAACCTGTTCATGTCTGTCATCCAGAGCAGCAGCACAATCTCCAGGTAACCTGTTCATGTGCTGTCATCCAGAGCAGCAGCACACTCTCCAGGTAACGTGTTCATGTGCTGTCATCCAGAGCAGCAGCACAATCTCCAGGTAACCTGTTCATGTGCTGTCATCCAGAGCAGCAGCACAATCTCCAGGTAACCTGTTCATGTGCTGTCATCCAGAGCAGCAGCACAATCTCCAGGTAACCTGTTCATGTGCTGTCATTCAGAGCAGCAGCACAATCTCCAGGTAACGTGTTCATGTGCTGTCATCCAGAGCAGCAGCACAATCTCCAGGTAACCTGTTCATGTGCTGTCATCCAGAGCAGCAGCACAATCTCCAGGTAACCTGTTCATGTGCTGTCATCCAGAGCAGCAGCACAATCTCCAGGTAACCTGTTCATGTGCTGTCATTCAGAGCAATAGCAAATATGTCAAGACTCCTGACCTTTTACAACAGTGTGAACATGACTGTTATTATTGCCATCGTTTAGGGAAGAAGCTGATTCTACAGCTGCATGTATCATCAGTGTGCATGCTAATCCGCATCATTATACTGTACCTGCAGCCGGCTCTTCTTGCACAGAGCAGAGCTGCCCATCATCTCCAACCACAAAGGCAATCACTTCGGTGGCAGGGTGGTGCGCATCCTCTGCCAGGCCATGCTGGGGATTCATGTCCTGCAGGCAGGGCTCTCACATCGGACACGGACCCCAACAAACAAGCTAAAAGACAGAGAAATTAAAACCGGTATTTTCTATTATTAAAGAGATTCAAATTAAGAGAAAGGTGCACCCCCTAAGAATATATTGTCATCTTCGATTTGTACTCAATGTCACAAGCGAACTGGCCTCTCCCTAGGTTTTAGTTTTATCTTTGGAATGCCCAGATCAATAGTATTCTGGTATCCCCATCACTAAATAAAATTGGTTTTCATTGGTGTATCATTAGAAGCAGAGTATCAAAACCAGCACCGAATGAGATCTCCCTCTCTCGCTATCAATTAGTTAAAACAAGAGATCTTACTGAGAGATTTGACTCCGGAGTACTCTCTCGCTATCAGTTAGTTAAAACAAGAGATCTTACTGAGAGATTTGACTCCGGAGTACAGATGTAAACAGAAGAAGTCAATTAAAGACAGTCTGGAACAACCATATTCAATTTAATTGCTCATGTGTATAGACACGTCTGTGCAGTTTTTTCTATAGTACTTCACCAGACACCTATTTTAACGTCGTTACAGTAGATTATGCACGAAAGTGTTCCTTTGCCAGCTGGTGGTGCAGTTATTGAACACAGAGGAAACTTTTATCAACGTTTTAGATGTATACAATCTAGTGCTTTTTACCTTTTTTTTACATGCTGCTCTTCAGTTTTCAGTCAAACGAGCTTTTACACAAATCATAACTTACGTTGGCTAACATGAACAAATACCGCTTTATTCCATTACTTGTGCAAACACTTGATTAAATGTATATTACCAGCCACCATTTATATGCACCCGGCTGTACTTACGTTGTTTTGGTTTTTACGCTTCAAACAACACAGAGAGCAGACTCTGCGTTCAAACAACTTATTTATTTGCATGCAGAGTTCTGTTGTAATAAGCAGATTATATTACTACAGGGCTTTCGAAGCAATGCTTTCCCCCTACTCATTTCGGCAGCAATAATTTTACATTTGAGTTTTATCTGCGATCTCGCGAGATGTCTCCTTCCGTTTAGGGTATGTTGGCGCATGCCCTCTAAATATATGTATCTATTGTAGTTCTTTTCTTATAGCTTCTCCCATTTCCCTATTCCTAATGAACTGTAATATACATTTCTCTTTCTGTTTGTTTTTCTCTCCCTTCTACCTTCAGAATATAATTTACTGATGCTACTTTGATTTCTGTATCAATTAAACTCCTATTTAATCTGTTTCTTTGCATTTCCTGAATGTATGTTCCACTGTTTCTTGTTCACCAATTACTACATAACCCATTCTCATGACTCCCAATTCTGTATAAATGATGATTTAACGCTGTATGTCATAACCTTAGTCAATTTACTATTAGTTTCTTCCTCCCTGTTCTTCCCTGTCCACATATGTTTGTATTGCCCTACTTCTGAGTGATTTTTGTAATGACATCTTCTCTTTCCGCTGCATTGTCTTCGCGAGATGCATTCCGGTGTCACGGGTGTTGGATCCAGCGCGCGCCTGGGTGATGTAGTCTATGGAACCACAGCTTGAACCCGACCCACGGCCTCGCTTTTCTCCATTGGTGAAAGGGAACTGGTACTTTCTGCACGGACCAGTGATTCAAAAAATCTGAACCAAAAAAAAAAAAAGTGCAAAATCAATAATGAGACTGTATATTAATTATTAATTAATGCTGCTGCTGTTTTCATTCACGTTTTGAAGTAGGCCTACATTATTGTAAGTTCCTCTTATAAAACGCCCCAACGTTACTTTTATATCAATGATTAAATAGATAATACAAATTGTTTTAGTATTATTGAAATGTACACCCTAAGAACTTTTGCGAAACCTATTAATATTCCAACCTTACATAACGTAAATAAATATAATAAAACAAAGACATAAATGGACCAAAGGATATGTGTCCGGGGGAATATGTGTGGCTGCATTATTTTATCTGGCCAGCTGAGAGATTATGCAGTTTTCAATAAGAAAGAAAAAAAAAACACATTAAACAAATGAGTGAAGTAAAAACTGCAAAAACATGTTGTTGGGTTTTTTTTTAATTTTTTTTTTATTGTGCTTAGTGACTTTAATCTAGGCATTAACCCTGCATTGGTTCAAAAGCTAAACAGGCAATAACAGCTATTGCTCTGCTGATGATAAAGACTGTTTGGATCGAAGCCATTGTGGTTTAACCAGACTGACTGCATAGTGCATTTTTAAAAAGATACATTGAGTGAAAAATCAGTGATGCTCACCTTTTCAAAACGTGCAAGTAACCTAGTAGGATGGAAGGTCAGAATCCTTCAGTAACGTAGGGGTAAGAGAGGAGGGAGGATTCAGTGCTGTGGTTATATTGCTGAAGCCAGTCAGCTGCGTGTGTGAACTCTCATTCTGATCTGTTCACACTGATCAAACTCGCTCAGGACATTCTTACATGCTAGTGTATCAGAATGTGGGTGCACAGTATATGCAGGCTTTCTGTCTGTCTGTCCATCTGTAAATCACACTTACAGTCAGTCTCGCATATATCGAGAGTGCTGCTTCACCACTTGTGTTGAAACTTCCTAAAGACATTCTTTAAGACCAGTTATTGTGTGTATCACAATCTGGATAGACTAGACTAGTCTCAAATCACAAAAACAAAAATGAGTAAAAAAAATTTTCCTAAAGGATGTGGGGGTGCTGAATCCATTTCTGCTGCCTGCCAAGCTATAACTGTCAAGACTGAGCTTTGAAAAGCAGAAAAACAAAATGTCTGCCAGAAGCAGAACTTGTAGTACTTGTAGAACTTGTAGTATTACCAACAGAACTTTGTAGTATTAGGGCAGCAGAGTGGAGTAGTGGTTAGGGCTCTGGACTCACCGGAGGGTCGTGGGTTCCATCCCAGCTGAGGGACACTGCTGCTGTACCCTTGAGCAAGGTACTTTACCTAGATTGCTCCAGTAAAAACCCAACTGTATAAATGGGTAATTTAATGTAAAAATAATGTGATATCTTGTAACGATTGTAAGTCGCCCTGGATAAGGGCATCTGCAAAGAAATAAATAATAATAATAATAATAATACCACATGATTTTATCATTATGAAACCCAATACTTCATTCTGAATAATTTGAGGTTGCAGAACCTAATTCGTTGTCAGTGTTCAGGTATAGCTATTGGTTTGTGCATCTGAAGTACTGACCAATTCAAAATGGCTACAAAAACAGAGCAAACGTTACCATTCTTAATACGTGTTTCTTGTGGTTTGTGAGTTAGGAAAGTAAATATTAAAAAAGATTTCTGTAACTACTCAAACAGGCTTAGAACAGCAGAACAGATGATGGCTGGCAAGACCTATGCCTGAGGAATGAGAGCACACAATCTGACCCTACAGGCCATGAGGAGAAAAGTTATTCCACAGCTGCTCAACTACATTGAGAACGAGAACCACAACCGAAGAAAGAGATAGAGGACAAATCGGACAGCAATGATCCTGAAGACATGCTCTCCCTGCTTGCTACCAAAGAGTTCAGAGATGTCATGGAAGCTTTTGTCGCATCCACTGACAATGCTAACTTCAAATTCTGGTGGAGCTACATGCAAATGGTAGAGATTCTTCTCCTGTTCGTTCGTGCTCAGAGAAATGGTATTTGGGAACTCCATTTGCATGCATTCCAGTCCATGCTTCCCTTCTTCATGAGGTACAATCACACAAACTATGCCCGCTGGGGAACAATCTACGTGAATGAGATGCACCAGCTTCCCCCAGAAGTGAAGGCAGAATTTGACAATGGAAATTTTGCAAAGTCTACAATGTGCCAAACGCCACCATTGTGAAGAAGGCACGTTCAATCATGTTTGTCAGATCCCATGCACTGGAGACCCTTCCACTGACAAGTGATGCCTTGTCCTTCCACATCAAATGCACACATTATCAGGCAGCAGTGTGGCATCAAGCACACATGCAATACCCAGAGCCCTCCTGAGACCATGGGGTGAAGACTGGAAGATGTTGCTTGAAAACTGAAGTAAAGACTTTACACAAGTTAAATGTCTTGTTACCTCCAAGACTTTGTTTTTTCCATATAGGGTTAAGAATATTTAGTGACAATGCAGTATTGAAGAGAACAGTTGGATTTTTATTTTTATGAGAAAGGTCTAATTTGTTAATGTAGGTTAAAGAGTTACGATACTGTAACTAGAGATATCTTCAAACGTTTGGTCATTTTTGTTAATGCTTTGTAACTAACTTTTAACTTTCCATAACTTCATTCAGCTTGAAAAAAAAATTCTAGATGAGACTGTATAACTGCATCTTTATTAATCATCAAAGGTATAATAAAGTAGCTCCCAACAAAGTACATGGCATTATCGTCTTGGAATAACGGTGCTGCTCCTCCGTGTTGGTGGCCATTTTGTCTGGGTGCAGTTTGAAGGTCAAAACTTTGTCCTGGGATTTAATAGACATGAAATTTGGATTCAGCCCCCCCCCCCAAAATCATGGGAAAAACTCTGTTGGAAAAGTTTTACCATAACAGTATTATGCAAATCTCGTCCTGTTTTCTGGTGGCCATTTTGTTTGCTTGACAGATACAGCTTAGGAGACAGCAGAAATTGATTCAGCACTCACAAATCCTTTAGGAAAAACTATCTGACAACTTTTACTCAAAAATGCCTGATGGGTGTTAGATTTTGTGAAAATCGTACTAGTTTATACATGCAGGCTGTCTGTCTGAATTTTTTAATCCAGCAGATTAGGTGATAGGAATCTTGTTTTCCCTATCACTGGGGAAAGTGTAGGAATGACATACTTGTTATACTAACTCCTTGACATCTCCTTTCATTTTCCTGTCGTGTTTCTTGACAACCTCCAATAATATTTCTACACCGCTGCCCTACAGATGAACAGGACATTGGGTTTGGTTCCCAGACTTTAAACCATTGATTTTGTATTTTTTTGTTTGTCTTTATTTCACATTTACATAGATTTTTTTACACACAGTATTAAATTGTAATGCATCAAGATACTGTAACTGCTGAAACTTTTTGTAAAAGTGAGGAAGCCAAAGCAAACGGGACATCTTTAAACAGTTTGTAAAATCCCATGATGTTTGGGCTTTTTATTTAGTATCGATGCTACAAAAGCCCCTGGGTCCTTGTTTGCCTCTGTATTGACATGCACAGCGTAACTCCCCAAAAAAGCTGTCCGATGGGAATGTGTTGCATTAAATCTTCATTGTGATGCCAAAGAAAACAACATTGTCTGAAGGAATTCCTTCAGATTCTAAGCCAGCTTCCAGGAAATACCAAATGCACCTGGAATGCAAAGTAACATTAAAGTGAACAAGAGTGATAAATATAAAAGGAAAGTTGGAGGTGATTAATCACACAACCCCAGGAGGTGAGGAAAAGCCCTCGTTTTAATGAATTCATTAAAATCGTTCCCAGTAATGAAGCACATTTAGTGTAGTCTACTGTTGCAATAAATTACAGTAATATACATTGAGATGCTATCCAGTAGTGTTTACTAAGCCCCCTGCCATGGTAGAGTACCTGGAACTACATCGCAATGCTGTGGAAATGAATAGCAGTTGGGGAGGGCACAAGCATTATAAGCAGTTCTTTTTGAATGGCAGTTTTGAATATAACAGGACTGAGACTGAGTGCAAACCTGCCAGCGACTGTGTAAGCCACTATGCAGAAGATCCAGGGGCTTCTTGAATCCATAACTGCAGAGCATCACACACACATACACTGCCTGTTACAATAACTGCATTGCTTTCTTTTTTCAGTGACTCAGTGGATAGCTGTGTGTGTTGAGTGATTTCGGATTCTCCATGTTTTAACAGTAACAGCCTTGCCAGTTCACAGCCAGGTCCTGGTGTGCAATATTCCAGTGCTGATGTTATAGTGTTGAACAAAGCGTGTCATTGTATTTAAGTTTCTTTTACAGTATGTAATGAAGTTACCTTGTATTCTACGACATGCAGCATTGCATTCCCTCAATACAATGTGCTAGTGTTGGGTTCAAGAGTTTCAGTGAATTACAAATAATGAAATGGAATGAGACTTTGTGTTACTGCAATCTGTACTTGAGTGGCGTTCACCTTTACAGCTATGAGGGTGCAATGGTTTCTTTGTCCATTAGATGGCGCTCAAGTTTAACAAATGCCTTATGTTTTCTGAAATGTTTTCTGCATGTGTCATAAAAATGTAAAAATATTTTGGTTAAGTAATAATCTACACCAAGAAGTAGCAGGCTTTAAAATTTTTCCAGCAAATCTTTATTGGGGTGATGTGTGTGTGTGTGCTTTTCAAAACACCTGCAAACTGCTATTGTGTATGAGATCTCTATAAGATAACACCACTCAAAATAACTGCATAAACTACTCTTGTTTTTGGTAATACAGAAATATATACCCTTTGTATTTATTTGTCAGTTTAAGACAATGCAAGCTATTTCATAAATTGTTTTAAAGGAATACTTTATTATTATTTATTAGCAGATGCCCTTATCCAGGGCTACTTACAATTGTTACAAGATATCACATTATTTTTTTACATACAATTACATTATTTTTTTTATACATTATTTTTACATATAATTACCCATTTATACACTTGGGTTTTTAGTGGAGCAATCTAGCAGCAGTGCCCCCCACCTGGGATCAAACCCACAACCCTCCGGGCAAGAGTCCAGAGCCCTAACCACTATTCCACACTGCTGCCCCTGTACTTTGTATCTCCAGTGTTCCCCCATTATAGCGCTATATTTGGGAGCCATAGTTACGAGAGCTGCTTGTTTGTGTTCCTCCTCATAACAAGAATGAAAGTGCTAGTAAAATAGCATAATGGGGCAAATATTGTTATTTATTTATTTCTTAGCAGACACCCTTATCCAGGGCGACTTACAGTCGTAAACAAAAATACATTTAAAGGGCTGCCTGCGGCTTCGGACATTATAGCCCCCTGTCGGTAACATAATTTTCCAATATAGCCCTCCTCTCCAGTCCATATATATCAGTGTGTGTATGTATGTATGTGTATGTGTGTATATATATATATATATATATATATATATATATATATATATATATATATATATATATATATATATATATATATATATATATATATATATATATATATATATATATATATATATATATATATATATATATATATATATATATATATATATATATATATATATATATATATATATATATATATATATATATATATATATATATATATATATATATATAGCAAAGTTCTTAAAAAGCACAGTGAAAGCTTGGCAAAGCATAGACAAGCAAAGCCCAGAGAGGTATAGTAAAGAGGTATGGTAAATGCATAGTATAACCATGGGAAAAGCATAGGAAATTTGCAGTTACTGTAGAAATGTACTTGTCAGACTGTCAAGGGCAGTACTTCCACTGGACATACAGTATTGTGGATATCTACAGAAAGACAGCTGGTATGCTGGTCATGTACATATCTGTATGAGAATTATAAATCTACAGCACACAGGGGTGGCCATGTTGCTGTGCTGCTGTTCAAGTTTCTCTTTTGGTGATTTTCAAATAATAAGTACGTTGTTCATTTTCCTATTTATCATCATTCTGGTAGCTCAGAGTAGCAGCAGCCAGGCCACCAGTTCAGCAGTTTCCAGAGCTTGTTCATTATTGATTTAGATACATATTTTGTATTTTTGCTTTCTACGTATGCATTACACTCTTTTTTTTTTCAAAAAACAAACAAACACTTGACTGTTTCACAGAAGTTCAGCTTTGGATAACCTTTTTTGAAGAGAGTTGTTTTAAAATATTTTGTTACCAGAAGCAAGAGGTTGGAAGTTGAGGGTCATAAAGCTTTCTTTATGAGAGAAGGTTGTTTGAACTGTATTAGAATATATGAAATCGAGGAAACGTGGTGGAGTGAAAACAGAAAGCAAATAATTGCAGGATCTGGGTTAAACATACTGAATGAACTGTCTTGATTACAAATCCCACACAGACAGCTCTGATGTTGTCGCATTGCATTAGCACACATTTTGTTTTCCCTCTCTTTTTTGGTGAGCAGGAAAGCCCCCATATTTGACATGAATCAGCCATAAAAATTGTAATTTCCCAACCTTTTTAAGCATAACCACTACCACATGTTTAATATGTGGTTCAACCTTTTTCCATTTAAAAAGTGGAAAGGATATGAAGTTAACTATTGCTGAACCTCGGGCTTGGGAGCCAAGAGTCTGAAATACATTTCTATGAGCTCTTGGGAGTCAGGAGTCTGTAATACATTTCTATGAGCTCTTGGGAGTCAGGAGTCTGTAATACATTTCTATGAGCTCTTGGGAGCCAAGAGTCTGAAATACATTTCTATGAGCTCTTGGGAGTCAGGAGTCTGTAATACATTTCTATGAGCTCTTGGGAGTCAGGAGTCTGTAATACATTTCTATGAGCTCTTGGGAGCCAAGAGTCTGAAATACATTTCTATGAGCTCTTGGAAGCCAAGAGTCTGAAATACATTTCTATGAGCTCTTGGGAGTCAGGAGTCTGTAATACATTTCTATGAGCTCTTGGGAGTCAGGAGTCTGTAATACATTTCTATGAGCTCTTGGGAGCCAAGAGTCTGAAATACATTTCTATGAGCTCTTGGGAGTCAGGAGTCTGTAATACATTTCTATGAGCTCTTGGAAGCCAAGAGTATGAAATACATGTCTATGAGCCCTTGGGAGTCAGGAGTCTGTAATACATTTCCATGAGCTCTTGGGAGTCAGGAGTCTGTAATACATTTCTATGAGCTCTTGGGAGTCAGGAGTCTGTAATACATTTCCATGAGCTCTTGGGAGTCAGGAGTCTGTAATACATTTCCATGAGCTCTTGGAAGCCAAGAGTATGAAATACATGTCTATGAGCCCTTGGTAGCGTCAGCAGCATTATCACTGATACGCTGGTTTTGTTTTTCCTTTTTTTTGCTGCTTCCTGGTAGCTTGTAACTTCCTGTGCTGTAGGTCAACCACACTCTGATGATCCTGTAGCTTCTGCTTCGTCTTTTTCTGGTGTGAGTAGCGCTGACAAAAAACCTGAGCTCGCTGATTGGTTTTAAATTAGCACTGGAAAAAGCTTTGGGAAAAAATTGTATTATTCATTTAATACGCGCACCACGCGCACACGCACACGCACACGCACACGCACACGCACACACACACACATAGAAACTCCATGACATTATAATTCTTAATTGTCTACAATATCAAATCAGTCATTAAAAAGGAATCTGTGAACAGCGCCTCACGGCCGGCCCAGGTGTTACTGATTCATGGCATAACAGTTCCACGCTGTACCAGCGTAAAGCAGAAACAGTCTATTGCAGCTTTGCAGTGGGGATATTTATGCACCAGGTCAGGATTATGAGGTAATTGCCATCAGTTAATTGAAACAACACGCGTGCCCTTGGAGGATTGTGCCTTTGTGAAAGTTGACACAATGAAAAGAAACTCTTGAAGTGTCACGAAACCTCTACTCCCTGCTGCTTGACAGTCAGCACATGGACAATGGAGCATGATCACACCAGCAAAAAGCACACAGCAAGTACACCTGTGCGCCACTATGTGGCAGCTGATCATTTCATGATTTAATGATGTCCGTATTTAGATCCGGTTTCTCCTATTGGTCAGCTCTAGCTATCCTTAAAGACCACGGAATCTTCCGCCAATGGAAGCAGCATTGTGCAAGTCCAACACAGGGAAAGGGTTTTTGCTTTGGGCTTCCTCAAATTGAAACTTGTTGTCTGGTTCAGGCTTTTTAAACTGATTTTCTTTTCAGTTAGGGCTGTATTTTCTTGTTATTTTCTCGCTCTGTATCTCACACACGGTGCTTTTCCCTCTCTGACTCTGAAATGCATCTGTCAGTTAGAAGATTGCAATACTGTCTAATTCTGTAGACATTTCAGTCTAAGAAGGAGGACACAGTAACAAAGACAGTGTGCAGTGTTTTGGGTTTTCAGGTCATACTAATTTGCCTGAAATGTAATCAATTTTTGTTACTAAGATGATTTCCACAGCATGATTAATGCACATGTGCATTTACATTGAGACAACAGCAAGTGCCAGAGTTATTCATAGCAAATGATGTCTAAGTGTGGTAATTAATGCATTCCCATTTAGAGTAAAGTACAGCTTTTTATTTGGATTGGAGAAGTCATTCCAACATTTTGCAGTGACTTCACTAAGTATTTAACAAAAGGTCAGTACTGTGCATTCCAGAACTAAAGCAGTGGCATTTAGACTGGCTCAATAGAGCCAGGTGACTCTAAGCTAAATACAGCAGTGCCTGTTTAAAGAATAATACCCTGTTCAAAGTAACTTAGTATTGCATGATCATTGAAAGCATGGTGGTGAATTACAATCCCGTGTTCAGCATGCATTGGTCTTCCATTAAATAGATAGTGTGAATAAGGTAGTAACATGGTAAGATGGTGAAGATATACATTTACAACCACAGAGTTCATTGAGACACAACATCTGGTTTTCAATGGCATTTTTATCAGAAACTTCGAGGTCAAACTCAAAAGAAATAAGAAGACAAATGTTCCAATGCATGCTTTTGTCAATTCATTAGAAGTCAATACTGTGATGCTATCTTCTTCATCAGCGTTGCACGGTTGTGTATCGTGTAAAGTAAACTATGTTTAAGATTGTAATCATCCAGAACTGTTGAACACTCAATGGTGCTAAGTTTAGAAATACTAAAAGAAAGTGGCTCAATTCAATGACAAACGGTTTGACTAGAAGTCTTTCTCAATGTCTTTGATGACAATTTGATTAGTTTTCTACTGTAGAGCTCTCCTCCATTCCCATGATGGGTGGGACCCCTCACTTGTGCAGAAGCTCCCAGCACAGATCAGTAACTGTGCTGCTAGAATGAGAGCTGGGGTGGGATTGTGCAGGTGCACTGATGGTACCAATGAAATATAACCCTTGTGTTTGTGACAGGCATATAGAATGTTTCCTAATTTAAGAAGACTGCATCGATGAAGTTGCTTGCTTAAAAATGTCAGGGAAATCCTACCCTCTTTCTAGCCACACCACATAATGGAGGTTTCCTATGATTGAAATCCTGAGAAAACCATCCCATACTCACATGGGGACACTAGGAAAACACGGAAAATAAGGTTCTTAGAAATATATTTAAATATCATTGCACACGAATTTGATAATGGCTACATTATCTTTAGTTTAGGGATTTAATGTACTGTGTGGCATACTAATCCTGTATGACACATGCAAGGAAGGAATGGAATTTGACTTTTTTTTTCTGGTAATTTTCTTCCAGGGAACATTTTTTGGCCTCTTCAGCCTAATATGGTATTTTATGTAATTTTGAATTTTCTTGTTGGTTGTATTTCAAGACCAAACCTCTGTCTGTTCGGCTTCTCCTGGTTTTACCTCAGGTAGTGAATCCAACTGGAGTCCTGGAGGTTTTCCAGCCCTGACAACGTAAGGGAACGGCATGCGCCAACGAGAACGAGAACGAAGTAGTATGTCAGGAGTGGAAATGTTTTGCTTGTGCCAAAAGGGCTTTACTAGGTTTAGCGCACCAGCAAGGGAGCTGCCTTCTGTTACTGATGTTAAGCTATGGAGTGATGCAGCAGAAACAAGCACAGGACTGAGAACTGTAATTCCAAACATTAATCATTGGCTAACAATGTACACCTACACTGGCAATCAGGAACAGCCAGAGGAGTAGTGAATGGAGGCATTAGACATTATTATTATTATTATTTATTTCTTAGCAGATGCCCTTATCCAGGGTGACTTACAATTGTTACAAGATATCACATTATTTTTATATACAATTACATTATTTTTTACACATTATTTTTACATACAATTACCCATTTATACAGTTGGGTTTTTACTGGAGCAATCTAGGTAAAGTACCTTGCTCAAGGGTACAGCAGCAGCAGCACCCACCAGGGATTGAACCCACAACCCTCCGGTCAAGAGTCCAGAGCCCTAACCACTACTCCACACTGCTGCCCTGCATTGCACTGACATGCAATGTAGCTGTGTCAGGTCTACCTTTATCTTAGCGTGGGAATCGTCTGCATTGTTCCCAGCGCTCTTGTTTGCCATAGATTCAATCTAGCGATGAATGACAGATTGAATATGGCAGAAATGTATGGAAGTTCATTTTCCAGATTCTGTGTTGCCTCAACCCATAACCAGACTCAACTGACTGAAGGGATAAAAGGAAGTCTCTATTCAAGCCATGCACCCTGCAGAGACTTAGAACAAATTGAGATGTATATAAAAGTGAGCAGCGAAGACCCTGAACTATCTCTCGGGAGTACTGTAGTGTCAAAATGAAGTTTCTGTAGGATACCATTAAACTACAAGACAAGAGGAAACACAACATTGGATTCAAAGTCTAACAAAGTAGTTCCCAGTTTTTTTTTTCTTTATCAAAAAGGTGCAACTTGGCAGATGTACCAAAGTGAAAAGACCCTGATAAATGGAGCCCATTGTCTTGTGCTAAATCCCAGGTTCCAACACTCCGACACTGTCACAGCCTCTTGGTATGGTATATTATAAGGAGTGCTTTGAATGTGTTGTGTAAAAAGCATTCTCTATTGCCTCTTCACTGAACTCTGAGCCCATTGGATGCACTCAGAACTCACTTTATTGTCTACTCTCAGAAGCATATTTAAAAAAAATGTAAACATGGTTGAAATAAATGCAAGTTGCATAACACTACACAAATCACACATGTACCACTTTACTCCTTAAAGAGACACAGTCCTTTAGGCCACGTTTATCAAAATGCAACTTATTCCAAATTCTGTGTTCCGTCTTTTGTTTTTATTTTTGTCTAGAAAGGCAATAATACGCCATGGAAACTTTCAGGTAACTTGGGGAGCAACTTATTGTAAGTGACAATTTCAAGCAATTTTGTGCAAAGTTTGAGAAACACAGTCAAAACATTCTTGATTTCAGCATCTTGGAGAAAAATGCTTGATGTCTTCTCCAACTAGTTTCTTCAACTGTTGCCAGAAAAAAAGGCCTTGAGATTCTGTCCCTATATAAATGACCTGGTATTCCAAGGCCTTGAGATTCTGTCCCTATATAAATGACCTGGTGTTCCAAGGCCTTGAGATTCTGTCCCTATATAAATGACCTGGTGTTCCAAGGCCTTGAGATTCTGTCCCTATATAAATGACCTGGTGTTCCAAGGCCTTGAGATTCTGTCCCTATATAAATGACCTGGTGTTCCAAGGCCTTGAGATTCTGTCCCTATATAAATGACCTGGTGTTCCAAGGCCTTGAGATTCTGTCCCTATATAAATGACCTGGTGTTCCAAGGCCTTGAGATTCTGTCCCTATATAAATGACCTGGTGTTCCAAGGCCTTGAGATTCTGTTCCTATATAAATGACCTGGTGTTCCAATGCCTTGAGATTCTGTCCCTATATAAATGACCTGGAATTCCAAGGCCTTGAGATTCTGTCCCTATATCACAAAGACACTCATCCCTTGCCACCAGTGTTGGGTGCATGTCTTAAGTGGCCATGATGTAAACGCATCTTCAGTCCATGTATTGTTGGCAATGGGATAGTTTAAAACAGTTCTTAAATTGTATAAATGTACTGGATAGCTGGGTCTGACTCACAGAGTTCCAACGATTAATAATGGGATGCGAAAGACCTTTTGGCGATTTGTTTCTTTGACTTATCACTCACTTTAAAGGCGTCCCATGTGGGAGGCATTGTGATGTATGGGTTGTTTTCAAAGATCAGCGCTTCATCTAGTTTCCTGGAGGCTGCTGTTATTTTAACTGCTGCCCTAAAACTCTTAAACCTGAAATATCACATACGCTTTCCCTTGTTTTTATTGTATTAAGATGTTACTAAGGGAACACTGAATATTAGATTAAAAAGTGGATATTACTATAGGTCCAGTGGTTTAAAACAAAGAGTATACTCTCAAGAGGTGTTGATGTTGAACCTTGCATATCAGAAAATTCAAAGTTACACTTGAGGAACTCAACCATGCTGCATACAAACCACCAATCTTAGACCACCTCAGCTCAATGCTGTGTAAGCTGTGCAACATGCAGACACATACATGCAGTGGGTGTGTGTCAAGACCATTCGTCTGCAATTCATCTCTGTCTGTTTTTTCATGGTTACCAGCAGACCCTTTGGTCTGATCCCAGAGGCCCTTCTGTATCTGCTTTGAGAATAACTTATCAGTTTATATGAAAAAGTAGGGTTTTATTATCATTGCCCTTGGAAATCCCACCCTGCCATGGACTCATAGGAAACCCTTCTTTTTCTCAACCCCCTCCTTGACCTTCTGACTTTCACAGCTCAGCCTGGCAGTCCTGATGTCAGTTCAAGGAGCGGTTTTGTATGATGTGGCAATGGGTTAAGACCACCAAAGAAACAGCCAGCACATACCACTCCACACGGCAATGTTCTGCTCTGTTTTATACCAGGATCACTGGGACTTATCTGCAGTGGAAACCATTGTGGTTTGGGAGGGTGACCACAGGCACTTATGATGTTTAAAACCACAAGCTGTATTATTTCCCCCCATGTTAGCCTCACAAAGAAACAAAAGTGTACAATTTTGAATTGCACTAATGCATGAAGTGTGAGCACCTTTCAAACTACAATGAAATCCAAGTTAGCATGCAGGAAGCATGGCTATTGCCTAAGGTACTCTACCACATTGCAACCCTCAACAGCTACAATAGTTTAACATGGTGGGAAGAAGACTGTAACTCATTATTTTGTCAAAGCACAGAGTGAGTAGGAAACACTCTTCCCAACCTAAAGAAAATTGGCTCTAAATGAGGAATTTAAGATCAGTCATCATCTGGTAGTAGAAATGACATATTCTTTCCCTTCCTTTCTTTTCTCAAGGGAGGTGCAATTGCTTCTCCAAAGATCAAGCAGAAATACACAGAAGAGTAGTTGATTAGACTGAGGTTGCATTACGATGCTGGTGGAAAGGTCTTAAATTACAACACAGGGTCCCAATTACAAAAAGGCAATGCTTATTTACATTGGTTTTATTCATCTGGCACTGATTAATCTTAAAGATGGCCAGGACTGACTGCAGGTACTGATGTAGATGACCAAAACCTACTTGATGGAGTCCAGTCCAATACGCTTCAGTCTCTTTGCAAATCAGCAGTCACAAAGGCCAGCACATGAAGGAAACAGACTGGGTTCCTGGGAAACACTGTTTTCTTTATTGAACGTTCTGAGGCAAGAATAAATTATGAGTGATCTTACTTTCCAGAAATGTCAGTTTATTTGTACTGAACCTGAACTGACCATTTAGTGGTTATTGCGCAAAGAGTGGAAAACCTGCATTTTAGCACGCCTAGGAATAAATTGGTCACCTTGCTTGGGTTCTGCTGCCTAATCTAGGGTTACCACCAACCCAGCAATCTGCCTTCTGTGGTCATACCTGCGGCACAGTTTGGAAATGACAGTGTATGATATCTGGATAATAAAGTGGATGCAGCTAATAAAATACCTTCAGGACTCTTACCTGACAAGAACTTGTATTAACTACTCTATACAGGTCTTAAATGTGCAGTCTCAAATGAAACATGATGTCACAAACATGTATTTGAATTCTAAAACATGACTACACATGCAACTACACTAGCCTTGCCTTCCTGGAAATCTGTTACACTTACATCTCCAAGTTCATATCATCTCAGTAGTGTCTTTAGGGTAAACCATCTTACTGGCTGTAAAGCATGTCAGTCATTAGGGGAAGCAGCTCATTGGTCACTGACAGAAAAAAAGGCCCTGAGGGGGTGGGGAACATTTTACTCTCCAGATGAAATTATCAAAAAGTGCAAGACTGCAAACAGAGATTTCTTTAACCTTCAGTGTAGTACCAGATTTGTGTTTTTAAAATGAAAATCTATGTTTGCTAAAACAAAGAAACTATAAACTACTATAAGCAAGGGACTAGGAGCTCTTAAAATAAACCAATCCCCTGGCACAGATGACATCCTCCCAATAGTATTCAAAGAAATGAAAGAAGTTATTTACAAACCGCTAACCAAGATCATGCAACAGTCTCTTGACACAGGGGTTGTACCGACAGACTGGAAAACTGCAAACGTAATACCGATCCACAAAAAGGGAGACAAAACCGAACCAGGTAACTACAGACCAATAAGCCTGACTTCTATTTTATGTAAACTTATGGAAACTGTAATAAGATCCAAAATGGAAAAATTACCTATATGGTAACAATATCCTGGGAGACGGTCAGCATGGTTTTAGGAAAGGGAGATCTCATGTCTAACTAACCTGCTTGATTTTTTTGAGGATGCAACATCAACAATGGATAATTGCAAAGCGTACGACATGGTTTATTTAGATTTCCAGAAAGCTTTTGACAAAGTCCCGCATAAAAGATTAATTCTCAAACTGAACGCAGTAGGGATTCAAGGAAATGCATGCACATGGATTAGGGAGTGGTTAACATGTAGAAAACAGAATGTACTGATTAGAGGAGAAACCTCAAAATGGAGCGAGGTAACCAGTGGAGTACCACGGGGATCAGTATTAGGTCCTCTGCTATCTACATTAATGATGTCGTATTGTGGCGGAGTGTCCCGCCCCTATTTATTATTATTTGTATTTTTGTTTGCGGCGCAGTTAAAAGCGCCGCGTCTTTTATTATTTATATTTAAAAACCCCGTGAGGATGCATGACTGATCAGCTACTGATTATGCAACTAGCTGACAGTCATGCATCCTTACCAAACGCGTGCAGACTGTGGCCGAGGGGTAATAAGATAATTAACAACTAGTTAACCCCTCGGCCAGAGTATAAGAACCGGCAGCTGTCCGTGCTGCGGAGTTGGTTGTTGGGTGCAGAGAGGAGGTACGGGGAGATAGAGAGGAGACAGAAATTAACAATTGCTAAAACGTGCTGGATTAGCCAGCACGACATTCACTTGTTTGTCTGTCTGATTTGTTTGGCCCTCGTGCCCATTTGTTTTGTTGTTTTGTTAAAATCATTTGTTTTGTTTATTTGATTTATTAATAAATATGCGGAGTGCCGTTGCACTCATCTTCCCCCTGCCTATCCATTGTTTTGGTTTCTGTACTTCCTGGTCCGTGACGTCACCACTGCGAGCCAGCCTGCCACACGTATGCAGACAAGCTAAACAAATTGAATCTATTCAGTCTTGAACAAAGAAGACTACTCGGTGATCTGATTCAAGCATTCAAAATCCTAAAAGGTATAGACAATATCGACCCAGGGGACTTTTTTGACCTGAAAAAAGAAACAAGGACCAGGGGTCACAAATGGAGATTAGATAAAGGGGCATTCAGAACAGAAAATAGGATGTACTTTTTTACACAGAGAATTGTGAGGGTCTGGAACCAACTCCCCAGTAATGTTGTTGAAGCTGACACCCTGGGATCCTTCAAGAAGCTGCTTCATGAGATTCTGGGAGCAATAAGCTACTAACAACCAAACGAGCAAGATGGGCTGAATGGCCTCCTCTCATTTGTAAACTTTCTTATGTTCTTCTTATGTTCTTATGCTTGCTGACCTCCAAGAAAAGCTTTTTATGAGCTATCCCAGTGTGTTACAAAGAGTATGTCCCAAATATCCTCTACGTATCGGGTAAAGGGCACTCGCACAGTATTTTTCATTGATGGTGTGCATCTTTTTTCCACACTGTCTATGCAAAATGTCCCTTTCAGTATTTTCAAAACATATCCTTTTATTCAGAGTGGATCTAGACTAGCACAGCCTCCACAGGCTCTCCAGAGCTCTGCTGTTCATCATCCTATTAAAACACAGATTGGAAGTGAAGGCTTAGATATAAAATGGTTGTAGGCAATAAAAGTGCACATTTAATTTCTTGTAAGCATGGGTAATACTCTGAAACACACTAAAGTGTGAGTAAAAAAGGATATCAAGAATGGCAAGCTACACACAAGAAAACACTAAAGTCTGCAATGCCGGCAGGTTTTCTCAGTTACATTCTGTTAAAAGTCAAACTCACAGACCAGCCACTGAGGCTGCAGCTTGAGCTATTTCTCTAGGTAAGCACTTCCAAGTAGTTGTGGGTGGTAAACAAAATATATATTAAAAGCGCAGCTCTACCACAGTAAAAGCACACGTCCAAAAACCTCTCTTCAGACTAATTGATCGTTACATTTTACAGCTGCAGTAATAAATCTAGTTGTACAGTTAAGGATTCAGCTTCCACACCCTATTTATCATCTGTCTTTATGATTGCCCAACAGGTTTGTCCTAAACTGCCCTTCAGAATAAACCAAAACCAAATGTTTCAAATTACATAACAATAATTACATAAGCTTGTTAACCATAGATGGTAAATTATACCATCATTAGTGAAATATACCAGGGAGTCCAGCCATTGTTTGCATCTTTAGAACAAGGTGCCTTTAAATTTGAATCTATGGATTTACTTTCTTTTATTCCCTTATTTAAATAATTGAGAAGATTTAAAGGTGCAATAAGCAAGGGGTAGATTTTAAATGGGTTGCAAAATGATTTTTAATGAATCACTGTGTCATCAGTCTTCCTCTTCTTCCTCTCCTTTCCCCCTCTGACTCAGACATTTCCTCCCAAATCTCTACCTGCCTCTCGGCCATCTCCTCCTGGATGCACTCGCATCATCTCAGGTTCAACCTCTCCAAATCAGACCTCCTTTTCTTCCTCCTCTTCCTCCCCCACTGCTAATCTCTATCTCTATTTCTCTTGAATCCACCACCCTCTCTCCCTCTTCATCCATCAAGAACCTAGTTCAGGCCCTGGTACTGTCCTGACTTGACTACTGCAACTCCCTCCTGGCTAGCCTCTCTGCCTCTGCTATCCATCCGCTCCAGCTCATCCAAAACTCTGCTGCTCGCCTTGTCTTTTCCCTTCCTCGTTTCTCCCACACTACACCGCTGCTCCGCCGTCTGCACTGGCTCCCTATCGCTGCTCGCATCCAATTCAAAACTCTTGTACTCGCCTATCGCTGTCTCGACCTTTCTGCTCCCTCCTATCTCCAGACTATCATTTCTCCCTACACCCCCTCTCGCCCCCTCCACTTCTCCACCACCAGCAGATTAGCTGTACCCCGCTCTGCTCCCCCGCTTCCAGAGCCCGCTCCTTCTCCTCCCTTGCCCCTCAGTGGTGGAACGACCCACCCACAGATATCAGGACTGTTCAGTCCCTGACCACCTTCCGGCGCCTCCTCAAGACACACCTGTTCAGATAGCATCTGTAAACCTCAACTCTCGACTATACTGGACTATATTGCACCCAATTGCACCAGTACTTGCATCAGCTTGTACTTACCTTGCCATGTTCTACTACTGCTCCTAATTATAACTACTTCCTGTATCTTGCACTCTTCACGTTTTTTTGTAATTTGCTCTTATTTAAAATCATTCTCATCCATTTATCATACTTACTATGTGCTCTTACTGGACTTTACTCAGATAAGCAAATATTTTTACTATAAGTTAACTGCTCTTAGTCGAACTCGCTCTTAAATGTAATTACTTACTGTTTTCTTTATTTTGCTCTTATTTTAATTTGAACTGATTTGCTACTGATTATATTGTACTTTATAACTGCTCTTATCTGTAATATGATATTCTGTAATGTGATATTTTACAATGTGATACTTTGTACTGTGATATTTTGTAACAATTGTAAGTCGCCCTGGATAAGATTAATTTCTGAGATTAGCTATGCTGAAGGATAGCCTATATATTTGGTAAAAGTAAAGCATAAATAAATACATTAATATAAATATTGAAATAAATGAAACAGACATGAATACAGACATTTATTTATTTATTTATTTATTTATGTATTTATCTTGATATGTATTTATTTATTTATTTATTTATTTATGTATTTATCTTGATATGTATTTATTTATTTATTTATTTATTTATGTATTTATCTTGATATGTATTTATTTATTTATTTATTTATTTATGTATTTATCTTGATATTTATTTATTTATTTATGTATTTATCTTGATATGTATTTATTTATTTATTTATTTATTTATGTATTTATCTTGATATGTATTTATTTATTTATTTATGTATTTATCTTGATATGTATTTATTTATTTATTTATTTATTTATTTATTTATGTATTTATCTTGATATGTATTTATTTATTTATTTATTTATGTATTTATCTTGATATGTATTTATTTATTTATTTATTTATTTATGTATTTATCTTGATATGTATTTATTTATTTATTTATTTATGTATGTATTTATCTTGATATGTATTTATTTATTTATTTATTTATGTATGTATTTATCTTGATATGTATTTATTTATTTATTTATTTATTTATGTATTTATCTTGATATGTATTTATTTATTTATTTATTTATTTATGAACGCTGCCATTTAATACTGTATGAAACAAAAATAAATAAAATAAATATTCAACAATTCTTGTTCAATTGTATGTTAGTGAAGATTTTTGTACATAAAGGTCGTCATGCTTTCATATATTTTTACTTTCAAATTTTGAAATATATTGTAACGACCCGGACAATTGCTTTGTTACAGGACTTGTTATCTGTTCAGTTTGTCTCGTGTCTTTTATATATGTTACATGTATTGTAAGGGGAACGGGTCACGCTGTTAGCATGTTGTTGAAGCTGACACCCTGGGATCCTTCAAGTAGCTGCTTAATGAGATTCTGGGATCAATAAGCTACTAACAACCAAACGAGCAAGATGGGCTGAATGGCCTCCTCTCATTTGTAAACTTTCTTTTGTTCTTATGAGGAGTGAGTGAATGAGTGGGGAGCATGTGTGTTGTTGTTTATACAGGGGTTACAGAGTATTCTGAGAATTCAGCTCCGTCTCCGAGTTAGGGTTGCGGCCTGTCTGGGTTTGACTGGACAGTCTGGGAATTGGCATCTGTGTCCGGGTGGCAGCAATTAACAAGCCTGGATGCCCTAATGTCAGGTTTTTAAGTGAAACGCGTAACAAACACCAACCTTCCTATAATATTTTCTTTGCCATACCTTACCTGCTTAAACGATTTCCACTATCTTAATAGAAAAATGGGTCACGCTTTATTTTAAGGGCCGTTTTTTAGTATATTAACTGTTAACAAACATTGTTCCTCTGGTGTTTGATTGATCATCCATAGGGATCTGGTGTTTGCAGTTTTAGCTGGCCTATTATATATTATTAACTAACAGTTAACAGAAAATAAATAATGTACATTAACATATTTATTTGCTGTCTGTTAACAGTTAATAAACTAAAAAAAACGCCCCTTAAAATAACACGTGACCGAAAAACTGTACTGTTTAGTACTGATGTCTACGTTCTACATATTGAATAATGCTGACAACGAACATATCCACGTGATGTAAACAATCCAAGTGAGGGGGTGCAGTCACGTGATCCCAGCAACATACTGGCGGTATTTGCAACCACAGAGCACACTTCTTACCTGTGACAGGAATTAGAAATATATCATTTATGACGTGCCAGGTACTTGAAATTTGTGACCCCTACAGTGCACCACCGGTGAGCGAGCACACCTTGATGTGATTTGACCAAGTTTATTTTTTCCTTTTAAGAAAAAGTATTTATCGGTACATTTTGCCAATTAAGAAAAAAATACATTTTCAATAGTTTGTTACAAAGTACAGTACTAATATGAATTATGTACAGTATTTCTATGTTGTTCGTATATATAAACGTGTAACATCTTTCGTTAAATAGACTCACGATCAAAACAATGTATACAACATATCTGGTATAAGAGTATCATAACTTTACGGGGATAAAACAAACAAACAAACAAAAAACTTTTGTTCTACGAAGCGTCAGTAACTAAAATCTGTATATTTCCAGTAAAATCAACTTCAGCGAGTGACAGCTAAACGGTTAAGCTAAGGAGACTGTACAAAAGGACTATGCTGTACAAAAAGGAGCACAGCGGGAACAATATGTAAGGTACGTGCAAAACGACTTCTGTTCGGTTTTCAAGTTGTCTAAAATTGCAGGTAGATGGATGCTGTTTGCAATTATTGTGTTTTTAAATATGTTATAAATGATGCTCTTTCCGTGATTTCATATCAGTTCAGTAAAATAATAAATGTAGCATAATGCATTCTGTTAACGGTAAAGGTATATTTTATGTAAGGACTGGGAATCACCAGCTTGCTTAATTGTGTTAAACTGTATTACAGTATAATGCAGTTTTGATAGACCAAGGCTGACTGAGAAATATGTCTGGGTTTGGTCTGTGGAAAAGGTGGCAACCCTACCCTGAGTACTACTTCCTAAACATGAACACGTTACAATATGCTAGATGAACAGATCAAGCTTATTATGATAGTTTGCAAAATTAGATGAAAACTTTCAATACAATCGGGATAATACATAATCATTTACAAAATCTTGTACATCTCGTTACTTGTTATAAAAACTGTAACTTTACTGCTATACTTGGAGGCTGTGTGGTCCAGTGGTTAAAGGGGTTTGTAAGCAGGAGGTCCCCGGTTCAAATCCCTCCTCAGCCACGGACTCATTGTGTGACCCTGAGCAAGTCACTTAACCTCCTTGTGGTCCGTCTTTCGGGTGAGACGTAGTTGTAAGTGACTCTGCAGCTGATGCATAGTTCACACACCCTAGTCTTGTATCTTGTGAAGTGCTTTGTGATGGTGGTCCACTATGAAAGGCACTGTATAAATATTATTATTATACTACTTGCAAATTTTGTGATATGGAAGTACAAACTTTGTGGTGTGAAAGCTAGGGCATCTGCAATGCAAGCTGCATTGGAAGCAGGTCTTGGGTTCAATGAAAGCTAAGATGTCTGCATTGCAAGCTGCATTGGAAGCATGTCTTGGGTTCAATGAAAGCTAGGATGTCTGCATTGCAAGCTGCATTGGAAGCAGGTCTTGGGTTCAATGAAAGCGAGGGCGTCTGCATTGCAAGCTGCATTGGAAGCATGTCTTGGGTTCAATGAAAGCTAGGGCGTCTGCATTGCAAGCTGCATTGGAAGCAGGTCTTGGGTTCAATGAAAGCGAGGGCGTCTGCATTGCAAGCTGCATTGGAAGCATGTCTTGGGTTCAATGAAAGCTAGGGCGTCTGCATTGCAAGCTGCATTGGAAGCATGTTTTGGGTTCAATGAAAGCGAGGGCGTCTGCATTGCAAGCTGCATTGGAAGCATGTCTTGGGTTCAATGAATGCTAGGGCGTCTGCATTGCAAGCTGCATTGGAAGCAGGTCTTGGGTTTGATTCCTGCACAGGGTTTATATTGCAAACTTTAAAAAAAATCAAATGTATTTTATTTATGTATTACAAACACATTTTTAATGTGAAAAAAAAATTTAGTTGATTTGGATGACGCTTTCATTGTACATACATACTTTTGCACACATAACTTAACAACATGCATTTACACTATATTGTTGATAGTTTCTATTGTATGCATTTGTGGTATACTGTTGATGAAATATGAAATTATGATTACGTTTGTATATTGCATTATGCTGAATCAATTATTATATTTATTTTAAAAAAAATACACTTTAATTTATGTGGCAGATTGCTGCTGAACATATGTAGCAGCGGGAAGGGACGCTCATTCTTTCTGATTGGGGTGGGATCAGCCAGGCAGAATACCAGAAGGAAAATAAATTAGAGCTTTACCAGGTTGTACTGGACGGCGTCGGTGACCGTCATGGCCTGGTATGCTGCCTGGGCCTCCCTGATTAAGCAGGGCCCTAACTGGCTAGCCCAGGACAATTCCCAAGGCCATAACGCGGTGGTCGCCAACCGCTCAAACGCGACCAGGTATGCCTTCGGGTCATCCTCCGTCGTCATTTTCTGTGCCCTCGCCTTCGGGGCCATCACCACGGCTCCTGGGTGGGCTTGGCGGCATGTTGATCCCAACCCTCTCGACCAGGGCCGTACACCTCTCCTCTCCCCTTCTGTCCTCTGTCTCCCGTCTCTGGTGCAGCGCTTCCAGCAGCACCGCTAGTGTAGTGGCTTCCGACTGACCGGCTTCCGACTGACCCTGGAATGAACTGCCAAACCATCCAGTCTGGAGCACACTGTTCCTGTTACACAGCGCCCTCACAGGTCGGGAGGGAGATTTAAAACCAAAATTCATTCTTTCTCTGTCACAGCAAGTTACAAGCTTACCAGAGCCATTAATCAATAAAACAAACAAACTTACTTTTTTTTTACTTCAAATATTACAAATAGTTCCCTGTTGTCATCCGGACGGCTATTGTTCAAATAGAGCTGCAGCATTCCAGCTACAATTGGTCTGACTCTGTAGTGGCACTGCCTCCCTAATGTGTTTGCTGAAAAAATCTCAAACTGCCGGTTGATCCACTTTGCATAGAGGAATGTCGGCTTTTACGGACATTTTGACAAAATCTGAAACAAGTTTCACAAGTTGTTCTTTGGCAGTTGCAAGACTGAAATGATCCAAACACAGTGGTCTGTTTCAGTGTTTTCGATGGCCGTGCTGTTTCGGCCTCATCTTGTTTACGTTTCCTTGTATTCAGTCTATGTTTAGCACTTCCTATGTATTCTACAATGGTCTGCCTACGAGTGTAACAGCACATTACCATCAACGTGAAATTCATCCTTCCCAAACTCGTTGACTCGATCTTTAGGAGTGATTGTTTTTGACATCTTTGAACAGCTCTGAATACTGAAGTAAACTGAACTTGAATACCGGAAGTAGTTTTATTGACAGGTATGTTTACCTAAATTTAAAGCAAAGTTGCCTGTGTTAATGTTTATATATTATACGTGTATTGATTTGGTTATTATCAGGGATCCTAAGAATCCATTTGTTGCGGAATAACATGGAAAAGCACGAATTTTCTAACGTGGAAAAACATGGATTATTTAATTTTACAATTGGGGAGGGGCAAGAAACACGCAAGGCTTTTTTTTTGTTTGTTATATATTTAGTCACAAATGATCTATTTACCCTTGTGACAGGGTGTTACGTCATGTGCGTGGATCACTGCTGTTTACAAAGTACAGAGAGACAACTGGGGGGTGGAGTTGAAACGCCGGCACAGGCGCGCAGGATTTATTAACACAAACAGAAAGGAAATAAAAGGTGGTCATGTGACGTTACCAGCCCTGGTAACGCACAGAGGACACATACCGCAAGCTGTACAAAAAACAAAATAAAACACAGTACAAAAACTACAAATAAAAGGTGCCCCAGAGGGCGAGCGCAAGCCTTAAAACGAGGCGTCCCGCTCCAGGAACCGGCTACACTACGTAACCCTAGCTACACATCACATGGGATCACTATCCCCTAACTAACCTACTGATGAGCCGGTATTCATACAACGACTCGTGCTGCTTCATACGGCCTTGGCTGGGCATTGCCTTCACAAGCACCGCTTGCAGTCTCAGGGTTGCGTAGCTGTCGTTCCTGCAGAGCGGACCCTCTCCTCCCGAGTATACACCGCTCCCCTCTGGCATGGCGTTGCAGTCGCCTCGAACCATCTCCCGCGGATGCTTTTGAACTGACGGACACTCGGTCAAGACCCGCCCACCTGCTGATTGAGGTCCAGCACAGCCAATCACTTGCTGCCCTTCCCCTCAACCAAGCCTAGCAGACAGCAAGTCTCAATCGAGCACCCATCTGTAAACAATAAAGTAATTAAACAAATCAACTCCAAAACGACACACAATAAACCCATTTTCCCATACAAATTATACCCTGCTACAACCCTGTATTCAATTTAAATTTAAAATGCCAAATTTCAATTATTATTATTATTATTATTATTATTTAGTCATTTAGCAGACACTGCTGCTGCAGAATCACTTACAATAGGACCTCTGTTTTACGTCTCATCCAAAGGATTTCAATTGCAATGCTGTAACTAATTCAGAAGGCCTGAAGATCAACAAGCATCTCTATTCCACTGACCATTTCCCCTGGTTTTCCAATGGAGTGCAAAGGCCAATTCATCTCTCCTTGAGGTCGTCCTGACAAGACTGTCAACTTACCAGGATTGTCCTACTCTACAGGAGTGTCTTTACTAGGTGAGATGCTGGGGACCCCAGCGTGTCATACAAGCTCTCTGTGATTCTATAGTGAGGAGTGTTCAGTCTGATATGGAATAGCAGTTTTCCAAAGGTTTACACAGTATACATGCTAATAGCATTGCACAGTGTTATAAAGCATGCACAATCACAATTAAGCAATAGAACTGATAATCAGGATTTGAAGCAGTTGTTATTTTAAATGTTAGATCTCTTATTTACAGGTGTATTTACATTTTCAGTATTCACTTTCCTTCTGCTTTGCTTTATCAAAGCTAGACATTCTATCTGAATGTTCCGTGGCCATCTACCATGTCGTAGTGCCCTGCAGTGGAGCTTCCTGATTGGTGCATGCGGTTTCGACGCAAGCTTTATGTACCGTAGATACCGTTTTAGCACACACTTCTTAAGGAACAACACGCACAGGTTTGTATTTTTTATAATGAGGGTGGCCATTAGCATGGTCCTCACCACTGTGTACCAGCAGTTCAGAAGAATGCTGTGCAGTGTCCTTGCTGTGCAAACCTGTAGACCTGTGGAAGTCCACGCACGTAGCTTCTACCACTGTAACCACAGCGACAGGCAAAGCTGCTGTTTTTTCCATGTTTTTTTTCCTTCTGAAAGAGCTGTGAGTGAAACTAGTGTGTCAGCTTAGTTGACTACCTGGCCTCTACATCCATGTTTAATAAGAACCAAATAAACCAAAGAGACTGCATCCCAAGGAGATATTGGATTAGGCTCCTTGCGATGAATGACAGCCAACATAAGCACACAGCCCACTTTGAGGTAAAAAGCCTTAAGCTTTGCTGAGTATTATTTCAAACAACTTTCTTTTCGTGTGCATCGGTTTTTAAATGAGTGGAGAATATTGGTCGCCTGCATCCAAGCACTAGTTTCAAAAAGGAAAATATTTCATTTTCAGAACATTCATATTTTTGGCCGCAGACGACTCAGATTGATAGTTTTGACATGGGCTTCTATCATGTTTAACAATGCCATGGACTATCTAAATCATATTTCTATTAACGAAAACCAGGATCTGTTTTCAATTTGTATTTCTTCCATTACTAAGGTTCAAGTTAAAACTGCAAACTGCAAATGCATTTAGAAAAATACTCTGGTTAAGTTTTAAATTACAGGGGCATTTTTTCATGCCTTCCCCAGAGGAAATATTTACAGCAAAGCATCTATGAAAATGTTGGTGAGTTGTTATGATTAGTAATGAATTAATAGCTCTGCTTGGCATCAGCTCTGGTAGTCCCTGGAGAGCATTAATAACTTTTATTTGAGATGATTTATTTGCTAATAATAAAGAAGAATGACACTGTGCCAAGCAGGGGCCCATATTGTTGGGGCTTAGACAACGTTGTCCTGCAATTGTCTGTATGTTTTATACAGATGTATTCTACAGCAATACTTTTACCACATGCATCAACATGGAATACTTATACTTCTGGGTTACAGAGATCTAAGCTATAGTCACAATTTAACCTTTTCAAACCAGAAACTTTAATGAAAAAAGAAGAAGAATATGCATCCAGGAGACAAAATACAAATTATTCTGTAATAATGAGACACCACTCTGTATCGCTCTCCACACTACAAGAAAGCATTGCGACAAAAAAGCCTAACCCCAGGGCTATAGAGTGTGAGTTATGAGTGGAGGCTGAGAGAGCTGAACCTGTCTAACCTGGAAAGAAGAGGGGCTGGTGAGGCTTCTAAAAGAGATCAACAAAGTCAACTTCAGTATGTATTTCAGACTTTGCACGGAGACCAGGACCAGGGGACACACTTAAGTTGAGCGGAGAAAGATATGGGTGATTTAGTCAATCCATGGGGCTTCCTCGGAGATGTGAAATGCTAAAACAAAACAATCCAGCTGTGACTCTCCTGCCCGCAAAAGGGAGCTAGACGAAACTTTATAATAATTTCCATTAATTATATTCACAGCAGAAGTGCCTGACCTGTGTAGCTATGAGCATATTATACCATTTTATTTTTTAAAACAAATTGTCAGAGAAAATGACAACCTCTCCTTGAGGGACATCTACAGCACGGGCTGCCCCAGCGATACCCTGTAAAAGGCCCGTTTTATTTTTCATTTTATTTTCCATGCAAACATGTTATGTTTGAATCAGAATCAACTTCTTGGGTAACTTAAACAAATGGAAACAAAATAAAGCAGCTCTGAGACTGTAGTGGCACTGGGTTTTTACTTCCCCATAGGTAGAACAGTGGCTTACTATGAAGACAACTTCTAATATTTCAAAAATATCAGCCCTTTCAATGAATCCTTGTGCTGCCAGTATCTTGTAAAGATCTTACTAAGCAAGTTCAAGGTTATGCAATGTTTTCAAAAGTTCAGAGGGTTACAGTTTAACATGCGTGAGCAGCTTTTGGCAGAGCCACTGATGCAAAGAAGCTCAGTTAATGCATGATAAATGTAAAGAAGCAAGGCTTGCAAATGAAAAGTATATGAGCAGTCTATTGGGAAATACCTGGCAAGCATAACCTATAAGAGAATTAGAGGCCAATGCCATGGGAGCTGTCTTGCATTTCCAGATAGCTGGATAGAGGCCGTCTGGCCAAAGCGTTGCTTTGTTTTTAACTTTGTTCTTTTTAAATAGTAATCACAAGGAGTGGAGATTTGATCTATTATTATGGTGTTGCCCCTTTACTTTCATGTTGGGATATTTGGGAAACTGATCCCGGAGGTAGCACCCAGTAATGAAAATACCGGGAATTATATTAGAAACCAATGGTGTGTGATATTAGTTACATGGTTTGGACTTTCCAGATATGAAATAAGGACATTTTGATTGTAAAATATGTTGCTAATTAAAGAGGTTCGAGGTCCCTCAGTTTCACCTGCACCTACGGTAGGTCATATTGTTTCCCTTTTACCTTAATCAGGTAATACTGTACTTCCTGGCTTCTCGTGCTGTCTGTCACATCACTAGAAAGCACTGCTGTGCTCCTGCTCAATACAGCAGGGAAGCTCTTGTCAGGTACCTGAGGAACAATGTCCTCAATTCAATTGATCTCAATACAGGTCCAATTTACCAGGTGCGTCTCCTTCATTCTGTAACAGTATGTTAAACGCCAGGGAAACTCAGCCATCGTTTAGATCCATTGAACCACCCATAACTATTGAACACTCAATAGTGCTGGCATTCAGAAATACTGAAGAAACTACAATTCAATGACAAACGTTTAGACTAGAGGTCTTTTTCAGTGTTTTAGCTTGTTGTAGTCAAACCGTTTGTCATGAAGTTTCTCAAGTGTCTTTTCGCTTTTCATTCATGTAAATATCTTCAGGACAGCATCACAGGTGGCACTTTTTTCCTTTTGCAATGTCATCCTGGCTTGCGCTTCTCCCTGCTTCCGATTTAGATAAGGCAATTTACAGCAACCTGCTTGAGTGGCGGACACACACATGATTGATTTCCAGTAAAGGAGATATTGGAAAAGACATCTACTGGTATTTTAGTTTCTTTTAATATTTCTACATCAATTAACTATATATGTATTAGAATAAGTCAGAAAAGCACTCTAAAAAACATTGTGCAAAATTAATGTATATAAGTACAGTAGTACTTGGTTATTATTAATATTTAATATTTCTATTGGCATATACCAATATCAAAGAGTTGAACAGAAATTCTGCCACTTATATAAGAACATAAGAACATAAGCACATAAAAAAGTTTACAAATGAGAGGAGGCCGTTCGGCCCATCTTGCTCGTTTGGTTGTTAGTAGCTTATTGATCCCAGAATCTCATGAAGCAGCTTCTTGAAGGATCCCAGGGTGTCAGCTTCAACAACATTACTGGGGAGTTGGTTCCATACCCTCACAATTCTCTGTGTAAAAAAGTGCCTCCTATTTTATGTTCTGAATGCCCCTTTATCTAATCTCCCCCTGGTCCTTGTTTCTTTTTTCAGGTCGAAAAAGTCCCCTGGGTCGACATCAATACATGTCAATACCTTTTAGAATTTTGAATGCTTGAATCAGATCAATGCTTAGTCTTCTTTGTTCAAGACTGAATAGATTCAATTATTTTAGCCTGTCTGCATACGACATGCTAGTTTTGGTCGCTCTTCTTTGCACTCTTTCTATAGCAGCAATATCCTTTTTGTAACAAGGTGACCAGAACTGAACACAATATTCTAGATGAGGTCTTAGTAATGCATTGTAAAGTTTTAACATTACTTCCCTTGATTTAAATTCAACACTTTTCACTACATATCCGAGCACCTTGTTGGCCTTTTTTTATAGCTTCCCCACATTGTCTAGATGAAGACATTTCTGAGTCAACATAAACTCCTAGGTCTTTTTCATAGATTCCTTCTTCAATTTCAGTATCTCCGATATGATATTTATAATGCACATTTTTATTGCCTGCGTGCAGTACCTTACACTTTTCTTCATTAAATATAATTTGTCTGCCCAGTTCTGAATGTTGTCTAGATAATTTTGAATGACCTTTGCTGCTGCAACGGTGTTTGCCACTCCTATTTTTGTGTCGTCTCCAAATTTAACAAGTTTGCTTACTATACCACAATCTAAATCATTAATGTAGATTAGGAATAGCAGAGGACCTAATGCTGATCCCTGTGGTACACCACTGGTTACCTCGCTCCATTTTGAGGTTTCTACTCTAATCGGTACTTTTCTTTTTTAACATTTTAACCACTCCCTAATCCATGTGCATGCATTTCCTTGAATCCCTACTGCGTTTAGTTTGAGAATTAAACTTTTATGCTGGAGTTTGTCAAAAGCTTTCTCTAAATCTAAATAAACCATGTCATATGCTTGATCATGATCTTCCTTTCCTAAAACCATGCTGACTGTCTCCCAGGATAGTGTTACCATATAGGTATAATTTTTCCATTTTCCATTTATAGTTTCCAGAAGTCAGGCTTATTGGTCTGTAGTTACCTGGTTCAGTTTTGTCTCCCTTTTTGTGGATCGGTATACGTTTGCAATTCGATCTGTACAACCCCTGTGTCAAGAGACTGCACATGATCTTGGTTAGCGGTTTGTAAATAACTTCTTTAATTTCTTTTAGTACTATTGGGAGGATCTCATCCGGCCCAGGGGATTTGTTTATTTTATGAGCTTCTAGTCTCTTTAACTCTTCTGCCTCTGTTATGCTTAAGTTATTTAAAACTGGATAGGAACAGGTCGACATGTGGGGCGTATCCTCCTTTGTAAAAACTTGTGAAAAGTAATCAATTAATATATTTGCTATTTTTTCTCTTAGTCTATGATTTTGCAGTTTGTATCTCTTAGACATTTTACCTCCTCTTTGAATGTTCTCTTGCTGTTATAATTTTGGAAAAACTTTTTGGAATTGGTTTTAGCCACCTTAGCAATGCTCATTTCTATCTCTCTTGGCCTTTCTAACTTCCTTTTTGACTTGTGTTTGCAGTTCCAAGTACTCTTTCTGTGTACTTTGTTCTTGGTCCCTTTTAAACAGTCTGTAAAGTGCCTCTTTTCGCAGAATATATATTTTTTAATGGATCTTTAAACCATTTTGGCCATTTTGTTTTAGATTTAGATTTGTCTACTTTTGGGATGTAATTGTTTTGCGCCTCTAGTACTACATTTTTTTTTAAAAAAACAGCCATTCTTTTTCCGTGGATGTTTTCTCTATTTTACTCCAATCTACTTCTGTTAGTCTCTGTTTCATACCTTCATAGTTTGCCTTTCTATAATTGGAAACCTTAGCTTTAGTCATTACTTTTTGGGTTTTAAAAAGCACTTCAAATGAGTCCATGTTGTGGTGAGTTTGCCAATGGTTCTCTGACCTCTGTTTTAGTTATTCTGTCTTCATTATTTGAAAAGACTAAATCAATGCATGCCTCCCCTCAGTGGTGGAACGACCTACCCACGGTTATCAGGACTGTTCAGTCCCTGACCACCTTCCGGCGCCTCCTCAAGACACACCTGTTCAGACATCATCTGTAAACCTCAACTCTCGACTATACTGGACTATATGGCACCCAATTGGGATGGGGTTAAATTTGTAAGGTTGGCAGGGATTGGGTTAAATTTGTCCAATTAGGTAATTGATTCTAATTGGAGAGTGGCCACATGTATATAAGGAGAAATCCTTTGTCCAGTGGAGAAGTGTGGGGTGAATGTTTGTGCTGTGATTTGTGTATTGTTTTGAAACTTTATATTATTATTTTAATCTTTGTTTTGGCCCTCATGCTGTGTTTATTGTTGTTTAATAAAGTGCGCAACCATGCTTTAAAACGGCAGTTCTTTGTCTCTGGGTCTATTTCCTGCTGGTAACCAACCTGGGCCGTGATGCTACCCTGTTACACTTGGTGTCAGAAGATGGATGTCATGGGTCCTGCTGAGTTGAGGCAAAAAAGGCACAGTGCAGCTGGCTGCCAGGATGTGCAGTCAAAAGAACCAGCTTGTGCTCCAGTCGCCCTGTCCACGCCGGCCGGGTCCCCTGACGCTGTTTCTCGGGCCCCTTGAGATGGCGGTGGAGATGACCACAGACCCACTCCTAAACAGAAGAGGAACCAGCTGGAGGTATCGAATGGACCGGTGATAAGCGACATGTGACAGGGAGGACCCTGTCACTGGTTCAACTGCGCTGCTGCTTAGTAAACAGGAAGATCCTTATTGGCTGGGGGGGGGGGGGCGTGCCCGGGGAACCTACGCCAGTTTAAGAAAGCAGCAGCACCAATGTTCGAGGCTACTGCAACACCAGGACCGCACAGACGGGCGCTGAGTGAAAGCTTTACAGTGTTTACATCGAGGAGGAGAGCGTCCACTCTGCAGGATAACTACTACAGAACCCTTCAACTGCAAGACGGTGCTTGTGAAGGCTCTGCCCAGCCAGGACTGTCAGGGAGACCCACAGTCGCCGGAGGCCAGGACTTCAGAAGCAACAGCAGTAGGTTGGTTTAGGGGATTTGATATAGAGAGGGTTTCGTAGTGCATTATGTTCCTGGAGTGGGACGTCCTCTTTTAGTGAGGCTAGCGCTCGCCTTGTGTGGCAAACTTTTATTTTCAGCTTTGTTTTGTTTTCTCTTCTTTATTAAGTCTGGTGCTAGGATTACCATGGTTGGTACCTGAGCGTCGGGCCTGTGTTATTAAATCTGTGCGGAGTGTCAACACCCACTGCTCTGTGTCTGATTCAGTATTATTTAGTGATGACCCTCTCAGATTACATCGCCCTGCTACAGCATGCACGTCAGAATGCCGTTGATACACTGTGTACATGCCACACATCTGCATTTCTAAACGATTCTATAATTTATTTCACTAGATGCATATCACTTGACATTATTATTATTATTATTATTATTATTATTATTATTATTATTATTTACTTCTTAGCAGATGCCCTTATCCAGGGTGACAATTGTTACAAGATATCACAATTGTTACAAGATATCACATTATTTTTATATACAATTACATTATTTTTTTACACATTAATTTTACATACAATTACCCATTTATACAGTTGGGTTTTACTGGAGCAATCTAAGTAAAGTACCTTGCTCAAGGGTACAGCAGCAGTGTCACCTACCTGGGATTGAACCAACGACCCTCGGTCAAGAGTCCAGAGCTCTAACCACTACTCCACACTGCTGCCCATGAATATGACAATATCCTTTTATCAGAACGATGGAGGCTATAAATTTTAATGTAACGTTATTAACCATTTTGTTCTGTCACATGTACGCTGCTATTGAAAATATTTGTTCAGGTCCATTAAGTGTCCTGGGCCTCAATGAGCTAAACAAATCAAGCTGACCTAACTAAAATAATCATAAGACTTTTATAGACCGGCCTCTTGTTTCCGTCATTCAAGACTACTGAAAGCCTTCATCGTAATCGCTGTATCATTTAGTTAATACGCTGCATTTATAATGTTGTGTGTCTCTTGAGACTTGTAAAGTTTCAGTCCCTGAAGTTTGTACCAACTATGCTGTCTCGACCCATATGTGAAAAACCATCTGCATTTACATGCAGCAGTACAAAGTAGAAACTTCGTAGAATGTCTCTGCCAATCAGATTCAGAGCAGAGAGCTCTTTATCCCACAAGTAGATGCCCTCTAAAGCTAAAATAATCTTCGGTTTTGTAATACAGTTGTAGCAATTCCCATGCTACATAATGTGGGTGTAAGTCTCACCCACCTGTCCCTTTAATTAGGGTCAGTAGCCTGGCCAGGTTAAAACTTCATTTCCCATAGTTCCTTGCAACCACCCTCTGTTCATCCTCTCTCCCCATTGGCTCATTCAGATTTCCACCCCTCCAATCTCAGAGCTCCTTAGTAGCCATCACTTGTATTAAAGCTGGCTAATCAGGCCTGAGGGGGACTTCCTTTCTCAGAGGAATCCATTAAACTACAGCATTTTCTCTACTTAAATTTCAGTGAATCCATTACCATCCTTAGATAATTCCAGTGCATCTGTTCATTTTCTTTTGTTGCTGCGCTTTGTCTAAACTGTTCTTTTTGTTTTCACTGTTACTTGTTTAAGTTTAGCTGTTTTTCTAGGTCTGTTTAGTGTTTGTTGTTTTATGTGTGACAGCCTCCATTTTTTCCTTATCCTCCTGATTTTTTCCAAACAACTGTTCACCATTCAACTCAACACTACTGGACAGTCTCAACAATTTCAACGTACTCAATGTTTTCAACCTTCTACAATCACCATCATTTCGGGACACTTTGTTGGACTGCCTTATTTGTGGGTGAGATCATTTCTTTTTTGTTTGGATTTTTCTACTTTAATTTGATACTTTGTTTCCTGTATTTTTTCTGTTACTTTGTTATTTTGTTACTTTGTATGGATTTCAATTACCCTGCTATTACTGGACTTGTTGGGCCTACCTGTCATTCTCCCATCATTGCCACAGAGACTGTTAAATGTAATTGTTTCCACAAGACACTGTTTTCATCTGTATCTATTTATTTATCTTTTGTATATCTGTGTAGGTTGTGTTTGTGAGTGTGGGTTTATTGGAGACCCTCCGGACACCATTCATTTCTACTTTGTGAAACTGTTTAGCCTTCTGTTTGTCCCTACATACTTATCTGTACCATCTTATTTCTTACCTGTTACCTGCAATTATTTGAATTCCTGTCATCATTATTCATTTAATTCAGTTGTTCATTTTTTCATTTGTTGACATTATTGTTCAGAATAATAAACCGGTTGTTCGTGAAATTGACACCTCTGACGTCCCTGCTTTTGCTGTCTGTCACTCTTGCTGACTTATTTAACTATAGGAATAGGGCCAGTAGTATCTCCTTAGGGAGGACAGTGCAACTGCTTGTCAGTTGTGCAGAGTGATCGTTACACAGTAGCAATAACATCCCTGGCAAAGGTCATTCGTTACCTGCTAGATTGTTTAAGCTTGGGTCCCTGCAGTCAATGGTACAGTAATGCCAATTGAACAATAATGCCGATACAGTCAGAACAGTCATCCACTCTGTTCTACCTCAGAGGTTAGAGGTCTATTTTAAAGATCTAAAGAGAGGTAGATCTTTAATACTGCCGTCATGAAACTCCTTACCCTGCCTATTGTGGACCTCTTTCCAGCATATCTGTATGGGTATTGTATTTAAGGATGCTAATAAGGGGGTCATTAAATCACCCTTGAGTGAAAACAGAAGCATGAATAACACACAGTATAAAGAGAGTTAAAGTGAACCCTTTCCATTCTCATGACAGGCATCCTGGATCCACTGCTTCACAATATGCCACAGCTTTCTTTTCATTTGGATGCTACCAATAGCTGTAAAGCAGCCAGTCTGTAGTGCTGAGCTAAAGCTCATCTTACAGAGATGACTGCGAGGTGTAAAACACACACCAGAGGGAAAGAAATCCTTTGAATCCTAAAAGTACAGTGGCTGGTACACAGAGAAGTTAGGGATTAAACTATTATTGCAATTCCATTACTCAATCGCTGAGCAGTCACACAGTTTTAGTCCAGCTGTCAGGTTCTCTGCCAAAGTGATTTGAGCCAATTTAAATCAGATTTGTAACATTCACATTAATCCCGGTGATACATAATATCATTTGCAACATATTGTTTTATTTTTTTTACGTTGCAGTTGTGGAAAATGCATTTGCTGAAATAAAAATGTAGATACAAGCAGAGTGAAGGTGGCACAGCAAGTTATTTCAAGAGCTTCTCATCTGTATCACATAACCACTATGCAATATTCTTAGCCTTAGAGAGGCCCAGGACTAAACGGAGGGAGGTGTTCATGTCAGGGTTTGAAGCGCGAGCGCAAAGATAGAAGTTCAATTCAGAATCTGAAATATTTCTCATACTTTACAAGAGCTACTGCTTGCACAGAGCCTCAGAACTTTCATCTGCCAGTCTGGGTGGGGTTTTAAAAGAAGTTTAAATAATAATGTTCAAATAATATCCGAAATATGATAGACACTGCTTTACAACTCCCACTCTCCTCTCCTCGATCTTCCTTGGCCCTTCAACCACAACTGTAATAAGATGCCATTTTACATCAAGAAAAAAATGTGTTTATAGAACCCTGATAATTGTGATACCATTATATTATCAATATATTACCTGAAGAGAGATCCATTCATGACTGTAAGTCGCCCTGGATAAGGGCGTCTGCTGAGAAATAAATAATAATAATAATTCACAGACCACAGTATTAGCAGACATTGCGACACAATGGATTGTGGGATTGGAGTTCTGCCACTGCTGTTCAGGGGACCTCAAATGTCAACGTTAACTTCCTACTACAGCAGCACCCTTTAGATTGACTGACTTGTTTTTCATGTATTATTACATATCAGTATTTGTGAAGGCTTTCAGTGTTTCTATGTGTTTGATATAGATCGGGACTGCTTTTGATATGAATAGGATCAAAATAAGCATTACATTTTTATTAGTTACATTCAGATCTTTCTTGCAGTGGCTAGTTCGTTTGCTGTGTGTATAGTTTGCTTCTTGCCCAAGACAGGCAACACTTGCTTGTAGTTCCTAAGGTAAGGTATGGTATGGAACATTTGATTAACAGATCTGTTTTGTAAGCTCATCGTACTGCCCCAAAGAAACTGACATGATCTCACGTTGGCTGACAGGAGTGTGATTCCTGATCCACCATGAAGTTACAGATAGCAGTGGCAACGTCACTGCAGCACAAAAATACACAACAATTGCCAAACAATACATTAGACTAGATGAAGGCATGTGCCTGGCCCTGCCTGATCCTGAGTGTTATGAATTCACTTTTTTTATGTTATGCCAATTTTTGTAAGTAGCTGGGTCTGTACTCCTTCCTATACGGCAGTGCCTAAACTAACGTTTCTAAACATCACACCTCCAGGATGATGCTGTCTCAGTGCAGCCCACTGCTCCGTGTAGTTTCTGATCAGCTGTTGGGCAGCAGTAGCGACCAAACTGCTTCCAAAACATTTAATGCAAGTTTCCTATATCGTTCCACAGCCCACTGTGCCAGGACAAAACAATAGCATCGTTCTCTTACTGCTGCACAATTAAACAGTATCGTTCCACACAAAGTTATTATCGTTAACGAAAACTAAAACTGAAACGGACAAAAACGGAAAATAAATGATTCCGTTAACGGTAATAAAAATTGAAACGAAAATGAGCTCAAAAACGAAAATAAAACTTAAATAGAAAAGTTTGAAACTAAAATGCAATAGAAATAATAATAATAATTCAGATTTTTTTTTCCAGTTTCAGTTGCAAGCTAGCTGTAATATAATGTTCTCTATTTTCATCTTAAAAGTAAAGCCCGTTTCTCATTGGGTTATTTTTTTGCATCTCTGAACACAACTAAATGCGATTGGCTGTTGTATTAGACACACTTCCTTAGCAAGTAAACGGTTGCATTTTGAGTAAGGAATTCAGTTACACGAGGTAGCTACAGAAATAATAATAATAAAAAAAAACATTCTCAGCATTTCATTTTAATATGAGTGTGCATACACCAATAACACATGCTGGACAAAAGCGAAAGCTCTGTTTGGGACTACTTTAAATATAGTAGTATCGAAGATACTAGCAAATGTCTTGTTTTAATGCTCCGTGAAGGAGACAATACCAACAGTAGGCCTACTATATGTGGAGTGGAGCTTAAAGGAAAGAATTCCACCAACCTAAAAACACATCTTAACAGCTGTCACAAAGAGGTGTTCGAAGAAGTGGCAAAAAGGGACACAAACAGAAAGCTGGCTCAAATCGGAAAAAGAAAATCTGTTCAGAGTACCTCTGTTTCATCTGGATCACAACAGACACTCACATCGTGCTTTAAAAGAGCAGAGGTGTGGGGAATTGGGTCAGTTGAATACTCAAAACGGGAAGACGCGTTGGTCAGTTTGTTTGTTGAGACTGGCCTGCCAACTAGATTATGCGAACAACCAGCCTTTAAAAAGTTCTGTGGGGTACTCGACCCGAAGTTCAAGGTCCCAGGTTCAGGCAGAGTTACCAGTCAGCTTGCGCAAAGAATGGACAGTGCAACGACACTTGTAAAACAGATGCTGCAAACAACTTGCAAAGTAACCCTATGTATTGATGGATGGAGCAAGAAAGGTCTGACAGCCTTCTACATGGGAATTTCTGCCTGCTTCTACAATACATCTGCAAAAGAAGCTCAACATGTTTTTATCAACCTACATCGAATTTCTCATCCACATACAGGAGAGGTGATTGCTAAATGTATTGAACACACACTCACTACCTGGGACATTACAGAGGAAAAGGTACTACTGATCGTCACAGATAATGGAGCCAACATTGTGAAAGCCATTAAGATACTGGTGCAAAGTGGGAAGGTTTGTGAGGCTAATGAAAAAGCAGTGGAATATGCTGAAAACTCTGAAGACGAGCCTGATGACAACGATGCAAGCAGCACGGATCAAGGCTCTGATACCGGTAAGTAATATTTGTAATCAAGTGTGTTTTTAACTGAAATTTGTTTTACATCGATGTGTCCATAATTAATAACTTTGACAGATTAAACATATACAGTACATTACTGTGGTTTTTGCTGTGGTTCATACTACTCATATTAGCTAGCTACAAATCCTGTTATATATGCGTTTTTGTTTTTAACTCCACTACCTCCCCAAGTGTGACATTTAAAACGATCTCCACAACCTATTCAAAAACTACAGCCTGGTCTTTGATTGTAATTTAAACCTTACTGATTGTGATCATGTTTAGTTTTGTACAGATAGATTTTTTAAATTATACATTAACATCAGTTTTCGAAAAAAATAAATAATGGTCTGTGTTAAACGTGTTTTTTGCACGGTGAAAATTGTTTTGTTCCCTTTTACAATCTATACATTTGTTTCTAACAAACTGAGTGTCGTCTTAAAGTCCTTTTGGGCAGGTTAAATTGCTGATAATTTCTAGAGTTATACATATATATTTTAAAATCACTATGACAAAAAACATGTACTGTATAGTATTTAATGCTTTGTAATTACTTCCCAAGTAGATTTTCAATTTAGCAGTGTTCAATTCACCTGTATTTTTACAGGTATGGATTCAGCTGAAGAAGACTTTTTTCAAGATGCTGATCTGTCTAAGTACACAAGGATGCCATGTCTGGCACATACCCTGCAGCTCACTCTGAAGGATGCCTTCAAACATCCCAGTACTGGAAATGTAATTAGCAGAGCTAGAAGCCTGGTGAATACTGTACGTAAATCTTCAGTGGCCACTGAAAAAATGATTTCTAAGTGTGGCAAAACACTAATTAAGACTGTGTGACACGTTGGAATAGTACTCTGAACATGATGAAGAGACTTCGGGAGACCAAGATTGTTTTGAACCAAGTTCTTGATGAGCTTGGCATCGACACCTTGCTCACCATTGATTGGTCCAAACTGGAGCAACTTGTGAAGTTGTTTGAACCATTTGCAGTACATACAGATCAGCTCCAGACTGATAGCCAGTCTCTGTCTGAAGTTGTGCCCTGCCTATTGAATCTAGAAGCACACTTACAGTCATCAGTCATCTCAAAACCACTTGATCAGATAATGCTGAAGTCACTTCGTGAACGCTTTGCTTGTTTACTGAACCCTCAAGCAGCAGATTTTGATGCCACACCTGCAGCAGCTTGCCTGATGGACCCAACTGTTGCCTTTGCACTTTTCACAACAGAGATGGAAAGCCTTATGAAAGCAGCCAGGTCTTGTATCCCTCAGCATGCTGCACACTACAGCAGTCCTTCAGTGTCACAACAACAAAAGTCCAGTGTCAACCCCCAATGCCCTTCCAGTGCTAGTGCTGAAGGAACTGTGTTAAAGAGGTTCAAGTTTTTGGCTTCCAAGGTTGGGGCTGAACTCACTCTAACATCTGGCAATACCACTGGCAATGCAGGAAGTGCGCATACTGAACTTTCCACATAAATCTCCAAACTGAAGCAAGGCAAAGTATGCTGTGAGACTGAGACTCCTTTGAAATTTTGGCAAAATAGGGAGATTGTGTATGTGTATCCAAGGCTTGCACCAGTTGCTGAAGATTTTCTTGCAGCCCCTGCATCCCAAGCATTTGTAGAGAGGATTTTCTCTGTGTGTGGACAGCTATCATCTGGACGAAGGAATCGGATGGATACATCTCTGGAACAAAGAGTGTTTCTGAAGATGAATCAGAAACTGTTGCTTTCTATCAGCACTAACAACTAGGGACAATATTTTGGAGCACTTTTCTTAATACCTGTACAGGGCCCACGATTGGTTTAGAGTGAAAACTGAAACTGAAACACAAATTATCACAAAACGAAAATTGAAATAGAAATGATCATTAAAACGAAAATTGAAATAGAAATGGTTAAGAAGATCCGTATCAAAACTGAAACTGAAACTGAAATTGAGGGAAAGAAAAAAAAAAAAAAATTGAAATAGAAACTTAAATAAAAGTTACAACTGAAATAACACTGGTTCCACAGCCCACTGTGCCAGGACAAAACAATAGCATCGTTCTCTTACTGCTGCACAATTAAACAGTATCGTTCCACAGCGCACTGTGCCAGGACAAAACAATAGCATCGTTCTCTTACTGCTGCACAATTAAACAGTATCGTTCCACAGCGCACTGTGCCAGGACAAAACAATAGCATCGTTCTCTTACTGCTGCTCATGTAAAGCAGGTAAATTAAGTGGTGTGCTTATGCTGTGGTGGCTGTCTGAAAACAGACCTTGATGTGAAATAAACATCAAGTCGAATGCACAGACAATATAGATATTTTACAAACGCCAGACAACTATTCCAGAACACAACATCTTCATTTTAGAGACTGCAAAAGGGGTCCAATATTACCAATATTTACTATTATACAATTCTATTTCTGGAGATACATAAAATACCTCCAAGGTTATTACAAAGAAAGTCACCGTGGCACACATTATTTCAACGGTACAATTGAATCCAGTTATCAGTCACTTTTTTCCATTTAACACAGTTTGCATCAAATCGTTATATTCTGTGCTATTAGTCAATAGTTTTTATTACAATTTTCTACTATTGTAATATAACAGTTTTTTATTGAACTTTCAAGTTTAGGAAGGTCAGAGTCATCCAGAGCTGTTATGCTACAGTTTCATCATATCTGCGACTGATGCACATACTGTATACTATACAACATCCAGACATTGCTGTCCCATCGCTAATGCACATACTGTATACTATACAACATCCAGACATTGCTGTCCCATCGTTAATGCACATACTGTATACTATACAACATCCAGACATTGCTGTCCCATCGCTAATGCACATATGTGGCGGAGTGTCCCGCCCCTATTTATTATTATTTGTATTTGTTTGCGGCGCAGATAAAAGCGCCGCGTCGTTTGTTATTGTTTTTTATATTTATATTTAAAAACCTCGTGAGGATGCATGACTGATCAGCTACTGATTATTTAACTAGCTGACAGTCATGCATCCTTACCAACGCGATGCAGACTGTGGCCGAGGGTAATAAGATAATTAACAACTAGTTAACCCCTCGGCCAGAGTATAAGAACCAGCAGCTGTTCGGGTTGGTTGTTGAGTGTACAGAGGAGAGTACGGGAGAGCGGAGAGAGAGCGCGTAGAGTACAAAACAATTGCTAAAACGTGCTGGTTTAGCCAGCACGCCACTTACTTGTTTGCTGTTTATTCGTTTGGCCCTCATGCCCTTTGCTTTGGTTTGTGTTTTGTTGTTTTGTTTAAATCTTTTGTTTTGTTTAATTATTAATTAAATACGCTGAATGCCATAGCATTCAGCTTCACCCGCCATCCACTGTTTGTGGTTTCAGTTACTTCCTGGTCCGTGGCGTCATCACACTCACCACTGCAAGCCAGCCTGTCACATATGGTGTCCTGCGTGGGACAAACAACGCCTCAAGAGCCGGACCAGGAAAGAAAAAGGACGTTTTTTGTTTGTTTTTCAAACAGTATTTTTTTTGTGTTTTTGGAAAAAAATAAAAATAAAAAATGGGGAAGAGTAGCCGGAGGAGAAAGCAGCAGCAACAACAACAGCAGCAGGAGGCGCAGCAGCAGCAGGTCCTTACCACGCTGGGCGTCTGCCTCACCTGCCTGAAGGGTGAGGAGTGGTGCCAGCGGTTGGTGAGGTTGGGCACGTGGCACGGACCAACCCCTCCATGGCAGGAGAGGAAGGAGCCTGAGCATCCAGAAAGGGTGAGAGGACCCGCATCCTCCGGCGGAAGAATCCCGTCTCCTCTGAGGGGATCTGGGACTGGCTGGCGGAGCCTGAGAGGGATATAATGGTCGCCCTCCCTGCTGTGATCAACCTCCTGTGGGCGAGAGATGGGGAGCGCTGGGAGGCCTGGGAACAGAAACACCAACCAGCATCCCTCCCAGACATCGCAGCCATGGTGCTCAACTACCTGGCTGCAGATATGGGAGGGGCCCGCTGCTGTTTCCAGCGCCAGAGGAGAGGAGCCATTGCTGCCTTCTCCAGCGCCAGAGGAGAGGAGTCATCGCTGCCTTCTCCAGCGCCAGAGGGAGAGGCGTCGTCGCTGCCTTCTCCAGCGCCAGAGGAGAGTCGTCGTCGCTGCCTTCTCCAGCGCCAGAGGGAGAGTCGTCGTCGCTGCCTTCTCCAGCGCCAGAGGGAGAGTCGTCGTCGCTGCCTTCTCCAGCGCCAGAGGGAGAGGAGTCGTCGCTGCCTTCTCCAGCGCCAGAGGGAGAGGAGTCGTCGCTGCCTTCTCCAGCGCCAGAGGGAGAGGAGTCGTCGCTGCCTTCTCCAGCGCCAGAGGGAGAGGAGTCGTCGCTGCCTTCTCCAGCGCCAGAGGGAGAGGAGTCGTCGCTGCCGTCTCCAGCGCCAGGGGGAGAGGAGCCGTCGCTGTCGTCTCCAACGCCAGAGGGAGAGGAGCCATTGCTGCCGTCTCCAGCGTTAGAGGGTGAGGAGCCCTCGCCACTGTCTCCAGCACTAGGAGCAGAGCAGGAGGAGCTGCCTCTGTCTCCACCACCACCAGGAGCAGAGCAGCAGGAGCTGCCTCTGTCTTCACCACCACCAGGAGCAGAGCAGCAGGAGCTGCCTCTGTCTCCACCACCACCAGGAGCAGAGCAGCAGGAGCTGCCTCTGTCTCCACCACCACCAGGAGCAGAGCAGCAGGAGCTGCCTCTGTCTCCACCACCGTCAGGAGCAGAGCAGCAGAGCTGCCTCTGCCTCCGCCACCTCCACCAGCAGAGGGTGAATGCCTGCTGGTTCCGCCTCAGCCGCCGTGGGAGGACTGCTTGCGCTCCCAGCTCCACCAGCAGAGGGTGAATGCCTGCTGGTTCTGCCTCAACCACCGTGGGAGGACTGCTTGCCCCTCCCACCTCCACCAGCAGAGGGTGAATACCTGCTGGTTCCGCCTCAACCGCCATGGGAGGACTGCTTGCCTCTCCCAGCTCCACCAGCAGAGGGTGAATGCCTGCTGGTTCCGCCTCAGCCACCGTGGGAGGACTGCTTGCCCCTCCCACATACACCAGCAGAGGGTGAATACCTGCTGGTTCCGCCTCAACCGCCGTGGGAGGACTGCTTGCCGCTCCCAGCTCCACCAGCAGAGGGTGAATACCTGCTGGTTCCGCCTCAACCACCGTGGGAGGACTGCTTGCCCCTCCCACCTCCACCAGCAGAGGGTGAATACCTGCTGGTTCCATCTCCACCTCCACCAGCAGAGGGTGAATACCTGCTGGTTCCACATCCACCATCATGGGAAGGACTGCTCCTGCCCTGCTTCGCACCGCCCAAGGATGCCTGTTGCTCCGCACCGCCCAAGGATGCCTGTTGCTCCGCACCGCCCAAGGATGCCTGTTGCTTCGCACCGCCCAAGGATGCCTGTTGCTTCGCACCGCCCAAGGATGCCTGTTGCTTCGCACCGCCCAAGGATGCCTGTTGCTCCGCATCGCCCAAGGATGCCTGTTGCTCCGCATCGCCTGGGGCTGCCTGTTGCTCCGCATCGCCTGGAGAGCCACCAGTTACAGGGTACAAGGGAGAAGTGGAGCTCCCGCTGCCGCCTCCATGGCCAGGGGCTCCCTTCCCGAGTTCGCCTCCCGAGGGTCGCTGCTGCTGCCGTCGCCTCCCGAGGGTCCGCTGCTGCTGCCGTCGCCTCCCGAGGGTCGCTGCTGCTGCCGTCGCCTCCCAGGGTCCGCTGCTGCTGCCGTCGCCCCGAGGGTCCGCTGCGGCTGCCGTCGCCCCGAGGTCCGCTGCGGCTGCCGTCGCCCCGAGGGTCGCTGCTGCTGCCGTTGCCTGCCGAAGGTCTGCAGCTGCTACCTTCGCCTCCCGAGGGTCCTGTTTTGCCTGGAGTCGCTACCAGTCCTGCCATGCGGCAGGAAATACTGTGGCTGGAGCACCATGAAGGGAGCTGCCGGCCACGGAAAAGGGGAGGTCAGGAGACCAGCTCCCCAGCCGCACTTCGCGGCAGGAAATACTGTGGCTGGAGCCCCATGAAGGGGAGCTGCCGGCCATGAAGAAGGGGAGGTCAGGAGACCAGCTCCCCGCAGCAATTTCGCTGCAGGAAATACTGTGGCGGAGCCCCACGGAGGAGATGCCGGCCATGAAGAAGGGGGCAGGTCTGGAGACCACCCCAAAATTTTTCTGGCCAGAGGGGCGGCCTGTGCGTGGTCCACTAGGGCGCTACAGTTGTTGGGGTGGGAGGAGGACATCCCGCCGTGGCGCCCGGAGACACCTTGCTTCCCCTGTTCGGGGCCAGGACTGCTAGCCGGGACTTTAGGGAATAAGGGGAGGTGGCGAAAAAGGCCATGTGTGCTGCGCACAAGGGGGCATGTGTGGCGGAGTGTCCCGCCCTATTTATTATTATTTGTATTTGTTTGCGGCGCAGATAAAAGCGCCGCGTCGTTTGTTATTGTTTTTTATATTTATATTTAAAAACCTCGTGAGGATGCATGACTGATCAGCTACTGATTATTTAACTAGCTGACAGTCATGCATCCTTACCAAACGATGCAGACTGTGGCCGAGGGTAATAAGATAATTAACAACTAGTTAACCCCTCGGCCAGAGTATAAGAACCAGCAGCTGTTCGGGTTGGTTGTTGAGTGTACAGAGGAGAGTGCGGGAGAGCGGAGAGAGAGCGCGTAGAGTACAAAACAATTGCTAAAACGTGCTGGTTTAGCCAGCACGCCACTTACTTGTTTGCTGTTTATTCGTTTGGCCCTCATGCCCTTTGCTTTGGTTTGTGTTTTGTTGTTTTGTTTAAATCTTTTGTTTTGTTTAATTATTAATAAATACGCTGAATGCCATAGCATTCAGCTTCACCCGCCCATCCACTGTTTTGGTTTCAGTTACTTCCTGGTCCGTGACGTCATCACACTCACCACTGCAAGCCAGCCTGTCACAACATACTGTATACTATACAACATCCAGACATTGCTGTCCCATCGCTAATGCACATACTGTATACTATGCAACATCCAGACATTGCTGTCCCATTGTTAATGAACATACTGTATACTATGCAACATCCAGACATTGCTGTCCCATTGTTAATGTACATACTGTATACTATGCAACATCCAGACATTGCTGTCCCATCGTTAATGCACATACTGTATACTATGCAACATCCAGACATTGCTGTCCCATCGTTAATGCACATACTGTATACTATGCAACATCCAGACATTGCTGTCCCATCGTTAATGCACATACTGTATACTATACAACATCCAGACATTGCTGTCCCATCGTTAATGCACATACTGTATACTATACAACATCCAGACATTGCTGTCCCATCGTTAATGCACATACTGTATACTATACAACATCCAGACATTGCTGTCCCATCGTTAATGCACATACTGTATACTATGCAACATCCAGACATTGCTGTCCCATCGTTAATGCACATACTGTATACTATACAACATCCAGACATTGCTGTCCCATTGTTAATGCACATACTGTATACTATACAACATCCAGACATTGCTGTCCCATCGTTAATGCACATACTGTATACTATACAACATCCAGACATTGCTGTCCCATTGTTTGGAGGTCAGTCATAGACGTTTGAGCACTATTCTCACTATTCTCTGGGTTTATTAATTGTATTTTTCGGTTACTTTCTAAAATGCTTGAGCGTCTTTTTTTTTCTGTCAAAATATGTATAGTAACTCGACAGTACTTGCATACTTAAGTTGTACCTTCTTTCCATTGCTGTCTTCCACAACGAAATCTCTGTGGTCACGAGCACATTCTTCTGGGGTTTTTGTGTGTAGGCATTTTTGTACATTTCGCCACAATTCTGTTTTAAATCCTCTGTATCTTAACTGTAATACATCTTGAAATCCCGCTAACAAGCCTCCATCCTGATTGTAATTTCATTTTAAATCTCGCAAGCGGAGTCTCCAATAGAAATGTAGGAATGTGCTATCATTCAGTAGTTGGGGCGGGTTTAAAGTATTTAGAATGAATCAATGATAGATGCAAGTCAGAAAGGCGGGACATTGCCTAGCAGCACTGGGAAATGTATTTATTATTATTTTATATTTATTGTAGTAGGTTTTATTTTTTAATGGGAATAGGGTAAAGTCAATGTGAATTGATTAACCATTTCCACAGTTTTCCCGGTGTTTTCCGGTGTTTATTGGCTATCCACCGATTTCATTTTTTTTGTATCGGGGGTGTTTTATCGGGTTTTATCGGTTAAAAGCAAAAATCAGAAGCCCTAATTTTATAATGACTATTTCAGACAGGTCAATAAATACATAACTTTGAAAAGTTATAGCATACAAGTGTCCATTGCATTGTGGTGGCGTAATGTAATTCCCAAGCTCAGAAACAGGAGTGCCATTATTACCTTGTAATATAGCGATGCCGTTATCTCTTAATGAAATCACTATATTTTCACTGTGTGATATATTTTCACTTATTAAATATCACTGTTTATTATGTTTATTATTTGCTCTTATTTCATTTCACGCACCATTATTTCTTGATGCAAAAACTGCCATAAAATGTGTTTGTTTTTTGCTGTTTTGTGTCAAACTTGCTTTGGCAGCATGTTATGAGATCCTGCACAGTACAACACAGCAAGAAGAAGAGTCCCGCTGACTGCACATGGCAAACACAGCACCGTATGGGATTGTCTTCAGGGTAAAGGAAGAAGACGCCTCGCTGCGTGACCTTGGAACACTTTATTGTAATTGTAATCATTGCTGGGTTAATATGAAGCATGACCCAGGCAGTTCTAAATTGAAAAAAAAAGTACTATCTGTGCCTACTATATATAAACTGCAATAAATAGCACTTGGGGTATTGCGGTTTATTTTGTGTTGCTTAAACACCATGTTTTCAATGCACAGATGTTATTTACACAAGTTAAATCCAGTCGGAAGCAACATGTGTTTCAGGCTCAAGATAACTTCTATATGTTTGCAGTTGGCAACCACACTACCTCATTAGAAGAACTTGACAAACTGATACTAAACAACAGAAGAGCACCGCATCCACCAAGCAAACTCAGCTTCTGTTGAGTCACTCAACCGGAAAACAATATGTACAAACATTTACAACAGAAGAGCACCGCGTCCACCAAGCAAACTCAGCTTCTGTCGAGTCACTCAACCGGAAAACAATATGTACAAACATTTACAACAGAAGAGCACCGCATCCACCAAGCAAACTCAGCTTCTGTTGAGTCACTCAACCGGAAAACAATATGTACAAACATTTACAACAGAAGAGCACCGCATCCACCAAGCAAACTCAGCTTCTGTTGAGTCACTCAACCGGAAAACAATATTTACAAACATTTACATAACAGCTAATGGCAAATACTGAACCATTTAAAATGAGATTTGAAACAGCGATAAACTACACACTCACAGTATACATACTTTACATATTTTACTGTTTCAATCCAAGCCATTTGTCATTTCTTAGGCAGTAAGTGAGTTTCAATGGAGCTGAATGTGTGTTGCAGGATATGTTTTCAGGATGTTTACAATGCCGGGAGTCTCGTATCGCACCATGTTTATTGTACAAGGGTTTGTGTTTAAGCCAGGAATGGGCAAATACAGCCATTCCATTTAATGGCTGTTCCAACAATATTCAAAATTGATTAATTGAACCAATTTATCCTACTTCCAAGTCCTAACGTAGTTATTTATCTCCAAAACAAGTTTAACAAAAGCATGAATAACATTAAGCCTTTCTTGTTGATGTTGGTGAAAAAAGTACTAAAGTTGGCGAAAAGATCATTTGGTAAAGCTGGTGCCAGAAGGCATGAATACTTCGAGACCGTGGTTCTAAGGGCCTGGCTGTGGAGCCAGGAGGGCTTCCCTTCTAAGAGCCAAGAGATCATGTCACGGGTGACTAAAATTATGTTTTGTAATTTTTTCTTTTTTATTAAGTGTGGATTATTAGTTGTGTTTTTTTGGTATAATTTTGTATTATTATTATTATTAGTATTTGTATTATTTCACTGTTTTTGTAAAAAGGATATTTGTTTGCACCCGGAGCAAGTACGCATGAGAATTGCTTAGCAACAGACACTACTGACCTGACCCAGATTGTTCACAGGTGTGCCCAATAGAGCCACCGTATATGTTAGGCCTCAAAAGAGAGGAGGGAGCAGCGGCGGCGGTCACGGAGGAAGAAAAAGAGAACGAGAGAGCAGCTTCGGCAGTCGAGGAGGAAGAAAAAGAGAACGAGAGATCAGCGCTGGCGGTCGAGGAGGAAGAAAAAGAGAATGAGAGAGCAGCTTCGGCAGTCGAGGAGGAAGAAAAAGAGAACGAGAGCAGCTTCGGCAGTCGAGGAGGAAGAAAAAGAGAACGAGAGATCAGCGCTGGCGGTCACGGAGGAAGAAAAAGAGAACGAGAGCAGCAGCGGCGGTCGAGGAGGAAGAAAACGAGAGAGCAGCACCAGCAGTTGAGGAGGAAGAGAGCAGTGGCGGCGGTCGAGGAGAAAGAGAAGGAGAGAACAACCACGAACCTGCATACATCGACCGAAAAGGGGAGCTGATACCGGAGACGTGAAGCCGGGGTTTTCAACCGAGATCGGGAAGATGGCAGCAGAGGGTGAGAGAGACTGGAGGGAAGCAGCTGATATTATAACAACCTGAGCTCCGGTGGAAAGCGTGTGTTTTGGATTGTCAGAGAATGAGTAGAACACCAATTTATATTGCACTCGCTGTATTAGAAAAATTAGATTACACTACTTGCTTGCTGCATTTATATACAGTATATATGGAAGCATCCATTCCGGCTATACGGTGCTAAACTCGGCATAGTATCTTCTCTGCTTGCCGTATTGTATTGCATATAAACAAAAAATATCCTGCTTAACTTCGTATATATACGGGAAAACTTGCACTTTGCCTTTTTTTTGTATTAGTATTGCTACCGATTGTTTTATTAGTGTCTGTTTTAGTTATCTTATTACAGTAATTGGCTAACTGACGATTTTAGGTGCTTTTAAGTTTGTCTACTATAGTTATTCTGGAAACTGAGGTACTTTAGCATCCTTAACGGTAATTACATAATATATGTGATCTATAGAGATAATACAACAGTTTTAGTTATTTGCAAAACAGAAGGGATTGCTTAAATTGATATAGTTGTTGGAACTTAAGTACAGTGAATAACAGTAATTAGGATTTTAACTGCACTATTTTGCTTTTGACTCTTTTGAACCTGAATACTCCACGGGGCTGGGCGGAGCAGTGCCTCCTGTTGGTATGCTGCATGACTGGAACCAGAGCTCAGTTGGAGTGGACTCCTTGCAGCACGAATCGGAAAGTGTACATGGCTGATCCACCATAGTCTGTCGGTTGGGCTCAGTGGCAGAGTGGCGCCCTCTGCTGTGGGAAACGTGAAAGCAGAATGTTAGCAGATTTGTAACCTATTTTTAATTGTTATATTCTTAATATTATCTGTAATAAAAATATTGGGGCTTGTGCAATAAACATTTTATTCAATACTTACCTGGTTGTCCTGTCTAGTGTGTCCTGCTGTCCCACCACTGTGGATGCCTTGAACCTGTGTGACCAAACGTGGAAGTAAAACAAAATTTTAGATATTGTCCCGTTGCCATGGGCACAGGACTGGCATAGTCGGACTACAATTTGTAGCACTCAAAGGTATTGGGCCATATCACCAGATTTGTGGACGGGCCGCAACAATCAGCCTGATTTAAGCCAAGGGGGCTTCTCTTCTGAGAGATCAGCCTGACGAAGCCAGGATGGCTTCCCTTCCAAGGGCAGTGAAATCAGCCTGATGAAGCCAGAGGGCTTCCCTTCTAAGAGCCAAGAGATCAGCCTGATGAAGAACAACAGAGCTTAAATCAATTAAACAACAGAGCCTTACACAAAACCTGGCTTGGGCAACATTTTTATTATCCTGTTCCCCAAGAGCCAACATTTCAAAATAAATTGTTTATGAGTAAAATAAAATAGTACAGTATTCAAGAGGTTCAAACATGTTATTATTAATTTATTTGGCAGACAACCTATTTAGAACCTATTTCTAAATAGGTTGTCATGCAAAGGTTGTCATGCAAACCCTAAACCAATGAGGTGTTACGAACAGCCATGATGTATTAACTCATGCAAAGCCTAACAAAATGCACTGAGAATCCAGAACCGACTCGTTACAAAGCACAGCTCACCATTAAATGCATTGTTTTATATCCATACTGGTTCTTAAACATGCCAATTCCAATACAGTAAAACTGCCATTACCCAAACTGATTGGGACCAAGGGTGTTTGGATAATCATAATCGAATTACTGCTAAGACATTGTTTAAATGACTCTCAAGAAACTTCATAAAAAAGGCATTATACAACACATTTTCTTTGACAATAGGACAGAACAAGACAGGAGAACTGAGGTGTTTGGATAATGGAAGTTTGGCTAATCAAGGATTTACTGTACAATGTTTAAAAACTGTGGCGTACTTCAACTCACCACAGGCATGATTTTCAAACACCAGTGTTACTGTATCAAACTCATGGTACAGTAATGAGAGCTTTAGTAGCAAGTGGTTTTCAAACGAAATGTGTTAATTAAATCAATCTATTAATGCTTTGATATTGGGTCGATGAGGTCGTTAATGACTGCATTTCTTGTTAAAATGCTTAATTGTTCCAGGTCACATACATCACTTCCGGTCTCAACGACTTGAAGGGGAGTTCGTTAATCAAAATACATGTTAACTACTAGCATACAGGGAGATGGCTCATGCACTAGTGAGCAGCAGCCAAATGGAAATAAAAAATAATGGGAATATCTATTTTGTGTATAATTTGTAAACTTCATTTAAAATGGTGCATTTTGTCATGCAGAATGTGCATTTATTTAGAACACTTCACATATAAAATGCTGATTTACGACTATCTGGCGTGTGGGTAAAAATCGGACGACACAAATTAAAAAAACAAAAAAAACAAATGAAACCCCTTTAGTCATTTACTCTCATTCGGTGGGATATTTTGCCACATTTCACTATCTACAACTCTTAATGTGCATTTTGCAATCTTTTTTTGGTTAAAAAGAAAAAAATTCTGTAAGCCATCTATGTATATTAGTTGGAATTAATTTTCTTATGATGACATCTACGTTTGTATGTGTTTTCGTATGTACGATTGTAGGCTTGTGAATGTGTGGTTGGTAGTACACAGGTGTAGTTGGTGCAGTGCAATAATAACACACACAGACAGATAAAGTTCAATAAAACAGCTCTTTTATTTGGCTGGGTTGAGTGTCAGCAACACTTAACTAATAAGCATGGCTCTACACAGCCATGTGTATCCGTGCAAAACAAGGGTTTACAGTCCCCAAAACAATAAGACACTTTAATTAACACACAACACAGACACGGTCACTTCTCCCGATAGTGAGTGCTCATGTGCAGGTGTGTTGAAAGACAAACAGTTTGTGAATAAGTGGTGCAGTGTAGTCTGGGTTTAGTGCTGGCTTGTAGCGACAGCTCCCGGCTAGTGCTTAGCCGTCTAACAAAGACAAATGACAAACAGTTAGCGCATCAAACAAACAAAACAGGAAAAACTCGTAATAATTAATTACATCCGTTTCCTTTTTGGTCAAATCTCGTAACCACATCAAAGGAACAGGTCACTGGGGCCACTTCCCCTAAATACCCTCCGTCACGCCCTCTTTCGGTGGTGCGGCCAATCACGTCTCCTCCAATCCGTGACTGACACATCGCCTACCGCATTATGGCCCTGACTTCTGGTATCATGGCCCCACCCCTTCCTGGATGGCCGGCTTCCGACTGACCCTGGAATGAACTGCCAAACCATCCATTATGGGGCACTCTGCTCCAGCCATACAGTGTCCTCACAGGTCGGGAGGGAGATTGTTGACGCGGATTCATTCACTCTCTGTCACAAGGCTATATATAAAGACATATGTTTCCAGTGCCATTGGTGTTTGTAGTTGTAGTTATTATACATGTATACCATGTATGTAACACGTATTTCATTATATATGTATTAACCCTTTGCGCTCCTATGTCGGACCAGGTCTGACATTATAATTTTCCCTTTCCGGTGAAAAAGATGTAAAACACAGGTCTCTAGTCTTTTTTTCTCCAGAAAAAGTCGAGAAAACCATTCAATGGCCGAGTGAGACCAATAGGATCCAAGAGAAGCCGAAAAAAAAGGGGCGGATCTGAGCAATACACATAGTCCCGGCACCACAGAGATACAAACAAGATAGCTGCTTCCGCATCCAGCGCTCAAAGAATATCACTGACATTTGCAGAGCTTTTTGAGATGTTATAGTAATAAAATAATGACTTGGATCGCATTATTGAGGAGTTTGGTGATAAAACGAGTGATCAGGAGATGATTTATCAGTACGCACTATGAAGAGGTATGTGAAAAATACAGTGAACAAGGGGTGGGACGGGGCTGGAGATGCAGTACTGAGTGCCCTGTTGATATGCAGTGCCTTTTAAACCTGTTTTACTGTGAAAAAAATACTTTTAAACAGCGTGTCTAAAATAAACTGCACGTGTGAAAATAAATTGGACCTGATGCGCCTGAGACGCGCTGAATAAATGGACCGCTAAGGGTTAAGCTTTTAAAATTACCACATCACACTGTACAATCAACACCAGTGTGTCCTGTCACAGGGTCACATCACACTGTACAATCAACACCAGTGTGTCCTGTCACAGGGTCACATCACAAACACCACTGTACAATCAACACCAGTGTGTCCTGTCACAGGGTCACATCACAAACACCACTGTACAATCAACACCAGTGTGTCCTGTCACAGGGTCACATCACACTGTACAATCAACACCAGTGTGTCATGCATTGGCACGCATTGTTCCAAATACGGCCGTATACTGAACAAGCAAAAAGCTTATCAATTTAGCCTAATTTTATAAATAATATGTACATGCATATAAGCAACAGTACTTGGCTAAATGCAGATTGTATGCAGGTTGTAAATACCATTGTTAGTTTGAGCAATTCTACGGTGCCTGTTTATTTCAAAGTACCTGAAGTTATACAATACTGTACATGTAATTATCTTGGTATCCTTTCAAAGTAATATGGCACTAGGACAAGGTGCATAAAGCATAGTAGTACAAGTTTCAAAGGACCCCCCCCCCTCCAATCTGTGTTTGCATTTACAAACAGCAGTGCCTTGGGAAACGTAAGATTTGTTTTATTACATTGTTTTAGATACGGGTTGGAGAAACACAAGGCATCTCTTTTTTAATGTCTGTGTTTCAGATGCATTATATTCCCTTAGAGCTCAACATAGTGTTTAACAAATCCATCAGCCAGAAACAAAAGGCTATTGTGAATTCCTCTAATCATGCATTTTCTCTGTTACTCTTTGGCCACTGTGATAAATAAACTCAGCATGAATAACCACCAAACACACTTACAGTATTATAAGAGCATTTTATATGCATACAAACGTGTGAAGGTGAAAGTGTGCATTGTACATAAAGTGTGGGGAGAGTCTGACAACATTACAAACATGTCTAGGTAAAATCCATGTCAATGATCTTGATCACATTCCTAGTGCATCGCTGTGTGTCCTTGACACCTGCTCTTCATTCTTGTGTGGATAAGACACGGGTGTTAAAAGCAAATCTGCAATCACCTAAGGAAACTTTATTGTAATATCTAATATGCCATTTTCTATACCAAGATTTCAGTTGTATAATTCAAATAAAATCTACAGTAATTGTCAGCTGTCATATAATGTATGTATGCAGAATTAAAATAGGCTACAGTTGCATTGATAATTTCTTTCTATTTTCATAACTACAAATTGAATTATTGCGGTAGTGTGTAAGAAATGAACCCTGGTCCTGTACATTCTCTCTCTGTAAGGCGCCACAGACTGTTCTGTTAAATGTGTGTTTCAAGGAGAGTTCTATACTCTTTTGTTAATTAAAACCCTCCTTTTCCAAATGCAAATTAACTCATGATAAATTATGACAATTAACACGGATTTGCTTTTAAATTCCCACGCAAACAAAATAAATAGTCGCAAGAAGCCCTACTTGTTAAGATAGTAACATTATTTCGTAAATCAACATAATTTCGGAAATCACATAAGGATGATTATTTCATAACGAAGTAGGCATAATGACGCTTGAAAATGCCAGAATCAATGTACATACCGATTTCTTGATTTCACATTGGACTTATCATTCATGAAGCTTTGAAAATCCTGCCACACTGCACTAGAAAACCTGCCAAACTTGTGTTAGTATTCCCAAGAGATAAATCTAGTGCAAACCATTTAGAAATCAAATAGAACATAAAATAGAAAGCTTTCATTACATCTTAAACAATTCTTACCACAAGCAAGTACAAGCTATTGTAATATCCTATATACATCTAATCCTAACCCTAACCCATTACCCTAACCCCTAACCCCTAACCCCTACCCGTATTCCTAACCCCCCCCCCCCCGACATGCTGCTCTACCAAGGTGTAGAACTACAGGGAGTAGAGTCTCCTGTTATGTAGCGCCACCTCTATCTTGGATTACCCAACATATCTTAATGAGAAATGCAGCACTATCCCTGGTGCCTTTAATAGGGATGTTAAATAACTAATTGGAATCAGTCTGATATTGTTAATATTACCAAGAGTGGCCTGGACCTTCTAAAAAAAATATAATTATGGGCGTTAAATAGAACAAAATAAGCAATGGTAAAATAGTAGTAGAAGCTTTGCTTAGGCACTATGTGAAGATTTAATACAGGGTAATAAAACCGTTTACACTGAATGTCTTTTTAATCCTGCAAGCCTGCCAAGACAGTGCACGCTGGCATACAGAGCTGATGTCTGAGTTAAGAATATGCTATTGAAGAGAAATCTGTTAGCAGATCCTAAGAGGGTTGAAAACAGACAGTTTTCTTCCTATTAGTCAGACTTGGACATGTGTAGCTGTTAGCTTGAGATCTTTATATGATAGAGCCGCAGAGATGCGACTCCTCGCTGTCAAGGATGTCTTGTCACCCCTTTTACAGGTTTGGGGAAAGAGGACTTAAGAGAAGATAGAGGGCCTCCATCCAGACAGGATTGTGTGTGTCATTTCTGCGTTGTTTACTGAAGAGCTAAAAACCGACAGTAACTCATTAGCTCACCTTTTCATGGTAACCTAATTAGAAACTAAAATCTGCTGTTAAAAATTGTTGCTGCTTTCAGTTTTTTTTTTTTTTATATATATATAATAAAAAAACAGGTTCTTGTTTTCAACAAATCCCCTGAAAGAGTTTGTCTTATATGTTCTTCTTTTGTAAACAGAAAACCAGGCTGTTTTTTTTTTCTTTATTTGTTATTGGGGCCCCATTTCTGTGCAAACCCCTTTGGACACAAGGCTGGAAAAACATAACCTTTCTGGCATACACAGTGACAGCAGACAGATTAAAGACTGGACTTCTTTCAACATGTATAAGAGCAAACTATTTCCCCACAGCCCTCGCTGTGCCTCCTGAGCTAGGTTTGATGTGGAAAAAGTTCAAGTCAGGACACTCGTTCTCTGGCTCCAGCTTTGAATCTACGAATGAGAAACCTAGCGCTGGAAATCGGGGACTGACTTTCCTAGCGTTCGAAAGCACTCTTTATTTATTTATTATTGGGGCCAATATATGGATTAGGTGGTGTGAAGGACACATCGAATGCCACACTTTCTGAAAGCAGTGTAAACTGTGTGTGGAAACAGTACAGTGGGTGTGAGGCAGTGTGGCAGGGAAAGCCCTGCCGGTTCACATGTGTATGTGTTGGTGTGGGGAATAATGGGTTGGCAGGGATGGGGTTACATTTCTCTTCGTCAAAGCACGTGGGAATGTGGCTGTGAATTGAATAAATGATTAAATGATTCATTAAGGCTCCAGCCACAGGTGTACAAATAGGGTGATCACGAGTGTTAGTGAGAAGTAATGGTTCGAGTTCATGTTGGTGTTGGAGAGAGGGGATGTGTTTTCGTGTTCCGCGCTGTCCCGTCTGTTTGTTTTTTACGTTTCCGTCAGTGTTTTGTGTAGACCTTTTATTTTGGCCCTTGTGCCATTTTATTTGGCAATGTGTTTTTGTTAGTGTTTGTTTCTGTGTTTATTTATTATTAAACATGCACGTTAGCACTTGAAACTGCAACCTGTGTGTCTGAGGCTCCCTTCCTGGTGGAAACAACATTGCCAGTGATGCTGTCCTGTCACAGGGTCACATCACAAACACCACTGTACAATCAACACCAGTGTGTCCTGACACAGGGTCACATCACAAACACCACTGTACAATCAACACCAGTGTGTCCTGTCACAGGGTCACATCACAAACACCACTGTACAATCAACACCAGTGTGTCCTGTCACAGTGTCACATCACACTGTACAATCAACACCAGTGTGTCCTGTCACAGGGTCACATCACACTGTACAATCAACACCAGTGTGTCCTGTCACAGGGTCACATCACACTGTACAATCAACACCAGTGTGTCCTGTCACAGGGTCACATCACAAACACCACTGTACAAACACCAGTGTGTTCTGTCACAGGGTCACATCACACTGTACAATCAACACCAGTGTGTCATGCATTGGCACGCATTGTTCCAAATACGGCCGTATACTGAACAAGCAAAAAGCTTATCAATTTAGCCTAATTTTATAAATAATATGTACATGCATATAAGCAACAGTACTTGGCTAAATGCAGATTGTATGCAGGTTGTAAATACCATTGTTAGTTTGAGCAATTCTACGGTGCCTGTTTATTTCAAAGTACCTGAAGTTATACAATACTGTACATGTAATTATCTTGGTATCCTTTCAAAGTAATATGGCACTAGGACAAGGTGCATAAAGCATAGTAGTACAAGTTTCAAAGGACCCCCCCCCCTCCAATCTGTGTTTGCATTTACAAACAGCAGTGCCTTGGGAAATGTAAGATTTGTTTTATTACATTGTTTTAGATACGGGTTGGAGAAACACAAGGCATCTCTTTTTTAATGTCTGTGTTTCAGATGCATTATATTCCCTTAGAGCTCAACATAGTGTTTAACAAATCCATCAGCCAGAAACAAAAGGCTATTGTTACTTTGTAGCCGTTTAATGGCACAAAGCATCATTCTGAAGAGCACGGCTCTGTTTTGTGGTACATCTGTAAGTATTTACCACATAACACCTGTAAGGACAACACCAGGCATTGAGAATCTAACAATGGACCGTATACAGCTAGGGCCAAACATTTAGCATCACCCTATAGAATTAACTCATTGTGCTTACTAAAGTCGAATGAAACCTGCTGAATAATGTTACCTTAGCATATTGAATTACACACTGCCTTGTAGTTTTCCATATACTTAACGCAAATGTGTGTGACAAATTCTAATATGAAATTCTGTACTACTATTATGGCTTCCGGTAGACTTTTGCGATATCATTTTGTAGTTTCTTTGATTACATGATGTTAAAAACAATATCTAAATTATGTTATGTGTGTTTTTTTTTTAAGTATGTCTCAATTCTAAAATTCTAGGTGATGTAAATTTTGTGTCCGTAGCTGTACATACTCTCAACACAAGCTGTCCTTTCTTTTATATAATTACCATCTTGATTTAACATACAAGGAAAGCAAATTAATCACAGTTTCTGAAAGTTAATCACGTTGTACAGCCAGTGCGGTACAGTCATACTGTTAAACCAGGCATTCCATCAGCATTGAACCATTATTGTTATTATTTGTTTATTTAGCAGACGCCTTTATCCAAGGTGACTTACAGAGACTAGGGTGTGTGAACTATGCATCAGCTGCAGAGTCACTTACAACTATGTCTCACCCGAAAGACAGAGCACAAGGAGGTTAAGTGACTTGCTCAGGGTCACACAATGAGTCAGAGGCTGAAGTGGGATTTGAACTGGGGACCTCCTGGTTACAAGCCTGTTTCTTTAACCACTGGACCACACAGCCTCCATGTTTTAGTTGTTTAAAAGCTTGGTTTAACACACAGTGTATGTTGCTAAGATCAAAGCTGCACGTAAGCCTTGATTGTGCTGAAAGGGTTGGCTGTCTGAAATATGTGAGAGGACTCTCTCGTTCCCCAGTTAGCACAGCAGAGTCAATTAAAGCGAAGCAATTTAAATGCAATACATATAACAGCAGAAATTCCATACATATGGATACAGATGTACACAACTCCATTGAACGTGTGTCCCAGGTCCATTAACCCCTTCATCCTCGGTTCATTTGTGCCCCTACAGCACCTCATGAAGGACACACGCTCGGTAAACTAACCAGGGCTCTGGATGATATGGATCCTTGACAGTGTATTTATAGGGTTTTTAGTGAATTCTTGATTGTGTTCACAAGTGTAATCCCTTCAAATCTGTGCCACAAACACATTCACACGTCAGTGGAATAGCACTTTATAAAGGTATTCTGTGAACGTGTGGTTTGCAGTGCGCAGTGAAAGGGTGATGCAGGTGCTCCAGACAACGACAAAACACAAAGTTCATGGTTCAAGTTATTTTTATTTTCTGTTTCCACTCTCCTTGGCCGTATAAATAATAAATGCTGGCTCTACCCAACTATGGGTATTGCCAGAGTATAAACCAAGGGGTTGCAGACCCAAAATAATAATACACAAAACACAGACACACAACACAGACACAGACACGTCTCCGGACAGTGCGTGCTCTAGGTGCAGGTGCGGTGCTTGATCCAGGGGTGGTTGCTGGTGTACAGGTGCAGTGAAGTCCGGGCTTATGGCTGGCTTGAAGTGGCAGCTCCTGGATATGTTTAATAGCCGTCTGGCAAAGACAATAATGATACACAGTTATTTGCAACAGACACTTCACTCACTGTTTTCTCCGTCCTCGTTTCCTCCCATTAACCACAACAAAAAGAACCGATTACGGCGTCACGTCCCCCTAAAGTACTCTCAGCCCCGCCCCCTCCGATAACTAGTTCAATCACGTCTCCTCCAATTCATGACTGAAACTTCGCTCACCATACTAGGGCGTTGACTCCTGGTACTGTAACTCCGTCCCCTTCCTGAATGGCCGGATTCCAACTGCCCCTGGAATGAACTGCCCAACCATTGAGTATGAGGTACGCAGTTCCTGTTGTACAGTGCCCTCACAGGTCGAGAGGGAGATTGTTGATTCGGATTCATTCGCTCTCTGTTGCAAAAACACATGGCAGAAATCAGATGAGAAAACGGACTATTAAAAAGAGAGCTTACCTAAAGCCGCACACAGTCGCAACAAGATCTTTTAGTTATATGGAAAACAAGCCTTTCTGAGTAATGATTATTTGTTTATGTATTTATTTATTTTAATTTAGAGTGACCAATTACTATTTTTATTTATTTATTTTCTCCCAATTTGAAATGTCCAATTATGTTTTTTCTCCTCACTGCAGCGAGTCCCCACACGGCACAGATGTTCTGAGGGCGTGTGAGCGTCCTCTGATCTCACAAGCCTAAAGCCAGAATCGCTTTTACGCTGAGCAATCCAGAGCAGAAATGGGCGGGCTACCGATCCCGGAAGACAGAGATCAGCCCTGCTTCTTATCCACTCTGAATGTGCTCGGTGCCTGGCCAGTAGGGTTTGCTATTGCGCGATGAGGAGAATAAGTCCCTGCAGGTTTCATCCCATTTTAACCTGTCTGCTGACACGATTGACTGGAGTCTCCAGCACTATACCTGTCCGCAGCAACGCCATCCCGTCTCATCCCATTTTAACCTGTCTGCTAACACGACACGATTGACTGAAGTCAACTGGGAATGGGAAGATTTTGTCATTGCCAATATGTTGTTGCGACAAAATCATCCCGTGTACGATGAAAATTATTAGATTAACATGTCAGGTGAATTTTTGATATTTAGATTTGAAAAGCGCAGTCCAGACAGACTGTCATCTCTTATACTAGAAATTATATTTAGAAATACAATTTTTAAATACAAAAAAAAAGTACCGGTATTCATATTATCTTTTAGACTACAGACATAAGTACTTATTTTAATGAAATGTTTTTTCAGTGTTGTATTCTAAATAAACTAATTACTATACATACCACCATCTATGTGTATGCAATATGTTAAGCAATCATGTATTCAAAGCAGATGTAGGCTAGAAAAGCATCTGAGGCACATAAAGCTTATAGCAGTAGCCTCTACAACATTATAGGGTTAAAATACATTTGAGAACACAATGTGTTAAATGAGAAACAGAAAGCACTGACGACAAAATCGCCCCATGTATGGTGGCCTTTAAAGGTACAAACTATTTCTTAGAACAAAATGCACAATGGCTCTGCCTACAACATAACACTATATTACATGTGGCCGTGCAAGTAAAACAATGGAAACAGTTGCTAAACAAATCTACTCGTTTCAAAAGTTCTCAATACAATGTTCCCTTTATTATTATTATTATTTTCAGATATTGAAATAACAAGGAAGCAGTGTTTATTATTCATATACTTTATGCTAAAAATACACGCCGGTTGCAACTTGCACCCAATACAGCATTACTTTTCGAGATAGTATCACTCTAGAGAGAAAAACATCATTATTATAATATCATAACAAGCTCGGCCTTCCTGAGCAAGGGCTTGAGCTGGACTGCGTTATCAATTACCACCAGCGTTCCTCTCCAACAGCCCTTTGAAATCTCAGATAAGGATTTAGCAGCCGGACTGGCGGAGAGTTTGAGAGCGCCTTGTGAAGTCTACTGGGATCCAGGCTGGGGGGCTTGGGGGGATATGCCTTCTGTACTGCTGGACTGGGGGGCCCCAGCTCAGTTCTGTGCATTCCAGATGACAGGGCTGGGGGGTTGGGGGATATGCCTTCTGTACTGCTGGACTGGGGGGCCCCAGCTCAGTTCTGTGCATTCCAGATGACAGGGCTGGGGGGCTTGGGGGGGATATGCCTTCTGTACTGCTGGACTGGGGGGCCCCAGCTCAGTTCTGTGCATTCCAGATGACATCTGTTTGATCAGGAAGGGTTTTTTTTTTTGATAAAATGATTCAATCAGTGTGGCTTCATCGTGTTGAAAAGTCACTGCACATAAAGAAGATTCCCTTTGCATTCTTTTTTTGCTGATTTGTAAGTATGTCTGTCAGGATCCCCAAGCAGATACAATGACCCCACCGGCTGTCTGGGGTTCATATATAACTTCTCATAGTCAAAAGCTTTTCATCTGTCATTCCAAGGTGCCCTCCCAAGTCAAAGACTGCACTATTATAGTGTAACCTAAATACCTTGAGACGCAGTAGAGCTAAAGATTGGTTTTGAGTTGCACCTGGAAACATATTGTATTTGATTTGCTGAAGAGGCTATCAAAATCCAATATACAGTACAGATGTTACCTTGGCTTGCCAAATTAAAATCTACTTGAATAAAAAAACGTACCTCCTGGATATTTCAATTAAGTTGGGCTTGTGAAATACTGTATTGAGGGATGGTTGTATATGATGCAAAGGCATGCAATGTCCCACGCTCCAGTCATTCCATTTGAAGGCTGGTGACCCTGTGTAGCTCACAGGGGCTCGATCTGACCTCAATAGCACCCCTCTGCTGGAAACCAGAAGAACATGTTGTAGGAACATAAAGAGCTGCACAAGGTCTGATAGCAGAGCGGTGAGAACGCTTCTGCAGCTAATAATGGGAGCACCACCCCTTCAATGAGTTTGATACAGGAATGTGTTATTCCACCGTTAGCATGTACAGTTCAGAGGCACCTAGTCCTTAGAATCAGGTTGAACTGTAGGGGCTTTCTTTGTGTTTGGAACTGTTATCTGTCATTGGAACTGGTATCTGTCATTGGAACCTGTATCTGTCATTGGAACCTGTATCTGTCATTGGAACTGGTATCTGTCAGAGTTTTTTCAGCTGATGATATAATCAGATAAGAGTTGCCTATCACATTGTGCACGCCTGTCATCATTGGTGTGAAAGGTAGTGTCGCAGCGAAAGTGTCATTTTATCACAGGACAAATCACATCACGTCTGGTGTGTGGAGACCTTGACATCTCATATGCATGCTTAAGAATGTGACAGATTTCAATAGGTTCTTATCAAGGCTTTTACACCAATGCTCTTTGCAAGAAAAATGCATCTATGACATTGAATTTCGATTTTGTTATCTTATTAGCTTCAGAAACCTATATTTTAGAAGCTAAATAGCAGTGTTCCCCCCCTTTTTTAAAAGGAAAGTGAAATCTTTGAAACTACTCTATGTTTTCTGCCTAATTTTACCTTAATTCATTGCAAAACATCTATGTTAAGATAATGTTAAGTTTGCAACATAAACTTACAAAACTAGGCAATTTGGGGTTGTATTTACACTGCAGCAATCTTAACTAGACATGTTCTACCGGTGCATTGACTTAGTGTTTACATCATTTCTTTTAAACCCAAGTTATTCATACCTATGAAACTTATTATTATTATTATTTGTTTATTATTATTATTATGTGTTTATTTACCAGACACTTTTATCCAAGGCGACTCACAGAGACTAGGGTGTGTGAACTATGCATTAGCTGCAGAGTCACTTACAACAACGAGACTGAGCACAAGGAGGTTAAGTGACTTGCACAAGGTCACACAGTGAGTGAGCCGGGATTTGAACCGGGGACCACCTGGTTACAAGCTCTTTATTTTAACCACCGGACCACACAGCCTCCTGATAACTAATAACTTAACTGTAGAGACGCCACCAGGCTCTATAATATTATGTTGAGGTACGATTAAGAACCTGAGTCAAAGCACACAAACAAAAGTCTTCTTTGTTTTTTTAACATTAACATTCCTTTCAGAAACGGAAATATATGTTTTGCATTCAGTAAGGGAAATACACACACTTTTTAAGATGGAAGTGTAAACTCTATAGTCAATCCTCATATTGGAATGCATGCCATATGCAGCTTCTCAAAATGGTTAAGTAGATTTAAAAAAAAAAAAAAAAATGACTAAGTGCCAGAGGTTTTCATCTGTATTAAATTATCAACACTTTACTTAGATGTTATTTTTTTCATGTACAAGTTGTTTTAACGAGTCGCTGTTAAATTAATTTGAAAAGCTAACGATTTGGTAATTTGCTACAGATGCACTCATGATGCATGTGCGCTGTGTGAAATGTGCTTTGTCTCTGTTTCTTCACTTTCCAGAAGGGTTTTCAATACTGTCTTTGATGCAATGACATGGAGAAGGCTGCTATTTCAGACCGTTTTTGGCATTCGTTTGAGACATGTTCCAACATGCTCAGGCATGTTTCAGAGATTAAACAAGCTTGTAAAAGTTGTACTTGCCTTGGTACCATTGAAGCACACATATGTTAGTTTGTTTTTAAATTAATGTTAAATCTTTTTTTCTAAATAACTATATCACGCGAATATACTATTATTACTTCCACTAATAATAATAATAATAATAATAATAATAATAATAATAATAATAATAATAATAATAATGAAAGAAATGTGTATCCTAAATAATTGAAGATGTTTCATTTTAGGGAAGCGCCTGTAAATATAACCTTTTTCCCCCTGAATCTTTTAAAGGTCCGAGTTTTAAATGCAGTCGTTGGAAAGATGTATTCATAACATATGAACTGTATTGCACAACAGTGATGGTGACGCAACTCAAAAACTGTCATCATAAAGAGCAGCAGAGAGCTTTCTGTTTTTCATGCGCTAAGCCTTGTTAATAAAAGAGTGAAGGAGATTTATTGTGGGCTTGACAGATGTTAACAGATGCTGACAAGTTGATGAGCAGCACACAAGTCCCTTAGATGCCTTAAAACCAGTTAAGGTACTAACACCTTAACAGTTAACTCTCTCCCCATTTTATCTGCAACCGTTGCTTGTTTCTGCTTCTTAAATAAGAATGAACAGCTTGTGTGGCAGAAAGATAAGGGGGGTTTCTTTGGGCCACAGATGGGCATTTGAAACAAGGGGCCTCACACCATGCATACTGAGGATACAGGTTGGCCAAAAATGTAAGTAGCATATGGCACAAGAAACAGGCCAGCAGTGAGTAAGCTTGGACAGATGTGTTTCCAGGGTGTGGAAGCTTCGCCTTTCCCAGACTGCTTTACCAGGATAGCCAATGAGATCGCTCAGACCCTTTTCAGCTCCTCAGCCAATAAGATCGCTCAGACCCTTTTCAGCACCTCAGCCAATAAGATCGCTCAGACCATTTTCAGCACCTCAACCAATGAGATCCCTCAGACCATTTTCAGCACCTCAGCCAATGAAATCACTCAGACCATTTTCAGCACCTCAGCCAGTGAGATCCCTCAGACCATTTTCAGCACCTCAGCCAATGAAATCACTCAGACCATTTTCAGCACCTCAGCCAATGAAATCACTCAGACATTTTGTCAGATGTACTAAGAGAAAATATGTTAATGAAAAGAGCTGCAATATACTAATTTAAATATTTGTTGCATCTTCTTAGCGAGATCTCTAGCATACATTGCGTGAGTCGTGCGACATTGTTCAAATAAATAGCGTGAATTGAGTTGTGGTTTGCTTCATCTGTACAATGCATTCAGTTCCGTCTTCATTTTACCTATTTTAAATACTGCTATATATATAAAAAATGAAAGGCAGTTTAATCCCATCAGATTCTATAGTGGGTCCACAATCTTCACCCCCAAAAAGCTTTTCATAATCATAAAGTAGCCCCTAAATCGGACATGTCTGTCTGACATAAGGAGGTGTCGGGTTTAAAAACAATACAGTAAAATCGCACACACATACATTTATAGTTCTTGATGTATTTTAAATATGAATCATTGCCCTGAAATAACACTAATCTGTTTTGGGTAGGCTACACATTACATTATGTAAAAATATAAATCTGTACAGTAGGCCTATACAGTATACAGTACAGTAGTAAAATCAAATGAACACCTAGCGCACTTTCTTTTTACTTTAGCCTACTGGTAACACAAAATAAATCATGCTGCTGCACTGTACACGTTGGCGTACAATGCAAATAAAATATTATTTTAAATTGAAACTATATGATTTTAGGGTTTTTATTTTTTATTTTAATGTAGTTATTATTATTTTTTTAACTTGGTCTACTTAGTAGCCTAGACAATTAACACACAATAGATCATGGTCCTATAGAGATGCTCAGAATGAGCTGGAGGGGTTAGTGGCACATGTGTGCAGTCTATTGCTCCCAACACGCTGGGAAAACCAGAAATGTCATAGAAATTTGTTTTCAAGTCTTGTAAGTACACCCTGACTTTAGTGAAAATTAGGTAGTTGGGTGTTTGCCTCAAAATTATATTTAGCACAACTGGCAACGCACGAGAAAAAGCGGACTGGGAAATGCCAGCAACAATTGCAATTGTTTAAAATGTGCTTTCAAAAGTTCTTAACAAATTGATGCAATTGTAAGTGTCGCAATTGTGAGCAGCTTTAGTACATCTCATAATATTTGTGAACCCTCATTTGCATTATCTCCGCCTCCTTTCTGCAAATTTATGCAGGAACGCCCATAATTACATATTCATCTAAGGTTGAGCCGCAAAGGCAGCAGTAACACTTTAGTAACACAGGTGTAACACTTTAGTAACACAGGTGTAACACTTTAGTAACACAGGTGTAACACTTTAGTAACACAGGTGTAACACTTTAGTAACACAGGTGTAACACTTTAGTAAATCTATCCCTTAGTCTGTGGATTGTTAGTATGTCCCCGGCTCTTCTAATCTTCTCCATCATGCTGTGGTTCTTCTGTTAAATCAAGACATCAAACCACCCCTTTACTCTCATCATACCACTGAATAGACTCTGAATAGAAAGCAAGAGTTCTCTTGGAATGCCAGAACTCTCTCTGCACTGTGACTGAAATCCCTAGAGAGCGTTTGCTATCTTAGCTCAGTTTGGGATTATCACAAAGTCAACAGGCTGTACTGCCCAATGGGGGAAAGGAGTTACGACCTAAAACAGAAAATGACGTCTGTTCACATTTCAACTGGAAACTGTCCATAGCTGCAGCACAGTAACAACAACATCGCCATCCTAGAAAGTCACATGGGCATGGTTTGGCGTTCTAGGAATTTGTGTTTCAATTCTATATTTGTTTGGGAGGTTTTGTTTCTCTAAACCATTTGAAATAGCATTATACTGGGATATAAAGGGTTACACTGTGTCTTTGAAAGCAGTTCCCGAAGTTACAAACCCATTGCGATAACCACATTATTGCAACGACCAATACTGTTCAAAGCTGAGTGCTCTGTAATTATCATAAATCAATACAAGATGTAGTAATGGAGTAGTCTAAAGACATGTCAATCACTTATCCCAGCAACATGCCTTTACAATTGAATTTGATCCGGATTCCAATACTATTAAAAGCAGGAGTATCAGCCATACAGAAAGCAGTGAAGCATCCTTGTAAATATGATTGGATGGAAATGAAGTCTGACCTCAACCATGCTGCTATCCCTGCATCACAGTCCAGAAGGCAATGAATCTTTTTGTACTTTACAAACTCACAGCTTTGCATTCTCATTGTTTCCATGCACCTGCTTCTCTCCCAGATTCAAATCTCTGTCTGCTTTCTGCTCTTCCTTCATTGCCCTTTCCTTTTCCTTTCCGCTTATTTGGATTATTCCATTGGTTCATTTTGCTATTGATTTATGTTTTGTATAATTGTCTAAAAAAGCAAGACTAAAAATAAACCACCAAGGGCAACAAATGAGGCTGGCCAATAATGTTGGTTATCTTTCTTCTGTGCTCTTCAGACCAGTCCCTGGACATTCAATGGAATTGAAGGTCTCGTCAGCATAGTTTGAATTATCAGTACCTAAAGTGACCCTAACTTAAACATGTAACTTTACCAAGAAGTGAACCTTCAATTTATTTCCATTCCCGACAATTTGACCTAAGGCTATGGTGTTTAAAACATTTGGAATCTGCTAATCATTTCCATGCTGTGGTTTTGAATGATGTCATTTGGTGACATTCTGGTGTTGGGTCATAGAACCCCAAGGATCCTGCTTCTCCTTGATTGAGGGAGCTGCAGTCCTCTCGCTGAAGGAGGATAAGTCAGGATAAGTCAGGTAATTAATGCACCTTTAACTTCTATTGCACCCTCTGCAATACATAAGGCACATTTGGGAGAGGTCACATTTGTCACGCTTGCACTGTATCTGACCAGTTTCATGAAATAATATTAGTAATGACCATGGAAATTTGGAATGGCTCATTGTATTAAGAGACAAGACGCTAGGGGTGTGCATCAATCCAGACGTTACTGAAGTTAATAAGAAGCGTGCAGCTCTTAGGGTTATTAAAGACCAACCATGCATGACATGGGTCTACTCAGTCTTAATCTTCATCCAAAAACAAAACACTGCTTGACTCTTTTCAGTGGCAAAAGAGGACATTGTTGTTGTGCTTCCAATCGTTCTTTGGTAAGGTGTACAGTATATGCCTGTCAGTGGCAGCTGGTGGGCAAAAAAATGGTGAGGCAGAAAAAAAGGCAGGGGCTGCAGCAGTAGAATCTTATTATTGTATTCTGACTGACAACACTTTTCATATCTTCTTAACATTTTATCCCAATTTGGCTGTTTAGCACATTTTCTCCATTAGCCAGCAGAGAAAATAAAATAGTAGCCCATCATAGTTTATTCTAATAGTTTATTCCCACATCTGAGGGAGGATTCACGGAACAGCCAGCCACTGCACTGGCATGAGGGAGGGGCTTCTGAGTGTAAGGCCATGGATGGAGGAGATCCTACTCCAGGTTTTGTGGTCTTCAAGAGAAGAGTTTGAAAACTTATTGGCCAGGTCGCCCCAATGCAGGGCCAACAGACGCCACACCCAGTGTGGCTCACGGAGATTGACGAGAAATGCATACTGGGAGCAGACTTGCTCATGGCAATGGGAGCCACCCTGGACTCCAGCCACCTCAGGAAGACCCCCAGGTCACAGTTGGCCATAAATATGCCCAGAAGCTCTAGGACAAGGTTGACCAAGCTCACCAGTTCGCTCGCATCCATCTAGAGGAGGCAGGGAAGAGACAGAAGTGTTGTCATTTGCTTAAGTGTGATTCTGAAGCTAAATAGCGACTGATCGTAGTTTCTCCAAAGTCACATTATAAGATGTGCAAAACAATTTACCACCATTTGCATGTAAAGTTTTCTTTGGGAAATTTCTTGACACAATCCTCTGCCAAAATATACTTTCCTTTTTTTGCCTAGTTGTCCTTTTTTTGGTATTTTACCTCCAATGCTGAAAATTAGATTTTAGTAACCTAAATCAAAATAACAATGCAACACTGACTTTGTCCCACCTCCTACTGTACAGTACAGGCCACAGAAAAGCCAGTACAGATGCACTGATTGGGTGATTTAAACATGGTTGTCATGTGAACAGTAAACAAGAAAGTTAACCGCTTTGGAGTATTTTCTTAAATTGTATTTGTCTAAAGTCATTTTTTTATTTGCCGAAGTGCAATGCACACAGGACAGCGAAGGGATTAAAAAATCTCAGAAGGAAGATACATAGTTTGCGTCACTTGCGGTCTGCAGTAGTTCATTTAAATTAGGTTTATTTTTTTTTCCTCTCCGTACTAGTCCAGGATGCATTGACCCCTAAAGAGGTGAATATCGCAGTGACCCCTCAATGTCATTTTGTCTTCCATTTTAGACAATATTTCTGTTTGTGTTTTATTGAACGTTATTATATTATAATGCTGCACACCAATATATACTGTATATCGCATTGACCCTGACTCTCAGACAGTCAGGGAGCACAGGTTTGTGTCCTGGCCTTAACAGGTATAATGAATAAGCAACTGCTTTAGAGGTTTAATCGGCTTAATTTAATAATTAAGTCCAGTTTGAACAAACACCTGACCTGGAATAGCTAGAGTTGCCTATCGTTGCGAGTGCAACGCTCAGACCTAAGCAGGGGTTGGGCCAGTCAAGATCGTAGTTCCAGTCATGCTCTAAATGACTTCATTAAACCTCCTTCCAGGTCCTAAAGTAATTCATCATTTCATTATACCCCCCTTCACTGGAACCTGTGAGCTACATTTTCAAAAGCCGCTCTGCTTTGCTTTGCTTGTATTTTTTTTATCTCCATTTCCTTTCCACCGGATACCCATATACCCTGCATTTTGCATGCATACAAATTCCCTGGTGCAACAGAAGCCATTAGGAGCTATCAATGGCTATCAGACTTCATTAACAGACAAAGCATAACAATATACAACACTCTGTGTTTCTGGTCCTGATCAGACCAGGTGCATTAAACAGTGTCACCTTCTCAACTGACATCGTAGCTGGTCCAGGCTAAAGACCCGACCCGGTGGGAGACATGGATAATTCTAAAGCCTGCACAATTAAAGTAGCAATGATCCTCAGCACAAAAGAGACCAGTGATAATCTCTCTAATGATAGTAAGAAGTAAGAAAGCGATTATCATATCCATACCCCAATCACGGGATTTTGTTCACAGGCATTATCTTGTTCATCCTAGAAAAATTCATATACTAGCCACCAACAGTTTACCACCCACATACCACAAAATAATAATTCATATTGACGTCATGAGAGAAATAATAACAGACCAAACCAAACCAAAATATCAGAACAGACCCTTTTTGGATAAAAGAACCATAGTGACTACCAAGGAGTTCTTACAGAGCCTACAAAAAATATAGCTCACTAATGAAAAAGCATTGTTCTCCTCATTAAACATGTTGCATGTTTAAAAGACAACCTCAATATGCTTCATTTTGAGTGCACTTGCTTGTACCTCAGGATATAGATTGCCATTGCATTCTTTTCAAACCGAGTCTTTAATGGGATACTTCAAAGTAACTAGTGAGCTTCTCAAAGAGCCATGTATGGCTCAAGATCCATCTGTAGGACAGCCCTGCATTAAAAGATGCTATTGAATGACGTGCTTTTGACATGCTTTTCTAATGAATGACATGACATGCTTTTCTATTGAATTACATGCCTTTGATATGTTTTTTCTATTGAATGACATGCTTTTCTATTGAATGACATGCTTTTGACATGCTTTTCTATTGAATAACATGCTTTTGACATGCTTTTCTATTGATTGACATGCTTTTGACATGAATGACATGCTTTTGACATGCTTTTCTATTGAATGACATGCTTTTGACATGCTTTTCTGTGGTTTCCAAAACATCCATTCTGCTTTACTTCACTTTTACCAGCATGCACTGCTTTTAGCATCATAAAACACAGTGAACATTTTAAAAGGACAGGCACTTGCTGAAGACTCCCATGCAAAGGGGAACACACGCTGATGAAAATAAATATATGAAATAAGCAATAATCGATATAAGTTTGATTCACGAACAATACTAAATATGTATATAGGTAGATGTGAAAACAACCTTCCATGAGAAAGATTTAAGAAGCCTAGAAACAAAAACAAAAAAACAGAATAGTAATATTAAACATATGCTGGCCTTGTGTAATGCTTTTTTTTTGCATTATATAGTAAAGCTTAACTGTTGAAAAAAAACTGCATTTCCAATTGGCATGGCATCAACACTTATTCAGAAACACAGAACTTCCAGTTCTTACCAAATCTAATTTAAATGATTTATACACATTTTTGTTGGCATACCAAACAGGCTAACATATATTGTGTTTTTTTTTCAATTTCCCTTCCCCTGTTTGGTCCCCTGTCTCAATCAAAGCCATCCTTACGTTGTTTTACAGGGATTGCTGCAGGGAGATGGCCTCACTACTGGGAGAAGCTAGTGGTAGCACTCCAGTCTTTAAGATCTGGAGACCATCCATCTCATGAAAGTAGAACTTGTGAATATGCTAGTCTCCAGCGAGGAGGCAGCCTGTCACATATTGATCACTGCTATTTATTTAAACAAAGAAGCTGTCTGCATCCCCAAAAAACAACCACTAGGTGGTGCTGAAGCCCTGATTTGGCTACTGCAGTCTAGTAAAAAATACTTTAATTCATAATGTATCGATAACTGTGTTATGTAACAGTGGATGATGTAGATTACATAATAGTAAAAGACCCGGTTATCCTTTTTTCTTGTGCTGAATACAATAACACATTAGATGAAGGTGTAAGTGGATTTATTGAACTGAAATGTTCTTCCAAGGAAGGAAAGTGAACTCACAGCAATGACCTTTCATACATTGTATTGTTAGTAATAGCACGGCACAATGTTATTTTTAAATCGAGCAAGAACAAATTAAAGCAAGAGAGCCTGGAGATCCTGGAGGAATTCAAACTGGAAAGGGGTTCATTTGTACAGCAAGAGAGCCTGCAGATCCTGGAGGAGTTCAAACTGGAAAGGGATTCATTTGTACAGCAAGAGAGCCTGCAGATCCTGGAGGAGTTCAAACTGGAAAGGGGTTCATTTGTACAGCAAGAGAGCCTGCAGATCCTGGAGGAGTTCATACTGGAAAGGGGTTCATTTGTACAACAAGGAGCCTAAAGCCTGCTGGTCTCTACATCACTCCGACCCACAGGGAATACCAGCACCGTTACAATGAAAAGTTAAACATCTCAGGAAGTGAAACACACATTTCCATATGGTGCTCTTGTGTGATAGCATTTTACGTGAAACACTGTCATTTAAAAGGCTTGAGTTTAAGAACTTTAAAACAGAACCATCTGTGTGTGTAATCTGCAGTGCAGGTACTATGCTGCCCAGTCAAAAGCAACATGTCAATTTGGAGACACCCCCCCCCCCCTCCCACCTGGATGGACCACCCTCTGCTAGCTGGAAAAGGAAGTTGGTCCCCAACCCACCCCCCTCCATGGTAATTCAAGCCAGAGCTCAAATCTGCCAGGTGGGCTAAATTGTGTTTGGGTATTATGAAGTGAATAACAGTGTTTGGGTATTATGAAGTGAATAACAGTGTGGGTATTGTGAAGTGAATAACAGTGTTTGGGTATTATGAAGTGAATAACAGTGTTTGGGTATTATGAAGTGAATAACAGTGTTTGGGTATTATGAAGTGAATAACAGTGTGGGTATTGTGAAGTGAATAACAGTGTTTGGGTAGTATGAAGTGAATAACAGTGTTTGGGTATTATGAAGTGAATAACAGTGTTTGGGTATTATGAAGTGAATAACAGTGTGGGTATTATGAAGTGAATAACAGTGTTTGGGTATTATGAAGTGAATAACAGTGTTTGGGTATTATGAAGTGAATAACAGTGTTTGGGTATTATGAAGTGAATAACAGTGTTTGGGTATTATGAAGTGAATAACAGTGTTTGGGTATTATGAAGTGAATAACAGTGTTTGGGTATTATGAAGTGAATAACAGTGTTTGGGTATTATGAAGTGAATAACAGTGTTTGGGTATTATGAAGTGAATAACAGTGTTTGGGTATTATGAAGTGAATAACAGTGTTTGGGTATTATGAAGTGAATAACAGTGTTTGGGTATTATGAAGTGAATAACAGTGTTTGGGTATTATGAAGTGAATAACAGTGTTTGGGTATTATGAAGTGAATAACAGTGTTTGGGTATTATGAAGTGAATAACAGTGTTTGGGTATTATGAAGTGAATAACAGTGTTTGGGTATTATGAAGTGAATAACAGTGTTTGGGTATTATGAAGTGAATAACAGTGTTTGGGTATTATGAAGTGAATAACAGTGTTTGGGTATTATGAAGTGAATAACAGTGTTTGGGTATTATGAAGTGAATAACAGTGTTTGGGTATTATGAAGTGAATAACAGTGTTTGGGTATTATGAAGTGAATAACAGTGTTTGGGTATTATGAAGTGAATAACAGTGTTTGGGTATTATGAAGTGAATAACAGTGTTTGGGTATTATGAAGTGAATAACAGTGTTTGGGTATTATGAAGTGAATAACAGTGTTTGGGTATTATGAAGTGAATAACAGTGTTTGGGTATTATGAAGTGAATAACAGTGTTTGGGTATTATGAAGTGAATAACAGTGTTTGGGTATTATGAAGTGAATAACAGTGTTTGGGTATTATGAAGTGAATAACAGTGTGGATATTATGAAGTGAATAACAGTGTTTGGGTATTATGAAGTGAATAACAGTGTTTTGGTATTATGAAGTGAATAACAGTGTTTGGGTATTATGAAGTGAATAACAGTGTTTGGATATTATGAAGTGAATAACAGTGTTTGGGTATTATGAAGTGAATAACAGTGTTTTGGTATTATGAAGTGAATAACAGTGTTTGGGTATTATGAAGTGAATAACAGTGTGGATATTATGAAGTGAATAACAGTGTTTGGGTATTATGAAGTGAATAACAGTGTTTGGGTATTATGAAGTGAATAACAGTGTTTGGGTATTATGAAGTGAATAACAGTGTGGATATTATGAAGTGAATAACAGTGTTTTGGTATTATGAAGTGAATAACAGTGTTTGGGTATTATGAAGTGAATAACAGTGTTTGGGTATTATGAAGTGAATAACAGTGTGGATATTATGAAGTGAATAACAGTGTTTGGGTATTAGAAGTGAAAACGAGATTCCCTTTTTACCTGTTTTTCACCCTTTGTTTTATTTATTTTCATGAATTGTGTTATGATTAAGAGTTTTAAAGTTATGGATGGCTCTTGTGTGTCTGCAGATTAAACAGCCTTTAAAGCACATAAACAAACTGGCAGACCAACGACGTTTGGATTTTGATGAAGTCTACATAACAAAATGTAGTAATCCATGGTCCTTACCTGAATCAATTTGACAAGCTGAAAAGCTATACAATGGTACTAAAGCTAATGAAAAGACAGATAAAAGGGTTCATCCATAACTAGGAAACACTCAACAGTTCTGCATTTAAAAATGGAACACATTCAACAGCAAACATTTCCACTAGAAGTCTTTTTCAGTGTTTCAATGTTTTTTTTCTAAACTTTTAATACATTGTTTTGTCAAGTGTCTTTTCGCTTTTCATTCATGTAAATATCTGCAGGACAGCATCACAGGTGGCACTTTTTTCCTCTTGCAATGTCATCCTGGCTTGCGCTTCTCCCTGCTTCCGATTTAGATAAGGCAATTTACAGCAACCCGCTTCAGTAGCGGACACACACATGATTGGATTTCCAGTAAAAGAGAAGGGTTATCATTGATGTCAATTTGCATTCTCTCAGGTAGCAATCGATCACAGCTTGCGTGGGCACTGGTGAACATTAGCTGTATCTCTGAAGCTAGTCTGCACACCCAGCCCGTGCCAACAAATATCATCATCAGTCACAACTCTGTGTCTTCCCAGAGATTTTATGAATTGATGGGCAGAATGACAGAGGAAACAAAAATGCACAACAAGCAGAAGAGCAGACAGCAGCCAGAATCATGTATCTGGGTGCTTGCTTCATTGCAGTGCATTGAAGGAGTGCTCACTGAAGAGGAAGGCTTGTCAGGAATTTCAGCAGTACTAGGGGGCTGGTTCAGCTGGTTGTTAGTTCAACTCTCTGTAACAGGGACAACGTGCCGTCAGTGGCTTCTCAGCAGCATGCTCGCGTCTGAAGGAAAGTCGCACTGCCAGCTGTGTTTATTTACAGGCAATGGTAACCGGGGGTTGGCTGGCTGCGGATCCTTGACCAGCCGGCGGGTGTATCCCGGCAGAGCATCTCGCTATAAAAGGGAAGCGCTGACACCCCCCAGGCTCATGAGCCAGATCTTTCAAGGACAAAGAAAAACTTGTGGGAGTAAAGAAACATCCCATTGACCACCATGTGTGGAAACCCGGGATCTTGATTTTAAACTATTAGAGAGAGGGGTTAGTTTAGGAGATGTTCATACCCCACAAAAGTGTACAGAGGGTGTGACAGCCCAGGGTCCTGCAATGAGAGCTCCCTTTTCAGTGGGAGGAGCGCTTGGCCGTTTACAGGCAATTTTTATTTTTAGCTGCCTTCTCCCTATAGTGTTTTGCTTTGTTTTTTTGTATATCCTGTATTTTTACACTTGTGTCACGAGTGACTAGAATTAGCTGGGGTTGTGCACATTATGCTTTGGTTTGTTTTGCTTTTATTATTATTATTATTATTATTATTATTTCTTAGCAGACGCCCTTATGCAGGGCGAGTTACAGTCGTAAACAAAAATACATTTCAAGAATCACAGTACAAGTAATACAATTAAGAGCAAGATAAATACAATGACTTTGGTTCTAGCAAGTACAAGTATGACAAAATACGATTCAATAACGGAGCAGATAACAGTGTCAGTGATAGTTACATCAGGATATAATTAAATACAAAATACTACAGATTAAATAACACTTGACAGATTACAGGTGCTGTCTGAAGAGGTGAGTCTTGAGGAGGCGCCGGAAGGTGGTCAGGGACTGGGCAGTCCTGACATCTGTAAGAAGGTCATTCCACCACTGCGCGGCAAGGATGGAGAAGGAGTGGGCTCTGGAGGCAGGGGAGCGTAGAGGAGGTAGAGCCAGTCTTCTAGTGCTGGAGGAGCGGAGAGGTCGAGTGGGGGTGTAGGGAGAGATGAGGGTCTGGAGGTAGCTGGATGCAGTCTGGTCAAGGCATCTGTAGGCTAGTACAAGAGTCTTGAACTGGATGCGAGCAGTGATTGGGAGCCAGTGGAGTGACCGGAACAGTGGAGTTGCATGGGAGAAGCGAGGCAGAGAGAACACCAGGCGAGCAGCGGAGTTCTGGATGAGCTGGAGCGGACGAGTGGCGGACGCGGGGAGGCCAGCCAGGAGGGAGTTGCAGTAGTCTAGGCAGGAGAGTACCAGGGCCTGGACCAGGAGCTGGGTGGCATAGCTGGTGAGGAAGGGTCGGATTCTTCCTATGTTGCTCAGGAAGAATCAGCAAGTGCGTGCCAGAGTGGAGATGTGCTGGGAATAAGAAAGGCAGGGGTCCAGGGTGACTCCGAGGTTCTTAGCTCAGGAGGAGGGAGAGAGTGTGGTAGATTCCAGAGGAGCGGAGATAGAGAGATCAGAGGAGGGGGAGGAGGAGGAGGGAAAAAACAGGAGGTCAGATTTAGAGAGGTTGAGTTTGAGGTGATGTGAGTGCATCCAGGAGGAGATAGCAGACAGACATGTAGAGATACGGGAGGGGATGGTGGAGTCAGAGGTGGGGAAGGAGAGGAAAATCTGAGCATCATCAGCATAGAAATGGTATGAGAAACCATAGGATGTGATGAGGGGGCCCAGAGAGCGGGTGTAGAGAGAGAACAGGAGAGGACCCAAGACTGACCCTTGGGGGACTCCTGTTGAGAGAGGGCGAGGTGTGGAGGTTGCTCCACGCCAGGTTACCTGGTAAGTGCGGTTGGAGAGGTAGGAGGAGAACTAGGCCAGAGCAGTGCCAGAGATTCCCAGGTCAGCGAGAGAGGATAGTAGAATAGAGTGATCGACAGTGTCAAAGGCAGCAGAGAGGTCGAGGAGAATTAGGACAGAGGAGAGAGAGGCAGCTCAGGCAGAGTTTAGTGAGTTGGTGACAGACAGGAGGGCGGTTTCAGTGGAGAGAGCAGAGCGGAAGCCAGATTGGAGAGGGTCGAGCAGAGAGTGGTTGAACAGGAAAGCAGAGAGCTGGCGGTGTACAGCCCGCTCAAGGGTTTTGGAGAGGAAGGGTAGGAGGGAGACAGGACGGTAGCTCTGGAGGGAGGTGGGGTCGAGAAGGGAGGAGATGAAGGGAAGTAGAGCAGGAGCAGCAGCTTGAAAGAGGTGAGTGGGGAGAGGGTCCAGGGCACACGTGGTGGGTTTGTGACCCTGGAGCAGGGAGGAGAGGTCAGAGTCTGAGTGGCGAGAGAAGGTGGAGAAGGAGGGTGAGTTAGTAGGGGATGCAGTGGGTGTAGGGGTTGGAGCAGGAGGGGGTGCAGAGGAGGGAGAGGTGTTAAAGAATTTGCGGATATCGGAGATTTTAGAAGAGAAGAAAGAGACAAAGTCATCAGAGGAGATAGAGGAGGGGGGAGGGTTTAGGAGGGAGGAGAAGGTAGAGAATAGTTTACGTGGGTTGTTAGTGGAGGCTTGGATTACAGATTGGAAATAAGTACATTTAGCAGAGGAGAGAGTAGAGGAGAAGGAGGAGAGGAGAGTGCGGTAGAGGCCTAGGGCAGCAATGAGTTTGGTTCTCTTCCATTTCTTTTCAGCCGATCGCAGTGTGATTCTTACTGAGCGGAGCACAGAGGAGAGCCAAGGTTTGGGAGGGGAGGGGACAGAGGGAGTTGAGGGAGGAGGTGAGGGAGGAGAAGAGGGTGGAGGTAGCAGAGTCTACAGAGAGTTGTGAGAAGGAGTCGATAGGAGGGAGGTGAGAGAGAGCAGTGGAGGCAAGGACAGGGGGAGAGAGAGCGGAGGTTACGGCGAGAGGTGATAGTGGGGGTAGGAGGAGCAGGGAGAGAGGGGAGAGACAGAGAAACAAGAGATGAAATAGTGATCAGAGAGGATCACCAGGGGGGTGACGGAGAGGGTGGCGGGGCAGCAGGCCCTGGAGAAGGTGAGGTCCAGTTGACGGCCAGCTTTGTGGGTGTGGGGGTGGGGGGTGGGGATGGAGAGATGGAGAGAGACAGAAGTCAAAGGAGTGAAGGAGAGGGAGGAACCCGGCAGAGTGGCTGGGGTTGGAGAGATGGATATTGAAGTCACCTAACAGGACAGTTGGGGTAGACAGAGAGGGGAGGGAGGAGAGTAGATTGTCGAGTTCATCGAGAAAGTGAGCGAGGTCCAGGGGGGCGGAACAGTACAATTAGCAGGAGTTGACAGGGAGAGGTTAGTTGGACAGCATGAAATTCAAAGGTGTTAACAGAGAGTGAGGAGAGGTCGGAGGGGACAGAAAAGAGTAAGGAGGGAGAGAGGAGAAGACCAGTCCCACCTCCCCGTCCAGTGAGACGTGGGGTATGGGACAGGACGTAGAGAGAGGACAGGGCGGCAGGAGTTACAGTGTTATCGGGACAGCCAGGTTTCAGTGAGAGCAAGGAAATCGAGAGAGAGGTAGGAGGCAAAGGCAGAGATGAAATCAGCTGTGTTAGAAGAAGAGTGACAGTTCCAGAGTGAACCAGAGAGTGTGCGGGAGGGGGTGAGAGGCAGAGGGATGAGGTTGGAGGGGTTGGAGGAGCAGCGGCGGAGAGAGGGCAGAGGGCGAGGGCGAGAGGATAGAACAGGGATGTGAGAGACAGTCATAGCAGGACAGGCGAGACAAATAGGCACAGTGGGGTGGAGGGTACAGACCTGACTAGTAGATGGCATCTTCCAGAGCGCTGTTAGGTTCGGATCTATTCCAACAGCGTCTCGGCGCAGGCCTCCCCTCGCTGGACTCCCACAGCTAGACTCCCGGCTCTTTTGTTGAGGCTCTTCGGTTAGCTGGTGCTTCATGCTAGCGCTGAAATAGCCTGCCTGATTAATATAACAACTGGGTGGGAAAAGAAAAAACTAAACTATGTGGAAACCAATCAAATAGCAAATCAATTTCTATTCAATTTAACCACACTCACCTGGTACTAATCACACACTACCTCACCTAATTCAAACACCACCTTACAATGTTACTGAATGTAGTTAATTTAAAATTACTTGAAGCAGAAACTTACCTATCTGCCTATAGACAGTATGTTCGTATTCAGTATTCAGTATGTTCGTATTTTGGTTTTTCACACTTGTTACGTTTCACATTATGTTTGGTTTATTACCCAAAGGGAGGCACATTGTTGCTTATTTTGTATTGTTGTGTTAAGTTATTTTTGTTAAGTGTGTGTGATTATTTTATACGACAGCACGGTGATTAGAGGGAGAAAATAGTAACATTCCCCAACTTTCAAATGCAGCCAGGTGTTTTTCATTTGCATCAATTAACTAACATTGATAATCCCCTATAAAGAGGAACTGAAAGTACAGGAAGAAGAGTGCGTGGTTCTAGGGGGAATTGAATGGAGGACACAGGAAGTCAGCCATCTTGACAGACAGACCTGGATGACAGCAACAAGGATGATTTGGAACTCAAAAAGGAATATGGCAGGATAAAGACACAGCAGCCCGATGGAAGGAAGGATCGGTCAGAACCTGATAGCAAAGCTAAGTATTCATCCTTGAAGTACGCTATTAAAGCGGCGCTCTTTTGATTAAAGAAGACTATTAATATTATTACGCTGAGAACTGTGTGGAGTTTGACAATTGATTCAGAAGTAGACACTTTTCAGAAACATTTATAGTTACTGATATAAATTGTGGTTTATGATAAGGCATTGTGCTGATTCCCTTCAAGGCACCCCCCCCTCCATGGCTGACGCCCTGGAGGAGCAAACAGACACCAACTGAGGGACGGACCGCCAGCTCCCTGTACACACCGAGACGCGAGATCCTATCCTACTTAAGCTAAGTACCAGTGCCCGGGTCGGAAGACCAAATCAAAGGAGGGAGGGCATGACCAGGGACATTTAGTGCTTTAGGGAGTGTGGACATTCAGTGCTGTTCATTCTTCTGGTGCTGGAGAGGGGGGATCGAGCCTGAAGGGAGCCAAATAAAAGCCATAAACTGGGATGAACAAACGGATCAAGAGGTTCTTGGGTTGGTCACCTTCAACCTTATCTTTCCTTGTTGGCGTTTCTACCGGGACAGTGTCTGGCGACTTGGATTCAGTACAGGACCCACAGGCCTTTTTTAGGTGCATATGAATATACTGGAACTATCGTTTCACCAAATTGCTGTTTTATATTGGTCTGTAGTGGTCGGGACTGTAGTGTTGTAACATAACATGTTGAGTTGAAGAATTGTATTACTAATATCCCCCTGAAGTTACAAGTAGCTGCTAACAGTGATTAATGGAAGGTTTTAGTGGTTTTAGTTCATTCCCTGGGTCGGGAAGTCAGTCACCCTGGAAGAAGGCGAGACTCCGGTGCAGGAATGTATTGACCTAGAAGGTAAACAAGGTAGCAGCTGCAGGCAATAGAGTCAGCTGAAATCGTTTACCAAGGGGTCATGCATAATCGCATAAAAGGGGCCGGAGAATTGAAAATCTTTTCCTTCGCTTTTGGATTCGAAATAGACCCGGAAGGACCCGTGCACTGTGTATTAAGAGTATCGTGAGTGTTTGTTTTGTTTGTCTTGTCTATAATTGTTACTTGTGTGTTTATAGACGGCTAACACGTTCCGGAGCTGTCGCTAAGAACCAGCACTGAACCCGGAACAGCACTGCACTATTTGTCACTCTTTAAACTGTATCCCCCACCACGAGCACTACAGCACGCACCCAGGACTGGTGACCGTGGTTGTATATTGTGGGAGAGATACTGTGTTTATTGTTTAGGGCTGCAATCCCTGTTACTGTTCTCCGTGTTTTACGCATTGCTGTGTATAACCAGAGTTTATTATTTGGTCACCAGACCTGGATTATAATGAAAATAAAACGTATTTTTATTACTGCACTGCATCACCTCTGCACCTGTACATAATCAGCAACCACTTTGCCACAACGTGTTATTGATAAAACCTAACATTAGTAAACCCCAAGTGTAATAGGAGCCCTGCAACAGGATGCATTGCCCAGCTTTCATATCTTATTTCTATAAACATAATAAGCATGTTGAAAATAAAGAAATACATGGAAAGAACAACAATGTGACGAGCAACAGGAAATAAAATATGAGTTGAGTTATTTTAAAGGCAATAAATCATAGAGTAATTTCCCATTTTCAAGGTAATTATATCTCAATCTGGAAACCGTTGGGTTTAGTAGTAGGACTGAAACAGCCTTTGTTGCCCATAATCCTTAAAAAGGAAACGTGTTTCCCAAGATTGTAATCATTTGGGAGAAGGAGCCTGGACTTGGCACAGAGTTGTACCCCAGCAGGAGTGAACACAGCAGGCAGACTCGGACAGGAGGGGCCCCATTTTCAAAGCGACTACAAAGTTTGGCCCCATTTTTTGAGAAAGGAAAAAAGTTGAGTTCATAAAACTACAAGAAACAAGTCAAAATAGAACTCATTTAAATAACATAATTTATACTAGAAAGAGGTGTTTCATGATTTGGGGATACGTGGCTCATTGCAAGTAAAAGATATTCCCATGGTGTTTCCCCATAGAGTTTTATTTTTAGAACATCATGGAAAGGCACTGAAACTTTCTGTGTCTTGATAAATCGAACCCTCGCTCGTCTCCCCTGGCCCTTGCGGCTCTTTGTGCCTCTTTCCTCTGTTTACAGTTCAAAATGGATAGTGGATTTTATTTTCTATTTCCGTAGTTTCCCTGATGAATTTTTCATTTTACCCAAGAGCCACAGCTTTTATCTTCTATTCCTTCATGACTCCTGTCTGTGCTGTCTACTTTGGCCAGTCACCAGGAGCTGATTTAAGTGAATATGAATGCCTTTCACTCATCCCAAAGTGACTTGAGGAAACACCCTGGAATATGGAATTCATAACTGTGTGAGTGCAACATATTAAACCAGCACTCCTTTAATTGGTCCATGTTTGTCCCTGGTGCTTTTTAAGTAATGCTTAAAAAAACATCTTGCTTCTGCAGACATTGAAAAGACAGTTGAGCTGTCCATATGTGTTGTCACTGTTTGCGCGCCTCCCAGCATTGATTAAGATGCAGACAGAGCACATGTTGGGAATCAAGGTCAGAACAGACCCTTGAGATCAAGAGGCAAAGGTCAAAGCCGGCATTAGAATACAGGGCTAGAGGCCACCGCAGCTCTGGGAATACTGACGTGAAAGTCAATGGAAACTGGGAGAATTAGGATGCAAAGGTTGAAGGTAACTATGGCGACTGGAATAGGTTCTGTATCACAGGGCTGACAATAACAGAGAACAAAGACATATTTTTGAATTTTCAATGATATGACATTCCTGGTGGTTCAGCATTTCACTTTTTTCACCCAACAGTGTAATGCAACCAATCATATACAGTATGACATGACTGATATCACCTAGACATGTGGACAGGAAAAATACATCACCTCTTTTACAAATCTTAAACTAGTTAGCCTTTTACCTCTAACCCTAACCGTAACCTTAATCCTTCTTACGTCTCAAATGAAAATATAGCAGTTTTTCTAATCCTGTCTGGGAAAGGGAGTAACAACCAGATGGGTAAAAGTGCAAAAAAAAAAAAAAAAAAGATGTGAAGATCCTTGAGACCTATAAAAGGTAGATATACATGTAACCCATAGCGACATTAAACAATCAGCGACATTAATTCTAGAAAAATGTTTGTAAAATAAATGAGCACAATCAAAATAAACAAGATCAAAGAATGCATCCAGTTTAAATGACAAAAGCAAAAGCACACTGTAAAAACAAAAACTACAACGCCAATCAACAGCAAGATTTCTAGGCTTTAAAGTGAAACCTAGCTTTGTTTAGAAGTGTCATTAGTCTTGTCTTCTCCAGTTAAAATTAAATCACAATGAAGCAAAACAATGTGTAAGAGATTCATATTCTTAGGTGTCGATGAAGACGGAGGTACCCACTTGAGGACCCCTGTGAAGAGCCCCGCCCAGTCCAGGCAGCTGCCATGCTGAGGCTGTAGGGAGGCTGCACTTTGGTTAATCTCTGGAGCCAGCATTACACTGGAAAAGCACTGAAGGCTCATGTATTACAGTGAAGCTACACCTGGCTGATCTCCACCACAACTACCTCATTTTATCTTGTCAAAAACAGTGTCCAATATCAGCATAACATTTAAAAACAAGCAGTGGACGCACTCCACTATTTCTATTACGTCTATTAATCTGCTTGCGATGTCATTTACTGCATGGATAATGAAGTAACTACTATTCATTTCTATTTAAACCTTCAGGCATCATGGGATTGACTTTATGTATCCATTTATTTTCCTTTATTTATCAATATTGTACATTATCTAATTTTGTTTCTTCTAAAACGACTCATTTTAGGTAATTCATGTTATGATTATCAACAATTTATCTTTACAAATATATTTGCATATTTTACATGTGCTCTCACAGGTTTTAATGTCCTTTAATGTATCTATAATCCATTTATGTTTATACTGTGACCACTATGAAGTGTTTCAAAACTTAACTATTTTCTAAAACTAATCATATTTAATATTTCTTCTGAAGGTATTATGTTCTTATCTTATCTGTTATCCAGTGCTACTTCAAATGCTGCAAAAGTGTCATTCCTTAGAAAATGATTCAGTACCATCATCCAATCAGCTTCCAGCTCTAGCAAGCTTCTATCAGACAGTTGATGCCCATTGGAATGTCACGGCATCAACTGTGAATCAAACTTCAAATCAATCCACGCAAGTGCCAGCTTTTTCATTTTGCCTTGCTGTAATGAAAGCTCAGTTCAGTAGACCATGTAACAAAGCACTCTGCTGTCTGTACATATATACTGTTAGTGTGTATATATATACTGTTTTCTCTATAGCATATACAGATATGTCAAACATATAATATTGTCAACGGTAATGGTAACTTACTTCCGTATGTACAATAATAAATGACGGTACAGTATGTTTAGCAGCGGCAGCTATTTCTGCATGCATGTAGGGTGTATGTACTATAACACTCCGGGGCCATGCGTCCCAAAAAGCTGTGAAAACATTTGTAAGGCAGTTTCAGTCATGTTGCTAAGGGTTGAAAACAACCGGAAATCAGCGCAAAAAAGAAGCATAGAAAAAAATGTGGTAAACGTCTTCAATTGAACATGATACTGTGAGACAGCTGCAAGGGCCCTGTGGTATATTACTACACTGTCAAAACATTAAGGTTTAATTGAAATGTGAGGCTGTAGAAGTTTGCTTGGGTGTAATATTAAGCTGATTTAGGAGCGACAACAACTCAACTATTTTTGACTATTTTTCTTTGCAGCACATTGTAAATCCCTTAGGAGAAATCCCTGTTAGAACACAACAACAACCATGGACACAGTAAACCATTATCAGTTACTGGAGATATGAATTCATTACTGGAAGCCTCAAATAGGCTGTCACTGGAGAATAAGCGAGGGCTGCTGTCATGTGGATTAATCAACAGTAAAGCTGTCTGTGCTTGGACACTCTGGAACAATATAGCAGCAGGTAAAGAGAAGTCAGACTGGGATTTATAAAAAAACACACATTTATTAAAAACAGAAGGCGGCTTTCATTGCATTTCTATGGCACTGGAATGACTTGCAGAGGGACATTTTTAATTGGGTGAAAAACACATCTTTTTATGAAGACAGTGGGGGGATGAGGAAGAGAGAATTTCAGTAACAGGGAAGTATAAAAATGACCAGCAGGAGATCACTAGGTGTGCACACTGGCCATTCCTTTACCTGTGAAATAGTGAGTTTGTTTTAGATTAAAGAAACTGGCCTCATTACAGAAATAGTCCTTAATAAAATAGTCAGTAGAGTTTTGTGAACAGAGCCTTAAGTGACTATTATCAAATGTGTTTGCCATTGAACAAGTAACTTGAAGACCCCAGAGATGTACCCTACTTCGTCAATCCAGACGGTTGTTATGCTGATGCGCTGGGGAGACCACACTGTGGTTGATCCCTGGAGCCAACATCGCAGCCGTTGTGTGTGCTGATGCGCTGGGGAGGCAAAATAAGCTGATCCCTTGAGCCAGCATTACACTAGGCAGAATTGACATTATCAGATGGAAAGAAACGCAAATGGATGGAGACACATATGGATCACATTAGTTTACTGTAAAGCTACATCTTAGTTGGTGCTTATCTTGGCGAGAGCCATTCAAATCAGCATGAAGTTTTAACATCTACTTTCATGTAATGGAAATCACACACTGAACAGGTTTGGAAAATTTTGTATAAAGACTAAATGTTTGCAGTTGATGAGATTTAAGAAAACGTAGGCTATCAAAACCCACGTCAATATTTTGGATGTAGAGCTGGTATAGTATTATATCATTCCAGTTACAAATCAAACTTTAATTTACTAATGCACAGCAAATCTCTTGGGCTCTGATTAAAAACATTCAAATGTCTATCAAGTGAAAACACTGAATGTAAAAAAGGCAAGACAGAAATGATAAATATGACCTTTAAATAAATCAGCGTTTTGGATCTATTGCAGAAAGTTGTTGTTATCAAAATGAAAACTACTTGCATCTCATTTTGTAAAAATGCTGGATTAATTGCCAATTACCAAATGATCTTCAATAATGTAGATTCAACACAGAAAAGTGAAAGAACTGTAGCACAGCACACAGCAAGACAGCCTACCAAAGAGAGAATCTGCGTTAGGATAATCGAGGTTCTATTGCACATGACCAGAGGAGTGGGACTAGGATTGACCGGGAGTGATGACTGTGCAAAGAGGCAGTATTCATGGGTGCAGCTCATTGAATGCACTCCACACACACACACCCATCAGGAAACCAATGTAGTCAGGCCATAAGTATTTTCAAATGTCACCAATATGTTAAAAGTTATTCAGTATCTATATCAAGTTAGTTACTATGGATACAAGTGAAACCAATATATATAGGCATAGCCAAGGTTTAGCCCCACACCCTCCTCCTCATGTGTTCTATGAGTGGATAAGCCTTTCGTTTGGTATGGAAACTCGGCTCCGGGATTAAAAGTGTGCCCAACATAATATATATTTATTTTTATTTTAATGTTATGAGGCTCCAAAGGAAACTAGTGCAGGTAAAGTGGTTTATATTTCTATCCCACAAGCTCAAAGCTAATGAACAAGTACTCCTTTTAGCTGAGGGACAGAGTTTGGCTGTTTTTACCTCTACAAGAAGTCTGTGTCATGGCCCACATCCAACTCACATAAAATTAGAGTTCCCCTGCCCGGAAATTATACCTATATAAAGCTAGAAAGCCCCTGAATCAATCCTGCATCTACCGGCAGAACAGCACTGCAGCTCTTACATCAAACAGACTTCAACAGCTATGAAACAGCTGGAAACAGCCCATTCTGTCTGTTCACCTCCACCTTTTTCTACAAAACAAATAATGCACAAAAAACACCCTGACTTGTCGGGTGAACCTGGACCCATGTGGTGCTGTAATGTGATGGGCACCCTTTCACTAAACAGGTCCTTTAAAGTGACTGCAGCTCACAAAATAATTCACAATATTGTAGCAGGCAAAGCAGTGTGCATATTCCGGGCCAAGTGCATCCTTAGCGGTGTCTGGCGAGTGGCCAAACAGCAGCTCAGTTGGGGATCCTGGCCAAGTATCAGTAGTGCGGGGGCGCAGCTGGTGTACTCTTTGACGGCAGTGCGGCAAGCCAACAGGATCAGAGGCAGCTGAATGTCCCAGTCCTTCTGGTGAGCGGCAGTGGCAATGGCTAGCTGGATGGAGAGGGTCTGATTGAACCGCTCCACCAGCCCATCACTCTGAGGGTGTAGCGGTGTGGTGTGTGTCTTGTGTATTCCCAAGAGGAGACACATCTCTGCAAACACCCAGCATGCAAAGTTGCAACCCTGGTCTGAGTGGAGCTTTTGCGGGATCCCCAACTGGCAGAAGAACCGCTTCAGCAGCACCTCTGCCACCGTCTCTGCCTCCTGGTCTGGCAGTGCGTAGTTCATTGCCACCAGTATGAAGCAGTTCCTCCGGTCAGACTGAGGGAAGGCAGCCAAGATGTCGACCACCACACTTTCCATGGGGTCCCCAACTGGGAACTGCTGTAGCAGGGCATGCGACCAGTCGAGGGGTGCTTTCCATGCCATGCACTCATCGCAGCGGCGGAAATAGTCCTCCACATCCCCGCTGCAACACCCCCAAGAAAATGTCTGTTGCAGCCACTGTAGGGTTTTGGTGACTCTGAAGTGTCCCGTACCCGGGCTGCCATTATGGGCCTGGAGCACCACTGCTTTCAACTGCAGGGTGATCTCCTCCCAGGGCAGCCGCTGGTGTGTTTCCAGCCAGCGCAGCACTGGTTGCAGGTCAGGATCCTAGTCTTGCTGCCACCGCCACACCTCGTGAACCCGACTGGCTCACCAGCTTGCAATCATTTCACCTGGAAGGTGAAATTGTCCCTACCCTTTCCATGGCTTCTTTCTTGTCAGTAACCAATCAGCTGCTTGCCCTATTGACTGACATGCTTTCAGCCAGTCACATGCTTTGACCCAGAAGACACTGCTGAGGTGAATTGACCCAATAAGTGCAATAGTCATATTAAATAAAATACAAGTTTGCTACAATATGTGTTTCAAAACTGCACAGTTGAAACTTATGTAGCTAATAATAATAATAATAATAATAATAATAATAATAATAATAATAATAATTAGGGCTGTCAATTAATCGCAGTTAACTTCTGTGATTAACGCGTAAATGTTTTTAGAGATTAATTATTTTAACGCACGTTAATCGCATTGCTGTGTATTGAGCCTTTCGGCACACCGTACTTCAATCCCAGCCGCGGCAGCATTGTATTGAGTGTCTGCGTGCAGTTATTGTTTAAATAGAAAGTTACTCACTGAACCGCTTAATGGAGCAAAGCACTAAAAATGAATGGGATTTTTTTTTGACAGGCTCACTGGACAGAAAGACGCTTAAGTGAGTTCCAGTATCAAACACGAGTACATCTAGTCTGCTGCGTGCTGAACGCACATTCATCTCTCAAAATACACTAGCAGCTCTTTTGCTACAGACAATAACAACAGCAAATTAAACCCACCAGTTTCGACAGAAATACAGGATCGCTGCAAGCCCATATCAAGCTAAGTATGATAATAAATGAGTTAGGCTGCGTTGCTCCTTTTTTTTTTTTTTGCGCGTAGTATGTAAAGCCTAAAAATTGAACGTAGTATGTAAAGCCTAAGAATTGTTAGTTTGCAGTTTTTTGATAGTTTTTTTTGTATGTTCTCTTCACAATTAACAGTTCATTTCCTAGAAGTGCTTACTATAGCTACATATTTATAATTTTATTTAAAAAAAATGAATTTATTTCAGTTCACAATCACATTTAAAAATAGATATCCTATGTATAACGTTTTCTGATCTCTGTATGCTGCTGATCAAGCTTGAACCACACATTTTATTGTGTTGGTTGTATTTGTAATTTCTAAATTATTGCCCGTAGTACATTTTGGTGGTGGTCTCAATGGGTAAATTTCCTGGTTAAATAAATACATCAATAAATACATTTTAAACAATTTTATTTACAGTTAAGGATAATAAAAACAATAGCATCAGTAATAAAACAAATTTAAATTCAATGGCTGTAGTAATTGTTACAATTTAATATGCGATTAAAACCAAGATTAACTAAGATTAATTTTTTTAATCGCTTGACAGCCCTAATAATAATTAAAACACAGGTTGTATGGACTATGTTAGCTACAAATACTTAGAAAAATAGTAAATTAATTATTTTTAATATATATATATAGTCAAAGTTTACATACCCCAATTTCTAGAGATTTCTTGAAAACAAAGAATTATAGGAAAAATCTTTTGTAGCAGAAGTTTTGCTATTGTGGATCAGGAAACAAAGTTATTTCAGCATTTTTTTTTCAAAACTCCAAAAATGCTAATTCAAAAGTATTCATACCCTTTGATGCTATGATAGTATACTCTACAAGGTGCTAGAAATTTCAATATGATAATGCAGAACCTAATTCTAGAAAATGCTGGCTTGCAGGTGAACATTCTTAGATAGTATAAAAGGGTTAGCCCTTAGCGGTCCTATGTCGGACCAGGTCCAACATTACAATGTTCCCTTTCCGGTCCGATGTCTAGTGAGACCGATAGGAGCCGAGAGAAGCCAAAAAAAACAACAACAAAAAAGGGGCGGATCTGAGCAATACACATAGCCCTGGCACCACAGAGATAACACAGACATAAACAAACAAGATAGCTGCTTCTGCATCCAGCGCTCAAAGAATATCACTGACATTTGAGAGCTTTTTTGAGATGTTATAGTAATAAAATAATGACTTGGATCGCATTATTGAGGAGTTTGGTGATAAAACGAGCGATCAGGAGATGATTTATCAGTATGCACGACTATGAAGAGATATGTGAAAAATACAGCGAACAAGGGGTGGGGTGGGGCTGGAGATGCAGTACTGAGTGTCCTGTTGATATGCAGTGCCTTTTAAATCTGTTTTACTGTGAAAAAATACTTTTAAACAGTAATAAACTGTGCGTGTGAAAATAAATTGGACCTGACGCGCCTGAGACGCGCTGAATAAAGGGACCGCAAAGGGTTAGGCATACTTGATTGCTGTCATTACCAATAAGTCAATATGGGAAAAAGTAAAGGCAGAAAATGATTTATTGTCATAAAGCTGGAGAAGGGGGTGCTCAGAGTGGCACATCCAGTAAAATCGTTCCGCGTGGAGTGCAGGATGCGCCCTATAGCCTGGAGCAGGTTAAAATCCAGGCTATGTCACAGCCATCCGTGACCGGAGGTTCCTAGGGGGCGGCGTACAATTGGCCGAGCACCGCCTGGGTAAGGAGGACTTAGGTCTGTAGGGGAATCCACGGTTCAAAGCGCATCAGCGACCCCTGTGGCCGATAGGACGCCTGTGGTTCTGCAGTGCAGCCGCCAGATCTGTGTTGTCTTCCATCACTATAGGTCTGGTGGCCTCGCTGTGGAGCCGCAGTGCAAAAAATGACGGATTGGAAGGAGCACGTTTCGGAGGACGCGTGTTCCAGCCGTCATTTCAAGAGTCGGCAGGGGGTTGCGAGCGGTGAGCCGAGGATACAGATAATAATTGGGCATGCAAAATTGGAGAGAAAAACCGGGGTAAAAAATTGGTGATGACTAAATATAAAAAAATAAATAAATAAATAAATAAAGCTGGAGAAGGATACAAGAAGATTTACAAGCATTTGAGTATCCCAATTTCAACTATTGTTTCTATAATTAAGAAGTACAAGACTGCAGAGATGGTACTGTCACAACGGTCCTTTCACCAAGAAGAAGTAGAAGAATTGTGAGGAAGGTTAATAACAATCCACAATTGACTTCAAAAAATATTCAAAGTGAATTGGCTGCAAGTGGGACTGGAGTTTTCATTTCAACCATAGGTCAAGTATTGCACGGTGAAGGTCTCAATGGTCGCAGGCCAAGGAAAAAGCCACTCTTCAGGAAAACGTCACAAGGACAATTGCTTAAAGTTTGCAAAACGGCGTTTGAATGATGGATATGAGTTCTGGTCAAAGGTTTTGTGGAGTGATGAAACAAAAATCAAGCTATTTGGTCACGCTGATAGTCGTTACGTTTGGAGAAAGTCTGGTGAGGCGTACAAAGAAAACACCATGCCTACTGTCAAGCATGGAGGTGGTAATATCCTTCTATGGGGCTGTTTTTCCTCTAATGGTACAGGAAATTTAGTTCCAATACATGGATTCCATAGCATACCAAAAGATATTGGCCAATCATCTGAAACCCTCATCTACAAAACTTGGTTTAAAGCGCAACTGGACGTATATGTATATATTTCTTACCCAATGGGATGCACATGATGCTAAATATTATTGGTAGCGACCCATTCATTTATAGTTATCAGGAATGAGACTCTCCTGGTCTCTAACCATCACTATTTGTTTCTGAAAATGTAGTCAACATTACATAACCATTTGATATTGATTTGAATGTTTCTAATGCATGTAATAATTGTTACACATCCATGTGCCACCACTATCATCATCAAAAGAGAATGGTTATGTCATGGGTACACACACTGTTCAAATCAAATTCTCCCTGTCTGTATCCTAACTAAACAAGACCGCCTTACAAAATGCATTGAACGGAACATGCTAAACTAGAAACTGTGCCTGCTGTGAACGAAAGTGGCTTCTGTCATTTTAAAGTGAACAGACCTGAGGCAGACATGATAATGTACTGGGTCTTACTTATCAAAGCGCTGGCTCCTTTCCAAATTATGTCATCTTTAAACTGCTGTGAATGAAAGGCAATCAATTTGTAATGATTTGTCACAATCGGGGGGTGGGATTCAAGCTAATCCGGTGAAAATCAGAAATCTGAAGACCCTGAGCCCTTTGTCTGCAGCTCACACTTGTGTAAATTGACTGATTGATCTGTTTGTCAAATGACAGCCCTGGAATATAATATATACACCCTATGTCTCCCTGTTACATGTCTGTTTCAATCATGATGGGAAAGACAGCAGATCTGGCATACTTTGATCACTGTGCTTGGTTGGTAGGTGCTTCTAAAATCCAGAACAAATTATTCCTTTTTTTGTTATTTAAAAGGAACAGTCACAGAAGTGATGAAACTGTTCACTATACCCAGCCACTTCTCCATGAGACCAGAACACACGCTGTTCCAGCTTTTATCTTCCTACATATATATATATATATATATATATATATATATATATATATATATATATATATATATATATATATATATATACCTGTAAGGCATGTTGAGGTCTCTTGTCATTGTAAAATGACAAGGGCTTTGACTGAGTCTATATTTTGGGTTGGCAGTAGTGTAAACGTCCCAGAAGAATAAAAGTCATATATAAGATTCAACAGACATGTTCCTACACTGCTTGAGTTTAGATCTTGAATCCTTGGTTTTTAGTTTTCCACGTACACAATATTATCACAGTGGCATGTGCTGTTCACACAGCACCAACTATACTGCAAGTCCTGCTGCTTCCAAGTTCATGAGTACCAGTAACATTCCAGAATCGGAACTTCCTTCTTTCATGATGGCAATCTGTTGAGTGTTCCAGTTATTTCCTTCTTAAGATAGCCTCATTAAAGTCACTGTTTAGATAATCTCATTGAAGTCACTGTTTAGATAACCTCATTCAAGTAACTGTTCTTGCTGTTCTTTCTTTATTTGAAAAGAATATACAAATCTGATTTAGCCATCCCATGGTAGGCGCTGTTAATCTGAGGCTCCAACCATTAAAGATCACTCAGAAAGGGTGGTGCCATTCATCTCAGTGGATATTTAGCAGAGGGTCCTTATGGTGCAGCCTCCTCTTTGAAGCCCTGATGGATGTGCTGTACATGATGAGCACAAGATAAGCTGAGGAATAGGAGCTTTCGAATCCACCACTGTTACAGTCATTCTCAAATGGTAAAACTACAACAATCAAAACTGCTCACACAAATGCTACAACATGTAAGGTAAATATCTAAACTGCTAACACCAACGCAGCACACCACACAGCACACCACGCAGCACACCACGTAGCACACCACGCGGCACACCACGTGGCACACCACACAGCACACCACGTAGCACACCACGCAGCACACCACGTAGCACACCACACAGCACACCACGCAGCACACCACACAGCACACCACGCAGCACACCACGTAGCACAACACGCAGCACACCACGCAGCACACCACGTAGCACACCACACGTAGCACAACACGCAGCACACCACGTAGCACACCACACAGCACAACACGCAGCACACCACGTAGCACACCACGCAGCACACCACGTAGCACACCACGCAGCACAACACGCAGCACAACACGCAGCACACCACGTAGCACAACACGTAGCACACCACGCAGCACACCACGTAGCACACCACGTAGCACACCACACAGCACAACATGCAGCACAACACGCAGCACACCACGTAGCACAACACGTAGCACAACACGCAGCACACCACGCAGCACACCACGTAGCACACCACGTAGCACACCACACGTAGCACAACACGCAGCACACCACGTAGCACACCACACAGCACAACACGCAGCACACCACGTAGCACAACACGTAGCACACCACGTAGCACACCACGCAGCACACCACGTAGCACACCACGTAGCACAACACGCAGCACAACACGCAGCACACCACGTAGCACACCACGCAGCACAACACGCAGCACACCACGTAGCACACCACGCAGCACACCACGTAGCACACCACGCAGCACACCACGCAGCACACCACGCAGCACACCACGCAGCACACCACGCAGCACACCACGCAGCACACCACGCAGCACACCACGCAGCACACCACGCAGCACAACACGCAGCACACCACGCAGCACACCACGCAGCACACCACGCAGCACACCACGCAGCACACCACGCAGCACAACACGCAGCACACCACGCAGCACACCACGCAGCACACCACGCAGCACACCACGCAGCACAACACGCAGCACACCACGCAGCACACCACGCAGCACACCACGCAGCACACCACGCAGCACACCACGCAGCACACCACGCAGCACACCACGCAGCACACCACGCAGCACACCACGCAGCACAACACGCAGCACACCACGCAGCACACCACGCAGCACACCGCGCAGCACACCACGCAGCACACCACGCAGCACACCACGCAGCACACCACGCAGCACACCACGCAGCACACCACGCAGCACAACACGCAGCACACCACGCATGCACACACACGCAGCACACACGCAGCATCTAATCACGTGTGCACACACCTGACTCAGCACATCACGCAGCACACCTGCACTCAATTATGTAATCACGTGCACACACCTGCAACTCAATTCATTTAATCAAGTGTGCCACACACCTGGAACTCAATTCATTTATTCAAGTGTGCCACACACCTGGAATCTCAATTTATTTAATCAAGTGTGCCACACACCTGGAATCTCAATTCATTTAATCAAGTGTGCCACACACCTGGAAACTCAATTCATTTAATCAAGTGTGCCACACACCTGGAATCTCAATTCATTTAATCAAGTGTGCCACACACCTGGAAACTCAATTAATTTAATCAAGTGTGCCACACACCTGGAATCTCAATTCATTTAATCAAGTGTGCCACACACCTGGAAACTCAATTCATTTAATCAAGTGTGCCACACACCTGGAATCTCAATTCATTTAATCAAGTGTGCCACACACCTGGAAACTCAATTCATTTAATCAAGTGTGCCACACACCTGGAATCTCAATTAATTTAATCAAGTGTGCCACACACCTGGAAACTCAATTCATTTAATCAAGTGTGCCACACACCTGGAAACTCAATTCATTTAATCAAGTGTGCCGCACACCTGGAATCTCAATTAATTTAATCAAGTGTGCCACACACCTGGAATCTCAATTAATTTAATCAAGTGTGCCACACACCTGGAAACTCAATTCATTTAATCAAGTGTGCCATACACCTGGAATCTCAATTCATTTAATCAAGTGTGCCACACACCTGGAAACTCAATCAGCTAAAGCAACATTTCTGAAAATATTAGCACAACACAAACACCTAAACTGACTCCTCATTTGCAAAACACATTTATCTGGTTAGCACACAAAATGCAAAATTCTAAACCATCTATATGGTTCACTTAATGCAATTCCATCATCCATTAATACAAGTTTCATATGTGGGTGTCTTGTTTTCAAAACACATATATCTCTATGCTGTTGCTCACAATTAATGCTCATTACTTTAAATACAAATTCCACACATGGAAATGCAAATTTCACAATTTATCTATATTCACTCATGCATACAATGTTACAAATTGTGCTGAAACAAGGAGCAGGAAGGAGAAGGTGGGCAAGTTGGTCGATGGGGATGTGGACGTGGACATTGTAGTGATTGTGGTTGTTGACATGGACATGGATGTGGACGTGATAGTGTATGTGGTCATGGACAGGGAGGTGTACGTGGTTGTGATCGTGGACGTGGATGTGGCCATGGACGTGGACAGGGAGGTGTACGTGGTTGTGATCGTGGACGTGGATGTGGCCATGGACGTGGACAGGGAGGTGTACGTGGTTGTGATTGTGGACGTGGATGTGATCATGGTTGTGGACGTGGTCATGGACATGTATGTGGACGTGGATGTGGATGTGGATGTGAACAGATGGGTGATCGTGATCGTGGTCTCAGTCGTGGTCGTGGTCATAGTATTTGACACAGGAGCCAGCCAGCCCGGGTGAGACCACAGCGTATTGCTGTAACAAATTAAATCTGGGCAACAGTATGACAATGAATGAAGCAGGGCTGGCAGTGCAACCAAATCTGCGGCGATCAACAGTTGCTTCTATAATTTGTACATTTCAAACTGAGAATAGGTAAGTGTGAATAGCAGTATTTTATGTAACCTATTACATGTATTTATAGTTTGCAGCTTGCATGCTGACGCTACTCCCTACTTTGTTTTATACAGTAAATATGCATATGGATTGTACATTAGTATATCAATATTCATTAATATTCAGGATTAAAAGAAGAGCTGCCCATGGCGGCTAGGGAGAACATCCGCTGCAACGTAAATGAAAAGATGTGGCGAGACAGAGCCGAGCAGCTTCGTGATGCACAATGAAAATAGAATCGTAATACCAAACAGTGATCATGCAAGCTTATTATTATTTTTAATTAGAAATGAATGACTAAATATAGGGTCCATGAAATGACAACAACTTTCAATGTCACCATATGCTCTGGTCTATACATACTCTGAGAAAACAGCAGGCAAGTTTGAACTACACTGCAATATATACAGGAGCAAATCCCCAAACCCCACAAATACATGATTACTGGATATCTGACAACGAGAGAAGTTCCTGTGAAAATGTTAAAAATGCATGAAAAGACCATTAAGTTATGAAAAATAGATTCATACTGACAGGCTAATTGAGTACTTTTCTGGGACGATTACGTGTACTGCATCATTCAGTAATTTCTCAGTGCATTAAAATGATTACATTATAGAAGCCATTGCATATTTAATTGAGTCTTGAACTGAGGAAGGGTTGAGTTTGAGATTATGAAAGCTGTTTAAAGATCAGTAACCAGTCATTTCTTACCTCTCTTTACAATAGCAGAAGTCTCAAAAGACTGTTTGTGGGCAATTGGTATCATACTGCAAAAAGTACAGCACTGGTGAAAGAAAGAAAGAAAGAAAGAAAGAAAGAAAGAAAGAAAGAAAGAAAGAAGAAAACTGCAATGTTTTGAGCACAGCAGCTTTGCAATCGCTTCTGAGAAATAATAGTGTAGTTCATAATACTGCAGTTCATAACACAGCTGCATTGTGGCAGTAGAAAGATTAAGATACTTCCATGCATTGAGATACGCTAGAAAGTAAGCTGGTTGTTAAGAGTTAAATAAAAAAATGAAAAAACTCAAAAAAGTGTCTGAGGCAGCGCTGAGGCCCTGCACATGCAAATAGGGTGTTTTTGTTTGAACTGTGCAAATAAAGTTTAAATATTTTAAATTTAAGTTTGGCAGAGATAGGGTTAAAATCCCATCCCTGCCAAATCCATGTGTGGAATGTGGCCAGGTGTTGATTGATTCTTTGAGTATCAGTTAACTCTGGCCACATGCCTTTAAAAAGGAGCTGGAAGCCTGGAGAGGAATCGGTGGAGAACCCTCACGGCTGCGTGTTTAACCAGGGTGAGCAAACAAGGCAGCCAACGTTTAGGTGATTCTAATCCCACCCAGTGTGTTTTAGTTTGTGTTAGAGAGAATGGGATCCTGGTGCGGGACCTCCCTGTGTAGAATAGAATAGGATCCTGGTGCGGGACCTCCCTGTTTAGAATAGAATAGGATCCTGGTGCGGGACCTCCCTGTGTAGAATAGAATAGAATCCTGGTGCGGGACCTCCCTCTATAGAATAGAATAGGATCCTGGTGCGGGACCTCCCTCTATAGAATAGAATAGGATCCTGGTGCGGGACCTCCTGTATAGAATAGAATAGGATCCTGGTGCGGGACCTCCTGTATAGAATAGAATAGGATCCTGGTGCGGGACCTCCTGTATATAATAGAATAGGATCCTGGTGCGGGACCTCCTGTATAGCGCACAGACACATTACTGTTGGACACCTTTTGTTTGTTAGCTGTATTTTGTTTTGGCTTTTTGTATTATTCCTTTTGTTTACATTTGTGTGTATGTTCTCCTTTGCTAAGGCTACTATTGCTGTTACCCTAGTGGTGGCCACCTACCACTGCAACAAAACATTATAAATATTGCAAATAAATATGGCAGACAGCCTCCAGTCTCTCTACAATCTCTCCTGTCTGTCAGAGGATACCCATCCCGTAAGAACCCCCCTATTACAGCGCCTCTGAAAATACAGCCTGTTCTGTTGCTCCTTAAAATCTCATGGGTCCCTTCAGCTGCCAAGCACTTCTTTACATAGCACCTCATCCATTGCCACTAGCACTGCTCTTCAGAGTGTCTTGCATCCAAACCTTATCTTCTGTGTTCTCACAAGATGGTATGTTGCATTTTTGTTTCTCTGTCAGAAATGTTTTGTTGCCATTTGTTCCTGCAAGGAATGTGCAGAACGTTTATAGCCTGCTTCAGAAATTCCTGCGAGGTCAACTCCTTTGATTGCTCGCTCCAGAATCCTCTCGCAGGTTGAGCCTGCCGTGCTGCATTGCATCAGACCAAAAACTAGACAGCAGTTCCCCTGCTTCAAAGAAATACTACTCCTTATAAACATAATGGACTCTGCAATATTTCTTGCAAACTGTAATATAGTATTTACTGGAATGAATTGAATGAAGTATTAAGCATTTACTGAAGTATCTCTCAAGGCATGGGTGTCCTACAGGAATTTGATATCCATTCTGTCCACATTAATAAGCTTTGTTCCTTGTCATTTCTGTCCACACTGTATTAAACTACAGTGACCATAGCAAACACTGCACACTATTCCAACTTCCTTGATTCATTCAGAATAATTTCACCTATGTCATAGTAAATACTTACTAGTATGAAGTAGGCATGAAATATAGTAAACATACTAATGCAGCTTACCACTGCAAAACAACTACTTTCAATTGTAGTGTTTACTGTAAAATGCTGCAGAAATGCCTTAATACTAATGTACATTGTTTGTGTACCTGAGAATCTGTCAAGTGAAATGCATGTGAACTACTTCAAGATAATGAAATGCAAAAAAAAAATCCATTCAATTCGAATAGGCATCCAGAAATGACAAAGAACATCAAAAAGAATGCATTATATCTACAGGAATTCCAATATAATTACACCTGGACTCAAATCTCATCCCTGTCCGATTGTATTCTAATAATACAACCATCAGGCAGTGGTGACTTCCACACACAACAGCTTTAATCCAGGAGGTAGTCAGGTGGCCTGCCACTTCCTGTGCGTATCTCTAGAAACTCAAAGTAAGCAGCCCTGAGCGGGTAGCTGCTGCTCGTGTCAGAGCCAGTGGGGCTTTTTCCTTGTTGCCTGAAGGCTATCATTAAGGGCTCGAGTAACATTCCATCGTGTGACGCTTCCCTTTCAGGCCCATCCAAGATATTTTAGATAACTTTACCTGTTGTAACTCATTCTTTCCTATCACCCCACACTTCATTGATCTTGGTTTCATAATTCTGAAAAGTTTAATTCTTTTCAGGACCGTCCAAAGACACCCACTTTCCAAATCACAGGGCTTTGTTTGAACATGTTGTTCTCTGAAATAGTCCCCAGGTACTGCGAGTCTGCTCTTTGCATTTGAAGAACGTGTCACTATCCAGTCGTGTGCAAGACAGACAGGAATTGCTATACATGGCACTCTTTATTTTACTGTATTTTTAGTGTTAAACAACATTTATAAAGCTGGTGAATACAGTAAATAGGACATGAATGCTCTTGAAAGTACACTAATGCTTTATCAATATGATCAATACTGTATAGTGCCAGTTATCCAGGCTTCATTTAAAACAGCGATTAGCTCACTTATCCTGCAGTCACACAACACTACTCTCTCCATTACCCACCAGGTTTCAGGTAATAGTATGTTTGGATGTCACGATAAATTCTGCAGACAAAATCATTGCTTCTTTGGGGGGTGGGTGGCGTTAGTGCTTATAGATCAGGCTGCTGGTCCATCATCTCAAGGGGTGATGACTATAAATATTGAAATATATATAAGGATGTAAAACAATAGCAAATAAGACTCGTGTTTAAAAGTGATTTTAATTCGACAAATGTGGAAATAACATTCCGCCTCATAAAATAGTTCCTGTTTTCCATTTACAGCTGTAGTAAAGTATTCACTATGACATTCTAATAGATATACTAAAGTGTTATTTCTGTTTAAAGTGAGTTAATAACAACAGGGCTTCTCAAGTTTTTGATGTATGCTGTGAACACATTGTTGGCAGAGATGACCTCTGCATTTGACAGTATATTAATGTTACAGCTCAGGGGCAGTTCATTTAAGTATCTGTTTAAGCCTGCTCTGAGCCCCACGTAGCTGCTTATGCCATATGGCTCTCCAGAGCTATTTCTGACAGATGCATGCAATTGTTGTAGGACTGTATTAAGGTGTTTTTTTTCTCTCATTGAGAGGTGCTGTCTGGTCTCCTGGATGCTCTGTGCTTGAAAGTTCTTTGCCAAGCAAGGTTTCCACAGTTGTCATGGAATTGTGTCATTTATTCTGTGTTATTGACAGTTGTGATGGATTGATATGTCTATCTAAGTTTTCAGTGAGGAGGTTGATGTTAGATCTAGTGCAAGGCTGACCAATCAGAGCTCAGGAATTTTTCTTGCCATTGTAAAATAAAGTTTTAAACAGTCAATTTACAATCGGGAATTGTAACCATGTGAAGATACCAGTATATTTCCTACACATTAATATTTGTTAGTGGTCATAATAAACATACTTAACATGCTTATGGAATATGAGTAGAGCATTGCAATGGCAGCCTAAAGCCAGATACACATATTGCATATCTGTTGACGTCTGACTGAACTTCAATAATTGCAGATCAATTAAATACGTATTTTGTGTCGTAAGTGTGTTGCAACCCTTTTCCGAAGCAGGGGTGACAGTAACATTGTCATGGGATAAAAGAGAAAGACGTTATTGACAAAATATTTATTGAAAATATAGTAAATGAAAGATTGTTACTTCATTTAAAGAAGTGTCAATGTGCTCAGGTGCTCACGAGAAGGTATAAGAAGAGAGATGCAGTCTACAGTAACTATTCAATTGTGCTACTAAACATGACAGAGCAACACAGCCAGTGAAGCATCTCCATGTGCCAATACCAGTCTCCATGGAAACAGAGATAATACTGTCAAGTTAGCATATTAAACTACATACCGCTTTGTAGTTTTCCATATACTTAACGAAAACCTAACAAAAATTGAAAAATTTGACACTTCGAAATCTAACATGAAACACTGTACTCTTATTATGGCTTCCGATAGACTTTTGCAATATCATTTTGTAGTTTATTTCATTACATGATGTTAAATAAAATAACTAAATTATGTCCATATAGTGTTTTTACTAAAATTCTAGGTGATTCAAATCTTATGGCCTAGCTGTAGGTGTCTCAAAGGGTCTGAAACTGTTCCCAGACAAAAGTAAAAGCCTTGAAATTATAATGGAAAGAGAAAAAAGCTTGTGGTGTTGAAGTCTTCAAGATTAATTCCAGGTGACATGGAGCTGCCAGCTCTCTGGTCAGCTCGCACTATCCCTTCAATGAGCTGAGCGAGGCTCAGCAGTGCTGCGGCTAGAACAGTGTGGATTCATTCCACAAACCTCATGACAGCACACCCCGCCCCCCGCCCAACACTCCTGCAAGCAGAGCTTAGACTCACTCTGCCGTTCAATGCATTAGTAAGACCTCATCTAGAATGTGTAGTGTGGAGTAGTGGTTAGGGCTCTGGAATCTTGAGGGTTGTGGGTTCAATCCCAAGTGGGGGACACTGTTGCTGTATCCTTGAGCAAGGTACTTCACCTAGATTGCTCCAGTAAAAACCCAACTGTATAAATGGGTAATTAAATGTATAAAATAATGTGATATCTGTATAATGTGAAATAATGTGATATCTTGTAACAATTGTAAGTCACCCAGGATAAGGGCGTCTGCTAAGAGATAAATAATAATAATAATATTGTGTTCAGTTCTGGTTACCTCATTACAAAAAGGATATTGCTGCTCTAGAAAGACTGCAAAGAAGAGCGACCAGTATTATCCCGGGTTTAAAAGGCATGTCGTATGCAGACAGGCTAAAAGAATTGAATCTTTCGACCTGAAGAAAGAAACAAGGACCAGGGTCACAAATGGAGATTAGATAAAGGGGCATTCAAAACAGAAAATAGGAGGCACTTTCTTACACAGAGAATTGTGAGGGTCTGAAACCAACTCCCCAGTAATGTAGTTGAAGCTGACACCCTGGGATCCTTCAAGAAGCTGCTTGATGAGATTCTGGGATCAATAAGCTACTAACAACCAAACAAGCCAGATGGGCCGAATGGCCTCCTCTCGTTTGTAAACTTTCTTATGTTCTAAAGCAATTGAAAAATCCAGTACACAAGGTGGGCATGTTGGTGCTCACCTCATGAAGGCTGAAGTGATGTGCAGAGATCATGAAATACGTTATGTCAGTGTGAGCCCCAGTCCCATGCACACTTCACAAAGACAGCATTCTCCTTAATAACACCCTGTGACATCTAACATTCCAATCTGGTCAAGAGACCAAGTGAGTTCCGTTCTGGTAAGAAGTGACGTTATAACTGATATAACTGGTATGATAGGCAGAATAATAAAAAAAGTGCACACTGGCCACCATGTCTGTGGTGCTAATAAAACATAACACATCCCAAAGTGCTTCAAATATCTTTTGAAATGAGGTCCTTCCTAGCATTTGGGGTGATGTGCCTCAAGCAAACCATATTAATGATTACAGGTCAAAAGAACCTGAAATTGAAATGCTCACTCATCAGATCCTGGATTTGCTGCACTGACCTATGAAGTGAAACAGTACAATATAGTGGACAAACGCAAGTCTATTGTTAGATCTTTGAAGATATCTTTCAATATACACCTTGTTAAAAGGTTTAGCATGGAGGTACTGGAGATTTGCAGGACCACCTACCCTGCCTCCCTCTGGCCTTGGCCTTGGGCTCGAGGGTGATGGAGGTATTGGAGATCAGTGTCCTGGCTTGTTGGCAGGCCATCTACTGTGAGCATAACAAATTCCGTATAATGTAAAATGTCATGAGGTACCACAGCGCTCCATTAGGAAAGAGGCTGCTAGCCAACAGTATTGCAACAGCTTTCAATAAAACCATATTTCATCATGTCTGGTCAGCTTCCATCTGAAGTGTACAGTGATCTTGGAAGCACAGTATTGTATGAGAAAAAAAAAATCCATCTTTTAAAAATCCATATTTCATGCACCTGGCCTTGCTTTTTTGTTTTATTTACCTTTGATCGTTTACCAAGCACAGCTTTTTGACTATGTTAGTGTAAGTTTACAGAAATGGTCTTTGAAGTTTGTATTTATAGCCATTAAAGTACGTTGAGGTTTATTTACTGATTGTAAAATGAGAAGCCTTTTTTTTACATCATTGAAATGTAAAAGACACGCACAATAATTCCAGTAAATCTTAATATCAGGTACTTTCACTTTGTAGGTCTCACAATTCACTGTATGAAAAACACATATATTATGGCAGACGTGTGATTTCTTCATAGTAATTAGTGTGCATATTTCAAACCTGCACTTCTGAGGAAATGGGAGTGATATGATCTGGAGAACTGGTCCCTTTTTAAGGTTTGTCCACACCTATTTTAACCAGATGTCATCCTTCAAACACTGAAGAATTAATCCAGGTAAAAATATAATAGAAACAAAATGCCAAGTAGAGAATCATTTTGGCTGACGGCTTTGTCAGTGTGCCGAGTTTCACTGTTTGACTGCGCTGGTGTTTTTGGTAGAGGGATGTGGTTTCGTACCCCAAGGTGGGAAGGTGTAGGGTCGGGGGGGTGGAAAATAAAATAAAATCCTAAAATACTGAGCAGTTGAAAAGTGGTGAGGATGAGGAATAGGTTTGAGTATTAGCTGGAGGAAGAAGAAGAACAGTGGAGATTTAAATTGTGAAAGGGGGCAAAATGTTATTTCCCAAAGGGCAGTCTGTAATCAGCTGTGCTATTCATTGGTATTTATATGCAAGACATGCTAGCATTTCTTTTAGTTTCCAAGAACGTCCTGATAAGTCAGAGCAGGTTCATAGTCCAACGTGATCTCATTCATATATAACAATCAAACAGAGTCATACAAATACAAGAATCCTTGTTGTGTTCAGATGTTCCATATCAACTTTGATTATATGTCTCAGACTGCATGCTTGGGTTGACCAGTCCAGGTTGTTGGTGTCTCAAATGTAATGCGGTCCAGTCTTGACATACCTCTGGGCAGCTACTGCACTTTGAACTAGGAGACCACAATCAGTTTAGCTAAATTCATCACATTCTGTGTGTGTGCCTTTAAAAAGTATTTGGTACCAGTGAGCTGTAATTAATACAAGTAATACATTGTGCTGCATGTCTAAAACTAATATGATATTGGCTGAAATGTAATAGAAATGCAGTACTATAAAGCTACTGTGTCCGGAGTACTGCAGTATTAATAATTTTGTCGTTTTTTGTTACAGTGTGGTGAAAATGCATATTAGAACATTTAAATGAAAGGAATTCCCCAGTTTTGATGCTACCAGCTCTTTGGCATTTCAAATGCAAACAAAGATGATTTTCATTTCAGGTGCTTCTTTGTTTACACTCTACAACAAAGACCATTCTAATTAGCTGCATGATTGTAACAATAGCCCTCCACTGTGTATCCGCTGAAACATTAAAGGGAAACAAAGGAGCGGCACTGCAGGGCACGGTACAGGTTTGTGCAGATTGTGGTTCATTCAGCTAATTCCAAAAGATCAGATGTTCAGATAATGTTTCTGAATTGGCTGGGGTTCAAGGGTTGGTTAAGTCTGCAATGTGTGACGATCATGCCTATTCACAGCTCTTTGCTCTCTATTTGTCTATTGCTTCTCTTTGGTATACTAACAGTTAGATCATTCACTATATTTCTTTGGTTGACAAAATAATTTTATAGTGGGACCTTTGTCAACATTGGCTACATTGGCTCTGTTTACAACGACCTTTGGCACCCAGAATGGAATGTTCTTTTTCCAGATTCGTGATGTCATCCTACCATCATCATACTAGTGTTCTAGATTTGTGATGTCATCCTACCGTTATCATACGAGTGTTCTAGATTTGTGATGTCATCCTACCGTTATCATACGAGTGTTCTAGATTTGTGATGTCATCCTACCGTCATCATACTAGTGTTCTAGATTTTGGAGACAGTCCCAGTGTGGACCGCCTAGAGCAGAGAGGCCAGTGCCACTTTGGTATGATTGACGCTGTTGCATGGGGTAACATGCAGGAGCTGTATCAGTGCTTTCCCACGAGTGTCAAAAGTGTATTCTGAGGAATTTCACAACATACCTCTCTGAAGAATGTCAAACAGGTTAATCTGTTTATACTGTACAATTTTTATACTGTAAAATTATAAATGCAATTTTTGAGTTGATATACATCGGAATCCCTTTGTGTTACGAGGGAATTGTAATAGAAACATTTAACAAATAATAATAAATGTAACCATCCTTGAAATGATATCAAATAACTCCAGCAGAACTCTCCAGTTTCACTTGCTGTAAACCCGGATGGCCACAAATAGAGAAGTCCAATTGGAACATTTCTGTAATGCTTATTTAAAATCTTACAAAGTCATGGTAAACACCGTTTTTAATATAATAGGTGTTTGATTATTGGTAGGTTCTGATGATGTGTGCTTTATGAAATATTAATATCGTCTCTCCTTAATTACCATAAAATGACACCCCTGGTGCGTTACTTGGAAGTCTGTTATAAAAATAAAATCAACAGTGTGAATGGATTCGTTTTTCTTCAGGAATAACAGCATAACAATCATAGTGTGCTACTCCTATTTGTGTTGTAAATGTAGCCATTGTCACTACAAGCAAGAGATCCCAGCGCCAGAGGACACAGTTTGAAGTCTTTTCTAGTGAGACAGCTTTAGAACGAAGGCACATAGTGGCCACTGTATGGAATGGAACCGTCCTGTTGTTGGTGCTAAGGAGATCCACAACATTTTGAAGTCAATCAGTTAGTAGGAACCAGACTTAGCACTGATCTTCTCTGAAGTTGGTACCACAGCTTTGAAATATTAGCAAGACTGGATAGACAATCAGTCGAGCTTTTCACAGTTTTGAGAATAAAGGACAGAAGAAGGTGTTTGTGTGTCCCATTGCTTTAAGATATATAAGATTCTAGCGTCTTTGAAACAGTACTTGCTGTTTTTTATGCATAAATAGACATGATAACATGTGAGGAACCCCAGGCAACTTCCAAGAGAGTGTAGGGTTTAAATACCATAGAGAGTCCTATATTCCCTGACTGGAGTGTGTATGAGGGCAGAACTAAAGAGTCCTCTCCCCTGACTGGAGTGTGCATGAGGGCAGAACTAAAGAGTCCTCTCCCCTGACTGGAGTATGCATGAGGGCAGAACTAAAGTATCACACACTAGCTGCAGGGTTGCCACCTCTGGGGCACAAAAATAAATAAATCAATAAATAAATAAAGATATTCTCCAGGAATCTCCTAAATAGAGGTTGGTATTTATTTAGAAATTCTGTATCTGCATAAGTTAAAAGCTACTATTGGCAGCCAATTGATATTGCAAGTCGATCTTAGAAACTTTGTATTTTGTTTTTCTAATCAGGAAGCAAAACCCATGAAGGTGGAATGAAATCAAGGGACACCAACAGAGACAATCCAAAGAACAGGAGTGTGCACCCGTTAAAGGGACACCCAACTCTTTGGCACAGCACGGCTTTCAGAACGGCTTTCAGAGAGAGACAGAGAGAGAGAGAGAGAGAGAGAGAGAGAGAGAGAGAGAGAGAGAGAGAGAGAGAGCAAGAGAGAGAGAGCGAGAGAGAGAGAGCGAGAGAGAGAGCGAGAGAGAGAGAGCGAGCAAACACTCATTTAGAAAAAGCAATAAAAACACAGGATTCCGAAAGAGATTATCTGACAATACAGTGCTGAAAAAAAGAGATGTGTGATGGGAATGGGATTTAATTAAACTGGTACGATTAAAAACAGTCGTGTACATGCAGTTCCTGAGCTTTAACTTTAGCAGGTCAGGACATTTGGTTCCAAGAACAATACAATATCAGTTTTCTCTTTCGTTTTCAAAGTGGTATGGTTGAGAACAGCTTTTCCTATAGGATGACAGAATATCACAGGCTCCTATGTAATTCCACCTCCCCTGGACTTGACCACTTTATTAGAAGCTGAACCTTGTTTTGATCGTGACATAGACTCCACAAGGCGTGACTCGAGGAATGGTAATTCAGTCACTTCCGTTTCACGCCATCGGTTCACAAAGGTAGGCAGAAAACCGTAATGACAAATGCACCTTAGATCCTAAAACATACATAATTGTGATGGCCATGGACAATGCAATTTCTATCAATTATTATTTGTTTATTTAGCAGACGCCTTTATCCAAGGCGACTTACAGAGACTAGGGTTTGTGAACTATGTATCCGCTGCAGAGACACTTACAACTATGAAAGACGGAGCACAAGGAGGTTAAGTGACTTGCTTAGGGTCACACAATGAGTCAGTGGCTGTGGTGGGATTTGAACCAGGGACCTTCTGGTTACAAGCCTGTTTCTTTAACCACTGGACCACACAGCCTCCTATATCCTCTAACCATTCACACACAACTCTAGCACAGTGAAAAGGTGTATTATTGTATTGGGAATAGCCACTGCCTTCAGGGTATCAGGACAGCATTGTTGGGTAAACTAATTTGCATCTCAAATTTAGACTGATGCTAAATCTAGTGGGGTAGACAGGTCCTGACAGGAACAGGCAGTGTACGTTAAACTAACATTAGCAGATCTATCTCGAGAAGTGGGCATCCTTTTGGGATGGTATTGGAATCTAGCTTATGGTCTCTTATTTCTAGGGCTTCTGTTTTTCGGGTTTTATTAATTGTATTTTTCGGTGCTTATTTTGAACTATTTTTGAATTTTTTACAGGGCTTTTGTTTTTGATATACTGTATTAAATTAGTGTTTTTGGTTACTTTCCAAAATGCTTGAGCGTTTTTTTTTCTTTCTGTCAAATATGTATAGTAGTAACTCGACAGTACTTGCAGTAACTCGACAGTACTTGCACACCTTCTTTCCTTCACTGTCTTCCACAATGAAATCCTTATGGTCACGGATATATTCTTCTGGGTTTTTGTGTGTAGGCATTTTTTTACATTTTGACACAGTCCTGTTTTAAATCCTCTGCATTTTAACTCTAATATAGCTTTAAATCCCGCTAACAAACCTCCATCCTGGTTGTAATCTCGTTTTAAATCTTGCAAGCGGAGTCTCCAATAGAAATGTAGGAATGTGCTGTCACTCAGTAGTTGGGACCGGTTTAAAGTATTCAGAACGAATCAATGATAGATGCAAGTCAGGAAGGCGGGACATTGCCCAGCAGCAGTAGTATCTTGTAGTAGGTTTTATTTTTTAATAGAAAAAGGGTAAAGTCAGCGTGAATTCATTAACCATTTTCACAGTTTTTCTGGTGTTTATTGGCTATCCACTGATTTCATTTATTTTGTATCAGGGGTGTTTAATTGGTTAAAACCGAAAATCAGAAGCCTTACTTATATCTGATCTCTATAGTGAGTGATTCATGTGAAGGCTACATCATGGCAATTGCTCATGACTTTGATCAAGGGTATTTGTTCCAGGACATTCAGTGCTGATCACACCACAGGAAACACGCTCCAGTAACTCAATTATTTATGGTCTTGTTGCTGTCCTCATAGGGGATGTGTGTTATACATACATACAGCACACACAGTTGCTGGTTTACTATGGAAATGTTCTTCACTTTACACAACCCTCCAGATGCTGCTTACCATTGTAGTTGAGCTTGAGTCACTCCTCCAAATCCCAACCACTTACTGCAGCTTAATCCTCCCGGCAGCCACAGGCAGCATGTATGTGGATTGCGGGCTTTTTAAAAAAGAGTCCTCAATAAGCCGCCTTAATCACTCCCAATGGAAAAAATAAAACACGCTGCATCTGTGATGGTTAATCTTCCATGTTTGTTATCCTGGTGTTGCCTGTATGAGGAGGTGGCACAAGATTTGCAGCTCTCTCCAAAGCTGCGGCCTGGAGTGCAATTTGCTAAAATGATACGTCTTATGAAAACACTGTAAGCAACCATTTGGCTTATATGTATTGTGCACTTTGGTTTTGATATTTTAAAAGCAGCCAAAAACAATACAGAATTTTCCTAGCAGTCTGAAGCCACTGCAATGCAATATGCAATATGCTCCTCATTTAAGAATGCTTTTACTACGAGTGGGGATGTTTAAAAGATATTGTCCTGATGGCGTTTACTGAATTTAAATCTGTTAGCTGTAAAATTGGATGCTAGTGTTAGCGAAATTGGAACAGATAAATGACTGCTAGACTTTTGAAAATTGTCAGAAGACATTTGACCCATAGCAGGGGGAAGCAGGTGAAATACAGTATGGAAGGAAAGTCACGGATCCTGTTTTGTTTTCTTTTCTACTTGTAATAGCAAAATATGTTGATGCCTTTCCAAGCTCAATTGTTACATAGTTAGATTGTTCTATTTTCTGTTAAATGTTTTTTTTCTACTGTCATAGAGTGCATGCAGTGGGAGGCTAATGTGTCTGCTCTCCATTACAGCAAGTGGTATCAAGATAAAATACAAACAATAGCTGGTTGTTCCAATATTATGAGAAGATTCAGCACCCCCTAGATCACACCAATCCTTTTAGCTTGTCAGTTGTCAGTGTTTAGCTACTTATCTTCTTTATAAGCGGAGTGCATCTACAGCTTTGTCTTTTATTATTCACTTAGTCCTTTAATTTCTAGGTAGACAGGAATTAACCATGTACACCATAGCCATAGTAAGGTAAAGCTTTAAGCCTGAAGTATTTTCTTAGTATACTTGATCAATAAGAGCTCAGAGATGTTATTACCTTTCTTCAGTGATGTTACCTCCAAGGCAACTTACAATTGTTACAAGATATCACATTATTTTTACATACAATTACATTTTTACATACAATTACCCATTTATACAGTTGGGTTTTTACTGGAGCAATCAAGGTAAAGTACCTTGCTCAAGGGTACAGCAGCAGTGTCCCCCACCTGGGATTGAACCCATGACCCTAAGGTCAGGGGTCCAGAGCCCTAACCACTACTCCCCTGATTCTTGATTATTTGCAATAATCAAGAAGCAGTGGCTGGTTAGCCAAAGGTGAGAGTTTCGACTGGCCAAGTGAAATCATTCCTGTGTTTCCCTGAAGTTTGTGGTTTCTCCTCTCCTCAGCTTGAAGGAGGCGGTGCTGTGCAGAGTATGGACCTCATCCATGGCACATGCTGTGGGTTGGGCTTGTGCCATTGCTGCATAATAAATGAGGAGCTGCGATTGTCTGAAACCACCTTAAGTGTTGTATAAATACAGTATAACTGGTAATGGACAACAGATAAGATGTGTGGCATTATCGAACTGGCTATACACTCTTTAAAAACATGCTATATACAGAATGTATTGCACTGTAAGTATTTCACCAGTGCTAAATACAGTACACCATGAAGTAAGCTGACTTTTTAACCAGGAAATCAAGCTGGGCCTAGGCAAATTAGCATGCTGCTTTGAATTAATCAATACAAAAAGTAGGAACATGCAAAGCCTTGTCATGTTAGCTGCATAGCTCTGGGGAGTTGCACTGATCTACAAGCAGGCATGTCTTCATATTCCTGCAGGTCTTTGCGTGTACATCACACACGCAATATGTACATTCATTTTGTACTGATGCTTATTGTCTGGATGACGAGATTAGTAATCGTGAATAAGGAATTCCCCTTTCTGTTGAAACAAAACCACATAGATTACAGGGGATTAATGAAAGAAACGCACAATAATTACACTTTGGGCCTGTTTTTTGAAAGTTTGGAATAATTTTCCTTTTAATGGAAAACTGCAGTTAAGATGAGATGCTGTTAGCATTACTAGGCAATATGAGTTGAGCTGGAATGATGAGCAACAGACATTTTGAACATGTATATCTGAAAGAACAAATAGTATTTGCATTTTTCAATTTTCGGTCAGGACAATCTTGCGTTAAATAACCACCTTTATTGGAATACAAAGTCTTATGTATCAAAAACATAAAGATAAATAAGTAGAGTAAAAATAATTGGAGCACAGCCTCATCCTTCGGAGCATCCCGGTGACACCTGATAAAAAACAAACAACAAAGTAATAAATGCGACGTGTTCATCCCGGTTAACAAAAATATTAGGCAGAGGAATATTGTGTACCCCCCCCCCCCAACCTCTCTTTCAAGTCGGATGCCACAAGGTAAGTGTAAACTTCTCAAGCTGAGAAGGGATTCAATGTGAATCATCTTTAGGTTCAGATGACACTTTGATTGAAGTACCTCCTGTCGTAAAAATTCCAGATGTGAAAACAACGTGGTGCTGGTGTCAGTCCTCTCCTGAGCTGCAGATGGCTCTTCATTCGAGTGCAGATGAAGCATGTGTGGTCTGAGCAGGCAGGCAGCACTCATAAGGAGTTCTGTTACGATGTTTCAGAGCTGGAATTTACTCATTTAATCATCAGGCTTTACAGTGAACAATGGATTCAAAAACTACAAAAACACACCTGAATGCTGATGATATATAGAGCTGAACCCACGTTTTTATTGTCAGATTTACAAGCCCAGAAGACAATTTTATCTTCTATGAATCAGCTTAGGGCTCAGATGACAGTCTGACTGATGTATTCCCTTCAGTTAAAATTCCAGATGTGCAATGTGAAGAGTTATCAGGCTCCAGCCTAGCAGTTGAAGACTTGTTCCTGGCTTTATCAGTCCATTGGGTGCAACACAAGGAACTCCTCCCTGCTATGATCTTTCTAATGTTGTAATTATCCCTCTAGTTTCCATTTGTTTTGAAAAGCTTATTCATCAGTCATTAGTACAGCTTTATTCTTGGAACCTGCAAATACCTTTCATTTAGAGAGGAGCACCATAGTGGAGGGAAAACAAAGGAGATTAAGACAAGGCCCAGTATTTAGTAGAGCATGATTTTATTGAACAGAATTGTCAATGAAATTGACAAGGGAAGATAAAGAAATGACAGCAGTGTATTGATACATTATTTGGCATCTTGCCCGCTGGGCTTAGTGAGACGATTGCCTAAGCCTAGGGGCAGGGGGCTGTAATAGTGGGAATTGATACCCTTAGGGAAGTGCTGTAGTGCTGGGGATGTTTCTCTTCCTGAACTGTGCTGAACAACAAGCACCATGTTGGAATGAACATGAAGCTTGAATTCCCTTCCAGTGAAGCCCCACAGTTTGAATTGTCTTGAAGGCAGCTTTGCTTCAAACCGGATTTTACAAAGCAAGCCCCCTATAGGCTTCATGAAATGAAAACCTGTATAACCATTAGAGTGTTTTTATGAGGCTAAACTGCCGCAGGCATTGCAGAAGACTAAGATTACGAGGTAGACCATATACATGTAAGTAGTATCATTTAGTGATAAAACCCATCAATTACTTTTTATTACACAGTTTACAAAGTAATTACCACAATTTTAGGTCTACACCGATTGAGAGGAAGCAATCCTGCACTCAACACAACTAGTCAGTCACTCTTCCTTGCAATGTATAGGAGCTTGCACAGTGGGAGTCTGCATGTCTGGTGTTAGTCTAAAAAATACAACTGTTGAACATAGATGCTTCATAATTTCTTATTTCATTTCCGGATTAAATACCAACAATTATTCTGAAATTCAGAAGTTTAAAAATGAGCTATGCGCAGTACACATAAGGACTCTGTCCATTTAGAAATGAGTGTGCGCGCCAATTCAAGAAAGACTTATTCCCCTGGAGATATAGTGTAGGCAAACTGAGTTGGTCTGCTTGTGACGTGGTTGTTCAGCTGCCCAAGTGGGTCCAAACCCGGTTTGTGAATTCCTGCTCTAGCACAAGTCAAGGACAGAATGGGGGGGTTAAGCCAACGTGGAGGAATGTCAGTTTTTACATCCATCCCTCTACATGTCACACATACTTTTTAAATGTTCACACGGCTGATGCAGGACCTGGTGATTTCACTCTTCTTGAAGTCAGAAGGTTAATCTAAGAATCTAAGTATCTACTGACATTTGCAGTGTGATTTTCCTTTCCTTGCAGTCCATTGTGTTTTGACATACAGACCATTTACCCAAGACTGTATTGCTGTAAGAGTGCAGGCAGGTAGCATCACCCAGAAGGTAAGCCATGTTTAAAATCTGGATAAAGATGACACACTTAAGTTGGACACAATAGCTATTGTTGCAACTCTTGGCTTTTATATTTTAAAGCAAAACTATTTTTGCTTCTTATTTGAATTCGTAGTCAAATAGTTTTGGTATTATTACTGTGGCAGGGCAGAGGCCCTGCACAAGTAAATGTGTGTTTTTGTGGCTGGCAGCTATCTTGGGCTCAGGGGTGGAGGAAGAGCCTGGGACCAAGATGGTCGCCTTTGCATAGTCACGCAATGTTAATTGCTGGTAATGTTTAATTGGTTAATAAGAAAAGTGTGAAATGCTTAATTGTTTTATTAGAAAAGTGTGAATTTTTTAAATTTTTATTATTGATCATCAATGAACCCCTGGCCCCCTACTATATAAAGACAAAGACATGTTTGTTTGGGGCATCAGAAAAGAGAGCTGGTTCCGTGAAGGTACTGCCGAAGAGTGTGGCGATGAGGAAGGCACCGTGATAGCCGACGCTTGGGTGCTGTTTTGATTTGAAGAGTTTGGATAAAATGATGTATTTGTTTAAACATGTTGTTTTGTTTGTTTTGGAGAATTGTTAAAAGTGTTGATTTGCAGTTTTCAGTCTGGGGTTTACTATCTGCAGACCAGACTTGATCACGACCACATTACTCAATATCAAGTCTTCTTTTGGCTGCCTGACCATATCTCTATAATAGGTCCCAGTATCTGTGGTAGAATCTGTTATAGCATTCACGTGAATTGGGGGGCCTGGAGGCCCACACTCATGTGAAGTCTCCTAGCTTTATGCTTTGCTAATCTCTAAGGTTATTATCCTCAAAGCCCATAATGGAGTTTACACACCTGTTAAACACGCTAACAGCTTTTACCGGGCCCAAGGGAACACAGTCAGAGGACTGAAGCATTTCAACTTTGAGTAGCATCTTTGCACATGTTTTAGTGGCCACTCTTCCACACACTTTATTAAAAGGAGGAAGACTCATTATGATCTATAAAACACCTTTTAAATCAATTGCCAGGAACATTATGCTGAACCTCTGTTATACCACAAAAAGTCAATCAAGTAAATTAGTTAATTATGTTTCAAAACAAATAGGATTATTTGATTTGGCTTTCTGACACGCAACGGCTTAGATGGCAGAAACTTGAAAGCCAGAATTTCACTGACTACAAAAACTAAATATAAAAGGACAGCCAGACACTTTGTTCTGTCAAACAAGATCTGTGTTTTTAAAGTAAACAGACTACGTGTAGTGATATAACTATGGATGGTTACGACTGTTTCTAATTATGCTATGAAAGGCTGACTTTGTGTCCGTTTCATTCTCCTGTGTCACCTCTAAAATTAAAATATCTCATTTATTAGCACGTGCCATTGTTGATATGATATTGTTCTGACATATTTATAGTGTAACACAAGTGCTCTTTGTGTACACACCCGTTCATTAGTCATCCGTTAAGAAAATAGACGTTCCCTGGCACAAGGAAGGGTCTGCAAAGCGACGTTTTGGTGCCTGCTGCTTTGGAAATGTGTGCTTGATGACATACATTTAAACTTTTCATTGTTTCATGATTGTTTTAACTTTTTTAATATTTACAGAGTTTATAAAATAAAGACAACCACAAATATAACTAAAGTTGAAAAACAGTGTTGATTGGGAAATGCAGTTTCTTTCTGAAGGGTAACTTATTGAAATCATTTTTTGAGATAAAATTTGAAAATCATGTAACTTTTTTTATGACTGTTGCAGAGACAAACAGCAGTTCCATGCATTTAAAATGGAGGTAGCAAATTTAGAATAACTATGAACTGCATTTGTGTAAGATTACTCTGTATGGATTTGATCTCTTATTGTTATACTGTAAAGAAAATGCTTTTTTTTAAACATGCAGTTTATATGCTCTGTCATTCCACATGCATATGATGAGCCTAATCTTAAACCCCTCTTTGGCTATATTTACAGTAGTCCTCCAGGGTAGAGTTTTGCAAATGACAGCTTCCACAGAGTACAGACTATACTTTGCCCTATTACTGCAATAAGCTTGCATAATACATTATTTAGGTATGTAGGATAGAGTGATATCTAAAATAAAACCTTGTTTCTTCACAGATGGGTATTTAGATAGTACTTGCGTGACATTTCTTGATCAATCATGTGATTTAGAATTCATAGTTTTTGGAACTACTATTAGTTAGTTCTAGAATGATATGAAGTTGATATGTTGCAAATGGAAAGAACACAGCTTCCATTCTAAACATTGCTGAGATAAACAGTGGCGTTCTCTACATGTCTGCAGCCCCACATGAGAGTCTAACACGCTCTGAATTCCTCAATGTGCTCAGGAAAGCCCAAGAGAGGAGAATGACCAATACCAAAGCACCTTGCAAACTCTGCTTCCTTACAGCGGATATTCTCTGAAATCTGTTGCCTCCTGACCCAATCCCTTCAGATGATATTCCCAAATCTAAAAGGAAAAGGTGCTCCATCTGTCCTAAAGACAAACATCTCCTTTGCCTCGTGCAAAAATCCACCAAATCCACCCACTTTTTGTAAAATCAGACCCTTTCAGTGTCTCAGGAATGGAACTGCACCAAAGGTAAGATTGCAAGAATGATTTCACTGGCTTTGTCAGTTTAAAGGGGTTAGAAGTTCATCTCCAAGTGATACCCTTTCTGAGTTTTACATTTTTGGAATTGCAAGGGAACTGAGATGAAGAAAAACATTAACATGTGACCTAGATTCAGTTAAAGATAAAAAAGAAAAAAAAGAGGAGCCATAACAGGGGTTTCTTGTTCAATTTGCTTAAAGTCTAAAGAGACCTATAAAATACACAGGGACCTCCCTCTGGAGAGCTGCATGCAGAAGCAGTGAGGTAAGTGATAAACTGCAGCAACACTAAAAAAAGGCTGGGAAACATTTACTTTAACTCTCACTAGTCACTGATGGCTGGCAGAAGCAATTCAGGGAAGAACAAAGTCATAAGAGTTGCTGCTGCTGGGCAGCCACATGGAGCTTTGTGGAATGGTAAAAGAAAGGAGAAAAACAGCCCAGTGAGTTTCACAGTCAACTCTAGGACCCCTTTATATACTTGAAACATAGGAAGCAAAGGAAGAGGTGTATGTCCTGCTTCTGAGGTAAGACCAGTACTGTATCCTACCTAATGAATGAGATGATCCCATTCATCGCACTGCAGGGAGAGGCTGCCTGTCTTTCTTGCTTCATTTCTTGATTTATCAATCTAGTCTCTCCCAATAGTTGTAGTTTCTTCAGGCATTCTGTGCAATTGTATTTTTATTCATCTTTGTTTTACAAGGAACATAAGCCCCCTTAAGTGTTGGCCAAGAAGGTTAGATCATGCTTAATGTACATATGAGACACTTCATACATCAGATCCATTCCATGAATTCCAGAAATAAAAAAGTTTTTTTTCTGCCAATTTCTTTCCTAATCATGGAAATTTTAGAATATCATGTGTTCTCAAATCATAGTGATTTAGTGTCTATTGAGAATATACTGTATACCTAGAATATACTATGGCTTTGATATCTGGGTCAGTTCATGAGGAGTCATCTAGAATTACTTTAATTATACTATTAATTAAGAGTGCCTTGGTCCATCACAATTTTTGAAAGGAAATATACAGGTAAACCATTTTTTGTGTTTTTAGGCTTTTTATTGATGGCCAAATGTGAGTGTTTATCTGGGCTTTATTTTAAATACCGTCCAAAAAGTGAAATGGGCGGTTAGTTTTGGTGTTAATCTGTTGAGTAGTCGTTTTCTATATCCACACTGAGAGCTGGTCAAATTCTACAACACTAAAAGTGCTGACACAGTGTTAATGTTGCCAAGCATGTGAAGAGGACAGGAAGGGCAGCAGTCACCTTCCTCCAGCACATTCAGCCTCATTTCAGCCCCGGAAAGGCTATTCACACGAAACGAGTAAATCCTACCTGGTTAGAAGATCAACACAGTTCAGTCACATAGATAAAGCAGGGGTTATCATCAGTCCAGTAACTTAAACCCATTGAGGTACTTCATGTGCAGAGTGGGAAGAGATAGATGGAATGTGAGAAGGATGAATGTCAAGGATACAGAATTCGCCTACATACAAACACAGTAATCATATAAGCTACAGTGGTCACCAATGGGGCCGGTGCATGCTATAAATGCTAGGACATCTGCAATCACACTTTGCTGTTCAAGTTTTTTCCACAATCCCCCGCAGCCTGATTCACTAACCTCCTGTGTTTGTATCCCACAGGTCCTCTCTGTTTTCCATCCAGTAATAACCATGACATTAAGCTCACTAAAGAAAGGACTTCTGGCTTGGACTTACCACATCACCTCAAAAGCACAATCCATGCATCCTGAAGACCTGTGTGGCTGGCACCATTCTTTTAAATGGTTTTATAACGTTTTAAAGAGCCCATGAAACTTTTTAAACCAATCGTGAGGGAGTTTCACACAGTTCAAATGCAAAAAAACATCACAGTGCTGCAGTGCGTGTTGGTCATTTTAACTGCTGTAGTTTAAACAGAATTGCACTACAATGAAAATGCCTTTATTGATTTCCTTGTAGGGGAAACCCTCTGTTGGTCTGTGGTGCTGGGGGTGGGGCATTAGTGGAGCATTTCCCCCACACAGTTCACTTCCTTAAAGAACATAAGAACGTAAGAAGAACATAAGAAGGTTTACAAACGAGAGGAGGCCATTCTGCCCATCTTGCTCGTTTGGTTGCTAGTAGCCTATTGATCCCAGAATCTCATCAAGCAGCTTCTTGAAGGATCCCAGGGTGTCAGCTTCACCAACAGTACTGGGGAGTTGGTTCCAGACCCTCACAATTCTCTGTGTAAAAAAGTGCCTCCTATTTTCTGTTCTGAATGCCCCTTTATGTAATCTCCATTTGTGTCCCCTGGTCCTTGTTTCTTTTTTTAGGTGAAAAAAGTCCCCTGGGTCGACATTGTCTATAGCTTTTAGGATTTTGAATGTTTGAATCAGATCACCTGATTCAAACATTCAAAGAGCATGTAGATTCAATGAAGATGATCTTAGCTTTTATTTACTGTTCCCTTACCTTTCAATGGCAACTACAATTAGAACAGCTACTGAACTTAGGTGAAAGCACATCAACTTATGATTTGTTGTCCATTTTAACTCCAATTATCCAATTAAACCACTGAATATCTTGGAACCCCTGTTAAGCTCATTCTCCAAATTAGAATTGGTGTTTTGACTTTCAGTGGAAAACAATGTTGAAAATGTAGATCAACATTTTACTCATCAGATTTTCTAAAGTCTAAAATATATTTACTCTTTTGGGGTTTTGCTCCAAGATCAGGGAGCCAAATAACCAAATGAAAATGTCTCAATTTCTGGATCTACCTTAGGGACCCCAAAGTTCAAAATCAATAGAGACGTGAGTTCTTGACAGACCATTAGATGGGATAGTAGTTTTACCCGGAATTACTTTGTAAACAAAATCGAGCTAGTGATTCAATCAACTTAATTTTGTGTTCTTTCGTTTCTCTTGTCCTTGTAAGCATTTCTATTAAGAACAGCAAAAAAAAATACATTGCTTCTTTCTTCTAAGTGACTGAATGGAAAAAGTCAGGAAGAGATAAAATGCTAACTAAAGGAGCTTGTCAGCTTTGATTACATTGACACTGTATAGGAGACAGTTGTGAGAGACCTCTTAATCTTGTCTCGGGTGATTTGCAAAGTTTAATTTCTTTAATGCGCTTCCTCCTCTTGAAATCTGCAGTGACTTTCCGTTTGGAATTGCTGAATAAGTGTGTGACTCATGCTGTGGGTGAGAGGTAAAACAAATCAGCTTTCGATACTGTGCTGCTTGAAAGTGCGTAGGACTCGCTTTATCTTCCAGATCAATTTTATCAGGATCCAACCTAACAGAAATAAGATGCAGTTCTTCAGATCGGACTATAACTCCAGCACTGAATGCTTGATGGACTAAAATCTTCATCATCTGGAATCATTTACTGGAAATGTCCTCATTGGTGGGCATTGGTAGATAGGAAAGCACAGCATTAATATTTAATGAAGAGCCAAACATACATTTAATTCACAGGAAGCTACTGTTAAAATAAAAATAACTCCTTAAAACAACATTACTCAGTGTGTTTGAACAAAGTAAAGTTTAACATACAGTCATGATGACCCTGTGATAGAAACAGTTTGGGTGTTTCAATCCCTTTTATACAGGTGATAACCATTCCCAAAAGGGAGTCCAGGAATAAAGTGTTAATAAAAGGCAAGAAAATAGATGTCAAGACTTTTACTAAATGACTTTCATGAGAGAGAGTGGCGACTATTCTTCACTACCTTGTAAGCTGGATTGAACAGTTGAGCTTTATGGCATTGAAGAAATGCCATCATTCCTGTGCTGATTCATAGATGCAGCTCACATTTTGCTGCTTGCCAAATTAGATGTTGTCACTCATTTGCAGTTCTACCAGCCAATGTCTGGCCTGTGGTTTCAGACAGCATTCAATTCAAAATTATGAACTGACTGACCAAGCAAAATGGAAATCAATGTTACCTATATGAGGTCATTGATAGCGATTCAGTAAATAAAGAGGGAACATTATTGGGCTGTCTCAAATTGCACTCAGAACATTTACTTACACATCCATTGTGTTCAATAGAAACCATTTTATTATCAAACATCATTTATTCTGTGGAACTTAATCATTACCTGGTGGTATACCATACCTCCAAACAACTTACCTACCTCTAATTTGAAGCATCCTAACCTGCAGAGTGAATTACCAAAAAAAAAAGCTATGAATAAAGACATTGAAGTGGGTTTGTAGTTGAAACGTTTGTCATTAAGTTTCTTTTAGTATTTCTTGAACAAAGAGACTGTTGCACACGGTTCGGTTTGCTTTTCAGATAATCTGTGTTGCGTTTATATAACTAAAAACAGATTGGTATTCAGTAGACACCAAGATATCAGCAAATGTGTGCTCAAGTATTCAACTATTGCTAGTCACTGGCAAGCCAGCAGGTACTGGGATTTCGAGAAGGGGAAGGGAGGTATTATATCAGGACCTTACAAGTTTTATTAATAACAAGAGTTGAGATAAGCATGTATCACAGGATTTTTGACTCACCTTTTGGGGCACATAGTGCTGCTTCAAACCCCGAGCAGTTTGACAGCCAAACCCCCTGGGTGGAGGTTAGGGAGGAGTATTAGCAGGTGTATTTCAAGTTCACTCCCTGAAAGCTTTAAAAAAAATAAAAAAACTGAAACAATACAATTTATTAAATGTTGCTATTGGTAACTTTCAACATGACTTTGCAATGATTTTAATATAGCCTTATCCTTTTGAGCAAGCACTGCTGCAGTGCTTCCTTTCAAAGCTAGCCCAGAAAATACAAGGCAAACAAACATATAATACAATGGCAAGCAGGACAGGACCGGGCCATAGGAATTCTCCTGGGATGAGCCTTCAAGGTGTAAGCTGGGAATACTGTACATGGCATGTCATTGGAGAACCTCAAGAACATCCGTCAAATTAACACCTTGCTAACTTTATACAAGGCAGTTTACTGGAAAGGGAGATCTCCAGTGTCTTAAAACAAGCTTTTTTAATACTTCAATAAATTTATGTTAGGTATCTGGCTTCAGGTGAAGGTCTGGTCCATTTTCCACCAGCAGCTAAGAGGGATAATCTCTTTATGATTTGCTGTCCCAGGTACTGGCACTGGTAAGTGAATCAAAGTGAATCTTTGTAGCATGTTGTGGGGGTGGTATTAAAAAGTACACTTTATCTATGTGTCCTGGGATAATCCTTAGGGATTGAACGATCATCACATCCATGGAGATGTTCTGGGTTATTATAATATATAATCCATTAAAGTATATTTTAATCTGCCACTTGCAACATGATGAATGGCCCGGGTACTCCATTACTTAAATCACATATTTGCCAAAATTACAGCCTGTTAAACTGAAATCATTCTGGATTTCAGAATATCATTCTAGAAATCCAGATAACCATTACAGATAAGAAACACACTTGTTAGCTCAAAGGATTTGGATAAACAGTATCAGATCTCCAACTCTGTTATCTCTATTACAGATACGGTTGTGATCTTTGAAAAGTCTCCCCCATTAACTCTCCAAGGTCACCTGTGAGTAGTTCTTAAATGTGAGAGCGTGCATGGCTTCAAACCCTCAGTCCAGAGGTACATGCCAATCAATAAACAACCCTTCGGGTCTGTCAATGCGTTTCAGACCCAGGGGGATCTGCACTAGAATGTAAAGCCCACAGAAAAGTTTATTGTTTGCGTAACACAAAAAAGAAAGTAAGAGTAAGAGTTTAGTTTATAAATCATTCCATTCATATACAGTACATCTGTTGCCATCAGAAAATACACCTTCCATTTCATTCTCCCAGCCTTCCTTATTATTTTGTTTAATTTAAAACTAAACTATAACTCGGAGGTGATAGATGCATTGTGGGTGCCGCGCTTGATGTTGTATTTGGAGATGCATGCACATGTGCAAGAAGCACTAAAGATGCAGCACAATTATAGTCAAACAAATGGGTTCTGTTGTTTGGTAATGATTAGTTAAATGCTATTGTCTATATAAAGCATGAAAACAAACTGAAACCCATTTCACAGCCATGATTAATTGAACCTTGATGAGTGGGGGTGGGGGTTGGGGGTGCCAGGACAAAATAAACAAGTCATTTTATATTAGCTATTAACCAACAATGAAACATAAGAATATAAGAAAGAGGAAACCATTCAACCCATCTATGCTCATCCAGTTCCTAAAATGTGATTGATCCCAGTAATTCAGCATCAACATGACTAGGTAACCCATTCCATAAGTTGATCTCCACTTCCAATAGTGTCCTCTGGTATTGATTAGGGTAACTTTGTCAATTCCCTTAAAGATTTTTAAGGGAATTGACAACTTTATAACGTAATTACCAGTTATTCACAGGTAATTACGTTATAAAGTAAGCTCTAAAATGAAGCATTTGCAAGAATTTTAAAAGTTTTAAACAAACCAAACCCTGATAAAAGAAATCAATCAGCAGGCTCCTCAGCTGTCTGCCGAGATGTTTGTGTGGAAGATCAGTTTCCTGTCCTGCTGTCTCAGGTATTGCATTGGCTCTTAGGTGCTGCTTTGTAGCCCCTCTGTTCACATGGAGCAGCTCGGAAGGAGGCGTGAAGTCTATGGGTAGAACACTGCAGTTATGGAATTAACAGTTTGAAACAGCGGAAAGCTTTGAGGTTTTTTCTTTTTCTTACTGAGATGACTCCTGATTTGAAACAGGATGAGAAGAGGCACCTTCTTTCAAAAGAACCTGACGTTCTTCAGCAGTTCCTAAGGCCCTGGTCAGCGTGGCAAAGGAAACATGGGAAACCAGTGACTGCTAGATTAGGAATAAAGTGCTGGATTAATTAGCACGCTAGCACTCTCAGTGTTAGCTTAGATAACTGTGTTACACTATGATGGTACGAAGCTTGTAACACAGTGAGTCCTATTAGGAGCTCCAGTATTTCTTTCTAGTTTGGTTAAATAAAGAGTTGTAGTTTTGCTTCCCTAATAAATGGTGTAGATGTTGTGAATATGCCCCTACGAGGTTACTGCAGCAAATACAACTTTTTTTAAGAAGTTAAATTGCAATGATCCGCTTATCCAGAAGCAGCCTCTATTTACAAAGCTGTTTACTTTCTTTTTCTTTTCTTACAGGTATACACACCAGTAATGTCATGTTACTGCTACCCATGTTTCCCCTATGGTTATGCTATGCATGTCACATGCTATACCGGTATTGTCTGTGATTTCATAAGAACATAAGAACATAAGAAAGTTTACAAACAAGAGGAGGCCATTCGGCCCATCTTGCTCGTTTGGTTGTTAGTAGCTTATTGATCCCAGAATCTCATCATGCAGCTTCTTGAAGGATCCCAGGGTGTCAGCTTCAACTACATTACTGGGGAGGTGGTTCCAGACCCTCACAAGTCTCTGTGTGAAAAAGTGCCTCCTATTTTCTGTTCTGAATGCCCCTTTATCTAATCTCCATTTGTGACCCCTGGTCCTTGTTTCTTTTTTCAGGTTGAAAAAGTTTATTCCGCATGATTTTACAAACCAAATATAGGCAAAAAATTAAATAAAAAAAAATTACAAAATGCTTTATTTTATGGTAGCAGTATGTTGACTTGATGGTGCTGAGAAGTTCTAATCTTTAGTTCAGTCAGGAAACCCGTGCAATAGATTATTAATTAAAACACAGACTAGACACCACCACTACATTACACATTACCTGGTCTTTCGAGGTACCCCTGCCCATAAATGAACTTGCAGATAAGTGGAGAAGTTGACCGTAGGGAAGCCATGGGCACGGCGCAGGGTTCGAGCGAGTCCCCTGCCAGAAGCACGCTTTGCTTCATTTGTTCTGATACGGGGGGAATGTTACTCAGCAGGGGGTACCTGAGGCTCATGTGATGATGACCCAACCCCAGAGGAACACTTTCTGCTGTAGATGGAATAGAACTGAAAGCAGGTGACTGTTTGCATCAGGAAATGGACACCGAGTATTTGTTCTTTGCTTAAACTCTTCACGGTTAAATGTTGCTTTCAGGTAATATACTATTTATGTGTTTGTTTATTTGTTTCTTCTGTGTTACTTACTCTAGAAGTTGGTTTCTGGTTTATCTGGTAAGGTGTAGCTGTGAGAGGAGCCAGAAACTTTTTCAGCAAAAAAATAAATAAAAGCAAACTGTTGCCTGCCAGCAGGGTTTGTGTGTGTAGGGTAAATGTGGGAATGGCATTTATAGAAGTCTTTCACCAGACACTGTGAGTGGGTCGTTGCTCTGTAAAGTGTGAATGTGTAAAAGAAACAGGGATCCCTTGAATTAACTCAGATTAACCCCTGATGTACTTGAGTGTCCATGGAGATTGAGGTGTCTAAAGAGCATTGTGAAACTCGTGATGATTTCAAAAATGTTATTGATCTTTTGAACCATCTTTTTATACGTATATATATATATATAGAGAGAGAGAGAGAGAGATGACCTCATGTATGTCAGCATTGTGAAACTCGTGATGATTTCAAAAATGTTATTGATCTTTTGAACCATATTTTATACGTATATATATATATATATAGAGAGAGAGAGAGAGAGAGAGAGAGAGAGAGAGAGAGAGAGAGAGAGAGAGAGAGAGAGAGAGATGGCCTCATGTATGTCAGCATTGTGTAAAAAGTGTTTTGTAAATTATCTTTTTTTTGTTTATTTTTTTGTTCCTAATTTGTATTGCTTTGAATCGTTCTACCCCTGGTTTATTTTAGCAAGCTCTTGTAAATAAAAAGCTCCTCATTAATATTTGTCAGTACTATTTTCTAATCTGTAGTGCCATTTCACTGCTCCCTCCTTTGCTGTGTAATTTCTATAGATGTTCTTCAGCTGCCCCCTCTTCCATGTTAATGTCCCCTTTTCTTTCTGCGTTGGACAGAGTGCCATTCCTAAGGTCTCCAAATGCAACGGCTTTACTGAATGGTGCAGAGTTGCTTTTTTTCCCTTGTTCAACAACGAGAACACAGGGTTCTCTGCAATACCCGTGGGAGAAGGAGAGGTATAGCATGTGTGGTGTTCTTTCCAGGAACCTTCAGAAATGTTTCATGGTTAAATCAACAGCCAGACCCAACGATAAAGGGAGGACAAATACCTTAAACTAACCCTAATCCAAACCTGAACAGTATTCTACCATTCCTGAACTGTGCAGCATTGTTTGGCTGTTTAGATCTAGCTGTACTTCAATGAGATCTTAGACTGGAATGTTTTTTATGTGACTGTTCCAATTTTGACCACTAGGGGGATCAGTGTACGGTTCTTGAAAAATAGCAAAAGCACTGTCCCAAATCAAAAACGCTCAGAGGAAGAAAACAGCCGACAGGGTTACCTGTGACTTCCCACTCTGCCAAGAAAACCCAAATCGTCTAAACTTCAAATTTCAAAGCTACTGTCTAGAAAGCTATTCCAAGCAGCCCGCAACCAAAGCGGATTCCCATCAGCACAGCTCTGCAAGTGTTTTCTGTTTGAAGCAGATCAATGACGATTCCTGATGCTCAGGGCTGCGACTCACTCTTGCATTAATGCAAGATCATTTTGTGAATTGAAACTTTTAATCTCAGAATGAACTTTAGAAAATACATCCTGGTGTCCCGAGACTTGCTTTCTTTTTTTTTTTTTTTACGAAGTGGAGACCGATCTGTGACTCATGTAGACATTTTTTTCCTAATGTCAGTTTGGTAATCTATAAAGGTTTTAGCCGAAAAACAAATCTCAAAAGTGCATTATTGTGAGCTCTCAACAAACTGATTGATTGCATTCTGAGTCATTCTCCAGTTTGATGGGGTCCATTCAATTGGGAAGGTGGAGCACTGAGAGAGATTAGCATACCCCCTTTCCCTCAATCTGTGTTCAAGCGTGTCTTGCTTACTTTTTGCTTAAAGAGGGGGCAAGAAGAGGGGGTCGTGGCTGACATTATAAAAGAAAAATAACAGCATCGCCTTCTAGGTTTGCAAAGGATCTGCGTCTTCACAAGCTGCTACAAAACCACAGGCAACAACGGGGGAAGACCCTCAGAAGCATTTAGTGGAGATAACAAAGATTGGGATTTGTTTTTCCTTTTTGAAAATGAAACTTTGGACTTTTCTCCCCGTTCTCTTTTGGTTCTTGGTTTTAAACCTGGCTGTGGGATCCGAGTGTGGGGCACCTCGGAGAACGGGGAGGTCTAAAAGGGACTTGGTGCGCGTAAGGGACGCTAGCAACTCCTTCCAAGGGGCTTGTGCCACCAGGTTGCCCCGGGGCAAACGATCCTTGCCCGGAATGGATCGGCGATTGCTCCGCCAGCATCATCGCTCCTCCCAGCCAGAGGAGAGCTCTCCCAGCCGGGGCAAGGCTGTTTATTTTACCGGGAAAAGGGACCAGCTGCGGTTAAAACCGAGTACAGAGATACCAAGAGGAAATTTCACCCTAGAAATGTGGATCAAACCCGAAGGGGGGCAGAGATCCCCGGCAGTAATTGCAGGTATGTGTTGTCAGTTGAAAGTAACATTGTCTCTGGTTACTAGTGAATTGATGCGGTTTACCTAAACAACTCCAAGTGTTCCTAATTTTAAAAGTGAATTTAAGAGAGTAGGTAGGCTACGTTCATTACTACACTCATATCGTTAATAGCCTTATTGTTTCATATTATTTGAGAGATCGCGAACAACAACAACAATAATAATAATAATAATAATAATAATAATAATAATAATAATAATAATAATAATAATAGGAATTTCTCAAAGTAAAATACTCCGCTAGGTAAAGTACTAGATTACCTGTATTTTTTGTCAGCGCATTTTCTGTTATTTGTTTTAATTGATTGCATTACAGATACAAGACGCATTTTGATTTGCCGCCTTATATCAATTCTAAAGTAATTATCAGAGTATCTGTATCTCAACGAATTAACTCAAACTGTAGGATGCATACGTTTTATTAAAACATTACGAATTTAATGTTTTTTTTTTTGTTTTTTTTTTAAAGTGTTGCTCTTGGTTTCCCGGGGTCTCTTAGAAACATTTTGTAAACAGGAAGGTTTTTCATACACGCTTACCTTTTTAACCTTCATGCAGCACTTCGTATATTCACAACAAGCAGTACACTGAAACCTCACTTACTGTCCAATATATACATATAGAAAACAGATACATAAAATGTGAAAAAACTGCGGTGTAGCAAAACGTGCAGTCAAACAGAAAAAGGTAATTTAGGTACACAACAATGTGAATAACTGATTAAACAAATCTATTTTATCGGGACGTTTGGGACTACAAATCCCTTCAGCTGGATGGAAAAAGCAGTGCTTATATATAAAAACACCCTTAAAAGCCTATCGTATCACACGTGTAAGTGATAGAATTGTGATAATTTGGACACACGATTTCGTGGCCATAAGAAAACGCAGATACACATTCGAGACAACACAAACCTTCATGTTTGATTGAATGATCTCAGAAAAAAGGGGAGTTTGTATCAAAGCTACGGGAGTAACAGGAACGAGAGAAATCTCGTATCTATATATGGCGGACTGAGACAAGAAGGTGAACTTCACTGGGTTTGTTATGTGACCATTATTGCCACAGCTCGGAAACTGATCACGATGAAGGCAACACTTGGTAAATCCCATTCCTCCGCTCTTTCCCGGCAGCCTTGGCAGAGCTCTGGAGGTGAGGTGAGGTGAGGTGCGTGTTGTTGTTGTTGTTGTTTTGTGTTATCAGTCGTTGCGGGTTTGGTTTGTGGTTCTAATGGGATTCACATGGAAGTGTAGCTACGTCATGCTAAACCTTGCTGATTTGCTGTGCTGGAGAACAGAAGTTTAAGCAGCGGTTCAGTGTTCTTGCGCAGAATCCCGATTTCAGCGTCTTGGGCTTTTGTTGGCTTCACTTACAGCGAATGTTTTGCTCGGTGCATCACTGAATCTTAAAGCAGCTGTACCGCCCCTAAATTAAAAGCATTAACTACCGGATTCCTCTTGTAAACCGCTCGATAGCGCAGCGTAGTATTTAAAGGGACAATGACGAAATCTGGGTTGTTTTCACAGGGATTACCCATCGACGGAATGCAATATGTGGAATTATATGACCTGGACTAGGGGAGTCTGACGCTTGATTTGGATGTGTTTTGGGGGATAGATATGCAATAATTAAATAATTGGAACTTAACTCTTTTGTCATGTGTAGGCTACTTTGTGCATGATAATGTTGTGTTTTAATTAGACGTTTAATACCATTTTATTGTGTATTATGTCACATAAAATGCCTGCAATAAGTGTATGAAATGACATGACTAATTGTATGTACATTAAATAATTGCTTTCAGTATTGGAGGGGAAAGAAGGGCTATAGTTGACACAATTTACCAGTCGAGAGGAGAATACTACAGGCGACACTGTTTCCAAGTACAGTAGCGGACTTTGTTGCATGGCCTACCATACATAGTTTCAGGTCCGTTACCTTTTGCAACACAGGATGAGTGTTTTAAATTACACTCCATCAGAAAAACCGTGATTTGTGGTCAGTGGCTACGTCGACGTTTGTTTGCAATCATGAATTGATTTGAGAATGTGTCGTTTCTGATTCGCGCTGATGCTAATGCGCAGGTTACCGGATCTGAGTGACGGCGCGTAAACGGACAGGTTGTCTTTAATAGCAGTGGTTATATGAATGGTATGTGGGCGGGTACGTGGAGCAGAAAGGGCGTGTCTTTTTGGTCTTTGAAGAGTGAAAGTTATTTGGTTTTCCTTTTGATCCCTCCGGCTGCCAACAGAGAGCGTAATCCTCACTTAACAGATACACACACAAAACACACTCAGGCTGCGCGTTAGGGATCGTCTCACAACTTCCTGCTTTGTATAAAGGGAACGAATTGTGTAGTTTTCCACATACCAAGTTTTCTTTCATAAATAAGAGATATTTGTATAACATTACTTTTAACAAGTATTATTTTGTCTATTTATGCACTCCTGTTTATTCATTGATACGTGTATGCATTTATTTTCAGTAGAATTTTAATTTAGTAAAAAAAAAAAAGAGGACGTCCCTAATGCTATATAATTATTTGTGGTTTATTTGTACCTAGTTGTACCTTTTCAGAAATACACTGTACAACAATATTTTTATTAGCCTACAATTTACTTTGTAAACGATCGTGTCTACGTCACGAGCCTTTTTTGTTGTTGCTTATATCAACAACATTTTAGCTTATGATATAACTTCACATATTCACAGTCCTTGTTTTTTTATTCTTTTTATTTCCAGACCTGTGACATTACAGTAGTCATTATGTCTAAATATGTATGTCGTTCTGTGTGTGTGTGTGTGTGTGTGACGTACATTGGGCACAGTCCTTGGTTTTTCGTCAGGACGAGGTTCTTTTTATCCTTGTGCATATGTCCCGTCTTTTGTGGTGTTGTTTGTGTGCTGGTTGGTTTTATTATTGCGACGAAATTATTCGAATTCCAGGCATACACGAAGCAGTCGCAGTGTCTTTTCAGGTCAACTTCTCAATGACACGCAATGTTAAAACCACTCCACCCCAGCCTCTGAATGGACAACAAGACCTCATTTACATAAATCTGGAGCCTTTTCAATCGGATTTGACAACAGTATGTGTATAGCAGATAGAGGCACACTGCTGTACCAACACTACAGAGGAGGGATGACTGTTGCCTGTTTACTTTACCTTGGCCAAATCAGTATGAGAAAGCACTGCAGCTTAAGAGAGTCTTAGCAAAATGTGAAAGGATGAGCCTGGAACTCAAACCTGAAGGCGATGTGTGTGCTTGCCTGCCTGTGTGTGTGTGTGTGTCAGTGTAAGGATCTATTTCTTATGGGCCCTACAACATTGACATCATCACATTCTAACCCCACATGTCCCAGGTTATATATGCTGTAACTTCACATGGCTTTGGAAGGTTCTCTTTCCATCTTTTGGATGTGCCCTCCCTGACCGTTAACTCATTTCAATAATAACTTAATGAGGAAATTGTTTTTTGTAGAAGAGTAGTGCGAATGCTGACCCCTGTGTTGTAACTGGAGCCCCGTGTAGGTCACACAGAAATGACCTGCCGAAAATGCCCTGAAAGGGTTTACATTCGCACTATTTCATTCTCCACACATTGTAAACCAAGACTCTATAATTGTGTTAACAAACCTCAGCCATTGTTGGCATTGTTGGTGTCTGTTTTACCAGTGCTGTTATAGTTTGAATACTCTTGAGTGGCACAGCAAACTATACAGTGCTTGTGCTTGTGTTTCCCTTTGCTTTGCCCAGCACATGGGCATGTGGAATGTTTAAGCTTGATTGAGCTGGCAGTGCACTTGGGGAAGCAGAGGATGTATGTCTGGTGTGCCAGCCTTCGTTTATATTGGGTGCCCATTCTTCCCGATTGCAGTAAAGAGCTTGAGAGTAGCAGAGTAGTGACTGAGCTGCAAGGCACTCCTGTTCTCATCAGATCCATTCATACTTACCCAGTCTCTGATCATTCCAAGCACCCGAGGGCCTCCCTTCATCAGTGTCACAGTATTTGAAGCACACCTATTTGCTGAGAACGGAATGGAGAATACAAGGCGGGACATGTTTTCCTGTCCGTAGTATTTAAATCATTGCATTTGATTTGAAGGAGGTACAGTTCTCTCTGCATACCAAAGTGAAAGGCAGGTCAGTAATTATAAACTAGTTGGGTTAACGATAAATTAAAATATTATTATTATTATTATTATTTCTTGTGAGATATTTCCTGCCGCAACTTCCTGTGTTACAGGCATTAGGGACCGTGTTGCCCAAAGGAAACGATGTTGGGTAAGGTGGGGTCCTAAAGTAAATAACATGTGCAAAACATCAACAGCGAGACAAGTTATTCATGAGACTGCTGTTCTAAAGATGTCAGGTAAATCTGAAAAGTAAAACAGTTGTATTAATGAGCTTGGAGCTGGAATCGCGTGCTTGAATCCCATCACCACAGTCACCCTCCTGTTGCTTCGTTGCCACAGTAAAAACAGCCAAACAAGTTCATTAACAGCTGTCATCATCCTAGAAGGCATGCTTTCACCTTGCAAAGCTCAACAGGCATTTCTTCAGGCCTGTGCTGCAGTCTGGTGTCGAGGGATAAGCTTGTACAGAATGTTCTGCTAGCAGTGGATTTTGCTAAGACTCGATAGTAGTATTTCCATAAATGTTAGCTTTGTGTGTGTTGTGTGCAGTGCAATTGAAATCCATCCTTCGTAACTTAACGCAGTGTGCACTGCTGAGGTTGATACAGCCGGCTCACCTGCATTCAGATTGTGGGCTACTGTGAGTATTGATTGGCTCCATCCACTGGTCACAGTCCTCTGCAGGCCTCCTCCAGCTTGCAAACTGAGATCAATCTCAGAGCTAACTGCTCCAGGAATTACATAAACAATCATCTTACAGTTATTTGCAGCTATGGCCAAAAGGTTAGCATCAACCTGTAGAACTAAATAATTTTGCTTTGTAAAGTCTAATGAAACCTGCTGAGTAGTGTTCCGTTAACATGTTGAATTACACACCACTTTGTAGTTTTCCATCTACTTTACGAATAACTGACAAAAATTGAAATATGTGGCATTTCGAGGTCTAACATGAAATACTGTACTACTATTATGGCTTCCAGTAGACTATTGCAATATCATTTTGTCGTTTCTTTGATTACATGATGTTAAATAAAAGGTATAAATTATGTTCATATCATTTTTTCTTTTTTTAAATGATGCGGCTCATTCCTAACATTCTAGGCCATAGTTGTAGTTCATCTTTGCATAGCTTGATGATTATTATTATTATTATTTATTTCTTAGCAGACACCCTTATCCAGGGCGACTTACAATTGTTAAAAGATATCACATTATTTTTACATACAGTTACCCATTTATACAGTTGGGTTTTTACTGGAGCAATCTAGGTAAAGTACCTTGCTCAAGGGTACAGCAGCAGTGTTCCCCACCTGGGATTGAACCCACGACCCTCCGGTTAAGAGTCCAGAGCCCTAACCACTACTCCACACTGCTGATGATGTCACCCTAAATAATGTATTTATTTTCTGTTTTACGCACTTGTGTTTTTGTCATTTTTATAAATTAATTTATTATACAAGAAGCACTGATTTTTGGAGAACCTTGTTTTGATGCTGTGATGTTTTCTTTCATTCATTCATTCATTCATTCATTCAAGTTTTTTTTTGCATATTCCCTGGCATGCATTTTTGAATGTCAAAATAATCCTTTTGTCATCCATATGGAATCTATTCGGAATCCAGTTTGGAATACAAACATTCTTGAATCAAAGGAATTGTAGCTGGAGCACCATATCACAAATGCAGCAAGATGATCTCTCCACCCTCGTGGCATTACCTGAAGGGTTTGATGTCTGAGTGTTGTCAGATTGTTCAGCTATGGCATTAACCTGGAACATGGGGAGTAGGTGACAGACCCTGTTGCTGAAGTATGTTCCTGCCTGTGGCAAATGTTGTGAAATGTGTAGCGCAAGAGTGGCTCTCTTCATCTTTCCATAATAGTTATGTGTATCACGTTCCTCTGGACCAACAACAGGGCAATCAGTCAGAAAGACTGAAAGCTACAATAATGGAATATATGAAGGGCAAAGCAGTTTGCTGTTTGCTTCCTATTTTGAAAGTTATTTTGTTAATATAGCTTTTAAAAATTATTATTTTTTTATACTGGGTTTGAAAACAATGACGAAGGTTTGATCTAAATAGTGATGGGAGAAATAATGGGTTTAACTGGTAATTTGTTGGGGGTAGCGAGAGATTATTATTATTTTTTTTTACTGTAATATGGTGACTTTATTTTCCAGTTTATTGAAAAACTGAATCATTTTTTAAATGTGTAAATCGTTTCCAGCATGAGCAATACAGGGAGAAGCGAAAATGGTGACTGTGTGGAAGGTTGTAAAATCTGCTTGGTTTTGTCGTTGCGGGTTTCTTCAGCCTGGCAGGACAGAATTTGAGCCTCTACTTTTATGGGGAAAATGCAGCAGAACAGGAAAGTTCCCACAGTGTTACTTTAACTATACTAGCAGTGCATTTTTTTTGAAGCTAATCATCCTTAGCCCAGAAGTCTTATTCTATAAATGTATCACACCGCTTTAGAGTAGCATTCTAACAGAGCTGAGTCAAAGAGTCACTTGCCATAGCACTGTCAATAAGGTGCAGGGCTACCATCGCCTGCCATCAATGTGTTCATTCCTAGACAGGAAGCAAGAGGCTGCGATCAACCCTCTATCAAAGTCAGTCAGATGTGCTGTCCTGCCCGTTGACTTGCAACAGGGAGATGCCATTTGTATAGATCACAGAATATTTCAATTTCAATTGAATTACTAGTTACCAGTTCTCAGTGATGGACGGGTCATGTACACAAAAGTGTGTGCAACAGATGGCATGTTTTAGAGTGGAGCGCAGGGCTCCCTTCGCATCCTCAGTGCCAGTGTGGAGCGCAGGGCTCCCTTCGCATCCTCAGTGCCAGTGTGGAGCGCAGGGCTCCCTTCACATCCGCAGTGCCAGTGTGGAGCGCAGGGCTCCCTTCACATCCGCAGTGCCAGTGTGGAGCGCAGGGCTCCCTTCGCATCCGCAGTGCCAGTGTGGAGCGCAGGGCTCCCTTCGCATCCTCAGTGCCAGTGTGGAGCGCAGGGCTCCCTTCGCATCCTCAGTGCCAGTGTGGAGCGCAGGGCTCCCTTCGCATCCGCAGTGCCAGTGTGGAGCGCAGGGCTCCCTTCGCATCCGCAGTGCCAGTGTGGAGCGCAGGTGCTAGACGGCAGGCTTCCCAGCCTCGTAAACATCACAACATCTCCTGCTATAAGAGTGCGGGCGGTTCAGAACAGGTATTCCCTTTGGATCACAGAAAGCATTCCGGATTTCCCTCTGGAATCCTCCACTCGCTTGGCATCAGCTGGGGCTGGGTTTTATCTCTGTTTGTTATTTGCCACTTAGCGGTTGCATTGCAGGATATCACAGATTGTAATTTTCCAGACTTTATGGCACAATTTGTTTTATAGTAACTGGCAGTGTGTGTGGATACAAGGATAGGATGTGGAGTGAGCACAGTAGCTGCTCCCATCTCTGTTTACCCTTAAGGATGCTGTGATTTGTAAAGCAGTCTTCTGAAATAAGACAAATCACACTTTATCAGAGGCCCAAATACTCATCATGTAAGTAGGGCTTTCCAAAACGACTTGACCCCATTCCTCTCGCTGTAGTCTAACGGTGGTGTGCGTCTACCCTGCAGCAACAACTGTATTGTTTCTGACATGATACTTTACTCTTTACAACGCTAAACTAACACATCCTCATGGTACCTGTACAAAGTGTGACACGGATGGTAGATGCAACGGTTTGTAAAGTAACTTCCACATGAGAACGTGGACAGTTATTTAAGCCATCAACAATTTCTTCAGTTTTATTTCTTACTACATTTTGTCCACCATTCTTGTTATTCCTCCGAGGCCTTTCTTTGACAGGCTGAAATCACTTTTAATGTAGTAGTTTCAAGTCCGACCACCACTAGGAGTGTGCAGCGGTACTTTCTGAGCCCTCTGAAACTGTGTTTTCTAAATAGAGATGTTCCTGTTTCTAATTCCGTTCTCACAGTTGCAGAGGGGCATGAATTACAGTTGCACACTCCTCGTGCTTTATTTATTTATTTTTTTCTTTCTTCAGAAACAGCCCCTTTGGTTCAGGTGCTTATAATGTGGACTACGCTTTTGAAAACAATTATAAATTACTTAACCTAAATATGTCACCCTCATTTACTTCGAACAGATTGAAGTGTGTGTTTCTTTTCAACCTTTCAAACAGTGATAGTGGACTAATACAGTCTTAACGCTGCTTGTTCTTTAGTGTCCTATTGGGGGCCTCGTGTCCATGGTGACAGCTTTTACCTACAGTATATTCAGGCTTTGTGTTGTGAAATGCACTCAATTCCAGCACTGCTCAACACTGCTGTACTCTATTCTGAACAGCAGAAATTTAAAAATGCATCCAAAATGCAACAGAAAAGGATAACTCCTCCATTTAATTTAGGGGCTTAGTAGTGGCGTAGGTTTAAATTGTTTATTATTTGTTTTAGAATGAAATGGCAAATGGTGGTGTGTGTTTTTATTTATTCGGTGTGTGTTTCTCTCCCAGACTCTTTCACGTGTGTACCATTTTTGTATGACGGTTGTCAGAAGTTAAAGCATGGATGTACTAGAGCAGCGCTTCCCAACCTTTTTCAATGGAGGGACCACCTTGGTGTTGGATGTTTCCCACGGACCACTTAGTACATGTATAAAGTAAAGTGTTTATATAACATACATCTCTTAATGAGATTCTTGGGCTTGAATCTTCGCTACCAGGTCAGGAAGGAATGCTGTCATTGAAAGTTGCTGATGGCAACGTTCCCCTTTCTTTTGTTTACATTTTTTATTTTTTTCACATTCTGAATGCTTTGTAGATAAATGGCGTCTCAAGAGTTTTGTTTGACAAAACCTCCTGACAAATCATGCACTGGGGCTCGTGTCCTCAGATCCACTAAATGCACTGGGGCTCGTGTCGTCCTCGGATCCAGTAAATGCACTGCGGCTCGTGTCCTCAGATCCACTAAATGCACTCGGGCTCGTGTCGTCCTCGGATCCACTAAATGCACTGGGGCTCGTGTCGTCCTCGGATCCAGTAAATGCGCCGGAGCTCGTGTCGTCCTCGGATCCAGTAAATGCGCCGGGGCTCGTGTCGTCCTCGGATCCAGTAAATGCACTGGGGCTCGTGTCGTCCTCGGATCCAGTAAATGCACTGGGGCTCGTGTCGTCCTCGGATCCAGTAAATGCACTGGGGCTCGTGTCGTCCTCGGATCCAGTAAATGCGCCGGGGCTCGTGTCGTCCTCGGATCCAGTAAATGCACTGGGGCTCGTGTCGTCCTCGGATCCAGTAAATGCACTGGGGCTCGTGTCGTCCTCGGATCCAGTAAATGCGCCGGGGCTCGTGTCGTCCTCGGATCCAGTAAATGGCCCGGGGCTCGTGTCGTCCTCGGATCCAGTAAATGGCCCGGGGCTCGTGTCGTCCTCGGATCCAGTAAATGCACTGGGGCTCGTGTCGTCCTCGGATCCAGTAAATGCACTGGGGCTCGTGTCGTCCTCGGATCCAGTAAATGCACTGGGGCTCGTGTCGTCCTCAGATCCAGTAATGCACTGGGGCTCGTGTCGTCCTCGGATCCAGTAAATGGCCCGGGGCTCGTGTCGTCCTTGGATCCAGTAAATATAAATAACAGTGCTGGTACCCGCAACCGTTACCTCGTGTAGCAAATGAATCTATCCTTTTCCAACGCAACGTAGCCTATTACAAATGAATCTATCCATTATTATAACAGCAAGAGAACATTCAAAGAGGAGGTTCAATGTCTAAGAGACACAAATGGCAAAATCATAGATGAAGAAAAAAAATAGCAAATATATTAAATGATTACTTTTCACAGGTTTTTACAAAGGAGGACACGGACAACATGCCCCACATGTCGACCTGTTCCTATCCAGTTTAGCAACTTTAGCATAACAGAGGCAGAAGTGTTAAAGGGACTAGGAGCTCTTAAAATAAACAAATCCCCTGGGCCGGATGAGATCCTCCCAATTGTACTCAAAGAAATGAATGAAGTTATTTACAAACCGGTAACCAAGATCATGCAACAGTCTCTTGACACGGGTTGTACCGACAGACAGGAACATTGCAAACGTAATACCGATCCACAAAAAGGGAGACAAAACCAAACCAGGTAACTACAGACCAATAAGCCTGACTTCTATTATATGTAAACTTATGGAAACTATAATAAGGTCCAATATGGAAAACTACCGATATGGTAACAGTATCCTGGGAGACAGTCAGCATGGTTTTAGGAAAGGGAGATCATGTCTAACTAACCTACTTGACTTTTTTGAGGATGCAACATTGAAAATGGATAATTGCAAAGCATACGACATGGTTTATTTAGATTTCCAGAAAGCTTTTGACAAAGTCCTGCATAAAAGATTAATTCTCAAACTGAACGCAGTAGGGATTCAAGGAAATGCATGCACATGGATTAGGGAGTGGTTAACATGTAGAAAACAGAAAGTACTGATTAGAGGAGAAACCTCAAAATGGAGCGAGGTAACCAGTGGAGTACCACAGGGATCAGTATTAGGTCCTCTGCTATTCCTAATCTACATTAATGATGTCGTATGCAGACAGACTAAACAAATTGAATCTATTCAGTCTTGAACAAAGAAGACTACGTGGTGATCTGATTCAAGCATTCAGAATCCTAAAAGGTATAGACAATGTCAACCCAGGGGACTTTTTTGACCTGAAAAAAGAAACAAGGACCAGGGGTCACAAGTGAAGATTAGATAGAGGGGCATTCACAATAGAAAATAGGAGGCACATTTTTACACAGAGAATTGTGAGGGTCTGGAGCCAACTCCCCAGTAATGTTGTTGAAGCTGACACCCTGGGATCCTTCAAGTAGCTGCTTGATGAGATTTTGGGATCAATAAGCTACTAACAACCAAATGAGCAAGATGGGCTGATAGCCTCCTCTTGTTTGTAAACTTTCTTATGTTCTTAACCATTTCTAACAAAACATAGCCTGTTACAAATAAATCTATCCATTTCTAACACAACGTAGTCTATTACAAATGAATCTATCCATTTCTAACACAACATAGCCTATTACAAATTAATCTGTCCATTTGTAATACAACATAGCCTATTACTTTTATTATTTGTTTATTTAGCAGACGCCTTTATCCAAGGTGACTTACAAAGACTAGGGTGTGTGAACCTTGCATCAGCTGCAGAGTCACTTACAGTTACGTCTCACCCGAAACACGGCGCACAAGGAGGTTAAGTGACTTGCTCAGGGTCACACAATGAGTCAGTGGCTGAGGTGGGATTTGAACCGGGAACCTATTGCTTACAGGCCTGTTTCTTTAACCACTGGACCACACAGCCTATTACAAATGAATCTATACATTTCTAACACAACATAGCCTTTTACAAATGAATCTATCCATTTCTAACGCAGCGTAGCCCGTTACAAATGAATCTATCCATTTCTAACGCAGCGTAGCCCGTTACAAATGAATCTATCCATTTCTAACGCAGCGTAGCCCGTTACAAATGAATCTATCCATTTCTAACGCAGCGTAGCCCGTTACAAATGAATCTATCCATTTCTAACGCAGCGTAGCCTGTTACACTCACTGAGTCGCAAAGTTCGCTCGATGTACATATAAAAAACACCGGAATACGAAGATGAGTGGGAAGCAATTTGAATAATTCAAAAAAAATGATTGGAGAGTGTATAGGATGTTACCACTTGTGGTGAGCTCTGATGTGTAAATGAAACAGGATTGGTGGCAAACAGTCGATAGGATTTATAGCATTTTGGTTCAATATGATGGTGTCAGAACTGACTGTACACATTATTTGTAGTGTTAATAGAATTTCCTTTTGGCATATAGTCTTGTGAGATATTAAACCTGGCTGAATAAACCCATATAATAACATGGAGCTGAAATCAATCATTCACACTACAGTACAGTTCACAAGTCAAGCTACAAATATAGCCTCTTTTTTTTGCACATTAACTTCTCTTAATATATGCAGCTTACCTTTCCAAAAACGTATTGAAATAATGATATATTCCTATACCCCTGACAACACATATATTGTTGAAAATGAAAATAATTAAAACTGTGGTTTTAATTTATATATATATATATATATATATATATATATATATATATATATATATATATATATATATATATATATATATATAAATTTTGTTATTCAAACAGGGTTAGGAGTATTCAATGCCGTGCGCTAGTTTTATGCCAAGCAAAAAGACTGATGAACGGAGATCGCTTTTCAGAGCAGGACAGGTTCTCATAGCACAGTGCAGTGAGTATGTGATTACGCTGAGACTTACATAAATCACGTTGAACTCTTGAAGAAGGCACGATTTTAATTTTGTTTAAGAATAAAAAATGTATTTTAAATGATGTGTAGTAGATATAGTGGAGCCGACTGTATTTAAGGCACAGATGGAGTGTGCTCTAAGGCCCACCTTTTCAGCTGCATTAGGCACAGCGACCCACTACTAGCACTGTATATAAACTTAATCAAATTGTTCTTTTATAAAAATATATACACAAAGAATACATATAATGCCGTTGCTCCCGCGGTCCTCTCAGTTTGGGAAGCCCTGCTTTAAGGCCTTGGTTTACATTGCATTCCAGTTTTGCTTTTTAGTTATAAAACTTAGACATAACCTGTAAAAAAAAAAAAAACAACCTTACAAATTACTAGCCCTTCCTTTATGTAATATCCTGTACGTTCTAGTGTTTCCCACCTCACTTTACTGCAATCAGCCTTGAGGATTTTCAGATGTCATTATTGCTGAAATAGTTTGTAAGCATGGCAACATAAAGATCTAGCAGAAACAACAAATAGAGAACAGGAGAGAAGACCCATCATAGGAAATGAAACAGTTAAGAAATGAAATCTAAGGAACATGTAAATAAAGCAGCCGTGAAGCTAAACCTCATAAACAATCAGGAAGCTTGTGTGTAAGAATGCTGTCTATAGAAAGTTTTTTTACCTCCCCTCACATGAACTCTGCTAAATTGGCAGCGTAGATGGTATTCATGAGACTGCAGGTATCTCCATTGCAAACCACAGCCAAAGCATCAATGAGAGAGAGAGAGAGAGAGGGAGATGGAGAGAGAGAGATGGGGAGATGGGTGAGTGAGTGAGGGAGAGGGTGGGAGGGAGATGGGGAGATGGAGACTGGGAGACAGAGAGAGAGATGGGGAGATGGGTGAGAGAGTGAGTGAGTGAGTGAGTGAGGGAGAGGGTGGGAGGAGATGGAGACTGGGAGATAGAGAGAGGGGGTGATGGGGTGATGGGGTGATGGGGTGATGGGGTGGGGGGGGTGAGAGAGGGGGAGTGAGAGAGAGGGGGAGACCTGCCCATGGCACCCACACTACAACACATAGACTTTCAGCTTTATCTTTAAAAATCTCTTTGGTCCATTGCCCAAAGGTGGTTTCAGGAACACATATAGCTTTCATAACTTTCATAACATGCTCAATCAGAAATATAAGGTAAAACAATAAGAAACGTGTGTCTACTTAGACTCTTATCATTTTACCTTCATTCTCCATATTTACAAAACATTTGTGCTGAGTTTACACCACAATACCACTCTCGAAGCTTCAAGTACAAGTGAAGTCTGGAAAATGTTAGCAAAATGCCAAGGGGCTTGTGAGAATGCTGCATGCAGTTATACTAATGCGAGGTAAGGAAATGAGTGCTTACCCCTATAAGAAAGTAGAAGGGGAGCTGTTCATAACAGGCTTGCTAGGCAATTGATGCAAATAGGCAATTGGGGGGTGTTTGTAGTTCTGAACATTTAAGAGAATGTTTCAGTTTGGATAAAATCAGTAGGAAAAAGGCTTTTCCCAATTTCAAATGTGGTACCCATTTCCAAGTATAGCTTTGGAAGAGAAACTAGGGAATATTCATCCAAAAGTGGCAATTAGAGCATTTAGCAGCTAAGAATTAAGAAATCAATGAAATTGCCAATGAGCAGTCCTTTAAAAACAGCTCTAATTTGCAGCTGTCTTTAATGTCTGTGTTCACAGAGACATGCTGCTGGTGTGCACAGTGGATTTCAGGTCAATACTACATTCCGTGCTGCAGCTCTCTTTAATCCCCATGTCTGTGTTCACAGAGAGACATGCTGCTGGTGTGCACAGTGGATTTCAGGTCAATCCTGCATTCTGTGTTGCAGCTCTCTTTAATCCGCATGTCTGTGTTCACAGAGAGACATGCTGCTGGTGTGCACAGTGGATTTCAGGTCAATCCTGCATTCTGTGTTGCAGCTCTCTTTAATCCCCATGTCTGTGTTCACAGAGAGACATGCTGCTGGTGTGCACAGTGGATTTCAGGTCAATCCTGCATTCCGTGTTGCAGCTCTCTTTAATCCCCATGTCTGTGTTCACAGAGACATGCTGCTGGTGTGCACAGTGGATTTCAGGTCAATCCTGCATTCCGTGTTGCAGCTCTCTTTAATCCCCATGTCTGTGTTCACACAGAGACATGCTGCTGGTGTGCACAGTGGATTTCAGGTCAATCCTGCATTCTGTGTTGCAGCTCTCTTTAATCCGCATGTCTGTGTTCACAGAGAGACATGCTGCTGGTGTGCACAGTGGATTTCAGGTCAATCCTACATTCCGTCTTGTTTAGAGGGTCTTTCGGAATCAGGTGAAGGCCCCCATACTCCTCCTGTTCATGTAGCACAGGCTGCACTGGATCACATATTGTAAAAAGCACTTCACATGCCTGTGTGCAGAATACACCAGCACGCTGATAACACAGCGTGAAAAATCTAAACTAAGGGCTTTATGGCAAGGTGTGTGCCTTCTGAGAAGGTAGGAACTGTAGGTGCAAAGAGGGTTTTATCTGACCCTTAATCGCACCATAGTCACTTCTAGCTGTGTGTTTATGTAAACCACTGAAGTTGTTTTTATCATACTGCACCGCTGAGCTTATTTAGTCTGGAATGATTGAATGGGTTGCATTACTTTAGCATGGCAGAATTCTGACAGGTGTTTACATAATGGACCTGAAGGCATTTCAGCACACCCCTCCCACATGAGCAAACTAGTTGACAGATGTATGCTTTTTTGTAACAGGCAGAGGCAATCTAAATAAATTTCACAAAAGCCTTTATCTGTGTTTCAATTTCTCTGCTTGTCTTTATTAAATGAATAACTGATTAAGGAAGGAATCAGGCTCTCTGTCCATTCCAGTCAATAGCCTGTGGTGAGAGAGCAATAATTTGGACTGAGTTATTTATTTAGTTGGGGGTAGGCGGATGTAAGCATCTGTCTGCCGATGGTAATGACAATTTTCAAAATCTGGGGGGGGGGTAAGACGATCCCTGGATCGTGCATATTATATTACACATACATTATATTATATACAGAAGATATCTGTGCTAGTGCCTGGCCAAGGGTAGAAAGCTACCAGCTCTCTTAAGCCCCACTGGCATGTCCGGTGTCACGCGGGTCGGCTCTGTGATTTTCACACTGCTTTTTAAAGAAGCAGGGTCGACCTGGGTGACAGAAGCATGTACACAATGCAGGTACGCAACGTCCTGGAAGCAGCAGCGTTCACATGACCACCCTTTCATCTGTTCAACTTCTCTGAGGTGGGTCGCTGCCGACCCGGGTATGACCCAGATTCGTGGTTTCACACAACGCGGGATTGTGACCCGGGTACGACCCAGATTCGTGGTTTCACACTACGTGGGATTGTGACCCGGGTACGACCCAGATTCGTGGTTTCACACAACGTTGGATTGTGACCCGGGTACGACCCAGATTCGTGGTTTCACACTATGTGGGATTGTGACCCGGGTACGACCCAGATTCGTGGTTTCACACTACGCGGGATTGTGACCCGTGTACGACCCAGATTCGTGGTTTCACACTACGTGGGATTGTGACCCGGGTATGACCCAGATTCGTGGTTTCACACTACGTGGGATTGTGACCCGGGTATGACCCAGATTCGTGGTTTCACACTACGTGGGATTGTGACCCGGGTACGACCCAGATTCGTGGTTTCACACTACGTGGGATTGTGACCCGGGTATGACCCAGATTTGTGGTTTCACACTACATGGGATTGTGACCCGGTTATGACCCAGATTCGTGGTTTCACACTACGTGGGATTGTGACCCGGGTACGACCCAGATTCGTGGTTTCACACTACGCGGGATTGTGACCCGGTTATGACCCAGATTCGTAGTTTCACACTACGTGGGATTGTGACCCGGGTAGGAGTGCCAATGTGAAAGGGGCTTTACACAGAAGGCTTTGTACTGGGAGAGATGGGGGGGCTTTGTTCCAGTCGTAGTATTGTACCTTACATTAGTCCAAAACCCAATTGAAAGCTGGTTACTCATCCATGGAACTGTCAAAACAATAAACCTGGGAATTCACGCATTTATTTTTTGTGAGCACATTTTCACAGACCTCATTTGAAAACATGAGAATGACTCCAAGCCAGCATCAGTAATAGTACTCAACCAAAAAGTTACATCCCAAGTACAATACTTTAATTAGAAATCCTAGCCAACACTTTTCACTTTTCCTTGCAGAAGACCTATGATAAGCACAACCACCCCCCTCTTTCTCAGACCTGGATCCCTGCCCTGCCACTGGTATAACTTGCTCTACTATCTCAGTTTATGTAAATCTTTCACTGCAATCTCTATTTGTACTGCTAAAGTATACACTCTGCTGAGTAGGGTCTGATGCTATCTCCCTGTTGGGTTTGTTCCAACCAAAGAGACTGCATGACAGTTTCATGTGTGTACAGTAAGTGCTAAGAGCTGCACTGCCTGGCACTTTATCATTCATAAAATAAAGGTCTACATTATTGAGTAAAAGTTCAAACATTACACATTTGATTTAGTTTTTTATGGTGATAACGAGGGGCATACAGTTACATTTTTGTTGTTTTGCTGGTTAGTTCCAAAAAATCTCCTTTCAGATTTAAAAACACATTACCTTCCTGAACTTGACATGTGCTTTCCAAGTGAAACAGGAAAAGGGGGTTTCGGAGCCCCTAGCAAAATAAAAATTTGCAGTAAAGTACCATTTTTGCTTTTTAACTTCCCCTCCGGTGAGGTACATTTCAAGAAAGTCGACTGAATGTTCATGTAACCTTTGGTCTGTTGATACTAGACCACACTGTTAGGGAACTGATTGTTAGCAGATGGCCTATTGTAGTATTACAAAGAAAAAGAGCAGTTCGTGGTTTTGGAGTGTGCAAAAGACTCGGCACAAAGCAAGACAAGCACTCCAGTTTCCAGTTCTGGCTCGTGAACGTGTTGAGAAAACCAGATCAGCTCGGGGTTGCCAATCCCTGATCCCGCTTTTTAAAAGTTTCACAAGACTGCAATGTTTTGGTCTGTCGCTTTTATTCCATATATATGCACATAAAACAAACTGCCTGCTTCTGTGGATAGCATTGTTATGGTTTATTAGCTTTTACCCTTCACATTAAACATAACCGTAAAACAGTTGTATTATGTTAAAGATGCATTAAGTATTTTAGAGTCCGTACTAAGTGAAGTTGATTTGCTAAACGGACAACTTAATTGTCTTTACTGGTAAAAAATGGTCTTATGTAAACCAGTGGCTTTTTTTAATGTTATGGTACAGAATAACATTACAGTTTACTCTTTACCATTACTGATTGTTTTTTGCAGTAAACCTAACCATTTGCATGTACAGCAATTATTTTCTGTTATGAGAAAGTTTCTGCGTTCTTGTTGCACTTAGTGATCCTTATCAGGTGTCTTGATAGTACAAGTCCATGTTTCACAATTCACCTAAACACCCAATCATTAACCTCCTAGTCTAGTAAAGGTAACCATGTGGCCCAGTACTTACAGACTCTTGTGTTTTGTTTGGATGCAGGGCTGTATGACAAATGCTCCCATACCTCCAGTGACCGAGGATGGCTTCTTGGAATACAGGCAGTCAGCGAGCAGGGCAACAGGGACCCACGCTTCTTCTTTTCCATGAAAACAGACCGAGCCAGGAAGGCAACCATCATCACTGCCAACCAGAGGTACCTTCCCAACCAGTGGACCCACCTATCGGTGACCTACAGTGGGCATCAGATGAAGCTCTTTGTGAATGGGGCCCAGGTGGCTGTGAGTCGGGAACAAGTAGGGGAAATATTCAGCCCTTTGACCAAAAAATGTAAAGTCCTCCTAATCGGAGGGAATGCTTTGAATCACAACTACAGGGGCTACCTGGAGTATCTGAATCTGTGGAAGACAGCACGGACCCACAAGGAGATAGCTACGGATATGAAGAGTCGCATCTGGGAGCAAATGGATGATCTACCTGAACTCATTCATCATGAGAACTTCCAAAAAATAGCCAACAAGTGGGTGAACGTCAAAGATGGAGGCTATCCGTGGGCAGAGGAGAGTTCTGTGAGCGGCGGGATGTTGGATACCACCCTAGAGCCCCCCGTGTGCGGGCAGACCATCTGTGACAACGTGGAGGTCATCACCAACTACAACAAGTTCTGGAGCTTCCGCAAGCACAAGGTGGTCCGCTACCGGGTTGTGAACGTGTACGACGATGAGCAGCAGAGGCCAACCGTCACCAAGCAGCAGATCGACCTGCAGCACCAGCACCTGGTCACTGCCTTCAGCAAGCACAACATCACCTGGGAGCTCAGCGTCTTGAACATCAGGAACTCCTCCCTGAGGAACCGCCTCATTCTGGCCAACTGCGACATCAGCAAAATCGGGGACGAGAATTGCGACCCGGAATGCAACCACACGCTGACGGGATTTGATGGAGGGGATTGCAAAAGGCAGTGGTACATGCGCTACTCCAAGAAGTCTGGCAATGGGGTGTGCGACATGGAGTGCAATGTGGAGCCACATAATTACGATGGGGGTGACTGCTGCAATCCCAACATCACAGACGTCACCAAGACCTGCTTTAACCCCATGTCCCATCTCAGGTATACTTCCAGTTTGTATATTCCAGCTCTTCTATTTAAAGAAAGCTTAGTACTAAGTGTAACTTGAATAGCTACAACGGCTAGGGATATAATGTGTAGAAATTTAAGAACCAGAGAGGCCTTATGTAAATGATGGTAACTACTGGGTATGTCTTTACTGCATTCATTTAAAAAAGACTGCTCCTCTTAATACAGTATGAGTATAATGTAAGAAACCTAGGCTTGAATGTTGATTTTCTATATTTCCCCTCCAACATCAGGTTCTAATATGTTACACAGTGTGCACTTGTAAAACACAAACCAATGAAAAGGAATGGGTATTTATTGAACTGATATATAATGCAACGTGATGACTTTTTAGTAAAGCGGTGTGTAACTCAATTCGTCACTGTTAGTCAGTATAATTGCAGTTGTGTTTCACAGCAAAGCTGCTCTTTTTAAATACAAACAAGCAAAGCAAAATATTAAAGAATGACTGGAGCTCCGTGCAGGCACAATGCACACTAGGACAAGACATGATTCCAGTAAGAGCAATAGCAATGATATAACTTGATAAAACATGTATTGCTTAAGTTGGGCATGTTGAAGCCTAAAATGAAGAATTTAATTGCAGCTGTAGTGAGGACTGGCAAGAGTATTAGACCTCTCTCTCTCTCTCTCTCACTCTCTCTCTCTCTCTCTCTCTCTCTCTCTCTCTCCCTCTCTCTCTGGTTTATATAATTGTAGTTGATATGAATAAGGTGAAAGAAAGTTTTCACCTGCCATTTGAAGGAAGTGTTGAATTGCTGATGGTAGTGCAGATGGGTAACATGTTAACAGTGCACCAGTGTTCTTGAGCTACAGTGACTATAGCACTGAGCTGGGGCTCCTTGGCTCTTGAGCTACAGTGACTCTGGCACTGAGCTGGGGCTCCTTGGCTCTTGAGCTATGATGACTCTGACACTGAGCTGGGGTTCCTTGGCTCTTGAGCTATGATGACTCTGGCACTGAGCTGGGGTTCCTTGGCTCTTGAGCTATGATGACTCTGGCACTGAGCTGGGCTCCTTGGCTCTTGAGCTATGATGACTCTGGCACTGAGCTGAGCTCCTTGGCTCTTGAGCTACAATGACTCTGGCACTGAGCTGGGGCTCCTTGGCTCTTGAGCTATGATGACTCTGGCACTGAGCTGGGGCTCCTTGGCTCTTGAGCTATGATGACTCTGGCACTGAGCTGGGGCTCCTGGGCTCTTGAGCTACAGTGACTCTGGCACTGAGCTGGGCTCCTTGGCTCTTGAGCTACAGTGACTCTGGCACTGAGCTGGGCTCCTTGGCTCCTGAGCTACAATGACTCTGGCACTGAGCTGGGCTCCTTAGCTCTTGAGCTACAGTGACTCTGGCACTGAGCTGGGCTCCTTGGCTCTTGAGCTATGATGACTCTGGCACTGAGCTGGGGCTCCTTGGCTCTTGAGCTACAATGACTCTGGCACTGAGCTGGGGCTCCTTGGCTCTTGAGCTATGATGACTCTGGCACTGAGCTGGGGCTCCTGGGCTCTTGAGCTACAATGACTCTGGCACTGAGCTGGGCTCCTTAGCTCTTGAGCTACAGTGACTCTGGCACTGAGCTGGGGCTCCTTGGCTCTTGAGCTATGATGACTCTGGCACTGAGCTGGGGCTTGTTGGCTCTTGAGCTACAGTGACTCTGGCACTGAGCTGGGCTCCTTGGCTCTTGAGCTATGATGACTCTGGCACTGAGCTGAGCTCCTTGGCTCTTGAGCTACAATGACTCTGGCACTGAGCTGGGCTCCTTGGCTCTTGAGCTATGATGACTCTGGCACTGAGCTGAGCTCCTTGGCTCTTGAGCTACAGTGACTCTGGCACTGAGCTGGGGCTCCTTGGCTCTTGAGCTATGATGACTCTGGCACTGAGCTGGGGCTCCTTGGCTCTTGAGCTATGATGACTCTGGCACTGAGCTGGGGCTCCTTGGCTCTTGAGCTATGATGACTCTGGCACTGAGCTGGGGCTCCGCGGGTTGGGGGGCCGCAGAGCAGTGGATGTTTTGGAGGTCTGTTTATTGTGAACTAGCTTGAGATGTCATGTGTTTGGTGGTTTTTGTACGCACCAGTAGAACAGACTGCAGGATTCTGAACCCTGTTTTCTGGTTTGAACACTGCCCATGAGGTGGCGTCAAAGGGCTGATGTGTGGTATGAATGGAAATGGACGTGGGAAAGCAAGCGCTTTCTGTTTGCATTACAAGAGTGTTTCCAGTTGGCATTCTATTAACAATTGAAAGTTGTGTTTACATTTCCCGCCAGTTTGTTTTGTTAAAGAGCTATTCCTCCAGCTTTTTAGTTGCTGTTATCTGTGCAGGTTGCTATACAAAGCGAGGGTGTTGGAGTTCTACAGTGGTAGGCACATTTTCATTGCTTGGGTTTTAACATGTAACTTGTTGACTGTGGTTTATGAATTGAATCATTGATGCATTCTCATCCAAAATAAAAAAAGGGCAATTCAATCATTTACTTTAGAAAATGGCTTTGACAAACCAAGTGTTCAGGTTGATTTGGACCAGGGGGTCAATTTTGTTTCGTGTGAATCAATATACCATCAATTCAAAAACCATACACAACATTTACATAACAAGGACACCCAGCACAGCAAGTGCATTGTAAATAACACATTTCTGATCTGTTACCCTACAGAACACATGGCAGTCGTACATTATCAGTGGTTGTGCCGCAAGGAGGGAGGTTCTGATTGCATTAGAGTGAAGTCATCAGAACCTACCGCAATGTGACCTGCAACATGTACATGCCTGGTGGTGTAGCTTTGTAATGTGTCAGAGTGGGTTATGGTAGTGCAATAAAGCACTAGTACAGTACAGTAGTGAAATACAAGCTGAACTGTGAATGAATGGGGTGAGTATGGGTGACGAGGCTACCCATACGAGTTCAACCCTGAATAACCTGTGCCTTTCTAGTGTGGACCCATTCTTCCCATGTGTAGCAGTTAAGAGTCTTGACACAAAGCCAGTAGGGTCAGCATCCCTTACCTTAGCTGCCTTGATAGTTGCATCACATGCTGAATGGTAAGGTTGGCTTTTAAAACACATGTGTTTTTTTATTTCTATTTTTTCTTATTACCTTACAGAATCATTTTGATTTCCTTTTTATTTTGTACTGTAGATTTCCAGCCAAGTCCAATAAGATATGCATAGTTAACAAAATGAATTATAACTATTACTAAAGAATGAGAGTATTTCTTGTTCCAGACAGGGTCTGTACACCCTCACCTTCTATGATTATATATATATATGTGAGTGTGTGTATGTAGGGTCCCCGAATGGGAATCAGAGATCAGAGATCACATATTTGAATCGTGGTTGTGCGAGGCAGACGGTCTGCGCTGGGGACACCGGGGGGCGCTGCATTGGCTTTGGCACTCCCAGGGTTGGGGAGCTGGGATCCGGCTTAGACTGCTTCTCCCCACTGCTCTGCGGCAACCCCTACAAGCCAGACGCAGAGTGAGCTTGGATGCAGAGTGAGCTTGGGGGCAGAGATTTGCTTGACTGGTCTTTGTCCTCCAGAGGCTGGTAGCCTGCAGACATCTGTTCTTGAGTTCCTGGGTGTAAAAACACACTGATTGGCTCGTGGAATCGGAGGACGTCCACTGAGCCTCGGGTCCCTGAGCTGTGTGGGGAATCGCCGCGGTGAAAGAGAAAAATAATAATAATAATTGGGCATTCCAAATTGGGGGATATATATATATATATATATATATATACACACACACTGTTGACTCCACGTATTTGCATACTGGATAACTGCATAAGCATGCAGCTGGTCCCGTTTTTTAGTGCATCATTTTCTATGATTATATGATATGATTAAATGCATATCGGCTAAATGCATAATTCGCTTAATTGCATAAAGCTGCGCATCCCAAAGTCCATTTTGGGTGCAGTTAAGGTAGAGCTTAGATAGAACTAGGTTTTTGTTTGAATTTTGTACACCGTGTTTTTTGGTTTGCATTTAAAGGGCCAGTTGCCCTATTGCTGTGTTTTGGACTTTGAATAAAAGAACACTTATTCACTGCATATTACGTGTCAGTAGTCTGCCTACAACCCGGAAACCCCAGAAATTACATGATTGCGTGAAGATAGCAGCCTAGCCAAAATAGCAGCCTAACAAAAAAACAGATCAAAGAATCAGAGAAGGTTTTCAGTATGAAACGTGACACACTGTCAAAATGAAAACATTACAAAGTTAGTATCAGGTATGACCTCCCTGAGCATTAACACAATTCTGGCAGCGTTGACGCATAGACCTGATCAGCCTTTGGATAGACTGCTGTGCAGCTGCAGCCAGCTGGCGAAGGTTGGCTGGTTGCGGTTCTCTCCTGTGGATGGCACTGGCAATTTGGTCCCACAGATGTTCTATTGGACTCAGGTCAGAAGAAAAAGCTGGCCATGGCAAGACCTTGTTGTGCAATTGTAATCTTAGCACTGTGTGGTCTTGCATTGTCCTGCTGGAAAATCAACATTCCGGATTGGCTTGCAGGAACGGAAAAAACTGTTGCCTCAAGTACTTCGTCAATGTATCGCTGAGCAGTAAGGTTGCCCTCAATCTGCACCAAAGACGTTCTTGTGTTAAAGGAGATTCCTCCCCACATCATCACACTTCCACCGCCCCACTGGTTGGCTTGAACAATGCAACAGTCAGCGTAACAGTCCTGGGCCGGTGTGGTGACCCTGCCTTCCAGGACGTGGCCTGTCCCTCACACAGACAGCATAACAGCCCTGGGCCGGTGTGGTGACTCTGCCTTCCAGGACGTGGCCTGTCCCTCACACAGACAGCATAACAGCCCTGGGCCGGTGTGGTGACTCTGCCTTCCAGGACGTGGCCTGTCCCTCACACAGACAGCATAACAGCCCTGGGCCGGTGTGGTGACTCTGCCTTCCAGGACGTGGCCTGTCCCTCAGACAGACAGCATAACAGCCCTGGGCCGGTGTGGTGACTCTGCCTTCCAGGACGTGGCCTGTCCCTCACACAGACAGCATAACAGCCCTGGGCCGGTGTGGTGACTCTGCCTTCCAGGACGTGGCCTGTCCCTCAGACAGACAGCATAACAGCCCTGGGCCGGTGTGGTGACCCTGCCTTCCAGGACGTGGCCTGTCCCTCAGACAGACAGCATAACAGCCCTGGGCCGGTGTGGTGACTCTGCCTTCCAGGACGTGGCCTGTCCCTCAGACAGACAGCATAACAGCCCTGGGCCGGTGTGGTGACTCTGCCTTCCAGGACGTGGCCTGTCCCTCAGACAGACAGCATAACAACCCTGGGCCGGTGTGGTGACTCTGCCTTCCAGGACGTGGCCTGTCCCTCATACAGACAGCATAACAGCCCTGGGCCGGTGTGGTGACTCTGCCTTCCAGGACGTGGCCTGTCCCTCAGACAGACAGCATAACAGCCCTGGGCCGGTGTGGTGACTCTGCCTTCCAGGACGTGGCCTGTCCCTCAGACAGACAGCATAACAGCCCTGGGCCGGTGTGGTGACTCTGCCTTCCAGGACGTGGCCTGTCCCTCACACAGACAGCATAACAGCCCTGGGCCGGTGTGGTGACTCTCTGCGTTCCAGGACGTGGCCTGTCCCTCACAGAGCCGGTTTCCTGGTTTCTCTGGACTAGTCTGCTGATTGTTGAAGCAGAACATCTCATTCTCCGGGGCAACTTCTCACAGGCAGGCCGCCTTCAATCATGCTGATAGCAACCAGGCGATCTTCATTACTCAAGCGGGGCACGGTCGAATCTTTCGCTGTTCTTGCGTTAATTAAAATCATGTGGTTTCGAATGGCTATTTATACAGATTCTCAAATCAACTAATTTTGGCAATTTTAACTCAACTCAAATATCAAACACAGAGCACCTGGTGTTTTTATCCAAAGGGACAATACTACTCAAACAATCAACAAACCTATCTACTCACTGTTTAAAATGTAAATAACATTATGTATGTGCCCAATGAGCTATTGACGTAAGACTGTTACGTTTTGATTGTGCATCAGTATATATATATATATAATCCAGGACTGGCAATGGAACGTGAAACAAGCAATGTGATTGGTCGAGCGAGGTTCCACTTTCCCACTGGATGGATATGGTCAGTTGGAGCCTTGTTACGCATTCGAAATCACTGCGCTGCCTCACAGAATTTAAAGTACCGGTAGCCATCATGTTTACAGTTATAGATGTACAGTAAAGCTATGAAACTGAGTGACCAATTACCAGCAAAAACAATCCCAAAAGTAGTAAGCAGACAAAAAATACAACAAAAGAAATACAAATAAAATTGCTGTCTTTTTATACTCTCACCCCAACTTTGTCACTTCAAATATTGTAATTTTAGCTGTTTGTAAACAGAAAAACACACAGACACTTCTGCACATTATCCACCCTCTCCGACACAGATCTTGAAAAATGACTGAAATCCGAGGCATCCTTTATTATTATTATTTTTCCCCCCATTCTGCTGAAACAGCATCTTGCACTCGCAGAAAAAAAATTCATTCAGTGCCGTCTCAACTCCGCCTCCTAGTGGATCTTTTCAATGGCAATGTGAAATTCAACACATCAGCACAAGTAAAATATATTTACTTTTGCATATTTCAATTAAATCAATTTACTCTGCTTAACCTAGTGTGTAGTTCAGTTATAAATTGGACTACTTTTGTGGTCTCTTTATTGGCGTAAGAATATTTAATAAAAAACATTTGCCCTAAGAATTACTTATGCTTTTTTTTTAATCCATTGTTTGACCTGGATTATAAATGCAATATGTACCTTCAGGGTGTCCGTATACATTGAATATATGGGCTTCTTGGGGGTTGGAGGTGTCCGTATATTCGACATATATGGACACCCTGTCAGGCCTATTGCATACACATATTATGTGTGTTTTGTGCTGTTGTAGCACAGTGTTGCTTTTCTGTGTGTGTGTGTGCTGCTGTTAGCACAGTGTTGCTTTTCTGTGTGTGTGTGTGTGCTGCTGTTAGCACAGCGTTGCTTTTCTGGATGTATGTGTGCTGCTGTTAGCACAGCGTTGCTTTTCTGGGTGTATGTGTGCTGCTGTTAGCAGCGTTGCTTTTCTGTGTGTGTGTGTGTGCTGCTGTTAGCACAGTGTTGCTTTTCTGTGTGTGTGTGTGTGCTGCTGTTAGCACAGTGTTGCTTTTCTGTGTGTATGTGTGCTGCTGTTAGCACAGTGTTGCTTTTCTGTGTGTGTGTGTGCTGCTGTTAGCACAGCGTTGCTTTTCTGTGTGTGTTTTGTGCTGTTAGCACAGTGTTGCTTTGTTTACTGATTTGAATTGAAATGAACACCCCCACTGCCTGTTCTTAATTGTGCTACCAGTACAATCCAATGCTCCCCATGGTGGAATGGTGGAATGGAATGCAGTTGTACAGTATTTCGTCAGTTCTAATAGGTCTAGTTATCTGGCATGGGACCCCAGTCTAATTCCACCTCTGAGCCTGTGTGACTCCAAGCTCCATGCCTTTGGGTTGCATCTGCTGGTTTCAGAATTCATTCTGGCAAACACAAAACCCACAGCTCCAAGACAAAAACAAATGTCTCTCTTGGTAGCTGTAGGGAAAGAAATAGACATTTCCATACAAATTGCTTGCATTTTTTCCCTTTTTTAGATGTATTTAGTTCCTGTAAGAAGGTGACAGCTGGTAAGAATAGCCTGCATCTGTACTGAGATTGCGGTTCACTCTGTGCTTTGCTCATGTCACTTGTCATGCTCACAGATATGACTTGGAATGAGTCTTAGCACTTCGTGTCACAGGGGGTGCTGTTACAGCATGCGTGTTGCCACAGTGGCACTGTGCATACTGCTGACGACAGAGAAGCTGCAGCAGTTTCAGGTTTTGCTCGTCTCCTTCATGATGGAGCGGTTGTAAAGGACGATGCTTTTGGTTGGAAGCGTATTGTGTTCTGATTGGCTGCCACAATGCTGCCCAAACATCAGGTTGTTCAAGCAGGCCATTCAAATCTAATTGAAATTCCCCCATCATTACCTCTGCTTCTGAGTATCCTTTTACTGGTCTGACAAAATACAGTGCCCTGCAAAACAACCAGCTAAAACAGTGGATAATCAATGGGACAATCTGTTTCTTTCTGTCTGGTGATTCTATGCCCTGTGCCTTCCTACTCTAATACAATTGTCAAAATGATGGTCTGACACACAGTGGTTCAGCAGAATGGCACACACTTCTCAAAAGCAAATAAGTTGCAGTGAAAATGTCCCATGCGCTGCAGGGCTTGGAGGGGCTCCAGGGCTTGCTCTTTCAAACAGGCTTGTTTACTATAGAAACTCTTGCTTCAAAACATCAAACTTTTTATAAGCAGTGTTTTCCGAGGGGCTGTAGATTTGGTAACAAACCAAAACCCATTAGAAGCATCTGTTAGAAGTTTACTCTGCACGGCCGTCTTCTAGTTATGTCAGGCATTAGAAAAGCAACAACAAGTTTGATCTATGCAGCATAGTAAAACAGCAGCATCAAATTAACATAGTCTTTTTTATGTGAGAATATGCAGACTGGTAGAAGCACTCTGGACATGTATTCAGGTTAAAAAGAAAGTAAAGCTAAACGAAGTAGATTAAAGTGTACACAAAGCAGATGTCAGTAAATGGACGTCCATGGAGCTTAATTCATTAAAAAGGTTGTAGCAACAAAATCCGCTCATGAAACAGCAGTTCCTTTCACTGTAGCTCTCGGTGGTGTAGCTTCAAAGTAAACTTGATATTGCAGATTTGTATTTTAAAGCATGACATTTTAAATCTGTTACGAGTCTAGATAAAGTTCTCAGTTTGCTTGCCTTACCCTCCAGGACACTTACACTACCGAGGTTATTTCACTTTAGCAGTGTCTTCGGGGTCAAGCATCTTACTGGATGCAAAGCATGCCAGTCATTAGGGAAAGCAGCTGGTTGGTTACTGGCAGGAAAAGGGGCGGGAACATGCTCTCCCAGGTGAAATGAAAGCAAGGCGTCCAACATTTATTTTACCCAGTGTAACACCAGATATCATGTTTTAAAATGAAAATACATGTCTGCGAACACATCGATCAAAACATCTTTCAAAACTGCTTGCTTAAGTGAATGGGTGTACATGGCGTGGAGAATGTATGGAGTTATTGTGTGAGCTACAATCACTCCAACACAACTGGAAAGCGATCCATTGAAGGAGGTTTTGCTGGGGAGGCTCAGTGTTGTCCCTAGTAAATGCAGCTCTGAGCGACCCCCATACTTACCAGGAATCTGAGAAGGACTGGCTGAATTGGCAGAGAACAGAGAGACGGAAAGCAAAGCAATGAAACATCAGAGTGTGAATATGAAGCTAATATTGCAAAGGATGCAGGAGGGTCAGAGAGCAAAGGCCTCCCGCAATGTCACAAGCTGTGAGATCTACTGCTCGCTGTCTCATCACGCCAATGCTGCTGCCCTGCGACACAAAATAGATTAAAAAAAAACAAACCCTGGGATGTTTCTATGAAGGTCACGACTCTTACCCCTAACTGCTTAATTCTGCCAGCACAAAGTTATAACTATCTTCTTTTCTCTCCCCTTAATGTTGATTAGTCCTGTTTAAAGTATTCGCTGGTGTCTTTTGGGAACCATTGTTTTTGCTGTCTGTCATCCCGCACATTTCCCTTTGGCTATTTTTGCTGTAATTACAGATTAATTCCATGTCGCCGGGGTGGTCGTTGTGTTGCTGTTATGTCTCTGGGGTGTTGCCCAGGGTGGTCACACGAGGTTACAAGCTGGCAACATCTGTCGCCTCCTTGTTGCCGTTGACAAAAGTCGCCCGTGTGACCAGGCCTTTAGTGACACAACAGCACAAATAAGCGATGTCAGTGAAGGGAAAGTTAAAGATAGATTTGCAGGCTAACTGGTTGAAGATTTACCCATGGCTGGAGTTTAATAACAATAGTGGTCAAATGTTCGGTCTGCACAACTATAGTTTACTAACCGCTGTTACAAAACCTGTACAAGCAATGCAGCTTTGAAAAAAAAAATCGAAATAGAAACTTCGTCAGGCAATGGAGAGTGCTCTGCATCGCAGTGATGAACAGCTGGATCTACATAATGATAGATGTTTACATTTGAGAGACTTTATAATTTCACAGTTCTTGAAATGTACAGTTGCAAAGGATTTACAGTTTTGTTACGGTGCATTGCTGGACACTTGATTCATGAAAAAAACAGCGTGCTGTTTAAGTATACACCCCTTTTGTGAAAGCACACGCTTTACTAGTTAAAAAGCAGAACTACTAAGGTAGTGAGAATGTATTACACACAAATAAATGCAAACAGAAATCAATGCACTTCTCAAGATTGTGTTTTGTTCACTATCTCGCCTACTCGTTTCATAATCATGTCATAGCTACTTGCTCAGTTTTTTTTTCCTTTTAGTGTAAGAATTTCAGCAAAACAATAATTATCTAACTATTGTGTGTTTTATTTTTAGCGTTGGTGTTTTGAGGGGAATAACACTGAATTACAAAACAGCAACGGTCATTGAAATGTCTGTATAAATTAGCAATTTATATACACTGAAGACATGAAAGGTCTAGAAAGTGTAGAAAGTTTAGAAAGTGTATTTAGTTTAATTTAGAAAGTGTATTGCACCATTGCATTTGAAGGTATTGCAATTTTAAGCCCGTTCTGTCACTCTGTCTAATATCATCCTTTCTGCCGTACTTGACAACTGTAAGTTCACATTAATATTATTATTATTATTGTTGACGGGGATGAATTGTTGTGCACACATTGCTTACCTGAGCATTAGGTAAATCCTAGAACACTTTGCTGCCACTTTAGACAGCTCCTCTTCCTTCTTTCTTTTTAAATGGTTTTGAGTTGGCATGGTCCTCGCAGACGGAAAAAAATCAGTGAAACTTCCAGTGAAAATATCTGGATGTGCGGCCATATTGAGCTCAGTCTAACATAACAGTGCTCCTCCCTTTGTTGCCCGACATTAACCAATGATACAGTACGTCTTTCTCGTGGCTTAGTGCTGGGAGGTGCACAGTAAAAACAAAGGCAACAATAATACATTCTGATAATGAGTCATTTTCTCGCAGGATGAGATGACAGAATTAAACTGAACTGTGACAGAACGGGTCAGCTGATGCTGAGCAGGTTTGTGAATGGGTTGTGATCAGATGTGCTGCAATGACGGGAGGGCTTCCACACAACTTTTGCTGCAAAGTTTTTCTTTAAATTTGTTATTGAGAAGCACTGCAGCAAGCAGCCTGGGCACTGTGGCAGTTGCCACCAGTGCTGTCGGTTATTTCACGCCTTGCTATATATTTAAACTGCAGAGTTGACAGACAGAAGGAGGCAGTCATGACTGAGAGAGAGAATGAATATGTGTGTCAGTTCTGAAGGCCCGCACAGTCACTGTATGGTTATTTGTATTTGATTACTCTATGTCTGGAGTGCATTGCTCTAGGCTGCATAACACACATTTATTTTACATTCCTTGTTGATTGCGGAATCCTGCACAGAGAACAATGGATTTATATGAAAGCAGAGTTTATTTTATTGGCCCTAAGCCCGCAACTACTTAGCATGCTAAAAAGCCATTTGGCTCTGGGCTTTACATTCATAGTAAGTGTCTGTTCTGTTTACCAGTGGTTTTCATTCAAAGCCAATGTGGAAAGATTTCTTTTAAATACTAATTGTGCTCATCCCTGCCTCCTTTCATGTGCTGCCCTGGCCTCTTCCCAGATCAGATGTTTTGATTTCTATCTTCGATATCAGTTTGGGCCTCAGTTTTGTTGTTTTTGGGGGGGGGGGGCTGTCTTAAAGTCTCGTTCCCCCGTCCCCCACAAAACAGACGGAACAGCAGCACACAAGGACAGGGCCTCGCTCGCACGGTAGTGTCTGTTTTGCAATACCCAGCAGGCACGTCCCTTATTGTTCATATAGAACACTTCTCAGCCTTGGTTCTAATATGATCTTCAGTGGCTTCTCCCTTATTTTGAGTAAGGCTGTAATCTTCTGTGTAAACAGTCATTTTAATGTTTTTTGTATCTTATACGTTTCCAATACTACAAAATACACTTGGCTTTGTATTTATACTTTATAGTAGTATGTAAATCTTGAATTTACATTTATTACAATCATTTTCACACAGTATGAAACAAGAGTGATGTAAATTGTTTCAAGATACTATAAATGGTGGCATGTATGGAGAAAATGTAATAAGGAGATATTTCCAGTGAAATGTTTAATAAAATGCTATTATCCCTATATTGGCACTATTTTATTTTACAGTAGGGCTCTTTTGTAAATACTGTAGAATCTGACAACATGAATCCAAAATGAAATGGATAATTTTGGGGAAAAAAACAAAAACATATAACAATAAAACATAATTGCACTTCAATACTTCCAGGAATTATCCACGCTCTGGAAATATATGTGAGTATATAAACAGTAGATGAATTATATACAGTTAAGCTTTTTGACTTTAACTCGCTCTGTGCCCAGGACAAGAGCCCTTGTCCTTTTATTCTGATTAAACATGCGTTGTATTACCAATAAACACTGGCTGTAGCAGGGAGTAATGAACAAAGACTAAGCTTCTGAGGAGCTTTATAGGAACATTGTGCTTTTCTGAGCATGGCTCACAATCTCATTGGTAACGCTAATCTTGTGAAATGTCATAAGCAATATACAGCATACAATTGACATGCTTTTGTGTGCCAGCGTGGTGTGCTTCAGAACATTCAATGTGTGAAACATTTGTGAATTTACTGTATGAAATGTACAAATTGGTATGTCGTAAATGTTATTGGATCCTGTTGGTATCGAAACTCATAAAAGTCCAAACAAAAAAACATGTTAATTCTCTAACTGCTCTCTCTTATCTTTTCAATATTGCAAGGTAGAACTGTAACCAGAATTATAGCATTTAACAAATCTGTAGAACCGCAACATCTTACAATGCCGCAGACCACAGTGACTAATTCCTTTCTTTCCTTCTTTCTACACTAAAAACAGCTGTATTATTCTTTTTGTTTTTTAAAACATGTGTGTGAGTGGGGCACCAAAATGGAGTACTTGAAAAGTGAACTACGGTATAAAAGAAAAGTGCATAAGTGTTAACAATAAAAAGAGAAAGACGAGGGACCAGCACTACAATTCTAAATTCCTAGGTGCTCAGGTAGTTGAAGGGTTAATGCCTTGTACATGGAAGGGGTGGGTTAAGAGGTCAGTGAAGGACACTGTGGGAGTTTTGGGGCCAACACTTCTCTGCCTTTCTGGGAGTACAATGCCTAAGTGTGTGAGACTTTTTTTCTGCCCTAATTAACTTGTAGCTCTTGCCAGCAGTGATATGAACTCGTAAAATAAACTTTTATCCTTTATATTTGCTCAAATTCTTAACTGCCCCATAGCCCCCTAGGCTTGTAAATCGCACTACCAGAGGATGATAATCGCTTTACCTAATGGAGGATTTGAGAACAAAGCTTGCTTTTAGCACCTCTTGCTCAATGGTTTGACAGTGTTGTAAAAACACTTGTTACATGTATATGCTGCTTTAGACACCCGCCACTGACCCTTATTGTGGCCACCTGCGCCTCAGCATGTCAAAAGGAACCCCTATTAACAGTGTGTGGCCTCCTGGTAACCCCTGATATTGCAGAACCTCTTTCCATGCTGTCATGAATGGGCGTTTTTATGAGGTAGCAGCATTGTGGGAACATGCATTAGCCTAGTTGTACCAAACTATAATGTTCACTGAAGTGCATATACTGTGTAGCAGTAAATCCTCAGTCAGTCTGAAGATAAAATTGCCTCACCTGTGGTTTTGGAACCTTTCAAAGTTAGAGATGCCATGTGTTACACATGCTACTGCTGATTTCTAACTTGCCAATTGAAATGACCCAAACTGATCCGAACGCTACAATGTATGAAGTGTATTCAGCTGCATGGTAGGTGTTAAGCCCTACTGCATTGACTACTTGAGGTGGAACAGTCTGAAGTTAAGTAGCAAATAGGAGGCTGTGTGGTCCGGTGTTTAAAGAAAGGGGCTTGTAACCCGGAGGTCCCCGGTTCAAATCCCGGCTAAGCTGTGTGACCCTGAGCAAGTCACTTAACCTCCCTGTGCTCCGTCTTTCAGGTGAGAGGTTGTTCTAAGTGACTCTGCAGCTGATGCATAGTTCACACACCCTAGTCTGTAAGTCGCCTTGGATAAAGGCATCTGCTAAATAAACAAATAATTGTAATAAATGATTTAATAGCTACAGTGAAATAGTAGTTAAAGCTGTGCTACCTCATCTTTACATTGTTCAGATTTCACTTTAATTTCCTGATTTCAATATGCTTGTTGACTTTGTTATAAACATTGATATATGTTTCCTGAAAATGTGTATTTTTTTAATTGGAAAAATCTGATTAGATGACAATTTGTTGGCACTTCTTTCCCGCCTGGACTAGCGGATATTAGTCATAGTTTAAGGCTGTATTGAGAATTCTTAGCAGATGTTAATGGGCAGTGAACTTTTTTTCTTTTTGATGCACTCCCAATCAGTAAAATACAGACGGGTACAGAGGGAAGGAGTCACTTCACACAGAGAGTGGTGAGGGGATGGAATGGGTTACCTAGTCACATTGTTGAAGCTGAATCAATTGGATCCTTTAAGACCCTTGTTGTATGCATTGTACTGCCTATGCAGTAAGCAGTGAGGTTTTTGCAGTGTTTTTTTTGGTAAGGGCTGATGTTCTGTCACAGAGAACGATAGCAGTTGTTTGGAGTTCTCTTTTCTTCAGGGAGATGTTCTGCTGGTTAAATCCAAATTAATGTTTGCTGGAGGATTCCAGCTTTAAGAAACACCAAGAGGCTGAATTAGATTTACAGTGTGTCAGCATAATAAAGGAGAACATTGCTGCCAGCACACTGCAGCACTGCACAGGGAGCCTTGCAGCATGCCCACCTGAGAGCTGATTGTATGGGTTTATTGGAATGTTATTGAGGTAAATGGATGCTGTCGTAATGATACTTTTAATATGCATTAGATATAGAAACTGCATCGTGCTACTCTCCACACTGACTCAAGCTGCTGGTAAAGATGACTGCGTGCCTCCACAATGGTCTATGTTCCATGAGCTCCTGTATTTCACAATGGTCTGTGTTCCGTGAGCTCCTCTATTCCACAATGGTCTATGTTCCGTGAGCTCCTCTATTCCACAATGGTCTATGTTCCGTGAGCTCCTCTATTCCACAATGGTCTATGTTCCGTGAGCTCCTCTATTCCACAATGGTCTTTGTTCCGTGAGCTCCTCTATTCCACAATGGTCTTTGTTCCGTGAGCTCCTCTATTCCACAATGGTCTGTGTTCCGTGAGCTCCTCTATTCCACAATGGTCTGTGTTCCGTGAGCTCCTCTATTCCACAATGGTCTTTGTTCCGTGAGCTCCTCTATTCCACAATGGTGTTTGTTCCATGAGCTCCTCTATTCCACCAGCTCTTCTGTACAGAAGCCATGTTTTTCTCATGATGATACACTATACTAGCTTTATGTGTGTTTTTGCAACAGAACTGCTGGATTATACTTAATTGAACTCGGATTGGGTTGGTCTGACCTACAGTCGTGCAGCTCTTATTAAAACAGGTCCCATTTTAATAGCAGCTTTCTGCTTGTTCTGTAGCTGACTTCTTCATCTTTCTGAAAAACCCTCTGACCTTCCCCTTCTGCGTAGCCCAGAGCAGTCCAAATATTTTCGTAGGAAATAATGAAATTCCTGAAATTTATTGAGAGGGAAACCTTATATGATCTGCTCTCCACAGGTCTTTTTATTTGTATTTATCTTGTGCAGCATCCCTCCTTCTCACTTTAAAGGTTGGCTCAAGAAGTTCCTCGTTTCCCTCTTTTCAACAGCGTTGAGTTTTCAGTTAGCTCTGTGAATGCAGTAGACAGTAGGTTAGCTTCAGCCTGGTCCAGGGTAAACACTGTATTGCAGAGGAAGGGGTCCTTTCTGTGTTGAAGCTGGTGGGCATCTCTGTAGTAAATCAGATATCAAAATAACAAGGGAGCTGTGCACTCTTCCTCTGCTTCATAGTTACATTTCTTCTGGCTTTGTTTCTCAAAACATGACTCCAAAAACTTAATTATGTCCCCTGGAAGTTTGCATTTGCTAAAGAAATCTCTGAGGCATTTGAACTATTTTGAAGCCAATTCAAAGGCACATTTTCTGATGGGAATAAAGCATTTGTGCAAAAGGAGTAGTTTCATGCTAGTACTGCTAGTTTTCATATTCGAATATTTTGCCTTAAAACTTGTTTAAAAATCGCACGCTATGAATCAAGCACAGTATAGGTAACCTTGTGTATTTAATCTTCACCCAGTTTGTACCTGTGACTGCACATTTCAAGATTTCAAAATCTGTTATTGCTTTTCAAACCCCCTCCCTTTTTCAATAAAATAAGAAACCTGAGAGACTGTCTAGTGGACTGGGTTGTCCCAGCCGGGCAGGATTTCCGATCCCACCAATTGGACTAGTCAGCTGACCCGAGCGTCTCCTTCTATTAGACCACCACAACTGTGTCTCCTTCTATTAGACCACCACAACTGTGTCACATTCAACTAGACCACCACAACTGTGTCTCCTTCTATTAGACCACCACAACTGTGTCTCCTTCTATTAGACCACCACAACTGTGTCACATTCAACTAGACCACCACAACTGTGTCTCCTTCTACTAGACCACCAGAACTGCGTCTCCTCCTTCTAGACCACCAGAACTGCGTCTCCTTCTACTAGACCACCAGAACTGCGTCTCCTTCTACTAGACCACTAGAACTGCTAGCCTCTTGATCACCCAAAACAGTATGGCAGTTTTTTAAATACCCTGCAGTTTTCAAAGTGAGGATGAGCCAACAGATGCTGTTTCAAAAGCGGTAGGGGCTTTGTGTTCCTGTGGTGTTGATGGGGAAGGCTTTAAAAGGGCTTGTGTTCCAGTGGTGTTCAGGGAGGTTTAAAAGGGTTTGTGTTCCAGTGGTGTTCAGGGAGGTTTAAAAGGGTTTGTGTTCCAGTGGTGTTCAGGGGAGCTTTAAAAGTGCTTGTGTTCCAGTAGTGTTCAGGGAGGTTTAAAAGGGGTTGTGTTCCAGTGGTGTTCAGGGGAGCTTTAAAAGGGTTTGTGTTCCAGTGGTGTTCAGGGGAGGTTTAAAAGGGATTGTGTTCCAGTGGTGTTCAGGGGAGGTTTAAAAGGGTTTGTGTTCCAGTGGTGTTCAGGGGAGGTTTAAAAGGGTTTGTGTTCCACTGGTGCTCAGGGAGGTTTAAAAGGGTTTGTGTTCCAGTGGTGTTCAGGGAGGTTTAAAAGGGTTTGTGTTCCAGTGGTGTTCAAGAGGTTTCAAGAGGGCCTCCAATGAGGTTGAGGTTGCCTTCCCAGGGGGTCCTTTTATGACAAAAGGAGGTGGACAAAAGTGTTTAGGAGCGATATGTCTATATAAGAGAACAAAGACTGAAAGCATATCCATGTACTGTATGTGTATATGTATATGAATTAATAGACATGGACCATTCACCGCCAATTGGGCCACATTTCTTAGTTGAGTTTATTCACTTTGTGCCCACAATGGTGTGAGCACCAATAAAAAGAATGATATGTGTGTATAATTACATTACAGTAGAGAGTCAGTTATCCAATTTTGATCAACCTTACTGTTTAATCAACCAAACGAACCTGTAATCACATGATGAATTACACATGGTGTATTGCGCATGGTGTATTGTATTAAGCGTGGTGTATTGTATTAATTGTGGTGTATTGCGCGTGGTGTATTGTATTAATTGTGGTGTATTGCGCGTGGTGTATTGTATTAAGTGTGGAGTATTGCGCGTGATGTATTGTATTAAGCGTGGTGTATTGTATTAAGTGTGGTGTATTGCGCGTGGTGTATTGTATTACATGTGGTGTATTATGTGTGGTGTATTACACACACAGCTTCTGCTGCTAAAACGACTACAAGATTTAGCTGCCAAAAAAAGGACCAGCAGACTGAGGCAAATGAAAGTTACAGAATTATTCAGACCACCAAAACCTTAGATGGAACATTGAGTGCTTTAAATTGCTGCAGTTAAGCAAATTAAAACAGTCGCCTCGTTCTTGATTTTTCTTCTATTTCATCAGTAAGGGCTGGAGATCCTGTTATTGAGCAGCTAAGAACTTTTATTTTATTCATTTCAATTGCACATTTATTACAATGCCTTAACAGCAAGTATCAAAGTATAGAAACAGTTTACTTAATTTATGAAGTTTAATGATTCCTAAAGTTCTGTAATGTGTCAAAGTTGTACTGAATTGTATTCTTTGATGATTTTCAAAGTTTGGTATATGGTACGTTTAATTACAGTATTTCATTACCTTAACTGTAGGTGTTAAGTTTTACTGAATTGCATTCATTTAATGATTTGTAATTGTGTTTGCTTAGTGTGACAGAATAGGTTACTAGCTATATATCATCAGTAGGTACTTGTGTATGTTAACTTTATTCTAAACATTATTAAAGGTACAGTAATTGTTAATACCTGATTGATTATCCATACAAATCGATTATGCAAACTAGTATTGGTCTCAATTTGTTTGAACTCTCAACCCATGTCTTACGAGCACAGACTGACACAAAGGTAGAACACAGTGAATACAAAACCTAGCAGACTTCTACAAGAATAAAATAGGACCTTCTGCCACTTGGTGGTTTAATAGAGGAGCGAACAAGAAGGCTATCAAAAGTAGAATCCCAATTCCTGTCATTCAATTCAACCCTACAAGCCTCTTTAATATTATGTTTTTGGAATGGGTCAAAGACAAATAGGTCCTACAGCATCACTCTGTTTTAATAAAGTTACTCATTATTTTTCCAAGTTTCTGCTCAAGTGTAAACAGTTCATGTTGCAAAGCTAGTACTGAAGCAGCTTCTATACATGTTGCAAAGCTAGTACTGAAGCAGCTTCTATACATGTCCTTGTATTAAACCCCTTCTACACTTTGTCAAATATCCTTTTATTGTTTGAGAGGGGATTATATTTCAAAACATGGGAAGTGCATTTTGAGAATGTCCTCCCTTTTACAATTCTCAGAAGTACAAATGCTTTAGTTTTGTGTTTCATCTTACATTTATATTTTGCTTGTAAATGTGGACCAGCGTCAATATGACTTTGTTTTTCAGATTAAAAGTTTCCAAACTGTTTTCTTTCTTACTGTGGAATGGGATTATAGCCTAGCTCCAAACAGGAGCTGCTGTCCAGGGTCTGTTCAGCTTGTTGTAAAAGGGACTGATTGAGATACTGTCTAGATGGAAAAGCTCATGAAAGGGACACTGCTTTATTCTATAATAGCGTATCTGGGAAAGTTCTTGTTTTACAATATTTTATAGAAAATATAAGAAATACATTGCAGTGCGTGAAATTGTTTGAAACACTGTTGCTGAGAAATGTTGAGATATTGAATGCACAGAAGAGAGGGGTTTTTTTTGGTAATTTGACTCAGACAAACATTTCTTGCTCATGTGTAAATTTACACTCCTTTCACTTTTTAAGTTCTTGTTCTCAATAAGCAAACTAAAACGTGCTTTTGAGTTTCGTACTAATGAGAACACAATGGTGCAAACTTTGCAGCTGAGAAAAAAAAGCATGTCCTCCCCCAAACCCTTGGTGGGCTCATGAACAGAATGAGAGTTTCAATCCATGTTGGAGAAGCTGAGAAGTGTAATGAATAATAATTAGATGTGGTCCTTTTTTGTTGATGTGATTTTTCTTTAATTGTCCTGAAATAGCCTGGCTGGACAAGGGCACTGACCTTCCACTCTGGATCTTAGGATGTGCTGCGTCTGAGTGGGGTCTCCACCCTGTACCTTAGATTGCAGAAGCCTGCTTCACTAAATCAGCACCCAGACAAGCACCACCTCTTAGAGGAGAAGAATTCATCTGTAGGAAATATATTACAAGCAAATGTTCCAGCTTGTGTGTCACTTGGAAATGAGACATGGGGGTCTAGTGAGTCTAAATATTGTCACTGTTACACAATTAAAACAGGGCCCAAGGTATGGAAATCAATCATACTGAATGAATCTCTTTAGATTTACTATGTCAGTAAAAATATGAAAACCGCCAGGGAAGACCCACTTTAATTATTTTAACACCAATGATCAATTGAATGGACTCTAATGTGCTGAACAAATACAGGCAATGATGGTGAATAAATCAGTAACTTAGAATGACGGGCTGTACTAGACAGGATTGTTTTAAATCTCAGTGCTGGACAGTTCTTGTGCTGCCTGCTGCTACTGAACTGGAGGTGATAGGGTTAAAGGTGCTGGGTATTGGTCCTTAGCACCCTCCATAATCCTTTTTAAACTATCATTGGTGCTATGAATATCTTATCAGTAATTGGTGCCTTTTACTGTGGACAGTTATAGCACTAACAGCTGTTTCTCTGGAATTCATATGAAAGTGTTGATCATTTCTCACCGGACCTCCAGTAGTCTGTGTCTTTTCAGAAGGTTTAATGTTATATGTACAGTATTCTCACGTACAATGTTAACGTCTCCTAGTCCTCAATGTACTCAAATGTGGTATGTAATGTGTCGTCCACCTAAATAAGATGTGTTCAGCAACAGTGATGGGGAAGTGACTTCACCAGGGGTATGATAGTGGGTGACAGTAGCTCTGCACCCTCACAAGAGGTGTTGAGGGTCCATCAGGACAGTCACCAGGGTCTCCCTGCAGAAAACCAGCACCAGAGAGCACAGTTTCGGGCTCAAGGAGTCATTATAGATGAAACCTATTGTGACAAACTGCATTGTGTGCAGTTGAGACCATCATCTGTTTTGTGTGTGTACTTTACCATGTATGCCATGCCCGGGTGACACCAGCATGAGTGTACTGACGCAGTCCCTGTCATTTATAAATATTATGTTTCCTCAAGCTGTTTTAAACCAGTTGCACTATGCCGCAATTAAACATCAGCACCAGAGCCAGACATTTGCATGTAATTCATTATGACTTGTGTTGCTTTCATGTGTAGCACGTTACACAAGGAGTTCAGTATGCATGCAGATTTTGCCAAGACCACCAACCGCCCTGGGGGGACGGGACGGGGGTGGGGGGGCTTCTAACTCTCTGATGGGTTTTCTTTCTTTCTGTGGTTGCTAATATAACTTTGGGCAAGTACAGTAAACATTGCCTAATGAAATAATCGCTCTGTTGTGATCTGGTATTTGTGTGCTATCCGTTCATGTAATGAGTTCGGTCTCTCCATAGGGCATATCTGGATGTCAAAGAGCTGAAAAGTATTCTGAAGCTGGACGGCTCGACACATCTCAACATCTTCTTTGCCAACTCTTCTGATGAGGATCTGGCGGGGATGGCCACTTGGCCCTGGGATAAAGAGGCACGAACGCATTTAGGTACTGACTGTTGACTGTTGGGTTTATAAAGAGAAAAAAGCAATTATACTTTTAACCCTGTACATCATGATGTTGTTCCATGGCAAGAAACATAAACAAGTAGAACATGGTGAATGGATAATTACAAAAATGTGTTTATTTCAGGGTTCATTTCCTATTGTTCCACAATTCTAATACATTGGCACACATGTTTAAAATACACAGAGCTAACAAAACAACGCCAGTAAATCTCAATATGTATTGCCATCACTTCACAAATCTCACGCTTTCCATTTTAAAAGACTTACACATTGTCGTAAATGTGGATTCGATTTTTTACTGTTGTTTTTTTTGATAAACAATTAAGGAACAGGAAAATGTGAGACCTATAAAATGACAGTAACTAATATTAGGTAAGGTTTGTTTGCTTTGTTTACTTCAATTGCTTTAACAGAAACAGGATTTTAAAGAGCTGGTTTTTAGTTGGCTTTGGATTTCTTCTGCTCTCTTGTTTGTGGTGTTCATATTGTGTTGCAGTTCCAGGACCCTGTTCACTGTCCCCTTATTGCTTAGTTCAACCTGACATTCGAACACATTTTGAATGCGTTTCCCTCACCACACCGTATCCCATGTCTGTAGACCTTGCTACATGACTGCACCGGGGGGTATTAACTGACCACTGTTTTAATGCAGGTGGCATTGTGCTGAACCCTTCCTTTTACGGGACCTTTGGCCACACCCACACGATGATACACGAGATTGGCCACAGCCTGGGTCTGTACCACGTGTTCCGGGGGATCTCGGAGATCGAGTCCTGCAACGACCCCTGTCTGGAGACTGAGCCCTCCCTGGAGACGGGGGACCTGTGTGCTGACACCAACCCCACCCCCAAGTTCAAGCACTGCCGGGACCCTGAGCCAGGCAACGACACCTGTGGACGCAGCCGCTTCAGCAACACGCCCTTCGACAACTTCATGAGCTACGCAGGTGATTAGCAGCGCTGGAAGCTACACGCTGAAGCACACATTCCAGTAAAGCACAGTTACAGGCCAGGCACTTCAATCTGTTGTACATGTTCTTGCAATATCTTTTTCAACGTCATTTTAAAAATACATATTTTCATTAACATATTCCTTGTTATAAATCAGCTTTGAATGGCTGTTTTCATTTGACATTGGTTATTCTTCGGGTCTTCCCATCAAAATGTCTTCTGAATTCACAACATCAGTACTAAAATCCAACCTGTTCAATCGAAAACATTTCATTGGTTCCTGACTCCTCTCCCGAAGTTCATCTGTTCTACCTGCTCGCTCAAGCACAGGTTCAGAGGGGCGGGAACAGGTTTATGAATGTGCAGGACAAGCCCAGTAAAATCACAACATCAGCTTTACAGACCCAGGGCCGGTTAGAGCGAAGATGCAAGATGTACAGGGGATGTAGCTCCAACTGCATGAATACTTATATTTGTACTCAAAATGTTCAGAAGACATTGTCACACAGAACACTTTATAACTCAGGCAGTCAAATCTGCTGTATGTCCTAATGTTGTTGGGTTGCTAGTGTGTAGAGTTCTCGCTTATGGCTTTACTACTGGTTCTTATTCCACCTTAACCCTCCAAAATAATTGATTGATTTATTTCTTGGCCTTTATATGGGGACTGTCATGCATTTTCATAAACCTGGAAGACCCGATACATAGCCAATGTAAAACGAAAATAACTAGCCAAAATTATATTTGACCAGGGATATGTTAATAGAAATATCAAGACAGTTGCAATTTATATTGAAACGAATATTGTAGGAATGTGTATAACAAAGCAGAAACCTAGCGAAAGTAATGCATTGTGATTTAAACTCTGCACCCTGTTCAGTAGCCCTTTGAATATACTTTTCTTTTTGTTTTATATTCACTTTGTAGCTTTTTCTGTTTCAGTCATCACATCCAGGTGTCCTTTTAAAAGTTTCAAGCACCGCTGTGGCCTCAGTATAGCTCTGAGAATCACGACTAACCTCCAAGTACATCTGAACAAATCCACAGGGGACAGTTTTTGCAGGGGTGCTAGGGGCGTGCTTGCACTGTGCTGTACCAGATCAGTTTTTGCAGGGGTGCTAGGGGCATGCTTGCACTGTGCTGTACCAGATCAGTTTTTGCAGGGGTGCTAGGGGCGTGCTTGCACTGTGCTGCACCAGATCAGTTTTTGCAGGGGTGCTAGGGGCGTGCTTGCACTGTGCTGTACCAGATCAGTTTTTGCTGGGGTGCTTGGGGTGTGCTTGCACTGTGCTGTACCAGATCAGTTTTTGCAGGGGTGCTAGGGGTGTGCTTGCACTGTGCTGTACCAGATCAGTTTTTGCAGGGGTGCTAGGGGTGTGCTTGCACTGTGCTGTACCAGATCAGTTTTTGCAGGGGTGCTAGGGGTGTGCTTGCACTGTGCTGTACCAGATCAGTTTTTGCAGGGGTGCTAGGGGGTGCTTGCACTGTGCTGCACCAGATCAGTCATTGCAGGGGTGCGCTAGGGGCGTGCTTGCACTGTGCTGTACCAGATCAGTTTTTGCAGGGGTGCTAGGGGCGTGCTTGCACTGTGCTGCACCAGATCAGTTTTTGCAGGGGTGCTAGGGGCGTGCTTGCACTGTGCTGTACCAGATCAGTTTTTGCAGGGGTGCTAGGGGCGTGCTTGCACTGTGCTGCACCAGATCAGTTTTTGCAGGGGTGCTTGGGGCGTGCTTGCACTGTGCTGTACCAGATCAGTTTTTGCAGGGGTGCTAGGGGTGTGCTTGCACTGTGCTGCACCAGATCAGTTTTTGCAGGGGTGCTAGGGGCGTGCTTGCACTGTGCTGTACCAGATCAGTTTTTGCAGGGGTGCTAGGGGTGTGCTTGCACTGTGCTGTACCAGATCAGTTTTTGCAGGGGTGCTAGGGGTGTGCTTGCACTGTGCTGTACCAGATCAGTTTTTGCAGGGGTGCTAGGGGTGTGCTTGCACTGTGCTGTACCAGATCAGTTTTTGCAGGGGTGCTAGGGGGTGCTTGCACTGTGCTGCACCAGATCAGTTTTTGCAGGGGTGCTAGGGGCGTGCTTGCACTGTGCTGTACCAGATCAGTTTTTGCAGGGGTGCTTGGGGTGTGCTTGCACTGTGCTGTACCAGATCAGTTTTTGCAGGGGTGCTAGGGGTGTGCTTGCACTGTGCTGCACCAGATCAGTTTTTGCAGGGGTGCTAGGGGCGTGCTTGCACTGTGCTGTACCAGATCAGTTTTTGCAGGGGTGCTTGGGGTGTGCTTGCACTGTGCTGTACCAGATCAGTTTTTGCAGGGGTGCTAGGGGTGTGCTTGCACTGTGCTGTACCAGATCAGTTTTTGCAGGGGTGCTAGGGGGTGCTTGCACTGTGCTGCACCAGATCAGTTTTTGCAGGGGTGCTAGGGGCGTGCTTGCACTGTGCTGCACCAGATCAGTTTTTGCAGGGGTGCTAGGGGCGTGCTTGCACTGTGCTGTACCAGATCAGTTTTTGCAGGGGTGCTAGGGGTGTGCTTGCACTGTGCTGTACCAGATCAGTTTTTGCAGGGGTGCTTGGGGCGTGCTTGCACTGTGCTGCACCAGATCAGTTTTTGCAGGGGTGCTACGGGCGTGCTTGCACTGTGCTGTACCAGATTTCTTAGGCATGAGCTATGTGTTGAGGCCACAGCTATAGTTCTTTGATGGCCTACAATACACTGGTTTCCTACTAAGAGTTGTTTTCTTTCCCTGAGCTAAGTCTACACTGTCATTAGTCTGCTATCGAAGAAATTGTTTAATGTTAGCTTGCAAACTACCACTCTTGTATGTCAACAGTCTACTGATAGAGCAAGGGGTTGGGTTGTGCATCACACACTCACACATATGTACAGAGTAGCAGTTTGGCACATGATATAACCTGGTTATGTGTGCACTGACATTATTTATCACTGTAATTACTCAGCACTTTATTTGGGCCAGTGCTTGTATACTCTAAAGCGATAGATATTTTCACAGAGTTACAGAATAACCAAGAACTTCCGTTGTCGGGGAGACTCCAGGGATATTTAAACATGCACTTCATCATGTGCTAGTCGGCCCTCCCAGTGTAATGCTGTTTAAAAAAAAATGTATTACATATTTTAAAATATGTACAAGGTCTAATTATGTTGTAATAGTGCAGTGTTTGGGTGAAACTTCAAACAGAACGCTTAATGTAAAGAAGGATTTACAGCAGGACCACCCTGAAAACAGTTGAGAGTTATCATTTAATAGGCATCCCGATGGGAGGACCCTACAGAGCCTTCCCTGAGAGGGCCATGGAGCCTGTCCTCCTGGCTTGCAGCATTGGCTGCCTTCCTCTTTTGTTTCTTTTCCTTTTGCTTGAGTTGTTTACAGGTAGTAGCTTGAACAAGGCCCTCTGGATCACTTAATGTGTTTGTGGATACAGTGATGCTTCATAAAGATGTAAATGCATTCCTGTCACTTTAAAGCCATCATGTTGGGCTAGGTGGCGAAGGCAATATTCTCTGGCCTTGCCTCCTCATCAAATCTGTGTCAGGTTCCATGTTAAATGGGTGTGGTGCCTCAGTTTCTCCCCTCAGTTAGTATATAATCCAAATCACAACACCAACACCTCCACAGGTGTGCTTTGACTGTCTCCAGTGCCAGAGGGACACATACAAACCGATACAATTGTATCAGGCACAGTTGGTTGTACATTGTTCCTTATAATATTATTATCATCTTAACTTGAGTAACTGGAATTATAATCCTGCACAGCAACATAGTCATCAAGATATCTTCACATCTGTCATGGACTGATGCCAGCTATGAGATTCCACTGGATAAAAAACCTGTTAACTGATTTTCTCAGGCGATTTTGCTGAGAATCCTAGCTTGTGTTGAATGAGGAACGTGCACAAAGTTGCCTTTCAACTAAAGGTTTACGAAATAGATTCCATCTGGGTTTTCATTTGCTTGCACAAATGTACCAGTATTAGCAAGTTATTGAAGTCTCTGGGCATTCAGTCGACCGATTCATTTGGTGAACCTTATCAGTTCCCACGTAGTTCAGCTCTTTCTTTGAACTGGGAGAGTGGGAAACGGCATGTTTCTTTGAGCTGGGAGAGAGACAGGGAAACGGCATGTTTCTTTGACCTGGGAGAGAGACAGGGAAACGGCATGTTTCTTTGACCTGGGAGAGAGACAGGGAAACGGCATGTTTCTTTGAGCTGGGAGAGAGACAGGGAAACGGCATGTTTCTTTGAGATTGGAGAGAGACCGGGAAGCGGCATGTTTCTTTCCAACACTGTTATTCTCTACCTACAAGAAGTGGTGATGACTACCGGATTGCAGTAAACTCATGGCGTGACCCTCAGAGGTGTGCATGTTAAAATAATTTAGTAAATCTGGAAGAAACAGAGTTAAGGCAAATATCCTTTTATGGTAAAATACACTCTAAAGACACTGAAATGTTTGCCCATCTGAATATAACTTCTTTTAGCTTTGCTATAATTTGAATTGTGTTCTAAGTAAAATAATTACTTGGATGTCACTAGATCTTTGTTGTTGCTTATTTAACAAGAAAATTACCAAACGTTATTAAGAAATACTTCAAATAATCGACAAAGTGTGTACTGGAAAAAAAATACAGCTTAGTGATTTGATTACTAGCAGTATATTTTCTACAGTACGTTTTTATTTTGCTTCTTGCAGAATAATTTTTCTTAGTAAGTCTATGAACTCTTGTAAGTAGTCTTGTATTTCCTCCTAATGCTTTCAGGCTTGCTGTGGACGTGTCTCCTGTGGTGTGTGGTTTTTTAAAATTTTTTTTATAAGAGTCTCTATTTAGTCTTGTGTGAACTGATGGGTGCACTAATACTGTCACGGGTAATTACCCTCTCAATCCTTTCGTTCTGTTGTGTGTGGTTAAAGGGACTGCATACAGGCTGGCAGTAACACTGTAACCTGTTCTCTTATTATCTTTCTTGTTTATGTTTTTCTTCTGTGTGTTGAAGATGATGACTGCACTGATTCCTTCACGCTCAATCAAGTCTCCAGAATGCACTGCTACTTGGATCTTATCTACCAATCTTGGCAGCCGGGCACAAAGCCCGCCCCCATCGCCATCGCTCCTCAAGTGGTGGACCAGACGGCAGAGGCGCTGACAGTCGAGTGGTTCCCTCCAATCGACGGGCAAGTCTATGACAGGTGAACAAGAGCAATGCTGGCTTTCTGACGCACGCACGCACACTGACACGCACGCACACACATACACACACTGACACACACACAGAGCTAAGTGACATTCCATTTGGGATCCCAGCCAAAAAATATAAATAAATAAATAAATAAATCAATCCTAGTTTAACAAGCCCACAACCAAATAAATTTATTTTCATATTATGATATGCTTCTCATATGCAGAAGGTATCCCCCCCACACACACACTACCTGGGTTAAAGAGCTAGCCTCTCACCTCTTTAATAAACCTCCTATAAAAGCTAGATAGTGTCCCTTTACTTTGTCCAGTGTCCCTCACCATGTAGAGCATGTTGTGATGTGCTCTGCTAAGCTTATCTGTCTGTCCTGCAGTAATAATAGCCCCCCCCCCGCCCACACGCACAAAGCACTCCAGGGTCTTCCTGTACACAGACTAAACACTTACTGTACACTTACTAATCTATTGCTGTGGTTTCCCCCAACTCTGCATCAATGAACTATAGGGCTTTCACAGAGTGAGACTGTGGATTGGAAGCCATGATCTCCTAGTGGTTTGCTTTGACCTCAGAACACTCTTCTGAAGTCCCTGACATCTCTTCTGTAGTGTAGGAAAGCTGCATCCGCAGTTTCAGGTCAGATTCAGTTCAAAGGGGCCAGACAGCAGGTCTGGCAGGCTTCCCAATAGAGGGTTGGGAGGTGCTTTCATAGCCAGTACTCAGAAGTGATGAAACTGGCCATTCTAAAGGGCAGTATTCCACTTCATTGAATGTTGAAATAGCTGTTCGCAGCGGTCCTGCACGACTACATTTTGTTCTCAACCCCCTGAATTTCTTGCTGTTTTATTTAATGTATCTAAGTTGATACCTTTTCTTTTGCTGGCTTCCTAGAGAAGTGGGATCAGCATGTGACAGATGCATGGAGGGTGGAGTTCTGATGCAGTACGCCTTCAACGCCTCATCTCCCAAGCCATGCGCCCCTTCTGGAAACTGGAGTCCCCGCCAAGCAGAAGGTAAGGGGCCCGCACAGGTGGGGTGACAGAGGCTTCATTTCTATTCTGTGTAGAAGCATTTGGAATCTGTTTGGAAGGAGCTGGCTGTAAAAGAACAGTGCCACAGGAATACAAATAAGAATCCCATTCAGCTGCAGTTTGAGCCACTCCAGACTTTACTACAGTACGGGCTTAATTCGACACACCTGAGCTTGCGACCTCGCCTTCATTAGTGAAACACCTTCATGCAGTGTGCCTCCTGTGAGGTCTGGCATCGTTAACACGTACCTATCTGTTATCAACATTGTTGCATTTATTGCTGAACACATGTTCTGTGGAAATGAAATCTGGTGCGCTGCCTTTTTAGTTTGTACAATGGAAAACTTCTTAATGACAGGTATGTTCTCTGTCTGAAAGCAGAATGGTTTCACAACACAAACAGGATTCTTCATTGGTTCTGGCTTGACTGATAGCAGACTTGTAACATTGCAGGGCTGTTTGTCAAGGGCCTTCCTATGGCCATCCCTGTTCAAGCAGCAAAGCTAGGGTTTGTGAAGGTAAATGCCAGCCAGCTCTTTGCAGACTTGGCAGATTCATTTAAACAGGGATCACAGATATGATGTTTATTTTAATCCGCGCTATTTCTGTGTTCGAGATTTAATCTGATTTTCTTTTTGCATGCGTCTGTTGTGCATTAAAATCTTACTGAATGTTGGCTTGCCAGGAGTTTCGTGTTTTTTCTAACAGATCCCCGATTCGGGGATGTGTCCTTCTGTCCGGAAGTTTGATCGAATAGCGCTATAGATCCAGGAACATGGCTTGAATCCTCTTAAAATGTTATGCTTGTTGTGTAATGAATGATATCGTGCTGGCTTTTGGGATCTGGTAGAGGTGGACAAGGTATGTCCGAAGGGTTAGAGAGTAAGTGAGGATGTATTGAGGTGTGTGTGTGTGTGTGGGAATGTATTGAGGCGTGTATGGGTGCGTCTGTTTTGCTTTCCCAGGGAAATGTGCTTTAGAAACCAATGGAGTGCATTGTTTTGTTTTAAAAATACGGATAGTGTTTGATTTTTTTGACCCGCTCTACACTTTCAAAACACATATTTACTATATGATTTATGTTTTTTTGTCATATTTTAGTTTTTCTCTACTGTAACAAAGAAATTCTTCAAGACTAAATGAGAAACTTCTTAAAATAGGAGGCTTTTGAGGCTTGTAATATTTTTTTCTGTGTGTTGCTTCCGTGTAGCAGTTTGTTTTTATTATTAATTCTGTCCAAGTTGTAATTTTGTGCAGTTATTTCTCACTCCTTGAGTATTTAAGGAATTTCATCTTTTGGAGTCTGTTTAACGATTTGAGGTTTGGGACATATATAGCCGGTTCAGCTGTTTTGATTCCACTCTGCCTTGTACCACTATATACTGTAAAGCATGTATTCCTGGTTGCCTAGCGCTACACAGTGGTGAATATCCTCATTGAGTCAAACATGCCTGGACTTGTTCTGCCTTTCCTAGAAAACCTGAAGCCATTTCATAATCTCTTACCTCCCCTCTAACCCAATCGATGCCTAGGGTTACCAGACGTCCAGGTACAATTGGGATTGTCCCAGTTTTCAGCCTTCATTTTTTGTCCCGGTCGGAAACAGTAAAATTGTTAAATCATCTCATTATTATTATTATTATTATTATTATTATTATTATTATTATTATTATTATTATTATTATTTAAGTAAAAACTTCAGCAGTGTGCTCAGCAATTCAAAGTAATTTCTGTGGCTGGGTCAGCCATTGAAATATGAAGTAAACGATCATATGGATTATTTGTTATCAGCAGCTGATCTGTTTCTGGCTTTTCTTTGCACATTTAACATGTTTTGATTAGATAACAATAGAGAGAAAACAATGAGTTGTTATAATCTGCAATAAATACATCCGATGTTTAATTTTTTCATTCTGATTGTGATATTATATACTGTTATTTTAAAGGCTTCAGCGTTGCTACGGCATTAATGGATTGAAGAAAGAAAAACATTTTCACTCTGGAAATCTGGTAACCCTATCGATGCCCTGGTTTCCATCTTACATTTCCACATATTCTACAAAGAGAAGCTGAAGCTGGGATACAGGTCTCTGCGTTCTTTGGGTCCCTGGTCTGTGACATCTGCTTAAGCAGGAGCGTGGCTACGTGTGGCTGTTTCATTGCCCAGAAACAAGACGCATTCTTTAGTAATTAGTAGCATATATTTGATATTAAATATCAAAAACAACTTACTGTGTAAATAAAAGGATCACTAAGGACTAATTCCATGAAAAGAAGAAAATATTCTACATGCAGAATAATTTGGCAGCAGTGTACAATTCCTTTGAATGTCTCATTTCTGAATGCACTCCTGCTCACAATTGCAAGCTAATGGTGGGTTGTTTCACAGCTTTGGGATTGTAGGCAATACATGAACGATTGTAACATCTTTCCTGTTGTTGATTTACTAGGGAGGGTGTATTGGAGGGATGATCCCTGGCTCATAAATTACAGTGAGGCTTGTCTTGTCAAGAACAGTTGGATGGGCAGGGCATTGCCATTCTTATAGTAGTTTCGACAGAAGCACATGGCATGCTCTTAGCTTGCAGATAAAAAACAGATGGATGACTTATCACCCTGCTTAACCCTTCTAGTGTCTGCATTAATGGACAGGGAATGCACTCCTGTCTTCTGGCAGTGCAGCTTCATAGGCCCTCCGTTGAACGGGTCCTTTCTGCCTAGTCGTGGGCCATATTAACTTCATATCTAGTTCATGATTATATGCCAATGAGAAACCAGTCAAGTAGATGAACGATGGCCTGGCGCCTTCACCAGGGCAATGGTTTAAACTGCTGTTTTGGTTATTTCTTCTCATATCAGTTAGGAAGGGCTGGTGTACCATATGCAGTAATGATGAGAGATTACCTGCAGGTCCAGGTTTGATAAGGAAGGGAATTTACCCAGAGTAAAGAGAATGATCAGTAGTAGTTTCAGATGTGGAATTGTGGATATAGTGAGAAAGAGAAGCCTGCGTTTTCTAATTGATTTTTGACTGAAACCTGGGGTTTGTCCAAATCAAGGTGACATAAAATAAAGAGCAGATCATCAGGTGTAAAACAATTCTGTCAATTTACCTTTTGAATTAAAAAGGATTTGGGCAATGCATTTAACTCTATTTTGAATAGAAATAAAACCAATCTAACTGTGTAATACTTTCAACATACAAAGTCATAGCAGTCAATGCATTGTTTCAAGCAGTGTATCGCTAGTTTTATATTGTTAATATTATTTTATTCCTTTACTTTCTTCATTCCTATTCCTGATTGAGTATTTAATGTTATGAAACAATATTAGAGTCTCTTGGATCATTATCTGTGAAATGGGATGTTTGTAACGGTTCAATCTTGTGTGACGATAATACCATTTTTATTTTAAATATTTTGTTGAAACATACGGTAATGCAATCTTCATGGCCACATTTGAAACCAGCCTATGCCAGTCAGTTCTGTTCTTTAAGCTGTGTGAAGGGTGGAACCAGGCTGGTCACCCCGTTCCAGATGGACTCTGAATGCATGCATGTGTTCATCTAGTTCTTGGAAGGAAGCGGGTCCAGAGGCTTTAGTCAGTTACTACGGCCTATTTCACGCTCCTGTCTTGGTTAGTTCTGGAGATAAGCCTGTCAGAAGGACCAAATAATTGATGTCTTCCCTCCACTTCACTCTCCTTCGCGTGCCTTCTCTCTCTCTCTGGGATCCCTGTTCATGCACTTTCTCATTTTATGCTCACATTAAAGGGGAATGCAATTCAAAAAGAGATGCCGCGGCTGACTGCACACAGAACGCTTATCGGAATCGGCTTTAGAATGTGGGGAATTCAACAAATTAATTAGTCTGACATTTCCTCTCGGAAATTGACCCTTCCCTCGCTGATTAGACTGAATCTGTTTCCACACTTATTAACTGTGACACTAACACTTTCCAACCAGAGCCATCCTGGTGTATTCTGTCATGCATGGTAGAGCTAGCTGAATACGAGGGTTGCGAATCTGCTGTGATTTTTACAGCAGAGGGTTCTCTGTACTATTATATTAAACACTTTTTCAAAGCCATTCTGCAATACTAAATCAATGTCTAGAGTTTAACCACTGTGTGTGGGGGAATAAGGGTATAAGAAGTAAGTTATAGTAGGATAACCCAATTTGAATAGTAACATGTGATTCATTTTACTTTTCATATTATTTATATATACAGTACTGTGCAAAAGTTTTAGGCAGGTGTGAAAAAATGCTGTAAAGTAAGAGTGCTTTCAAAAATAGACATGTTAATAGTTTATATTTATCAATTAACAAAATGCAAAGTGAGTGAACAGAAGAAAAATCTACATCAAATCAATATTTGGTGTGACCACCCTTTGCCTTCAAAACAGCATCAATTCTTCTAGGTACACTTGCACACAGTTTTGAAGGAACTCAGCAGGTAGGTTGGCCCAAACATCTTGGAGAACTAACCACAGTTCTTCTGTGGATTTAGGCAGCCTCAGTTGCTTCTCTCTCTTCATGTAATCCCAGACAGACTCGATGATGTTGAGATCAGGGCTCTGTGGGGGCCATACCATCACTTCCAGGACTCCTTGTTCTTCTTTACGCTGAAGATAGTTCTTAATGACTTTCGCTGTATGTTTGGGGTCGTTGTCATGCTGCAGAATAATCAGATGCCAATCAGATGCCTCCCTGATGGTATTGCATGATGGATAAGTATCTGCCTGTACTTCTCAGCATTGACGAGACCATTAATTCTGACCAAATCCCCAACTCCATTTGCAGAAATGCAGCCCCAAACTTGCAAGGAACCTCCACCATGCTTCACTGTTGCCTGCAGACACTCATTCGTGTACCGCTTTCCAGCCCTTCGGCGAACAAATTGCCTTCTGCTACAGCCAAATATTTCAAATTTTGAGTCATCAGTCCAGAGCACCTGCTGCCATTTTTCTGCACCCCAGTTCCTGTGTTTTCGTGCATAGTTGAGTCGCTTGGCCTTGTTTCCACGTCGGAGGTATTGCTTTTTGGCCGCAAGTCTTCCATGAAGGCCACTTCTGACCAGACTTCTCTGGACAGTAGATGGGTGTACCAGGGTCCCACTGTTTTCTGCCAATTCTGAGCTGATGGCACTGCTGGACATCTTCTGATTGCGAAGGGAAGTAAGCATGATGTGTCTTTCATCTGCTGCAGTAAGTTTCCTTGGCCGACCACTGCGTCTACGGTCCTCAACGTTGCCCGTTTCTTTGTGCTTCTTCAAAAGAGCTTGGACAGCACATCTGGAAACCCCTGTCTGCCTTGAAATTTCTGCCTGGGAGAGACCTTGCTGATGCAGTATAACTACCTTGTGTCTTGTTGCTGTGCTCAGTCTTGCCATGGTGTATGACTTTTGACAGTAAACTGTCTTCAGCAACCTCACCTTGTTAGCTGAGTTTGGCTGTTCCTCACCCAGTTTTATTCCTCCTACACAGCTGTTTCTGTTTCAGTTAATGATTGTGTTTCAACCGACATATTGAATTGATGATCACTAGCACCTGTTTGGTATAATTGTTTAATCATACACCTGACTATATGCCTACAAAATCCCTGACTTTGTGCAAGTGTACCTAGAAGAATTGATGCCGTTTTGAAGACAAAGGGTTGTCACACCAAATATGGATTTGATTTAGATTTTTCTTCTGTTCACTCACTTTGCATTTAGTTAATTGATAAATATAATCTATTAACAAGTCTATTTTTGAAAGCATTCTTACTTTACAGCATTTTTTCACACCTGCCAAACTTTTGCACAGTACTGTATATATATATATATATATATATATATATATATATATATATATATATATATATATATATATATATATATAGATGGATTTGAAGTGTCATCAGTTAAGGTTGGTTCATACTTCAAAATCCAGCATCATTTGTGTGACAGGTCGGAATTACATCATACACACTCTTGCAACGTGCGTCTTTTTTGGTAAGTCGTACAGCATTTTCTCAAATGTCAGTGACCTGAAATTGCATCGGGTTGGATAATGTTGAACAATGTCAACATTCGCTGCATGGTGGTGTGATGCTGCACAGCGTGATCGCTGTCTGCGCCTGACGTATCACATTCATCTGTATGAATCAGCCCTTATTCTTATTATCAGGAGTCCAAGTCAAATGCATACTGTCGGTTTTTATTGAAGTTACAGTAAAACTGAAATCAAATTTCAATTACAGTACAACCTCCAGTTGTGTCTGCAAGGATAGTGCACGTTATTGAGCCAGTTCACTCCAGTTTATGACCATTTTACTTTCTATACAGAGACTCTATGCTGAAACTGGTGTCCCTAGTTTCCTGTAGAGAAAGGGCTCTTAGTCCCAAGACCCCTTCTTTCTTGTTCAAACCTGGGCAGAGCTGTAGGGTTCTCCCAGGAGATCAGCTACTATGAAGTGATCACATGTTCTTGCTTGACTGTGTACGACAGAGCTTGTGAGCCTTTGAAAAAAATCTTATTGCTAAGTCAGGCAAATGAACCGTAGTGTTGCATATTTAACTTCCTCCATAGTTCTAGTCCTGAAAGCGTGAGTGATGTATACATTTTCTAATCAGAACTGATTTCTTCTGAGGAGGAGTCTAAGAGAGCAGAAAATCCTGTGAGATGGTTGCAGGAGGCCAACTTCCGTCTCTCACTCCCAGTGTAAAGCCTTGCTTTAAGAGTCTTATGAGATGCTGAGCCAATATTCAGAAGCGTGTGTTCTCAAGGAGGGTTATCCTTATCTTAAGTGCTGCTAATGACCTCCAGTTCTGTTTTCTGACACGTTGGCTCCAATGCAGCTTTTAACAGTGAAGCCTATTCACAAATCTTTAACTTGGGAGTTATTACAAGAATGTTTTTTCAATGTCTATTTTTTATGAATAAAAATGCTATGTTAGTCTCACATGTGCAGTTTTGAAAGACTCACATGTTATATCTCTATCTCTCTATCTATCTATCTATCTATCTATCTATCTATCTATCTATCTATCTATCTATCTATCTATCTATCTATCTACCTATCTAAATACTTGCACTTCCTCAACTTGAACGCCTTCTTTCCTCTCATTAACCAACCCGCTGCTTCCCCATATGGCTGACATGCTTTGACCCCAAAGACATTCCTGCGTTCAAATGACCGAGGAAGCCTTGTAATGTAAATCAACTTTACAGCCTGGTTTACATTACAAGTACTTTTAGCTGTAGGGACACCCATCATTCCCCTTTACTTGCAGCAGTAAGAGGGAATTGTCTTTTTTTATTTTTGAACTGTTTTTGTTAAACATTAAACAGACTGATTTTTTTTTTTGTTCGTATGCGTTTGTAAGAACCATTTTAAGAAGGCAGGGGATGTTTGAAGTGGTTGTGTTTGTGTCATGTTGTGCTCTGTCTGTCTGTCTGTCTGTCTGTCTATGGACGCGCGCCTGCCCTGGTTTCTTCAGTTGTGTTGTATTCCCTGTCTGTCTGTCTGTCTGTCTGTCTGTCTATCTATGGGCGCGCGCCTGTCCTAAGTTTTCTGAGTCCACAGTGACCCCTATAGAAGTGGTCAGGCCTGGATAAGCTTCCCAAGCAGCCGCACAGGCCAGCAGGGCTCCTGTTTAACCAGCTGCTTGGTGGGCTCTGCCAAGAACAAGCCTCGATTTTCCAGATGTTCCCTTGTCTCTTAGGGCAGATAGTATTGTCACGAAGGGAAACGACTGTCTTGCCCTGTGAGGTCGCAATGCAGAAGAAACCTTTCCTTGAGAACAAAAACATATTTTTAAAGAAAAAATATATGTTCATTACATTATGACATTAATACGACGGCACCAACAATAGTGGCCACAATTTGCACTTTTCATAGTAGTTGGAAAATGTTTTTTATGCGCTGTACTGTTCTGTGCACACACGGGATAACATCTGTTCACAGGAGAAGATGGACTGTGACTGATACTGTAGGTTCATTTCTTAGACATGATTTAGAATGTGTTTAAGCAGTGTCTTTTAAAGTTGAAAGTTAGCCTTGCTGTTTGAACGATTGGTAGTGTTGCCATGGATATTTAACGCAGCCATTTGTGTCTAACACTCCTGAAGCCAGATTCTCAGTCATTTACTCCAAATTAACTTGATTTTTGTCCGAAAAAATCCCCACTAACTACTACTCTAACGTTAACGCTAAATTAAACGTTGTTTTATTTCTGATTTGGAAATGTTATTGCAGTATTGCATGTGATTTTATTATTTTTAGCTGGAGAAACGAGATATTTCAGGTTATGTTATATGCAATTTTTTTTTTTGAATTATGGCTTCACTGTCCCAGTAATAGCTTTAAATAAGTACCAATAAAAACAAAACAAATCTATGATAAATAATAAATATAATTGTTATGCTCAAACTGCCACATTCGTGTTTTGTTTTGTTATTTGATTCATATTTGGAGCGTTATCCGCACCCTACTCCGTCGGTCTGAATATCAATGTTGCTTTTCCTAGTGGCCAGAATAAAATTATAAATATCAATGGCGGCGTTTACACGCACAAGTCATGACAGTTTTCCTCACAGCGTGTTTGCCGTGCTTTTCAGGAAATGCGTTGCTATGCAGTTCTGATTTAGGAAAAAAAATCGGCCATACCAATGCAGTTTACTCAATTCACAGTCATTTAGGGGAGGGGATATTTAAATGCTGTGTCTGCTTACTAAGTAATAAAAGAATGACTCTGAATATCGTGAGGAGAGCTTCATGCGTTACCATGAAGATAAAAACATTTAACAAGAGAAATGAGTTCACGTGTTGTCGTGCGCATTCTGAATTACGCCACGCATTAGCTACTTGTTTGTCTGGTTACCTTTCCAACACACACACACACACACACACACACACACGCACAAAATTATATAAAATATAATTTCTACTAAGTACAAGTTTTACTACTTATAATTTATATTTGTGTGTGTGTGTGTGTGCTTGCGGAACATCTAAAAATGAAATTTCATTAACACTAGAACCGCCTTTTACAATACATGTATTTATTTTTAATATAACCTACAATATTGTATTTTTTTATATACAAGTCTGTTGTTATCTCTACTGGACCTGGCAGCCAGTCTGTTCCTTCATTTTGTACAAGGAATTCACCGGGGAAAATATCAGTAGGAGAGATTTCATAGCCACAGCGCTTCAGCAGAAACAATTTGATCAGAAAACTGCAAAGCTGCAGGCTGCAGCAGCTCAGCCTGGATTCTGTGCTGCGAGTGACACACACGCAGGATAAATCATATGTTACTTTCATTTTAGATTACAAACTACTTTTGTTTTTACAATTTTGTATGTACATAAACCTGTTTACACCTGTCTACACACTAGTTTTTTTTTTTAAATGTTTATTTTATTATATAATTTTTGGAAGTGGTGCTATATATGTGGTAAGTTAGAAAATAAACCATTTTATGTTTAATTGTTCATTTAAATACGGTGTTTCGTCTGTGCAGATGTTTGATATGATGTGCTTGAATAAAAGTTGTATCTGATAGTTTGTCTTTTGTTTTAATATTGATGATGTTTAAAATGTACCGTGATAATGACTGCCATCGGCGGTTGTAGCTATGAGTATAACAGCGGAGGTTCTAGTGTTAAAGTAGTCTGTAAATATACATTTTGTGTGTGTGTGTGTGTGTGTGTGTGTGTGTGTGTGTGTGTGTGTGTTTTGTACAGCCTTTCTGCTGGAGATTACGTGATATTAAGTCAGAAGAACGGGATCTTGACTGCTGAAACCTCGTGAGCCACAAGCACGATTCCTGCTCCGGTTTACATGGGTTTTTACAGCTATTTTTATCGTGAGAACGCGATTGACCTTGCCCTTAAAGTCACGCTGCCAAAAAGGACGTCCTTTTTCTGTTTCACCATGTATTCGCGTGACAACGTCACACAGTCATGACTGTAGAGTCGATTTTTCACGTCCATGTAAACCAAGCCAATATTGCAGTACCACCACTAAAACGTTAAACACAATAAGAATAGTCATGTTGATTCAGAAGAGTGTTCACAACACCAGTTCTCAGGGCTGGGTTTCTAAAATAGTCTGGGAAAGCCCGCAAGTGTTTGAATGCTGAGCACTTGTATCAAAGCCAGCAGGGTAAAATTAGCAGTGGAATATTTTGGGAGAAAATATGCAGAAGTCCTGAGCGAGAGGGTCTTGCAAATAGAGAGGCCTGGATCAGCGCTATCAGCAACGCTCCAATCTGGCTGGTAATGGGATACAACCTCCTGCAGGGTCACGGCTCTGAAGAGCTGTATTTGAATGCACCAGACTGCAGAGAATCAATAGCACTGCTGTTTAAATGATGACAGGGTCATAAAAATGAAACCCAGTGCATGTTCTCTCTCCTCCAATAATATATTCTTCTTGTCGGTGAAACGACCCATTTTCCATCTTAATAGATGAAGTGAAACTATTTGTATTTCAAAAGCCGCTGTGAATTACACTTGAGAAAACTGAATCAGTAGTCACGGAAACACAAAACCCCTTTGCTTGCGGGTCATTTGAAATCATTCAATACATGAGGAGCAATGTTTGAATTAGGAACACAAAAACCATGCTGGTTTTCTATTAAAAAAAAAAAAAAAGAAAAAAAAAGAAAAAGATGCGTGTCTTTCTCTGTTTGTGCCTTTGCATTGCAGAAAGGGCTACTGCCTCTGGCCATGAAGTGCAGATTTGCAAACACGCTCTTCTGGAATAAACAAGCAAGCTGGATAGTTTCTGTCTGCAGTTGGGTGTACCGCAGTCCCCTGTTAAGAGGAGAGAGTTTGTGCTGTTTGCCCTCCCAGAGAGGGTCCTTTCTGGTACATGTGGTGTTGCAATAGGAATAACAGGGATGGCCTCTCGGAAAGTCTGGCTCTGCTCATCTGTCCTTCTGGCTTCTGCAGAGTGCTTGCGTGGGAGTGAGGGGCCTACTATTGGGAGGGAAGGGAGAAGCAGAGCATGTACAGAAATTATGTGTGATATTCTGAATGAGGGGAAAAATAAATAAAACAGGCCACTTCTTTAATACGGGCTTCCCTGGGGGTGGGCAAGATCCTTGCATTGGATTCCATTGAGAATAGACTAAGATTGTCTTTAATATCCTGGTCAAACTTTAAAATAGATGCTGGTAGTTGAGTGTGATGCTTTATATTCTATTCTCCTCTCTTGACAGCTTCACAAAAATCACTTGGGCCTTGGCCAAAAACAACAAAATTACCACATCATTATCTGGAAATGGCAGAGCTTGTGCATTTAAATGGTCTTTTATTAACGTGTCTTTTATGGCAAGCAAAATGAGGGTGTAAATGTCCCTAAGTTTAAATATTTATTAGGGTACATGTGTTATACAAATTAACATCTGAGTAACTTTTCTTTGTTTTTCTTTTAGGTGCTCTGATCTTTATGAAATGTGTATTCATGTTAATAGAACCACCTCTGCTGTCAGTGTTCATTAAAAATGTTCTGGGTTTACTGTGTCGCTCTTGGGCCTCTTCTCAGATGAGACTGACTATCGTGCTGAATTGTATCGTTTTTCAAGCTGTCTGTATGAAACCTGTATGATGCCATTTTTAACTTGCTTTGCTGTTAATCATTTGCCAGGAAAGCCATCATGGGTTGCAAGGGCTGGCTTGCAGTCTTATAATATTAAATACTGACTATTACCCAAGGTACCTTACCTAAATTCAGCAATAACAATGCAACTACCTTAATATTTAACTTACACAATGTGATCTTAGCTGGAAGCACATGTTAACAGCGTCTTGGTTCAGCCCCTCGTTTTTCTAGTTTAATGAACACAGCTGTAAATGTCAAAGCCCTTACTTGTCTGGCTTCTCCCCCCAGGTCCCCCCGATGTGGAGCAGGCCTGTGAGACGAGTGTGCGGACGTGGAGCCCATACGCTGGGGTGGACCAGCAGACTGTGCCCCCAGCCTGTCCTGAACCCCAGGGCTGCATGCTACAGCTGGAGTTCCGCTACCCTCTGGTCGCCGACTCCTTGACTGTCTGGGTCACTTACATGGAAGGTACTGCCTCTGGAGCCGTCGCCAACATCAAGCTGCTGACCGTGTCCGGCAACACCGTGCCCCTCGGGCCCCAGACTGTCTTCTGCGAGGTTCCCTTGACCGTGAAGCTGTCTGTGAGTGAGGAGGTTTACGCTGTCCAGATCTACACCATGGATGAGCAGCTGGAAATCGACGCCGCTCTGCTTAGCTCCACGCCTCACAGCCCCCTCTGTATGCAGTGCAAGCCCATGCAGTACAAAGTGATTCGGGATCCCCCCTTTCCAAACAGGCCAAGCGTCACGGTGTCAGACCTGAGCCGGAGATACGTCGACAGGTGAGTTATTGCATAAGGGTTATGGGTCAGGGTCTCAGACCTGAGCTGGAGATACGTCGAGGGGTGAGTTATTGGATAAGGGTTATGGGTCAGGGTCTCCGTGCCAGAGATACGTCGAGGGGTGAGTTATTGCATAAGGGTTATGGGTCAGGGTCTCAGACCTGAGCTGGAGATACGTCGAGGGGTGAGTTATTGGATAAGGGTTATGGGTCAGGGTCTCAGACCTGAGCTGGAGATACGTTGAGGGGTGAGATATTAGAAGTATTAGTGAAGTGAGGTGAAATGAGAGGGTGTATATTATACTGGTACACAAAAAAGCAAATGCTTGGCTCCTTTTATATGATTTTAAAGTTGATTTTCTGGCCACAATGTGGGAAGGTGATACAAATATAACCTTCCAGGTTATACCTGAAATTGAAATAAAACCAATCTAATTCAAAGTTCATGTGAGGTATGGTATACATTTTTTTTTACTGCAGTTAAAAGGTATTAGAATATCCAGAAGTGCATTGTAGTTCTGGACAGTCATTTGGCCCTTATAATAATAGCCTTGTGGGTGTTCCTAAGCGGATTTGTATTTTTCAATAGCAGGTTGGTAGCTCTGAAATCACAATAGGGACTTTGAATTCATTGCTCCCCACAGTAAGGCAATGTTTTAATTTGTAAAAACAAGCAGAAAAAAATGACTTCATTAAATCTATTCCAATGAGTACATGGTTGATTACGTGTGGCATAAACAGATAACACAATGGTTCTTCAAATAATGCATTTGTAAGCAAAGACTTCAACAACTCAAGAGCAGTGTTCCTGCTGTGTTTGTCTTCCCTCACTCATTGACTCTTGTTGCAGTAGAACCATTGTGTGCCTCCTAGAAGAGGAGGTAGTTAAAGTTGCTGTTTGACACATCAGAACTCTTAAGAGCATTGTTTCAATTAAACTACACACTCTCAAGCTCTGCAGTGACTGAAACAGTGGCTGGCGTTCTGTTCCTGCAGGATTTAGGTCATCTAAGCAAAATGTTTTTACAGTCATCATATTCTCGGCTTCACATCTTGTTTGAAGAAAAACATGATAGCAAATGAGTTGCAGATATGAGTTAGATTTATTAAAACCTTCACATTCCTTTTAAAACAAGACTCCACATTACTCTTTATCTTTCTCTAGTTTATATTGTAAACTTCTATGAAAATGTTTTTTTTTTTTTCCCCTGCACATTTTTTCCATATTGAACAAACTGGCAGATACAAGTCTCTGTTGTAAAAATACCCCTCTTCTGTCAGACGAAGCACTGTTTCTCCAGTACTCTCTTCTAATCTTGATGACACAGTGCCAAGGACAACATGAGTAAGGATGCCACTGGACTAGATTGATTGATTGAGCTGATGTGTTTTAAAGGACTGTAGGAGGCAGTGCAGTCTGTTAATAATAGCTTGGGCTGGAGGATTTGGATTTCCAATTTCAGAAAAAGCATTCTCAAACAAGCTACCAGGACTTGATCTCATTTTGGGGGTGTTCTGGCAATAGATACATGACCCAGTTAGCAACAACCTGCAAGGAGAAAGCATGGTTAAAGAGTAAACAGTACCACCATAACTGTGAAAATCAGGGGCAGCCACAATGAAAACAGGTCCATGCACTGTGTTTCCACATGTTTGAACAGAACCCTGGGATCACTTGAATGTACTGTTCTTGTCCTCAGATGAACTGAATTCCCCAGTGCTGCAGGGTTTAGAGCTTCAGGGCTTCAGCAGTTTGCCCTGGCTTTGAGGTTTGTATGAGAAGCTGCACATGAGAAGGTGGATGAAATTAGGCTGTTAAAACACGTCAACACATTTACAGGTCCAGCAGCACAGAGAGTGTAATAAATCTATCCACCGTGTTTGCACAAGGCATGACGCAACATGGTGTGATTGAGAGACAATGTTGACATTGATGCCAGTTTGACATCACTAGAGGAAGCAGGAGAACATTCTACTTCAACCACGCTGTTGCAAACAGCCACCACAGTAGCAGGTTGCACAGTATTTTCTTAAAGTAAGTTTTTTTTTTCCTGACCTCTCATTACCTTTTAGTGCTATTGTCCTTGTAATTTTCCTTGTGTGATTTGAACTTTTCATCTGTTGTATATTTACCCCTTCCTTGAATAAGCTAATGAAATGGAATGTGTTGGCTTGGTTATAACTAGGCTTGCTGCTTTTTCGATTTTAATCAGTAAAGCTTGTTAAATGTCGAATTCCCCAAAAACTCGACTGAAATAAATTTATATACGATAAACGTTGGTAAAACCACTCGCTATTTTTTTTTATTTTTTTTTTTACCAAAATTATAATTTAGAAATCATCTGTAGTTTTAATACTTGCTGTCTGTCCCGTCTCTGTTCTGCACTGAATGGCTAGGGGTCGCTGTCAGTCAACTCAGTGGCTACTCTAGCCCTTTGCGGTCCTATGTCGGACCTGGTCCGACATTGCAATTATTCCTATCCGGTCCAATGTCGGACCCTGTCCAACATCATCAAAAAGACGCAAAAAACAGGTTTCTAGTCGTTTTTTCTCCGGAAAAAGCCGAGAAAACCATTCAATGGCCGAGTGGGAGCGACAGGAGCCGAGACAAGCCGAAAAAAAGGGCGTATCTCATGAATAGTCATACTTGCCCCTGGCATCAGATAACGGCGGCCATAAGGAAACAAGCTGGCTGTTACTGCATCAGCGCTCAGAGAATATCAGACATTTGCAGAGCTTTTTTGAGATGTTATAGTAATAAAATAATGACTTGGATCGCATTATTGAGGCGTTTGGTGATAAAACGAGTGATCAGGAGATGATTGATCGGTATGTATGACTATTATTATTATTCATTGACCTGACGTGCCTGACACGCACTTAAGTGGACTGCAAAGGGCTATTTTCACCGTCAGTCATTTCATCCTGTTCTGACAGCTCTCATTGAATGAAGCAGCGCTAGAATGCGGTCATTCGTTTAAATGACTGTCAATCATCAGACTGACTGTGCACTTTCATTTGCCAGCTACAGCACCTGTCATTGAAAGCGCTTACTTTGAAATTAGCAGGTTAAGGTGTAGGTAAGCTTTTGCTATTATAGGTATATAAGGTGACAGTTACTAGTTTGATTTGAAAATGGGGCACAAGAGGAAAACACTTAATGAGTATTGCGCACAATACCCTGATTGACGGCTGAAGTCTCCATGGCAGGACGAAGCGGGCTCGTCTGCCTTGCCTCCAGTGCGTCCAGCTGTGCTGAAACAGGAGAGGAGTGAAGCTCAGACTCTGGATAATAAGTGCAAGTTAGTTCTGTTCAGCAATCTAATGTTTTGTTCTGTGCATATTATTTTTACTTGTAAATCTATGTTATAAAAGTCTGTGTAATACACTTTTATATTGCGTTTTCTGTGGCTTATTTGAGACCATTTTTAAATTTGTGTAGGATCTTTATCTATACAAGGTAGCTCCTCTGTGACCAAACGTTATTTAAATTAGAATGTTGGTAACCATGGTTTTGTTGCATGTTGAATAATATAAAGGGGTTTCGCTAAATTAGACATTTCTCAATGGCATAAAAAGTCTGGTGTTTTTTTTTTTTTTTAATAATAAAGGTCGATTTCACCCATTCTCTGCTTCAATTGAAAAATAAAGATCGGAAAAAAGGTAAATTTTTACAAAAATAAACGTCAATATTAATCGTCGATTTGGCAAAAAAATAAAAATCGAATAGTAGCAAGCCAAGTTATAACCCCAGGATAAAGGTCAAATCTCGTACAGTGGTGCAATTCATTATCAATATTACGATTTGTGAGAAGGATGGCTCTCTGTTTCCATGTCTGTGACTCCCAGGACCCCATGTCTTTGTGCTGTTCCACAGTGGTACATTTGCACTATCATTTCCCCATGCTTTTCCCATGGTTATACTGTGCCTTTACCATAGTTCACCGTGATTTGCCATGCCTCTGGTCTTGTTACCTACTGTATGCTTTCACTCCGCAGTATTGCACAGTGCTATGCATTTATTATGTTGCACACACTGCATCACTCCATCCCGCGGCAGTTTGTTTGAGCAGCGAGTCCAGTCCAGTTTTAAATATATGGTGCACAGTAGACGAATGACAGCACTTGCTTCGCCAGCAGTCAAAATAAAGCAGCTTCATCTCTCTGCTATTTTAGATTATAAAAGGTCCAAGTTTAGATTAATAACATTAACCTGCCAGACTCCTTGCAGCTGGTTTCAATATGACTGGAGAAGTGAACAGCCTCAGTCTATATCTCATGATGGAACCAGTGTGTACCTTTTCAATTAGCCCTGCCTATGAATTTCATGAGAACACTGCAGTGAAGACGTACCAGTGTATCCTGTGCTGGAAGCCTCTTCACATGTGCAGCGCTGTTTGTTTAAATCCTCTCAGATAAAATGCATGGACCTTGCCACGGGGGTACTTTATCACTATATGATTTGATTTTATGTTGTTTTCATAAAACAATCTGATCGTGGGTTGGGGGATACGTAAGGGATAAAGAATGTAAAGAAAGGGATGTTTATAAACGCTCAGATTACATAGAAATGACATTTAGAAGAGGGAGGGGGGGAGGCACCCAGGAGGAAAACGATAACGATGGGAGTAAATAAAGTTTAGCATCCTTTTTTTTGCTAACGGTAGAGGCCCAGCTCAGGTCTGTGTTATACATTTTCTTTATGCAGTGAGCAGAACATATGGAGCTTTTAATTATTTCTGATATTCAATCCATCTGCATAAGTCAAAGACTTATCGTCAAAACATTTCAGTCCTCAGGCTTCTTCAGCAGAGCTGTTGAACCGAGTGAAGTTTAGCGGTCTGTGGACTGAGCTCAAGCCAACAAACATAAAAAAAACCTAAACCATGGAAAACTACAGCTTGCATTATACACCTTTTATTAAACGATATCAATGACTGGAGCAAGCGTCTGAATAAAAAAGAGCACAGCAAACCTCGTTGTGAAACGCGTGCTTCTACATGAGAAATTGCGTGTGCATTCTCCTTGCAGAAGTCATCCCAGAACGTGCAGATGCAACCCTATTTAATATGTTTCTGTCCCCCTCAAATCTGATTGAATGAACTCCTACCATTGTGGAAGACACCATTGAAAAGAATACAGTGTCTAGTATTTCAATCCACTTTTAAACATGGAAGGAATGCCTCTAATCCTGTTCCAGGAAAGATACCAGATATCCTGCCAAACTAAAAGTACAAATAATACTGAAACATATCAACTGCATCAGTAAATGAATATCCATCTTCATTGCTGTAGCGCTTATTTTTTTTATTATTATTTTTTATCCTGTTTATTTGACAGGGGCATTGTACAATTAACATAATTGAACATGTCATATGATGCATTGTACCCAAATTTAGCTGAACGCTAATTTTCATTGGTAGTCCCTGGGCTGGTGAGAAGAAAGATAAGCAAATCAACAATCGATTGCAGAATAAACATCAATACAACCCTCCCAATCAACGAATACATGTTTGTTTTGATTTTAACCATACTTTGAGTTTATAAACAAAACCCCTAAGTTCATGAGTATTTTTTTCTGTTAATAAATTCCAGAATATTTTAATTGAGAATGCAGTTTGTGCACATTTAGTACGACGTCTTCCATACAATTACCATTGAAGGCTGCTCTGGTGATTCTGCTGCTAAATTCAGAACAGAGTGTAATGAATTATTTTAATGGTGGAGAAGCAAGTCCATGCAGAGACTTAAAAATCAAAACTCCATATGAATAATGTAGAAAATGATCAAAACTTAATACAAAACTTATTTTGTAAGAATTTCACAATGTTTTTTTTTTGTCGAGTTTTTAGGCTTTGTTTATACAGAGAGTGGATTGGCTGAACAACAGATTTCCCTGTTTGTGACCAAGTGGTTATACAGTACACTAAATGCAATAGAATCATAGAGTGCAAATATCATTTAGCAGCATTCGTTGATAAATTGCTTCTAATATACCTAAGGTTAATTGAGAATCCATTATTATTCCTAAATATTTAAAATCCGAGACTGTCTCAATTTTAGACAGGAGTGGTCCAGCCAATTTGTCACCTCTGTCATAGTAGTAGTTAGCTTACAGGCAGCCTCTTGACTAGTTTTGGCAGAAACATACAAGGTAACAAAGGGTTACATTGACTGTGTTTCCGTAAAAGCCTCTGAATGATGAACCCCACCACATGGGGAGTGTAAAATAAACGACCTAACTGTATCTATTATTTTACAATTGCACACCACTATAGTGTGATATGAGTATATTATTGTAATTATCTTTTCTATTTACAATAGGCTTGTATCTTGATGGGTTAGTTTTAGTCATAGTACAGTATATATTAAAATGGAGCACTGGGTCAATTGCAAATGTACATTACGTCCTCTTAATGGTGTCCTCTTGTACCAGTTAGGGTAGGATTTTGAATTGCAGTGAGCCTGTAAATTGGGAGGATGTACCGGACTATGACACTTCATGAAGACACCTCCATAGAATGCACAGGGACGAGACTCCTTTTAAACCTCCGAGAGTCACGGCAATACAACATTTAAGGATTGTTGGCCTTTTATCTCGCCGCTGAGGATGTCTGGAACAGACACTCACAGATTCTGCCAATAGAATACCAAGCTGTAATTTGAACTATTTTTGGAATATAAAACATTCGCCTCTGAGTGCATACCTTCAGAGGGGACTGCAGACTGCGGCTGACCTTCCACTGTCAGGAATGGGACCGAAATATTGTCTGCTCTCCTGAGTGACTTCTGCAAGGAAAGCTTCAATATATATCAAGGTCAACAATATCTTGTTCCACAAAGCTCAGATCAGCATCCATTCTGCCCCCCTTTTATTTTAAGGAAAAAATATAGCGTTGTACGTCTCCTCTTAAGTAGCAATTAGCACACAGGGTATTGCAGTATTAAGCCAGAGGACATAGCCGGCAAGTACTCTGATGCTTCATTCCAAATGATCTTCAGGGGCAATGCAAGTAGCATTGATGTAGCACTTGGGCCATTGTATTGGTACAGCAATTAGCTGAATTGTACTGCAATACCCAGTAACATTTTTATATTTTGACATAGCAATGGTATCACAGTGATGTTGACTAAAACATTCCCTCCAAGGGAAGCAAGAACATCAGCTTGGTGAGGCAATACGAGCACTGAGCACGAGCACTGAGCCACCTAAAGTCAGCACATATTCGCAAATCACCATTCTTTTTCCACACCAGAACTGATGGTGAAGCATATTCACTACAAGACTTCCTGATTTATCTCTTTCTCTTCCATCTCATTCAAAGTTTCTTTCAGTTTTTGGTAATGAGCTGGAGACCATCTATGATATAGCAACCGAAAAGGACGATCATCAGTTAATTGAATTCGGTGACAAAAGTCGTGTGCCTCTCCACAATCTAACTGGTGTCTTAAAAGATACTCTTGTAGCGCTCATTTAAATCCACCAGCTTGCTCTTCCAGAAAGAGGAAACCTGACAACTCTCTATAGGTAAGTCTCCCAACCCCAGATCTTGCAACCTGCTATTACCTCCCATCGCTGGAGCACTAAGACTACCATGTGCGCTACCACTTCTGGTAACAAGAACAGGCAGCAACGAACAAGCTCTCTTGCTCATTGTGGATGTCTTCAAGTGCAATGCATGGATATACATCTGCTAGTTTAGCATTTCTTTGCAAGGTAATCTGGTTAGCAGTGGGATTGACAATCTTAACAGGGAGCCACCCATCCCCCCAAAGAGGCATGACCACCCAATCTACCAGTATGTTTCTAGACACAGAGCGAGACATGCATGGTTCAATAATAACAGTACTGCCCATCGAGATAGTCGACTTTGGTGGTAACCATCCCCAAACGAGATGTTCTTGCACAGGTTGAAGAGTTAGTGCCCTTAATTTGACCGTACCAACTTTATCAGGAATTGAGTCCCCCCTCCACCTTTCCAGGTTTGACAAAAGACGTAGAAATTGGCTGTTGTCATTTGGGTTTGCAGCATCAGGTTTCCCTATCGCTCTCCAATACCCCTCATTACTCTTGAACGGTCTAATCAGAGATTTAACAATATTAGTACCGGAAATGAGCTGATCAACTTGTCCTTCAACAATTAAAATGGGCACACTGACCGTAAAGCCATACACTTCCAAGTCAAATTCACACATCCCAAGAGGGCTTGTTTGCTTCCCACCACATCCTACCAGAACAACATTTGAAGCAGCTAAAAAACCATTGCCAATCAACCCCGCCTCCCTAAGTCAAGGCACAACACCTGCACTCAGGTTTGTGGCCATAGATCCACTATCTAGCATAGCTTGTAACTCCAACGAGTCCTGAACCTTCACAGTAGTGTAAAATAGGCTGTTATTCTGATTAGTTCTCATGGTGTTCTGTAAAAACAACCTTGTTTCCTTTTGGGTGTGTCTCACAATAATAAGAATACACAGATTCCAAATCAACATCAAGAGTGGAGGAATTAACATGAAGACTGCCATTGCTCTTCTCTAAATGGAGGCTTCCTAGTTTCCCTGAACCTGTGTCTGATCAGCTTGCACAGGAGCCTGATTCTGCAAACCTGTGTGTTTGGGGCAACTTGCACGTCCGTGTCCAGAGCAATGGCATTTAAAGCACAGTCTATTCGCGCCGCAATGTGAAGTGGTAGTATGTTCCTAACACTTACAGATACTACAAACTAAACTATCACCAGCTAAACACCTAGCTTGACCAAAATTTTGATCACGAGGGGTGACAGTTCCGCACACCCTGATTATTGTGTCCCAAGGCACGTTCAAGCATGCTTATGACTCTATCAAGAGTATTTCCCTCAGACCGAGCACGATCCGACTCACACGCTTGTTCCGGAGACAACAAAACATGAGGTTGTTTACATTCAGGAACAGAAGGACCCACCCTCACCTAATTGTGGTCAGTAGTAGTCAAAGTGTGTTGGGACAGAGTTTTAGAAGCAGCTTTACGCTCCCTGTAAAACTCCTCTAACCTCTCTTGCACCTCACAGGCTGTCCGTTTACTCAGCGACTTGCTTTTATAAACATAAGCCAATTCTTTGTCCGGACAATTGCTAATGAACATGACAGCAACTTCCAGACTTTGATTATCGATTGTTTTCCTCTGGCTTCTAAGACACTGTTCAGTCACCTCTGCTGCCTTGTTGAGCCTAATCCAATAATCTAACAGTCCATCATTTTGTTTTGGCTTGGTAGTATAAAAGTCTGCCAACGGCATGCTTGAGTAAATTGATTCACTAAAATGCTGTCTCAAGATGTTAAAAACAGCATCAGAATCATGAGAGCTGTTTAACAGAGGATTATTGCGCAGCCAAACTTTGACCACATCTCTAGCCTTCCCACAAGTCTGCTCACCAACTCCTGAATCAGCTCATGCTTTGTGTAGCCCTTCTTCCGGAGGTAGAATCTCATTATTTCCTCCCATCCTTGCACAGAGTACTTATCAGAGCCATCTCCTCTAAAATAAGGAGGCTCCTTAATGTTAGATCTCAAGAGCTTATTTGACTTGGAAGCATCAATCATTGTCGAACTACACTGAACAGGAGAATCAGTAGTGGGTTGACTTAAAAACTAAACCAGGTGTGGGCTCAGTGACAGAACTGAAGGCTAAACTTGCCTTGATGGACTCCCGAAATTCAACCCCAATCTGTTTTATAAGCTGACTAAACTGCTGTGTCGATGAATCCTTAGCATTAAATACCAATCTGTAAGATGGGGAACCCTCAATTGACACCGAACGGATAAAATGCAGAGGCGGAGCGGAGTATGGAGTGGAACCCGCCCCCTCCCAACAGCAACTTGAACAGGAGTGGAATCAACTTGTGTCATCAGCCTGTTCTAGTGGAGGCACATACAGTAAAATAACTCCTCTCCCCTTCCCCCCACTCACATTAGTGCTACTCCTACCACCATTACACTCTTGCTCATTCATGTTTAAAACAACAGAGGAAAATAAAATAAAAACAGAAAGTGTACTTAAATACACAGCAACTTCCTCTATGCTACTACAAAGTCCAGTGGATCCTCCCCAGTCTGTGGATCCAATGCAGTTCACAGCAGTGGCAGGATGCAGTAACAGCGGCAGTCTGCTCTCCACTCTGACCAGTCATCGTCACGGCACCAGTTGTAACAGTTCTACTTTGCTCACCCTGTTGACCTCTGAACTCTGCGTTGTGTTTTGTTTTTAATGATGATGACATGAAGATGTGAGTTTCCAGTGTTGCTTTTTTTAAATTCTGCATTGAGAATGAAAAGAAAAGGAAATTGCATTTCAGTCTGGGTTACTGCATCTGCATCCACCTTCCTCCGAGGTTTTACAAGACAGAAAAGAAAAGATGGCGTTTCAGTCCTATTCACTGAGTTTGGACTATACCAAAATAAAATCAGTGTTATTTTTCTGCTGTATTTATCAAACAGACTACTCATACAGCTCTATAATAAGTATGTTTCTGTTTAAATCTAAAAATACATCTGACCACCCTAACATTAGTTATCTCCCTTCTTGGCAATCAGTAATTCTGTATATGCATCAGGATTTAATGGTCCCTGAATACTCTTTCCCTTCTGATTTCTCTGCAATATCGACAGCCAGCTAGTTGCATGAGCGGCAGGGTATGTCCTGAAACAGGATCTGTGATGAAAATTGCTACTTGCGGTTGCTGTCTGGCTGTCGCAAATTTCAGTCAAAACATTTGAATCTGCAAGGTGCCTGTGACTGCGATTCAGCCTGCTTTTATGAAGCAGGCCCCAGGCTCTTTGGAAGCAAAAATGCCTGCTTGCTCATAGACCACCTTGTATGCTTTCTTTTAAAAACAATAGATACCAATTAAGAAAACATACCAGATTAGCTGACATGTTTTTATACTCCCTTTTCTGCATGTCATTAAAAGACCAGAGCCAAAATAGATGCCATCATAATGTAATATCTATCTATCTATCTATCTATCTATCTATCTATCTATCTATCTATCTATCTATCTATCTATCTATCTATCTATCTATATGTATTCTTGTGAAGACCAGCATAGCTTCTTCACACCCCGAGTAAGTCCTGGTAGCTCCTGCTCTCACTATTATGGCTGCTCTTGTTAATATAACCACTGGTTAGATGGAGCCATGTTGCTAGGTACAGCTGCAAAAATCCATCTTCAGGAAATTGAAATGTTGCTTATAGAATAATGGAATTGTGAGGAGCCAAGGTCAGGGTTCAAATCCAGCTAGAAGTGAAAGTTAGAAGTGAAATGAACGTGGTTGTCATTGGTCAAAACTTGATCATGTGATTTATTGAGTCAGTAACTGGGAACTGATACTGCTCACCAATCCCTGTGTGTACTGGGAGACTGCAGCGTCCTCCCTTTCCTCCAGTCGCTGGGAGACTGCAGCGTCCTCCCTTTCCTCCACTCGCTGGGAGACTGCAGCGTCCTCCCTTTCCTCCACTCGCTGGGAGACTGCAGCGTCCTCCCTTTCCTCCACTCGCTGGGAGGCTGCAGTGTCCTCCCTTTCTTCCAGTTAGTCGACGCACAGGAGCAGGGGCTGTCAGTGTGCCTCTGCTGCACCCCCTGCACAACTGCCAGGGAAATATCACAGCTGTGGTAGAGCCATTTTACCAAGAGTTGGTTCTTTTCCCTTTGGGTACAATCATCTTTGGCACTTTTTCATAGTACACTTTAGACACTTCCAACCCAACTGACAGATAAATAAATAAAGCATTTTCATTCAGGGTGATGACCACTGTCGCCAGCACGGTTTATAAGATAAAAGCTTATACAGCAATTGAGTGACCTTGTTTGTGTCTTATCTGCCTAACCAGTGGACTGTTTGCTATTATTTTGGTGTTTCTAATGAACTCTGTCACTGTGGACTGTTTGAATATAACTGGGCTGCCAATGCCAGTTGTATCCAGATTTTGTATTCTGATGTAAAGTTTTAACAGACTTGCTGCAGCTATACTCTGGCAAGTGGAATGCATTGTCCAACTTGGATACGGCACACACTTATAGTATTTCCTGCTCCCCTGACAGCTGCTAAATAAACTCTATTGGGGGAAGCTGTGTGCACTATTTGAACATACTCTGTAGTTTTGGCTTCTAGTGCAGAACTAAAATGTAAACAGGACCTTGAAGAATGAATCATTTTGGTTTACAATAGGTACTGTGGGCACGTGTAGAAAATATATAACCAGTTAGTGACACTGAAAAAACAATACCTGGATATAGAGCACCCTTTTGGTCATTTCAAGTATCAGTGTTCTGGTACTTCTACAAGAGACATGAATATTACCCCAATGCATGAGCATGTGAAACCCAGAAACTAGCAGCAAAAGGTATTTCCAGCTGCACACCAGCTGCACATTGTGAGAAACGACAGGAGGATATTTGTTTTGAAGTTTTCAGCGGTGTTTGCTGTCAAGTGCAGGGCAATGTGTTCCTGAACGGTCAGGCTGCTCCCATCATCAGGTTACAGTGATTAGCGGAGTCGTCACATTCCTCTACCCGATTAAACAAATTCTTCACTGTAAACCCTGCATATTTCATCAGGAAGTACTTAACTTGACATGCATACGGGTGATTACCTTCAAATAGGCTTTTCTGTCATTGACTGTCAATGAGTACACCCCAACACTGGGTGGCCAAGTGTCCTTCCTGTATGGAGAGTTCCGCGCACCCACATTCCTGTAGTTTAACAACTGCACACGTTGACTTTAAAATACACACATCTTTATTAAATATCAGCCATATCACATCATACCGTTCTCTCCACTTTTATTTGAGTTTTAAAGCACCTGGCACATTCAAGTTTGAAGCATATCAAAATAGATGACAGACTCCAGCAGCGATTATTAAGAGAAACACAAAGTTATGCCAGTCCGTTAGTGTCACACAGGCAGTGATTATGACTGGGTATATTGACAAAGTATATTGAAGATGTGATTGCTATTAACCTTCCATTATTTTATTTTGACATTTGCCTATCCATTGTTGGATAAAGTGTTTGAAGTCTTGGTTATTGCTCTCCGTATTGATAGAAGATTAAAGAGGGTGTAGTCCTTCATATGGCATTGCTAATGAGCGCTGCACCATTCTGGTTTTTCTTCATGCAAACGATAGGCACTCAAAAGCACTCCAATATATTCTTAATAAACAATACCAGATATGGATGTTGGGAGGGTTTGGAGTACTTTTGGAGTGCTTTTATTCCTACCCAATTTATACTTTCCAAATACAGTTCAACAATCAAGAAATAGGTTGTAAAAATCCAGTTTTTCTTTAATGTCAGTATAGGGCTCATTTCAGAGCACTCGTGGGATTACAGCATGTGGCAGTCCTGTCCCATCAGCAAGTCTAAAATGCTGTATAAAATCCTCTCGTGAAGTGTGGAAAGTGCGTGACACAGTGTCCCGTTTCAAAACTCAAGTATCTTTTTAAGTAACTACTTCTGACAACAGAATATTTTTACTTGACACAATCAATTGATGTTTGAGGCAAGGCAAAGCCCTGCTTATGTAAATAAGTGCTGGCAGGGATGGGGTTAAATCAATCACAGGTGTGGCCATTCCCCAATTATGTAATTGACTGCTAACTGGGGAGTGGCCATCTGTATAAATGAAGAGCAAACTCCTTTGTTAGATGAGTGTACTTCTGTGAAATGGCGTTTTGATTGTATAACTTTTTGTAATGAAGACAAATGCCCAGCCTGTATTTTTGTTTTGGTTTTTCCAGGATGTTTTTTTAGAAACAATATCTTGTGTTCAATGGAGTTTAAACTAATAAAAACTCTCTTAAACACTCAAATAGGTTTCCTGTACTGCTGGCTTTATTGAATTCATCAAAATGGGCTTAAAAACAGTCCTTTTACAAAACATTGCAAAATAATGTAAATATAAATAATGGCACCATCCCTATGAATGAAAAAATACGATGTTGAGCAAATTTAAATGTAATTTCTTTACAATATAAATTATGCAACCTCTAATTTTTTTTTTTTTACCATACTTTAATAAACTTTAAGATTCACTTTAATACAATCCTTGTTGTTTTTTAGGGGAAGGAAGTAACATGTAAAACCTTAGCATGGTAAAAGAAAGTTAGCCAAATCTTTGTAAACAGGAAGGGAAATGGCCATTTCAAACCCTAGAATTTGTAGTAGATTGCAGACCAGACAAAGTGGAGAGCTTCCTGGTGGATATTTTGAATGTTTGCTGGGAAACCTCATCATAAAGATCTGTGACAGTCGGACACACACAATGCTCTAGCCCTAAGTAACCCCAGCAGCCCACGGCTCACATGCTGATGTGAGTTTGTATTGTGAAATGCAGAGGAGCTACGAAAGGGGACTGTGTGTCCACAATGGTAATAAAGATTGCTCTGGATCATTCAGGGATATGCTCTGTGACCCTGAACTGCGTCTTTTGTAACTGCTGGGAACGAGAGCTGGAACGGGAGAATGAGGCTCATCCCTGCAGGTAGACAATGGTGTCCTTCACTTTATGGCACTGTGCTTTCAACAGTGTGGTTTCATTGAGAATAGGCTGTCACAAGAGGTGAGGGAACTACAGTACTGTGCAAAAGTTTTAGGCAGGTGTGAAAAAATGCTGTAAAGTAAGAATGCTTTCAAAAATAGACATGTTAATAGATTATATTTATCAATTAACTAAATGCAAAGTGAGTGAACAGAAGAAAAATCTAAATCAAATCCATATTTGGTGTGACCACCCTTTGCCTTCAAAACAGCATCAATTCTTCTAGGTACACTTGCACAAAGTCAGGGATTTTGTAGGCATATAGTCAGGTGTATGATTAAACAATTATACCAAACAGTTGCTAATGATCATCAATTCAAGATGTAGGTTGAAACACAATCATTAACTGAAACAGAAACAGCTGTGTAGGAGGAATAAAACTGGGTGAGGAACAGCCAAACTCAGCTAACAAGGTGAGGTTGCTGAAGACAGTTTACTGTCAGAAGTCATTCACCATGGCAAGACTGAGCACAGCAACAAGACACAAGGTAGTTATACTGCATCAGCAAGGACTCTCCCAGGCAGAAATTTCAAGGCAGACAGGGGTTTCCAGATGTGCTGTCCAAGCTCTTTTGAAGAAGCACAAAGAAACGGGCAACATTGAGGTGGTCGGCCAAGGAAACTTACTGCAGCAGATGAAAGACACATCATGCTTACTTCCCTTCGCAATCAGAAGATGTCCAGCAGTGCCATCAGCTCAGAACTGGCAGAAAACAGTGGGACCCTGGTACACCCATCTACTGTCCGGAGAAGTCTGGTCAGAACTGGCCTTCATGGAAGACTTGCGGCCAAAAAGCCATACCTCCGACGTGGAAACAAGGCCAAGCGACTCAACTATGCACGAAAACACAAGAACTGGGGTGCAGAAAAATGGCAGCAGGTGCTCTGGACTGATGAGTCAAAATGTGAAATATTTGGCTGTAGCAGAAGGCAGTTTGTTCGCCGAAGGGCTGGAGAGCGTACACGAATGAGTGTCTGCAGGCAACAGTGAAGCATGGTGGAGGTTCCTTGCAAGTTTGGGGCTGCATTTCTGCAAATGGAGTTGGGGATTTGGTCAGAATTAATGGTCTCCTCAATGCTGAGAAGTACAGGCAGATACTTATCCATCATGCAATACCATCAGGGAGGCATCTGATTGGCCCCAAATTTATTCTGCAGCATGACAACGACCCCAAACATACAGCGAAAGTCATTAAGAACTATCTTCAGCGTAAAGAAGAACAAGGAGTCCTGGAAGTGATGGTATGGCCCCCACAGAGCCCTGATCTCAACATCATCGAGTCTGTCTGGGATTACATGAAGAGAGAGAAGCAACTGAGGCTGCCTAAATCCACAGAAGAACTGTGGTTAGTTCTCCAAGATGTTTGGGCCAACCTACCTGCTGAGTTCCTTCAAAAACTGTATGCAAGTGTACCTAGAAGAATTGATGCTTGATGCTGTTTTGAAGGCAAAGGGTGGTCACACCAAATATGGATTTGATTTAGATTTTTCTTCTGTTCACTCACTTTGCATTTAGTTAATTGAAAAATATAATCTATTAACATGTCTATTTTTGAAAACATTCTTACTTTACAGCATTTTTTCACACATGCCTAAAACTTTTGCACAGTACTGTATATTGATTAGTCCTTAAGTATAAAAACAGGGCCCACAAGGGGTATTGAATGAAACATGCTGCTAGTTATGTATCCACAGATGACAAGGCTTTTTCACATGGCACAGTCACCGTAGTCTAAATGCTTGTCCTATCTTTGGTCTGAGTTTTTCATATTACCTACAAATAAGTGGTTCGTGAAAATCGTTCTGAAGGGCCTGCACGATTTGTGAGGTGCTAAGTTATTATTATTATTTATTTCTTAGCAGACGCCCTTATCCAGGGCAACTTACAGTTGTTACAAGATATCACATTATTTCACATTATACATTTATTACATTTATACAGATATCACATTATTTTTTACATACAATTACCCATTTATACAGTTGAGTTTTTACTGGAGCAATCTAGGTAAAGTACCTTGCTCAAGGGTACAGCAGCAGTGTCCCCCACCTGGGACCCTCCGGTCAAGAGTCCAGAGCCCTAACCACTACTCCACACTGAGACCACCAAGCCATTTTGACCAAAGCTGAATGGAATCCAGACCTCCAGAGGACAAAGCCTTGTGCATTCACCCACTGTGCTGCCCATCCGGGGCACATAGCATTGCTCTGGTTCTTATGGTTAGGTGGGTCAGTGTTAACAGCTGTTGGTAATCACTGTGAGGGTCTGTCTCCAATTCAGCTGAGCTGCAGCTTAGTTTTACTGGTTGGAACAAAGCGTGTTTGACAGAGCTGAAGGACAGTAAGCTGCTGACACACTCGTCTTGTCAGTTTAGATGCTTTGAGGCCACTCGAGTGGCAGAACTGCTCTTTTAGACCCAGTGGAACTGAAGCACATGATCTGATACTGTAGGATACGAAATTGCTGTCTGGTTCATTCATTCATTCCCCAGCGCAGCTTCTGATTTCATTTCATGTACCTCACGTATGTGAAAATATTGATAGTTAAATTCAATAAGAAAAGTTTTATGCACACTAGTGTACTTAATGCTTAAAGGTTATTTTCAAATAAAACTTTGAGCTTTTAACATCTGTCACAGTCTTCCCTTGGACCAGGGTTCCTTCTGAAGTCTCTTTCCGCTGAAGTGACATCTTTGTAATGGTGAGATTCTAATGATTTAAAGCAGAGCCGCTGCTGCCTCTCAGACACGGATGTATTCACACATTGTCTGGGTCACCCTGGCTTAACATCTTTTTTGTTCAAAAGGGAACCGGTCGTTTTCACCCCCCCCTCTCCCAATGTTTCAAAACTGTTTTTTTTGTTTTTTTTGCTGAAAATACAATTGCTCCAGACTTGCAGCTATTACCAAATGTCTTGTAACGCCCTTTAGGATTAACACATTTTACTTCATAAAGTCGAGTGAAACCTGCTGAATAATCTTACGTTAACATATTCAATTTCATACTGCTTTGTAGTTTTCCATATACTAATGAAAAACTGACAAGTGGTATTTCAAAATCTAAAATGAAATACTGTACTACTATTATGGTTTCTGGTAGACTTTTGCGATATCATGTTGTAGTTTCTTTGATTTACATGAGAAATAAAATATCTAAATTCTGTTTATAGCTACATCCCCAGTACAGTATTTACTGTAACTGCACATGAAAACTATATAGGAGGCTGTGTGGTCCAGTGGTTTAAAGAAAGGGGCTGGTAACCAGAAGGTCCCCGGTTCAAATCCCAGCTCAGCCACTGACTCATTGTGTGACCCTGAGCAAGTCACTTAACCTCCTTGTGCTCCGTCTTTCGGGTGAGATGTAATTGTAAGTGACTTTGCAGCTGATGCATAGTTCACACATCCTAGTCTCTGTAAGTCGCCTTGGATAAAGGCGTCTGCTAAATAAACAAATAACAATAATAATAAACAAATAATAAATTAACCTAAACCATGTCCTTTGTGTAGCGTGAAAGAGCTTAATCAGACCCATTTGATCTGGGTTGACCCGTAAACACAATGTGCATTTTTGTATTTCTTTGATCAAAGGCAGGCTGAGCTGAAAGGTAACATCAGGATATTGGCTAGGACTAACGTGGTCTAATTAGACTTATTCTACTGAAGAAAACATGTCATCTGGTTTTCATTACAGCCCTTTTGGAGAGCGGCAAGCAATCCTTGTTATGTTTTGTTATGTGTTTTCGAACTGCACTGATTTTAGGGAATGTGGCTTTGAGTGTCATGTGTCGTTGCATTTAGGCAATTAACGTTCTGTTGTAGTTCCTCTATTTAGCATCACTAAGGGTCCTCCCCATGGTGTGAGGCTCTCTGCCAGGTCTGCTGACCCCCTTGTGTAAATGCCTTTCCCATGTAAAACTGCCTTAGCCTTCCTTTTATTTTAGCAGTGGAGATGTATGTAATCAGTATAGAAGAACTCCACACTGTCTTACCAGGAATGCTGAGGAGGTCCATTAAGAATACATACATTTCCAAAGTTGCTGGTGACCTAGAGAGTCAACACAGAGAACCTCGCCAGACATTTCAGAAATGCTCAGGATAATCAACTGCTATATAATCAGGGGTGCCAATCGCTTTGAAAGTTATGCACCAGAGAGCCTACTGGTGCTAAATTTATCAAACTCCTCCCTTATCAAGCTTCCCTCAGGACTTCCCCCACGACACAAACCTTCTCTCCGGTGTATGTGGACGAGTGTGGGTGGGTTGTGTGAGTAGTCCAGACCCAATGAGAAGCTATCATCATCTAGGTTGCTAAAGAATAAAAAAAAATTCAACATGTCTGTTGGTGCCAAAATGTAATATTGCTGGTGCTATATCAGCTACCCTTGCACTAGAATCTAGCGCCATAGCGTTAAATGTGGACCCCAGATAATGCAGTATTTCAAATGTGATCAATTAATCTTAACAATAATGGATAGTAATACCACTGTCCTTCAGATCAATAAACTATTCCTTAAATGTACATGTTATTGAAAGAAATACACTAAAAAAAAAACATACTGTAAGATGTGTTAATCGTCATAAGACTCCTTTTTCAGTAGTGGCGACATTAAGATCAGTTGTATACCCCCATGAACTGTTTAAAGCATGATTCATGTTGCTATTTAACAGAGCCATTGAAAAGTTACTAAGCATTAGTCCTGCAGTATGTTTTTGAAAATGGTAATGTTCCGCATCTGTAGATGATTGAGCATGAAATATATCAGAGAAACGGTTTCGACTCAGACCCACAAGCTCCACACAAAGGAGCTCCTGCTTCCAGTCATATTGTTTCAGTGACCTTTTATTTCTGTCATTTTGTCTTCTGTCAATCTTGCAACATATACTGTTTTTGTTGAAGCCCACGTCTCGGGTCAACAGACAGTAAGTCTTTGTTACAGCTATGGGAGTTACCTGACCTGCTGGAATACGCTGACAGTTAGGAGATTTGATCAGATGTTGCTTTTCAAATCTACACTTCTGTGATATAGAAAAGTGGAGCCGCTGTGCACAACTGCAGTGCGGGTGAGAAGTGAGAAGCAGCAAATCCTAGTTTCAAATGGCAGCTAAGATGTGTGAGACTTCATCACTTTGCATGCATGTGTTCTGTGTTGTCACTAAGGGTGCAAAAAACAGACTGTGTGTTGCATGATTTTAACATGCCAAAGCCAAGCTTCTCCAGTTACTACAATTTGCATAATCGTAAGATATTACCAAGTCATTATTGAAACGTATTACCCAAACCACCATCTTTACAATATTACTAGCTATTACTGGGATAGCGAGGAAGAATTCAGATAATGATCCTATTCATTAACCTGTTATTCCTGTTCTTTTTTCCCACTTGATATAAATTGCCATCCCGATTCCCATATATATATATTTAAGCGATAGAGCCCATCGATGATGGCTCTACCGTGTGATGGTTGACCGTGACAGGAGTTGCGTCCTGAGCCGAAAGCGAGGGCAATTACTGAACAGTCTGTGTATGATGCAGTCTGAACTACCGATACAATCGCTCATTAAATACCACTCCTAAAATGCCTCCTAACCCACCATGTTTCTACCTTCAGCCAAGCCTTTCTCTCCTGAATCTATATATATATATATATATATATATATGTATGGAGCAATATTACTGAACTGTCAGTGTCTCGCTTTGTTGTTGTTGAAAGATGCTGTACCTGTGCTCCAGTCGAGCTGACAGTCTGGCTCTCGGCAGTTGCAGGTACAGGACTGGTTGCGTTTGTCAATGCAAAGTATTGATTGGCTGGTTTTGGTGGATAATAAAATTAATTTGGACCAATTGTGTCTTTGTTTAGTATTTACGTCCAATACATGTGAACTACGCTGAAAAATACAGCGTCAAAAAGAAAAAGTCAGCACTTGCGCGGATTGATTTTGAATCTACCGTCTATTAGAGACCGCTAAAGCTGGAAGCTGATTGGCTGACGGTAGTGAATCGTTTTCTAATGCCCAATAGAAACTAGTAGATAAGTTTTTCAAAGAGAAATAATTCCTCTGCTCTTCCTTAGCTCATTATAGTACCTGATTCAGCAGCAGCATTAGAAAGAGGAAGGACAGAAAAGCTAAAAGCAGTGCTAGATGACTGAGCATGATTCTCCTGTAGGCTTGCTGTCAAGCATTCGAAAGTGGTGCTTATGTACAGTGTCTCAGTTAACATCGTGGGCACCCTTCCAATGTAGCTCATGGGCTCTGGCTTTAACAAATAGCTTGCATTTGGGTGGTTCATTTATTGAAATTCTTGGCAGCCGCAGCACAGTTTGACAGAGGCTGCCGTGGAGGAGCATGTGCAATTAAGGACTAATAACAGTGAGACTTATTCCTAGAAAGCTGTGTGTGTGTTGCGTTCACAAAATCCCATGGCCTAGATTCATCTGACCTTCCACTACGACCTGCGCACAGCTTATATTTTCTCTGCTCAGTATCTGTCTTATGTAAATAACTCCTGAAACGCAGAAACAGCTGAAACAGCTGAACTTCGTCTCCGTGCTCCAGTGTATGAACCTGACAGTCGTGTAAGAGATTTCAGCAGCACACCACAGAAGCAGGGCTCTTGCTTTTCCAAGAGCACGAGAGTGAGATTTCTTCTGCGCCCCTGGTGGGATGCTCATTAGAAGCCTTCAGCAGTGTTTCATTAGGGAAATGGCTGAATAAGAGTCATACATGATTTTACAAGGCTAGTTCCCAACCCTGTAGCAGATGAGACTGACTGATGTTTGTTGCCAACCTAATTAGCTTCCCTTTTCTTTAGGATTCAGTCCTCAGGTTTTCATTTCTTGGAAGCTTTGTCATGAGGGAATGGGGTAAGCCTCATCTTAATAATCAGATTCCAGGTGCTGACAGATTTTTTATGTTGTTCATTTCAACTCGCTGTCTTGGGGTTGGATAGAATGTATACTTGGTGTCAAGTATGTTGTTTTTTCTAAAGCATGTCATTATGGTCAGGAGTGTACTATTATAAGTGAACCAGGTTAATGACCAATGTTTCTGGTCTTCAGGTGTATTTGATTCTGCCATTGTATCATGTCCATATACCATGAACCGAACCTGAACTCGCATAAATCTAAATAAAAAATAAGTGTGGTAAAGCCACACAAAAGCATTGTAAATGTATAGTATTAACATGGAAGTGGTAGGGGGTTGTGGGTTATCCACTGACAGACAGGAGAGACACCGAGGCGACACGCCACTCAGACACACTGGATTTATTTACACAAAAACATAAGACCTCGGGATGCTACCAACAATGATAGGCCACGCACGAAACCATAACAATGGTGATACGGAACAGAAAATGCAAAAAGGCAAAACTAAACACTGTAAAAACAAAACAAAGAAACAAAAGTTGCCGTTAAAATGGCGAGCGTTCTTCCGCTATACAAGGAAGTCCCGCTGACACACCTCGCTATACTTGTGGGATTTTAAATCCCTAAACCAATCCCTGTTCCTTGCATTAATAATTAAAACCCTGACCCCAGTTACACACGGTGGTTGGCGGTTTTGCCACCTTACTCATGGAGCTCCGGTCCCAGTTAAACACATGCTGATCAAAGGATTTGAGCTTTTAAAGGTTCGTTGTCCAGGTAGTGTGGACGGTGCTGGTGCTTTGGTTTTTCAGTAACCCTGAGGTGTGTCAGCTGACCACTTTTATCATGAGGCGCTGGGACACGCCCACCTGCTGGTCAAGGATCCGCTGCTGGCGAATCCCCAGCTGCTTTCCCCGCAACCAAACACAGCAGGTAGCATGATGTATGAGGGTGGAGAGGAGCCATGCAGGAGATAGGAAGGCTGGAGGCTCTATGAAATGCATGACATGTATGAGGGTGGAGAGGAGCCATGCAGGAGATAGGAAGGCTGGAGGCTCTGTGAAATGCATGACATGTATGAGGGTGGAGAGGAGCGTGCAGGAGATTGGAAGGCTGGAGGCTCTATGAAATGCATGACTTGTATGAGGGTGGAGAGGAGCCATGCAGGAGATAGGAAGGCTGGAGGCTCTATGAAATGCATGACATGTATGAGGGTGGAGAGAAGCCATGCAGGAGATAGGAAGGCTGGAGGCTCTATGAAATGCATGACATGTATGAGGGTGGAGAGGAGCCATGCAGGAGATAGGAAGGCTGGAGGCTCTATGAAATGCATGACATGTATGAGGGTGGAGAGGAGCCATGCAGGAGATAGGAAGGCTGGAGGCTCTATGAAATGCATGACATGTATGAGGGTGGAGAGGAGCCATGCAGGAGATAGGAAGGCTGGAGGCTCTATGAAATGCATGACATGTATGAGGGTGGAGAGGAGCCATGCAGGAGATAGGAAGGCTGGAGGCTTTATGAAATGCATGACATGTATGAGGGTGGAGAGGAGCGTGCAGGAGATAGGAAGGCTGGAGGCTCTATGAAATGCATGACATGTATGTTGCAGGTACCGCTCAACAGGTTTGGATGTTTAACCCATGAGGGTAAGAGGTAGTCAGGCACAAGGACACTTGTTAAATATTTGCATTTTACATTAGGTATGCAGTATATATGCATCTTACACTAGCTTTCCATATGGCTTGTGCAGAGTTCAGTCTGATTGCCTTCATGAGATGATAATTTTTAGATATAGTGAAATATCTATTAGCACATATGGATTATGAATACTAGAAAGATAATCTTTTTTGTGGGGTATATGTTTTTTTACTGTATGTTGGCATGCCAAGTGTCTTTTGAGCACTTTGTGTGAGAGACACAGTCACTTGTACATACAGTAACTGACTGTATATCGCAGGTAAGAGGCTAGCTTTTTTTATTGATATTTTTTTTTTAAAAAAGATTTAAAGAACGGTCACGCCTACTGTGAAACATGCATGCATGTCCTAGGATTGCAGGCAATGAATTGTTGGTCCTTTGAAACAAAGCAGTTACAAATAAGCTGTTGCTCAATTCCTGATTTATGGTAGTATCCATAGCCATTCCTGGGAGAAGCAGGGTGTCTGGAGTATATAAGGGACTACTATAAGAATGTCATGCTGCAACTAATGCCTTCTTCAGTGTCTGCCTTGCTTGTGCTGTGCAGCCTCCAGCTGTGGGTTATTTAGGCACTTTAGAGGCCCTGTGAGTATGTCTGGGAACTTTGTCTGCATGCCCTGTTTGAAACCGTGCCAAAGGGGACTGCCTTTGGGTCTGTGCCCAGTGCCCACACTACTGACCAAGGCAGTCTAGTGAGAGAAGCTCTCCCTGGGATAATTGGCTCAGGCTTCTGATTAGAAATACAGAGAGAATGAGTGACTAGGACCTCTGACTTGTGGATCTGAGCAGTTCAGTCCCTTCAGCCTCTTGGGGTATAAAGAATCCCACCGAATATGAAAAGATGAATGAATATTATTAAATTAGTAAAGGTTCTTGTCTTGGCTTTGGACTGTCTGAACCATACAGCGATGACAGAAGTAACAGTGTTTAAAAGAGTAGGTCCGTACAGCACACCAGCCTCCCTGTCCAGTTTAAAGAGCAAAGGTGTCCACATCCCAAAACAACGCTTCTGTTTACAAAGGATTAGATGGCCATATAGACTTGAATTCCCCCAAGTGCCTCTACAAAGCTTTCCTGGGAGCCTGCGTCCAGGGCGCTAGGCTGGAGAATCTCAAAACTAATTTTAAACACTGTTGCATATGGTTAGCCTGAAGCCATTATTCCACTGTATCACCTGTCTCCAATAACCCTATCAGAGGTCTCACAGAAACAGGGGCACACACCCAACACATGCTCTGAATTCAGCAATCACTCATACTGGCCATTGGTGGAAGATTTTCAAAGGGAACCAAAAATCTTCAAAAGAAGAAAATAACATATAAAAATGTAAAGGCTTTTAATGAACAAATAGCACTATGGTTGGTATTTGATTCCATTTGAGCATTAAGTATAATTACACTGATTGCCATACATTTCTATATTCCTGTGTTTCTCTTTTCCAGGGAAGTGGAGCCTGGCCTGGTCTACACGTATCAAGTGCTTTCTGTCTTGACGTCAGCCGAGAGTGAGCCCTCCCCAGCTCTCACACATCAGCTTGGATCTGCCTACTGTGGAGATGGGCGCATTCAGAGGTAATTTTAGAGAAGTCAGGAGATCCACAGAGCAATTTCAAACTGTTCAATATTATCTACATTTCTTATGAAGTGCTTGTCCATAGCTATACATCAACCCCACAATGGAAGTACACAAGTTCTGTGTTAAAGTGTTACTGAACAGGCTGTAGGGTTTAAAGCACAGCACATTTCTTTCCATAGTTTCCTGCTTTGTTGTACGTATTCTTGCAATATCTTTTTCAGCATCATTGTGATTTATTTTAATATTTTCATTAACATATCCCTTGTCATCAATCAGTTTTGATTGGCTATTTTCATTTCTCATCGCTTATGCTTCGGGTCGTCCTGTCAAAGTCTCTTCTGAATTCATAACATCGGCAAGCACTGTCACAGTCCTGTTCACAGAAGCATTCGCTTCTGCCCACTTGACTTCATCGTTTTTCAAATTCTTTTTTTATTTCAGACACCTGGGGGAGCAGTGTGATGACATGAACAAAGCCAACGGAGATGGCTGCTCCAGACAATGTAGAAAGGAGCCAGGGTTCAACTGTGTCGGTACGTCACAAGCATGCAGCCCTGGAGAGCGACGCGGATTCAAATGCTTAGCGTTTGCAGGGGTGTAGAATACAGAGGGGATACCATGGAGATGTCTGTTTGTAGGTCACCATGTTGAGGTTATTATATGATTTGGGTTCTCATGGGATTTGTCTCCTCAGATCAGTTCTCCTCAATTTCAAACCAGATCCTTAGTGTTGTAGGATGCAAATGATTGTAGTTCCTAGGTGTAGCAATGCAAAGCATTTAGTATGTGCTAATTATGTGGCAATCTGTTAGAGCTGCCATATTCTTCTTGATTGGTTCAAATGCCTGGACAGATCAAGTAGGCACCATCCATTTATCTGGCTCCCAGACCAGTGCAGTCAGACTGGGAGGTGGCTGGTGAATGAGAAGACCTTCAGGCTTTTCAGATTCAATTCTCTTTGGATTTCAGCTGGACAAAGCTGGTTAGATGACACACAGCTTCCAGCACTTATTTGCTTGGATCCCAGAGGTGTCGGCTGCAGTGTTGTGATATTGTTCCTATTAATTAAGACGGATGCAATGGTCCCTGGAGTGCCTGTCAAAGCTCCCTATCCAGCGATCCGTCAGTTTTACACCATCTCTTTGTGTGCGTGTGATCCATCACTGCCGGCATGTGTGACAGATCTCATACCTTTCTCCATGTCCATCTCTCTTTTGTAGCAACACGCTGCTCTGCAGTGGAAGCCCTGTTAATTCATACAGGCTGAGTGCCAGGAGCTTTCATATTCCCAGGACGGGCATGTTGGGACAGACGCCGTTTGCTTCTTTTTTCCTTTCCTACACTGGAAGCTGCAGCAGAGCAGGCTGCTTTGTTTCTAGCGTGTCAGTTGCTGTTGCACATTTTGAAACCCGGCCCAGATTTCAAAGGCAAGGTTTTGATGCCTTGGAGTAATTTTCAAATCACTTTTTTCTTTTATTTATAGTTTTAAAACAGGTTTTGTAACCTGTATTTATATCTTCTTAACAGCTTAACTTTTATCCGTAGCCTGCCATACTTTATTGTAATATACAAAGATGTATTCATGCAATAGTATTTTTGTCTCTTCATATGCAGTAACCCATAGGCATTGAGTTTTTTCCAGCAAAGTCAGATTTCTAGGTGATTCATAGTCTTGTTCACTAACAACACCGTTCTGCTGTCATCCCTTTCATGATAGTGGCATTCCTCGTGTCTGCAATGAGATGGATCAATCAATAAACCCAGCTGCTGAAAACAAGTACTATTTAAAAAAAAAAATAGCTGATAACCTGTAAGAAATAAAACCCAATGTGTTATATTGGCAATGCTAAAAAGTAGTTCTTCATAGTGCTTATCCAGTGAGTCTATATCTGAACTTTAAATGAATGTTTGTACAAAAAGGATATGCAGTGGCGTGTTTGTCGTGTAGTCATTGTGGTGTTTTTATCCGTATGGTCTGTATTGGCAGTTTGTGGGGTCACTGTTGGGTCATTTGCTGTAGAGATAACGGAACTTTGTTTTTACCCTTGCTTCCCGTTAGTATTTGAGTGGTCTTTATCATATTCATCTTGCTCGACTCTGTAAGGCTCCTTTATAAGATCTAGAGGCAGATTAGTTAATTATGCTTTTACTTTTGTCATCTTGTGGTAATTCAGATAAGTTTCGATCACGATCTTCCAGGGCGCGTTTGCATTCAAACCACATTGACGTTCTGGCAGAATGCCATAATATTCTCAGAACTGCAAGATGACAATCTCATTTTTAATACTGTTTTCCCTCCATATTGCTGTGACGAAACGTTCTTAGGAAATGGATTCACCCTGTCGAGGTCCATGGATGCTTTACCATTGCTCTTTACCCCTTTGCTCTTGTCTTCTCCTAAATACACGATTGGCTTCTCCTCCTTGCTACAGAGGTGACTTTGTCACCCTTTGGAGTTTTTTTTTCAAAACTTTGTAATAATGAACAAAAAAAATGCAGAAAGGCAAACTGCAGAACCCAGATCACCATATGTTGAAAATGATCGGAGACTTGAAAGAAAAGGCTTTTTTTTTGCAGCTGTGTGTCTCTCATACATTTTTGTCATTTGATTTGTGTTCAACCCATTTAAGTATTCTGGCTGTTTCAAGAATGGCAATGTTTGCTGAACACCACCAACAAAAAGAAGTCTGGACACATCAAGCCCCCAAATGCCTGCAACATTTTATAACAAGAAACAGAAGCACTCGTGTGATCAAAGAAACCCTTAACACTGGACACTATGCCAAGTCCATCTCTGGATTATAGTCCGGGTCAGCCTAATATGAAGCCATTTAATCAACAGGATCAGGAACGACCTTTAGCATACTAAACTTTTCTTGAGTTTGTAACCGTTTCTTGCTCTATTTTATCTGCTCTCTCCTTCATCTAGGCCATTGTTTGCTCAATGGTTTTGGATTGCAGGTTGAATAAGTGTTTCTGAAAAAGCAGTGGTTAAAAATAAGCAAGGTTTTCAAATGTTTCATATGTAGATAACGCAACACGGCTTGAGTGCTCCTTTCTTCATCCAGGAAAAGGGATTGGGACACATGAGAGAGAGATGCACAAGTGCTTTAGAAATCCTTCAGCGGTCTGTTTCAGCCTAGAGGGCAACGTAAAGGTGGCCTTTCCTGCAAGTCTTTTTGTATTGTGTGTTTTGTTTTACCTGATCCAAGGCAGTTCATGGAAGTGAAGGTGCTGCAGTTTAGAAAGTGTACTCTAGAGAAACCCCCAGGTGTAGGGATGGAACTGGCTTCATTCACAGAGTCCTGCATTACCAGTTAGGGTTTCCTTTGTCTGTTGCTGGAATACAGACCGGTGCTTTTCCTTTTGCAACAAATACGCTGTCACTTTTGCAGTGGAGCAAACAAGCTGTGAAAAGACCTCCTGTTTGTTTTGAATGTGTAATCATCAGAGCAACCTGGGTAAAAAGGACGCTCCACCTGGCTTAAAACAATGTGTGAACCCTGAGCAAACGTACCCCTGGTGCTGTCAACAGACCATGATGAAGTGCAATGCTAACATTCTTAAACATTTCTTCCAGGAAAACAGAACTCTCTGAAAGCCGGAATATTTTCATCTTTGAAGGGGGGTGGGGGCAGCTTTGTAGTTTATTAACTTAAGTAAAACAACCAGCAAAGAAGTTTTCCAGTAAACACTGCAGGATTGTTGCTCTGGAACGTGTTGATTTATTTTTGAATGAATGAGAAGCTGCTGCGGTGCCCCTTCTCAGGTGTGGAGCAGGTTCAATGAGGCTCCAGCCCCTTCTCGGGTGTGGAGCAGGTTCAATGAGGCTCCAGCCCCTTCTCGGGTGTGGAGCAGGTTCAATGAGGCTCCAGCCCCTTCTCGGGTGTGGAGCAGGTTCAATGAGGCTCCAGCCCCTTCTCGGGTGTGGAGCAGGTTCAATGAGGCTCCAGCCCCTTCTCGGGTGTGGAGCAGGTTCAATGAGGCTTCCAGTCTGTGGTGCCCCTTCTCAGGTGTGGAGCAGGTTCAATGAGGCTCCAGCCCCTTCTCGGGTGTGGAGCAGGTTCAGTGAGGCTCTAGCCTGCGGTGCCCCTTCTCAGGTATGGAGCAGGTTTAATAAGGCTCCAGCCTGCGGTGCCCCTTCTCAGGTGTGGAGCAGGTTCAATGAGGCTCCAGTCCCTTCTCTGGTGTGGAGCAGGTTCAAATGAGTCTCCAGCCCCTTTTCGGGTGTGGAGCAGGTTCAGTGAGGCTCCAGCCCCTTCTCATGAGTGGAGCAGGTTCAGTGAGGCTCCAGCCCCTTCTCGGGTGTGGAGCAGGTTCAATGAGGCTCCAGCCCCTTCTCAGGTGTGGAGCAGGTTCAGTGAGGCTCCAGCACAGCTCCGCAGCAGCAGGGCCAGGTCCCTGTGTGTCTGTAGGGGTGCTTGTCCCTCCTCTGGGGAACACATGCGGTACCTCAGCCCTATTTGAAGTGAATGCACTTTCACAAATGGGATAGGGCAAAATGTGTGAATTTTCACATTGCAGTGCTTCTGTTTGAGCTGATGGCTGTCTTCAAAATTGCTGACTATCGGGACTGAATTCCGTTACGTTATCCTCCGTTGTAGCGTAATGATGAATACCCCTTTTCAAAGTGTCTAGGACATTTAAAAGCATTTTTTTTTATCTAGTAGTTTGTAGATGGTCTAGCTGTGCCAGGAAATTCCTTTTATAAATATGTTGATATTTATTAAAGTATGTAAAGTACATATCGTAGGGCTTCAATGAGATTTTTTTTTCCCATGTAAAGGCTCTCTAACAATCCAGTCATATTTTATATGAGACCAAAAAACATGTCAGATTTTGCAGCATTTGACATAGAGAGACTTTAGGTACCTTCCATCTCAAAACACCCGCATGTCGGTGCATTTGTTTAATACACATGCATCCTGGTTTTATGTAAATGCTGTTTCCTGTATTTGATTATACACAGTAAATACACAGTTTTCAATAAGTACCAATACATACAAGGCTATTTGATTGCCTAAAGGATCAGTAATGTGGTCGCACATCCCTTTGTAGTAATGCTGTGTCTTCTTCATTCCAAGGAGAGATCCTGGCAGACTGATCCTTCCCTCTCTGAAGGGCTGGGCTGCTCGTGCACCCTGATCCTTCCCTCTCTGATGGGCTGGGCTGCTCATGCACACTGACCCTTCCCTCTCTGAAGGGCTGGGCTGCTCGTGCACACTGACCCTTCCCTCTCTGAAGGGCTGGGCTGCTCGTGCACACTGACCCTTCCCTCTCTGAAGGGCTGGGCTGCTCGTGCACACTGACCCTTCCCTCTCTGAAGGGCTGGGCTGCTCGTGCACACTGACCCTTCCCTCTCTGAAGGGCTGGGCTGCTCATGCACACTGACCCTTCCCTCTCTGAAGGGCTGGGCTGCTCGTGCACACTGACCCTTCCCTCTCTGAAGGGCTGGGCTGCTCGTGCACATTGACCCTTCTGCTCATTTTTGTCATGACGTTGCAATGAAGCGGACATCCTGTTATTTGGTTTGTTCTGCTGCTCCCTTTAAACCCTTGAGTTCATGAATGAGGAACAGTGAGTCTGCCGAACAGCAGGACAGTCTGTGGCATTTCCCCTTAAAAAACAGCAGCAGTGGGTTGTGTATGAATAATAGTGACTGAGTGGTAGGCTGATCCATTGTAAACATATTAAAAGCTTTTTGTCACGTTTCTTCAAGTAATGAAAGCAGCTGATTCCCTGCATGTTTGAAGGTGCTGAACTTACCACTCGTTCAGCTCAGCTTTGTAATGCACATCACCTACAGTACAAATACCACTCCTAGCATCCCATTATATTTTCATGGTTCAGTCTTAATGTGTCTTTGGCTACTTTAATAACCAGTTCCACTTTAGCAATGATGCAGTTGACCCAGATCTACTTGGTTTCTGGAATGTTCTAGGATTTATTAACATGCTACTCCATGGTGGGTTGCCTTTAGCTGAGAGGATCAAATACAGGGTCTTGCTGCTCGCCTATAAAACTCAACATGGTTTAACACCTGCCTTCCTTACTGAACCAGTCTATGCTCTGCAGAGGCACGCTTTCACAGTGTTGCAGTCTGTATGTAACACACTCTCAAGACTATTAAGCGCAGAAGAGTTTTAAAGACATTAATACTAGTCAAAACGTTTGTCATTAAATTAAAGTTTCTTTGATGTTTCGTGACATACCTATTAACTATCCATTGTTATAACTAGGCTTGTGATGCAAGCTGAGAGAGAGAGATGCTGTTTGTCTGATTGCAGATAATGTACCTTTGCAGAACTGTTCCTTTATGTCAGAATGCCTTTTTGTGGTTCAGAAGATGACAAGGAGCAGAGGCAATATGAAGTTAGGAACAATGCACACTGGTAATACGTTGCAGTACCATAGCAGTTTGAAATAGTGTGCTGCCATACAAGGACTGAAAAGGAACCCTGATGAGGGGGTATTGCCATCTGGTAGTGGTCTGTGTTGGTAAGAGGTAAGAGGCGTAGGCAAAGGGCACTACTGTGCAGACAAGGTCAGCTACCAAGGTAATGCCCAATAAAAAAGAAACTGAAAGCAGTACCTTTTAAAACATCTACTTTAATTTACAGATGCACCTTTTTTAATGTTTTGCAGTCCTTGTTTTTTTAAACATGGACATCCCATCTGTCCATCGCGTGGCAGTGGTGTCTTTTGAACTGTTGTGTAAGGGTATGCAGAGGTGACTGCTGAACAGATCAAAGTAACACAACTAAAAAGAGGTTTAACATCACCTCTCTGGTGTGCAGAGTAGGACGAGCAAAGACAAATGTACATATGAAAGGAGGACTATAAGCATTATACAAATGTTAGGTCACTTTTAAGAAAGTCATTTTCGTGTGTCTGGCTGTATCATTGTAAGATTATACTGTGGTTTTACAGAATACAGTTACATTGGAGAAAACTAACTTTTTTTAAATTCTTTTTTTGTATTCTGTTTGCACTGTTTCTTGGGTTTCTTCTTCTTTGGTTAAAAATATACAGCATATTATCAGCTTCACGGGAAGGACATACAGGAAAATGTATTACCAAAATTAGGTCCGATTTAATAGATTAATCAACTAAAGAGTTAATCGGAGGTTTAATTTTTTTACAATTGAATTGTACAGAATTTTTTTCTTTTTATATATATAAAATCAACCAATAGAAGATCTGCTGCTGAGAAAATGCAGTCCAATCATAAGTGAGCGGAGGCGGGACATAAACAATTGACGTTCTTTAGTAGGTTTAACCAATGGGAGAGTCAAAGATCTGCCCCTGGTTATGCAGGTGTTCAACTACGAGTAGGGCTGCAACGAAGGGTACATTTTGACCTTCGAAGGTTCGGAACACATTACCAAAGGAAGGTTTGAACCTTCAATGGTTCTCATTTGCATAATTTACTGGTGACGTCACCATAGCTACTTGTTTATATTTGATTTGAAAATCCTATTATTTTACAGATAATCCATATAAATGGAATAAAACATTCACATGTAGTTTAAAAATGCATTCCATAGAACAATAATCATGTTTTTTTAATTTCATTAAAAATACCCGTTGTTTAATTACACGTAATTGAAGATGTTTGCAATACATACAGTAAGCTTGCATTGCACAACTGCAGAGGACTGGGGCAAAACAAAGCTTTATTTAACAGTCACCGTTCCAAGCAGATTATCAGTCACATTTTACTACTACTAAAAATATTAAAACTACTAATAATAATATGAACTTACGCTTGTCAAGTGACCCCAGAGATCGGTTATACCTCCATGATACAAGTCGCTTGCACAGTTTGCATTAAACTTTTTTTGTTTTTGGTCGTCTGGGCATTTAACAAAAAAATCCCAAACAGCAGAGGGGTTTCGAGACATTTCTTTCAATACAGTTTACGGTATACAACGCTTTGCTGTTGAGATGGAGAATGAAGAAATTATGGGGTTGCTTCTGGATAACACGAGCTGGAGGGCGGAGGGATGGACGGTGCTCAGTTTTCGATATTAAAATATTAGTGTTATCGTATATTTTGTATGTTCCAAACATATTCTATCATAGCACTTCTCTTACAGTGTCTTGTACACTAGATATTCAGTGCATATTTTACTGAAGCACTACAACCGTATGGCCCCAGTGCTTTGGATACTATACCCTGCTGCATACACGGCAGTGGCACCATATAAAGTTCCTACGTATAACAGTGTGGTAGCAGATTATAGTACAACAACTTTTGTTTACGTAATATGCATTATACAAATCAAAAGATCAAATTTTGCATGTGAGTGACAGTTAATGTGTGATTTATAGTGTTTATATATTGTCAAACAGTTTCTGTTAACAGGAAAAAAAAAAACACAGTGCGTCAATGGCGTCTGACGAACCTTCGAAGGTTTACAACAACCTTCGAACCTTCAAACACATCCCTAATCGAGTGGGGGGAGGCGGGACATACACCGTTGAAGGTATTTTGAGTTTAACCAATGGGAAAGTCAAAGATCTGCCCTTGTTTTGCAGCTGTCCAATCATTAGTGAGCAGAGGCGGGACATAAATATGCTAGGGTGAGCAGTGTAAGAATAGCTGGTTTTCTCGCAATATTGCTAATATTATAGAGACCGTTATTGAGAATTATATTGAGAACTTAGAAATCATATTTACAGTTGCTTTTTACAAAATAAAAAAATAAAAAAAATGTCATCAGACAAGAGAGACATCGTACTCTATTTGGTTACGAATCAATTTTCAAGAACTCTCTCAGAAAAATTGGAGATACACCACAAATACCCGAACTGACACAGGAAGGAAAGGGATATACTCACCACTTCCAACATTATGAAAGGTATCCTTAGCTTACCGGTAGCTCTCAATTAAAAAAATATACTGCTAGAACTTTCAGTACAGAAAAGGCGATATGGAACAGCACTGGCTACAGCAATCTAGTAGGATGTCTATCGAAGTAAGCACAAAAACATGAGCGTTCCCAAAGTGTCTTGCGAGCCACTGTAACACTCAAAACTTTTGGACAAACCCAGGTAGATGTTCAACTGGATGAGCATAAGCGTAGGGATACAATACATCACAATGAGCAAGTAAGAAAAAAATATTAGTTTACCTTGGCAAGCAAGAACTGGCATTCAGAGGGAACGATGAAGGCACCAACTCCTCCAATAGAGGTCATTTATGTGGAATTACTGATTTCTGACTACGACAGCATGTTATGCAATCACTTGTCAATAGCCGTTATAAGTTTGTTACCTTTATTAAAAATGTGTACAGATTAATCTACCGATTTTTAATCAACTAATGCCCATAAATTAACCAATCAAAATTTTTAATCGAGTGACTGCCCTAATACAAATATATCAAGAATTCCAAGTGGCAAAGGAAAATGAGAATATAAGGTACTGTTAACATACTGTTAATATAGTATGCTGTGGAGGTTTCTCAAAGATAAATGAGGTATCAATGTTTTATTAGTCAGTGCCATGCTTCGACAAGGTGAGGAAACACCTCTGACAGTGACACATGATCTGATATTAGTGCTGTGGACTAGGGCTTATCAAGAGCTCATATAGGGGGTGCATCCATATGATACACTGTTATTTATAGAAACACCTCTTACTAGACTGTTTGGCAGCTGAGCGATCAAAACCAAACGCATGTGTGAAATGACAGGGCCATGAAAATAGCAGCTTGGCAGCAGGGTGTAAGATGGAAAACTTGAAATGGAAATTAGATTTGATAAAACTTTGCATGTATGTTCATTAAGGCCAGGAAACCTGGTATCGATGCTGCTGACACCTGCTAGGCTTGGGTTTGAAAGTGCTATCTGAGACAACTCACACAAAAATGGTGAAACTTTGCATGCATACAGTGTATGTTTTGTAAATCAGTTTTGTATGAGAGTACAGTTTTGGTATTGTATGAGATTAAAGAAAACCAAACCATCATTGAAGTGTGTTGGTTCCAGAGTGTTCCAGAAGTCTTGCATCTCTTTCTACTCCTGATACAGCTTTGAGGTCTTAATTAGTAAAGGTCTTCCCTCTTCTCACTGGTGTTTATATATCAGTCACATGAAGGGCTCAGTGACTTAATGAACCAGTAAACAGAACAGAAGAAAATGTTTTCCACGTGTCTCGGCACACCAGACTCTGTTCTAGTGCTGCCTTTTCTGAGACCAAAGGAAGTGATCTTCTATTGCTTGTGTTATGGCTGCATCTGTCTGTCTGTCTGTGGATCACTCCAAGAACATGTCATACTCATCTGTCTCTGTCTGCGGATCACTGGAAGAACATGTCATACTCATCTGTCTCTGTCTGCGGATCACTGGAAGAACATGTCATACTCATCTGTCTCTGTCTGCGGATCACTGGAAGAACATGTCATACTCATCTGTCTGTCTGTGGATCACTCCAACATGTCATTTCAACTTCAACATGGGCTTTGGCATCTGCTGGCTATGTGAGGAAAACTTGATTTGAGCACACAAACTACAAGTATGGAAATGTCAACCATGGAGAGCTTTTTTTCAAGATTCTTGTAACAGCAATTTAACAGGACATATTAACAGAAATTGCTTAACACAGGAAAGGAGAGACCAGAAATGGAAACTGAACCTTGGCCATATAATGTAGCACTGTGGGGGTTTTTTTCATAAAAAAAGGTAACTGCTAATGTTACCAAAATAGAAAGAAACAACTTAGGAGCATGTTTGAGCTCTTAAATTAAGAGTTATTTAAGACTTAAATAACAAATTGCATTCCCTAGTTGATCTCAATTCCCACAGGTATGCACAGTTTTCACCCATAACTATATTAAACACTCAGCATTGTTGAATGGAATGCTAATAGTCACGGTAGTTACTTTGTTTCGGCTATTATTCCAATTTCTCAAGTAGTTAATGTTGCTCAGTATATCTGAGAATGAACGCCTGCAGACCCATCCATGTTTTTGCTTGATTCATATTGATGTTGGGTGAATACCTAAGTCAACATTCGTGCACACAAATACTTTTCTTTTTTCTTGGGGGGGGGGGGATTTTATTTTATTGTCATTGTCACGATACTCGAATAATAATTAAGTGTCAATCACCGTGTTTGGTGTAATAACAGGAAAGAGGATGAGAAGCTTTCATCAGCATTTTAGGCACAGTCAATGCTTTCTTTTTCCTCTGGTACGGAGCACATTGTCTGGGTCTGATGAAGCTCCCTGTTTTGCAATAGGTAAGTGACATTGTTCAGCATGGGGAAAGGCTGCTGACTCTGATAAGTTGATATCCTGCAAACATGTTTCCTGCCCCTCGCTGGAGTTCGAAGCTTTATATTTAGGGGGATGTGTCTGTTTTCTCGGCTGGTGACAGCATTGTTTAATTGAAAAAAAATCTTCTTCCTTGAAAGCAGAACGAGTGTCAATATATGTATAGCCAACACGCTCAAGGATCAGCCACTAGGAGCACAATTCAGTTAAAAGCACATGGATTCTGTTGTTCATTCGCAATTCAGCATTTTCCATATTTTGTAATCCAAGCTCCTTGCCATGAGATAATGCCATTGTCTTCAGTGATTGCGATCAGTATTGTTCTACTGTTTCAGATTAGTCACCTCCCTCAACTGCTCTACCATCCAGTCTTTTTGACACTGAGCCCTGCAGTCCTGGTAAGCTAGTTCTGCTCCCACAGACCTCAACATCTTCAAGCTCAAGTTCAAACGTGACTCCACCATGCACTGGATGGCAGGGATTTAGGTTGTTAAGAGAGGAGACCACACACAGACACAGGGAAAGAAAGTTCTGTATTTCCATAACTGTCATGCTTTATATGCCGTTCATAGATTAGACATGCACGCTATGAAGGTTGGCCTGGCATACACGACAATAAGGTTCAATGCTAGGTAGTGCCATATCATGCAGAGGCTTACCAAGACCTAGTCGGTTCCATTCGGAAGGTGTAGCTTATTGCTGTATAAACGTTGCAATGTGTCTGCGCTCTTAACTGAAAGTAAGTGAAACCTGACCTCTCTCTCGACCCTCGTGGTCAAAGAGGATTTGTTGGGGTCAAGCTTTGTTCGGGCCCCGGCGCGAGCTCTACTCTCCAAGCCACACTGCCCTTAGGCGTTCCTGATTGCATCTTATCGTTTGAGATGCCTGAACACTTGACCTATAAATATGAAGTTGGTTCTAGAAACTCCAGTGCAGTGAGCCCGCACTGCTGAACTCTATTCTGTAGAAAATGTCAATGGTTATGGCCATTAAACACCAGATGTTACAGATACAAAAATAGTAGATTTTAAAATGGTGTTGAGCGCAGGAGCCTCTGGAGCAGTGCGGAGCTCATGCCCACTGTTGATAATGAGCTATTTTAAGAGGTATGTATTAACATGCCAGATAAGATTTAAAAATCTGCTGTTTTTCTGGTGAAATATAGAACTATCGCTCAAACAGATTAACAGCTTCGCTGCTTGTCAGCTACAAAAATCAGAACCCCTTTTATTGAAAAGAAGCAAAAACAAGCAATGATGCTTTTTCAGACTTTACAAGCAGTTAATAGTATCTTCGATCACAGGATGACAGGCAATGTGACAGCTCTGGACAAATCTGAGCGATAGCACCTCATGAGACCATCAATAAACAACAAACTAAAAAACAAAAACCTAGACTCTCTATTTTTTTGCAGTAGAGAGAGATATGGGCATATATATATGTATGTATGTATGTATGTATGTATGTATGTATGTATGTATGTATGTATGTATGTACTGCACTGTATAAACATCATTATTTAGTGGATTTGCTGTGGACACTTCAGTCTTGGCAGGTGGCACATTGCTTTTGGCTGGTGAGCTTTCTCTACTTGCGGTAGGTACCCAGGTCACTTTCCAAGAAGGTTATGACTTGTGTGACTTGCTTTTTTTTCACGTTGTTTGTTAGATTCTTCTGGTTTAAGGGACACAGAAGGATGAATCAAGTGGAGAAACTGGCTGCACTTGCCTTCCAAAAGCAATCTGCTGGCTAAAATTAGAAATGCCTGTTTGTCTCGGATGCACCTGTAAGATGATTATGGCAGCGAAATGCGTAAAGATACAGGGACATCTCCCTAGGTAGTATCTGTGATCATTTAGTGATGATACCCATGTGATTTTAACAAACCAGTCGGCTCTGAACAGCTCTTTGTATCAGGATACAAACACTGTAAAGACAGGCCCATTCTGCAGAGGAGGGTTAAGATCTATACAGCAGGGATTCCTAACCTTTTCCAGGCTGGGGACACCCTTGGTATCTCATCGACCACTATCAGCCTAAAACTTCATTATTTATATTACAAACTAGAGATTTATAAGTCATGAAATGGTTGCCTGTTCATAACCATGGTCTGGATTACCCACTTCCCCTGAAAACAGAGATACTTGATATCAGCTTTAATTTCTTACTATTTGTTGTCCTGTTATAGAACTCCCTTTTTTAGCAGCTGGCTTCTTAGCTCAGAGTGATGCTAAAAACACAGGTTGCGGGTTCAGTCCCTATACTTGACATCCTTTCAAGCGACAGGTGGTTTTGGGCCGAATGGCCTCCTCTTGTTGATAACTGTTCTTATGTATGTTTTGCATGATTCTCTGTTGTTGTATCTTATGTACTCAGCTTACTAACTGTTCCAGCAACATTTTCTTCAGAAAAGGCTCCCTCGTGCTGATTTTGGGAAAGTAAAGAGGGAAAGGAGATCCGTTTTGCCCAGGATTCAATGTGCACAATTCAGACAGTGGTTAGGGACAACCTCCTGTGTCAGAAGCTCTTGGAGATTAAAGGTTAAAGGAATACCCCAATGGTTTAGTCTGTGGCTTGACCTGGGGCTAGTTTAATGGCACATGGATATTTTATAACAACAAAAAAAAATCTTATTAAAGTTCATAACCTGTGTTAATCAAATGTTTTCAGTAATAATCTAGAAGGTATCAAGTGTTAATCTATAAATAATAATTCAGAACAGTCTGGAAATCTTTGTGATGCCGCAGATTGAGTGTTTCCTTGTACAGTGTGGAGCTGAGTGGGTTTGCTGTCGGATGTTGGAGTGAAGGATTTCTGCTCTCGGGTGCGTGGATTGGTCCTGAATGTCTTCCTGTGCACTGAGCTCTTGTTTTCCCGTGTCCTTTCTAGATGAGCCGAGTCAGTGTTATTTCTTTGATGGTGACGGGGTCTGTGAGGAGTTTGAGAGGCAGACGAGCGTGCAGGACTGCGGGCTCTACACTCCCAGCGGCTTCCTGGATCAGTGGGCCTCCAGCGTGGAAACCTCGGATCAGAACAACCCGCACTGCCCCGCACAGGTCATGATCGGATACCCGGCCGCCACGAAGGTAAGCAGCATGGATTCAATGGGACTGGGTTCTGGGTTCATTCAATCTTAATTTCCCTAAAAACACTTTAAAACAGTGTCTGGACATGTAATGCCATAGAAAGTGAGGATACACAATGGGGTCCTAAGAAGCTAACACCAAAAATAATCAATCAATGAAGGAAGAACCAGCGGGGCGATTTAGTTCTCAGTTACCCACAAAGAACCGCGTTGTTTTCAGTTTATACCTTACATAGCTTACTATTTAATTAGGATTCTTTGGGAAGCTTTGTTTTTAAGGCTGGGCAAAGCCACTAGTATGACATCAACACCATTGAAATATGAAAAGTAAGTCTGGTTTGAAACACCCACACATGTGATATTACAAGCAGAGGGTCATAAAGCAGCACCAACCAGTCTTGTGACAGTATTGGCACACAGAGTGCCCCATACCTGTAGGCTGTCTACAGTACAAAGTGCATGTGTAGTTGGTATGATGTCTCCATCGTGGCAGGCATGGATGTGCTAATCCGTTGGGAATTGCTTTCACAGCGTGTGAGGTTAGTGATAATGTTAGAGTGAGATCATCATTCAGACATTTCCCTCCTCTCTCAGCAGCCTGAATGACACAGATGCAAATAGCATTGGTGATGGAGCTGCCCTCTCTATCATAGCAAGTCTCTCCTCCTCCACCCTGTGCTGCTGTCTGCTCAGAGACCAGCAGAGACGGGAGACAAAGAGGCAACAGTTTCTCCTTAAATTGCCTTGTGCAGGATCGCACAATTCACTTTCTCCCTTGTACTGGCATTGAAATTATTCATTTTGTGTATTATTAATGTGAAGGAAGTGACACGCTTGATAGAATGTTGGCTCCTCTTCCTGCTGGTCTTTTTTCCCTTATGGCTGAATTATCCCTTTTTAAAATAAAAAAAATTAAAAAGGTGAATTCTTCGTGATTCCCTGAATTTTAGCAAGACAGCTTGCAATTAGGTGGCATTGGCTGTTGTGGATTAGTTGAGTGGTTTCATTTTCAAACAGAATTCCCAGCTTTCAGTTGAATCACAGCAATTTTAAATGAAAAAGAAAGAGTGACAGTATCTGTATGTTACAGCTTAGTGCTCCCAGTTTGCTGTTACTGCAGTGAATTTCTTTAAGAAGTAGCTGCTAATTCTGGTTGTACCTGCTATGGAGCTGTCAATACCATTAGCTGTGTGTGCGTGTCTGTCTTTCAATGCATTTTCTGTAGCTGGTATGTCCCTAATGGAAATGATATAACAAGCAATGTTCAGCTCCATTTACATGAATAGGAGCATAAGCTTACCATGCCTGTGATGACGCCCTTGTTGGTTCAGTTCCAAGAATGCCTTCTGCACATTGCATAGACAAATTAGCAGGTGCTCTTGGTCTCCTAGTACGATCAACTTTGTCTTAATTTCGCCTCACTTTAGCCTTCGTGTGAAAGAGGGGAACAGGCTTTTGACCTTGATAAGTCTCTCTCTCTCTCTCTCTCTCTCTCTCTCTCTCTCTCTCTCTCTCTGATTCATGGTGGACTGTGATGTATTAATTCTCTCTGTCTCTCTCGCTCTCTCTCGCTCTCTCTCGCTCTCTCTCTCTCTCTCTCTCTCTCTCTCACTTGCTCTCCACTGAAAATGGAAATTCTGGACCTCATTAGGTTGTAGCTGTCTTCCTGGTCACATCATATAGACTGACATCATGTGATGTTGACTAACTGGAAAATTACGATGCAACACTTTGCCACCTGTCTTAAGCTATAGAAAACAGATGTCAGGCTTTTGACACGTATATTCTGGGGTGGGGGGCATGTCTGTGAGTGTCTATAGAGCCAGAGTCCACCGATGTCTCTTGCTTCATATTTACGTAAATAATTTGCAACAAGCAAAAGTGAAGTTTGAGCAAACAGATTGACACACCAGTGATCACACTGAGAGTGTAGTTTTAGGAAGATCCCCCCTCGCAGGGACTAAGCTCTTATACAATCCGGTGCCTCATGTAGCTGTAATGCAGCACCGGACTCCTTTTATATACAAAGTGAAGAGAAAGAACAAACCCCCTGGCTGCCAAGTCCAAGCACATTGAGTGAACAAACAAAGAAGAAAACAAGTGGTTTTGATGCACTTACTCTTGTCTGGGCTGCTGATGGTGGTTCGAGAGATTGGAACGTAGGTTCACAAGTCAACTTCAATTGTTTTTGACAGTGAAATCCTTCAGTCAATATGTTGTCTGTTTACATTGTAAGAGGGAAGGGGGCTAAGTGCTGCAGCATGGTGGATCTGGCCTAAGTTTCAGGGTCAAAAGTGAAATGAGCTATATATATATATATATATATATATATATATATATATATATATATATATATATATATATATATATATATAAAATTACATTTTCTTTTTTTTTTTGCTTTTCCTTTAAAAACAAACAAAAAAATCAAGTTCGCTTTAAGCATTCACACCTGTAAGGCATTTGTGGCAGTTTTTTTTAATCCGAACCTTGTTTCCAGAGCTTCTGTGAGATGGTTCTGACCTGGAATGTCTCTGGGTTCGTGAGCAGCTGGATCCTTGTTTCCAGAGCTTCTGTGAGATGGTTCTGATCTGGAATGTCTCTAGGGTCATGAGCAGTTGGGCAGAGTTTGTAAACCTGCAGGATGGTCACCGGAGGAGACCTTACGAAACTGTCAGAGGTCACTAAAGTGTTATTGAATGCTTGGTTTTGTCTTTTATCTCAGCATGTGGTATCTAATGCTTTATATTAACTATGCATCCTCAATCCTAACCTAACCAGATATGTATTAACAATTATTACTTTGTAACAGAGAATAATTACTTTTTAATCACTGGTAAATGTGACCCGGTTAATGTAAAGTGTGACTGTGTTATATTCTTTTACAAAGCCAGTCACTGCGCTATCAAACCGTTAACTCACATTGACACTGTACAGGGTAGTATAGCACGTTGTTGTGGATACAGTATGTAATCAATTGCCTGCATCCCTGTCTTTTCTGGTGCCTTTTGAGATAATCATGTGCTGGGATCCTAGGAATCTGTTTGATACAGAATAACGTGTAAAGAAATGACTTTGTACCACACAGATATATATATAGCTAGCTTACGTAATTTCCTTGACCAAATCTGGTCGTCTTCCCTAGCATGACACAAAGCACATTAAACGTTAACATTTGCGTTTCTTCTTCACTTTTCCAATGTCAGCAGAAACCCAGATAACAAGAAGTTACATTTAACAATGATATGTTTTGCACAATTCTTGCCGGCAGCAAAGTGCTATCACAAGGTCGAATGAGAAGGCTGGTGATTGCAAACTACTGATGTAAACCAGCTATGTACAGCTTGGTTTTAAGACTTCATTAACCCTGCGTTGATTCAGAGCTTACATTAAACACAGGAAAATCACACACTGTTACAGACAGTTTCAATGACTTCTTTACCATTTAAATGGAAAGCATAAGTAATGGTTTGTCTAATGAAAAGAACAGATGGCTGATGAAACAATAAGAGATTGTGCCATTTAACTGGAACAATGTGTACACTGCCCCACACGCGTGGTTATCAGAAAAAGCCTGCGTGTTCCAATAGTGTGTTATTATATGTTCTGTGACACTTACCAAAAGTTATAGCATGTCACTTTTAACAAAAGTAAATGGTTTTAGAACCAGTTTCAATTGGTTTGATTATGGTTTGTACATAGGCTCAAAACAGTGTATTAAGCAGAAACAATTTATGTGTAAACAGAAGTGTTATCATCTGTCCCGAGGTCACAGGCTGCACTCTGAGTTATGAAAAGCCAGTCACTCCAACATGGGTGTATTTCGGGCCAAACTAAGGAGCTGCAAGGTCAGGGAAGCAAGAGTTTTAAAATCCTTACAAAATGTACATAAACATACTTGTTCATTAAAACTGCTTCTGGTGTACAGTGGTCAAAGTTGAACAAGGTGCTCTGTCACATTCATGCTGAAACGTAGCTGCATTTCACAACAGTATCCAGTGTGTTGTTACTACTGAACAAGATGCATGTCGAAAACTATAAAGATCACCCTTAAAGACCAGGTTGATGAGTTTGGCAATACCCACCCAGGTGACAAAGACTAACTCGGAGATAAACTAGTATGAATACCGTGTTTTGGGTTTTATTATTACTACACAAAAGTATTTGTAATCTTTAAAGTATAATGGTACGTTTGTTTATATTATTGATTGATAGCACTTCCTTAAAATTTAAAAGTGAACCAATAAATAGTTCCTGTGTTAACTGCTATTCAATAGTACTGCTTGCGTATCTTATATGTGACACGGGGAGGGGGAAATGACTCAATTTTAGCTTTATTTTAATTGCGGAATAACGGAGATATTTTTTTTTTGTGGGAAACTATGATCCCTGCTCATGTCTTATGATAAAGACAGCAGTAATATTAGCAGGTATGGATTCACTAGTGCAGTGTCTGAGTTTACAAGCACCTCGTGGAGAAACACAAGTCCCACTGGAAAAGGAAGGCGAGGGAGCAGCAGCTTCAGTTAGAACACGGATGGTGCTCTGGCAATCCCGTCCCACGTGAGCAGCTCTCTTCCTTCATAGGGTGACCGGTCAGGGAGAGGGATTTGATTGGCAGGGTCAATGTGGGAAGCTCACAGAACCACACATTGTCACTTCCTGTCAAGGAAAATAAGCTGGGAAGAGAAGCAGAGGAGTGAGGGGGAGGGGGGTCATTATTAACATCTTAAATGATGTTGTGGGGCTTGGTGACACAACATGCTTGTTGATTGATACCATTTACTGTGTTGACCAACTAGGGTATTTGTTCAGGCTAATGTATTTGACATATTTTTCAATTGAGAAGAACACAGCAATTACAACACACTGCACACTTGGCACTAATTGGTTAAGTCATGTTTTCAAGCTTAGTTGGAGTTGAATAACTCAGATCTTGGTGAGTTGCATTCCATGAATGTGGCTTTTCAGCAGACCTGGATACAACGTGATGTAACTGAAAAGCATCTCATTTTGTAACATTAATAGAAAGTACAGGGTTAAAGCACCGTTTACTGTGTCATTTATTTTGGTTTGACAAGCAGAGAAAAATGTAAGCAATGTAAACGAAGGGATTGTCCATTTAGTCATACCAGCCAACAAACACACGGGCGGACAGTATTGTGTTATATGTTGTATGTTGCTTTTGAACAGTATACCATTCGTAGATGCCACCAATGCTTTGGAATACACGGTGTCCCAGGCATAGCTCCACAGACCATGAGCACAACAGAGGAGCAAAGGTAGAGCAGTACTGCACTGTGCTGTGTGATTGGAATCGCTTCTCAATCTTCACAAATGATTGAAGAACAAGTTTTGTGTTTTAGAATCATGTGTTGCTTTAGCCAGTGATATGTGTGTGGAAGCAACATGAAAAGATCTCCAGAAAGGGCCAATCCAGGTTTTACACAGCCTTTTTGTGAAAGCTTTCTTTTGTAAAAACATAGTAAAGTGGAATAAAACACAGGTGAGGCCTAGAGGGTATGTTAAAGCAGGTATGGCATACCAAGGTACCCTATCGAATGAAACCCGCTGAATAATGTTACCATAATTACACACTGCTTTGTAGTTCTCCAAATACCTTACAAATAACTGACACAAATGGTGACATTTTGAAAACTAACAAGCAATACTGTACTAATATTATAGCTTATGGTAGACTTTTGCAATATAATTTTGTAGTTTTTTGTAGTTTCTTTGATCACATGATGTTAACATTCTATTTATATTAGAAAGTTATTGCCCTGAGGGAAGACTGTTGTTACCTACAGGGGGCTATAATTGCACCCTGGAGGTAACAATAGTCTTCCCGAGGGGCACTTCATTTTCCACTATGGCCGAGTCTGCAGTATATATTTAATATATGAATCAGTAAAAATAATAAGAGAGGCAAGGTTGGATAGTAAACATGACTTTATATAGTTTGTTTAAATATAGCTGGTACAGCACAAGTAAATAAATTAATAACATAAATAACAGAACATATTTTTGAAGTTCATACTGTATAGTTAGCAAAGTTTTTCTCCGTCTGGTTTGCTGACTGCTGCATAATCCAGTTTCTATCCCGCCTGTCACATTTGTTTTCGTCGAGTTGAATTTGTTTGAATTTCAGAAAAACGGAACAGTGACAGTGACGTTTTAATCACCATTTTAGTGTTTGGAGCATCTTTCTTTTGTAGTATGTTTTGTAATTCGTTTTCTGTTAAATCACAGAATCGGTGTTCAGCCATTTTCTCTTGTTGTGAGGAGTGCAGGGGAGGAAGGCGTTCCTTTGAAAAGGGCCGGGACTAACAGTGATGTGAACCAATCGCATGACAGATGGAGACTATTGACCAGTGGTGTAAGGATGTTAGGCCAATAGTTCAATTTATTCCTCCTATGACAAGGTTTTAACCAATCACAGGCCAGGATTTCCATATATATGGTGCCTGCTAATACTTTTGGCCATAGCTGTATAACCCTGGGAAATGCATGGGTAAACTGCAAGGTGAGTTTGTAGCCCTGAATTGAAATGTAACTGTTTGATTCATCTCTATACAGGTGAAATTAGCTTGGACCCTAAAGAGTTAAGAGCCATTGATTTTATATAAAGATGAACAACACGGGAGGCCTCCTAACCTTATCAGCCTTGCTCTCTGCCACAGCAACTCCTTTGGCATTTAACACAGTTTACTTTCATCTGAAGAGCCACTTCTAAACAAACATGTGTTTGCAGAGCGAACTGCCAACACTATAGATGAGAGTACTTTCCAGATGGTCTAAATTACAACTACATGGTAAATTGCAGGCTTGTCTGATTGCTGTGTTTTAGTAGTGAGTGCTTCAGGTAATTCACTCATAATGATCTTAAAAACATTTTGAGGAGAAAGGGGGGTAAACATGAGAAACTGTTCTTTTTTTTTGCTCACAGCTGTTCCTTAAGTGAACAATCACTCCGGTGACACAATAGGGAGTGCGCAACCATCCAGTCTAGTAGTGTTGTGTTTCTACTAATGCAAGAAACCACCACGGACTACAATCAAATATAATCAAACTTTTTTTGTGTGTAGAATCATTCCAGCATGCATAATGGCTGATGACTATTATCGATGGGAAGTGATTATTATTTTTTCACAGGACCACAGTCATGCACGGTTACGGGTTTGTTAGGATTAATTCCATCTGCATGTTGGCCCAACTGATATGTTGCATCTTAGCTGAACTTTATAGTTTTGCAGCTAGATCTGCATATAATCTGCATTGCATATGTCAATGACAGGCAACTAGAATTGAAGAGCAGCTCCTGAACTCAACAGTCAATCAGCCTAACACAAACTTAAAGTAACACAATGGCATCTGGGTAGGTGCTGTAATAACCACTCAAGTGAAAGCATTAGAAAAATACATGGGAACAAGAAAACCTTCGCTGAATAGTCACAGTATCACATGATTCTCAACAACCAGGATCAAGAGAAAAGGAGAAAACCACACAGGCTTTCAAAGCAAGAGCCAGCCAGTTAGACAGAGCGATAGAGAGAATGTAATCAGTGCTAGAACTTGGAAGCATTGAGAATGAAGGCAAACATCAGAACAAGGCACGGAGGTATAAATACAACATTGCATGAGGATTTATTTGTAGCTCTATCCTAGGAGGAGAAAAAAAAAATTCAAATGAAAACACTGCCATGGGCTGACTAATTAACTTGCAGTAGTTTAAACACAACTAAATGAGTATGCATATAGTTGATTTTTAATAACCAGTATGCTAGCTCCATTGTTGTTACATGTTTTGAAAATAGTTTGTGGTTTTACAAGATTCATTTTGCATTAGTTGCTTCACTTGTATGGGTTTTGTGTTTTTGTTAAACTCTTAATTGTGTCTGTTTTAAAAAAAATACTTTATCATAGTGCCAATGTGTGGTGGTTTGGTTTTAATGGTACTTCAATTTGTTCAATTGTTAGTGTTTCATTACTGTTGTTAACACCACAAGCACTAATTCCATAAAACAATACAATACCATTTTAATTAACATAGCACCTCGAAACTCTCCATTCTAAAAGTTTACCGTAGTAAAAGCATAGCAAAGTGTAATGAATACTAGTGAAAGCATGGTAGAGCATTGAAAGGCATTGTAAAGCCGAGAGAGGTATGGTAAAGCATATTAAAACTTGGCATTGTATAACCACGTGAAAAGCGTACAAACACTGTGTATGCTCAATACAGCGAGTGCTTGGTTTTGAGAGAATTGTAAACTTGGTTGCTTTTCTGCAAGGAGAATCCGCCCCTAACCGACACGTCATCAGCAAGCGCATAAAGGCTCCGTGTGTTATTCTCCCATGTCACTTCTTTTGTTTCGGCCTCCTCCTCCCCAGCCACCACCTCACAGTGTGCCTCGTCCCGGGGGGGTGTGGCCCATAGCCACTTCCTATCTGCGGCACTGGGATGCATGTAACTGTTCATGTTTTGCCAGCCGGCCTCGCGCAGGTAACCCTCGAGCACCCACGGACGATGCCTCCGGCCAAATGAGTGCCCATCACAGTCATCGGGCCCTGAGCGCCCATCACAGTCATCGGGCCCTGAGCGCCCATCACAGTCATCGGGCCCTGAGCGCCCATCACAGTCATCGGGCCCTGAGCGCCCATCACAGTCATCGGGCCCTGAGCGCCCATCACAGTCATCGGGCCCTGAGCGCCCATCACAGTTCAGTAAATCATCTGCAATTGCAATCAATCAATCATTCATTCATTCATTCATTCATTCATTGCAGATTCTCCGTGCTGAAAGGACAAACACTATGTGCAATACTTTTTGATCTTGGTATTTTTGGAACACATTATGATTTGAATTTGGTTGGTCGTTCATTCAAATACACAACAATTAACGATTGAGTTTGATACAGCATGAGCATGGTGTGAGTAATAAATTACATTGTTTATATGCCAAAAATGAAATGTATTTATACCATAAAAATTATAAAAACCTGTTTGACACATTTAATAAATGAATTACCCGACAGTAGTTCAAAAGTAAGTATAAAGACATTATATTGTTTTTTGAAGAAACTAGAGGCGAGCAATAAGTTACTTTTTTCAGTAAAATGAAACATCCACAGTATTTGATGCTTGTCTGAGCCGCTGGACAAAGCGTTGAACTAGGAATTATAATGTGGAGCTCAGAATTCAAGCTCTGTGAAAGACTTGAGTGAATCATTTGACAAATCCCATATCACGGTTGTGTAGGCTGTTGTGGGATCCCCATGTGTGTGTGTGTGTGTGTGTGTATAATTTACTATTATACACATACATTATACACAAATTGAAAAAATAAGCGCCTGGGCACAATTTTGAGCAAATACAATATATATATAAAGTAGCTGTAATGCCTGGACCTGCAGTCCTCATGTTCTAGTATAACAAGTTGGGTATACAGTACATGTGGTAAACCATTTTAACATTGCTGATCATGCTTGCTTTATGGTCAATCATTGGATAACATGACTGGTTGTGCTGTATGACCATGATCTGAAACACCATTATCTGGCAAAGAAAATGTATATGAGTCTGAAATGCATAACCTTTATAGGTGTTGGCCAAATCCAGGTGGACTATTGCATACATTCATGATTGAACCATGATGAAACCATGGTGTAATATGGTAACGCATGACAACATTGTTGCAGAACACAGAATGAATTATCCTTAGAGACAGCGAAAGGGCACAAGTAAAATTGGAACAGGTGGTTTACACAAAACAACCATATTTCAAGATTAAGATATCTCATCTAATTAAAAGCCACGCTCACAGTACACTTGGTTGTGTTAGATGTGTACGTGTTTGCCTGGGATAGTTTTGCAATGATGTAATGGATGTGTGGATGGATGTTAGGATCTAGCTGGGCTGTTAACAAGGTACCTAACCTCCTAGATATATGTGATGTGTGTACGCTTGGAAATAAAGAGCCAATAAAGTACAATCTATTTTTCACTTGGGACCCGGGCAGTCATGGCTGTCCCATTAGAAAAACAGGTAATAATTGATGACTGTCTGAATATGGCATCGATAAGGACAGTCTGTCTCTTTTGAGATTTGCACAGCAGACACTGCTCTAGACATTATTGATGAGAGGTTTTTATCTCTAAGACAATCTTGAGTGACCCCAGAGACTGACTTTCATTAGACCTTTAACCCTTGTCTGGTGTGTGGTTTTCTTTTCTAAATTGAGTTCCCGTGGATGTATTGTTATTGTTATGACTTTAAATGGAATTAGATTTTCACCTTGAAAAATGATGTACCGACAGTTATTTCTGAGAAATACAACACCGTTTCTGTTATCCATAGGGACAACACACTTCCTCCAGTCAAAAACACTAAGAACATACAAATGGGAGGTATTGGAAATATACTGTTTCAGGGTAAGGTGGTTAATGCTCAATGCTTAGTGAAGTGTGATTCAGTTTCTTTCAAGCCGGCAATATATCATAGATTAGGGACCTGTACAATCAGTTACACGTTACATTGGCTTCTGATTTATAGCACTGCTGTATTCCTTGTATGAAGATCACATCTGCATCTAACACCAGTCTTCAGCAGATTCATACATGTGTTTGGATATACATACTGGGTATACAGAGTGGTATTTTCTGAGTGGATAAACAAACTAAAACAGCATATTTGGTACCAAACCAAGCCTGTATCATCATGGTCAGGGTAGCCCTGAGAGACAGTGGGCACGTTACCCACATATAACTCATTCATGGCTTTTAGCTCTTAATGCGGGCATCTCAGAAAAACTGAGACAAGTGACATGATGCATGAATCCTGCAGTCCCTGCAGCATGTTGCAGGAGAAGCACCATGCTTCAGCTTCCAAGGGCTGACACCAATCTGGAGGCCAGTTTAGGGGTGCAGGGTTTCATAGAGTCAGTTCAAAATGCATGCATTCATTAGCACAGGCACATGACAATGCACTGAACTGGCAGATTCATTCATGCTGTGGAAACCACTAGAGTATACTTTACATGAGAGCAGTACAAAGTCAATAAGTTCCTTTAGAGCTTTTCATGATCTATGCCAGAGGTTCCCAACTCTTCATCTAGGACCGCTTGTGTGCTGTTAGTAAAGATGGTCTCCAAATTATGTGACTGCATTTACCCGCTACATGTGACACTGGTCTGTGCCTCCTAACATAATTTACTATCTGTTCCTAAGATTATGAAATATTTCTGGGATAATCTCTCAGTGCTGCAATCATGCACACAATTGCACACCACCTTAGTGTTTAGGGAGTTCATTGCAAAGCATTGCTTCTGATACTGGAGGTCATGCCAGTGCTAATCTATTTTACTCGAGCTGAGCTCTTGGTGCAGACTTGTGGTTTCATGGCAGCTATTCAATGACACGGCTGTGCACTTGAAAACCTGTTTCTTTTGTCTGATGCTTGGCTGTCATTGGCAAATGACAAACAAAGAAAATCTGTCATGGTAAACAAAGGGTTTGCATTCTTGAAGTAGTTTTGATTAACATGAAAGGGGGGTTCTGGGGGGAGGTAGAGTGGGGTTTAAACTAGCTGAGATTCTGATCTGCAAGCTCTTTAGGATGGGCCAGGAATGGAATCCATTTTCAGATTCAGAGTATTTGGGGTGGGAATGGGGTGAGCAACATTCTCATTGCATTTAATTATTTTTCCATCCCAAGTAGAAACACCTAAGAGAAATATTAGCAAGTCACAAATACCTGCAGTGTTTTCTCATTCTGTAGGATTTGTATTGGGTGACCGGGGTGTGCAGATAAGTAAACCATACATATCAAGTTGTAGGCTACATGATTTTTGTGTCAGTCTGCAGGTATGCTTGCTGTATTCCCCGTTCCCCATTATGTATAAATGTTTTCAACATATGGAAATGTCTTGAAGGTTTATGAACTTGTAAATCCATGAGCTGGAAACATATTGAAACTGAGTAAGCAGGGAGCTATCTAATGTTGAAAATGTGCATTTGTACACCCAGTTGTGTGTCCCAATGTTACCACCATATACATTCAGAAATCCTTGCATGCTTTTCCAATTACCACACACTGTTCTGTTTCCTTAGTAACCTGTTGAAACGTTTGACATAATACAGGACGATGCCCATATGGCTGTAATTCAGCCAAATGTGTTACAACAGCCTCTACTAAATGCAAAAGGTAGTTATTTCTCAAGTGGACCAAGGAGTGTTGCTTAGGTCCTTATGTCAATGACTTCAATTATATTGTTTGTTAAAAAGCCCTTGAGACAAGCTTTAAAATAATGCCACTGCTATCTCTCCTGGTCCTCCCCCATAGGGGCAGTTTTACTATCTTCAGACATTGTCTCTAAGTGGGGCCTGATGCACACAGCTCTGCCTGAGCCTGCATGACACCTACCCTGGAACCCCTTTCTCCATGACTCAGACTTGAGGGATCATAACCCTCTGAGGAAACACCTCCCCAGGACTGGATCCACTGAGCTGTGCTGTAGTTTAGGAGAATTTCATCAACAAATTTAAAATCCAAGCTTTTCCCAAAAGAGTACACCAACATGCTTTATGTAAATTATTCATATGATTAATGATGGAGTATTAACTGTTAGACTAATTTTACAGGATCATTTCAAATTGATAACTTTTAGTTGAACTACTATACACAATGCCATTGAAGATTGACACTAGTTACTTGGTTTTCATGCCAATGTGACTTGAGGCTGATTTATTAACTTCGGAATTCTCTGTAGAAATTTGACTTTAAGGTTTAATGCAGTTCAGTAGAGTAGCCTTGACAGTAATACATGCTTCATATTTATGAGCCAGGCAAATAGTTAACATTTATCACACTTATACAAATGATTGTTCCTTTTTCTGTACCCCCTGCTTTATACCTGATAGTCTAGGCCAGACCTTGAGGCAGTAAATCTGAGTCAAGATTTACTGAAGCAGGGAAATAGCTTCTTTGATCCCGGTGCACGCACACGCTCTGACATCCTATCCCTTTTGCAGCTTCTAGTGGCACAGCAGGAAGTGTATAAATAATACATGCTTGTGGGCCTAGACAATAAAGACTGGGCTTCTGATCGGGGATAACCTGGGTGTTCACTGTCAACTGACACCACAGCAGGCACTCTAACGGCTGTGCGTAGTTCGAGGTATTATCCTTGGGGCAAGATGCAAAAGGCAAGAGCCCAGCTGCTTTGCAGATGTGAAGAATTGTTCTGCACTTGTTACAAAAGTATTGGGTATGGCTCTGCTACAAAAGTACTGAGATTCCCCCACTGTGACTTGGAGGCCGCAGCAGAGCACACATGCTGGAAAGGCTGGCCCTGTAGCAGGATAGAAAGAATTAAATTAGGCCTTCAGCTGTACCTCCTTGGATTGTGATTTGTTGAACTGTGACAGGGCTGCATTATGACTAATAAGTTAGAATGCAATGCATATTCATTTCAAAGGCACCTGTTTTGTTCTACTTGCGCTCACCTGACGGTATGACTCACCCTGCGCACCACGCGGCCGTGCTTTTACCAGGCGAGCCACTCGGGGATGGCATTGTTCATTTATTAACTTCTAGGTGTTGCCAGTTAAGAGTGAAACAATGTTACACCGAATTAGAGTAGACAGAACAGATCATTGGATACATTGATTAATACATTGATTCTGGCGTTGGGTTGTTATTGTCCTCACGAGATTCTAACACCGAGTCCTGTGAAATTCGATATTCTGCTTCGAGTCTGCCTGTGGTAGACAAAGGTTAAAGTTCAATGTGAGGAAACTTGTTGAACTTTGTTTCTTCCTGGGTGGCACTTGCCCCAAGCTGTTCTGAGGATCTCAACAGGAAAGGACAGGTCACAGTGTCGGGACAGGTGAAGATGAATGGCCTGGGTCAGCAGCTTTAAAGTGAAATTCACCACCATAACAACTGGAGGGGAAGAGCTACAGGACCCATAGATATTCATCTTTCTTTTCAGAATTATTTCTTAGTTTAACACATGATGCATATAGGTGGAATCGTACAGTAAAATGCCAGTCAATCTCCTGGGATCTCTTTTCATTTCAATGTGGTCGGCTGCCTTCGGGCTGTTGAGAGTCCCCACTCCTTCAGGTCATTATCTGCCAGTTAGAGTCCTCCACGTCGGTCATTAACACTACATTAGTACCCCTCCACAGACAACGCGTAGGCACAGTTTTACATTGGTGGAAGGATACATTCAACAAAACATCATTTTAAGTTGTTTTTTTATTTTTGTAAAATAATAATTAAGCCATTTTCTAAGTACAATAACACACTTGAAGGCGTGGGTTGTGCTTATGTGGTATTGCTTGCATATGTTTCCTCCCCATACAGTCTTTGACAAATTTGTTCTAGTACTGTAACATTATAATTGAGCATCTATTGACTACTTTAAAGCATAAACATTATTACCCTGTAAAACTGTAAAAGTGCTCTGTGAACAAACAGGGCAATGCTGAGCTACAACGCCGAAAGTGGCAAGTTACCAGGAAGCAGCATCTGTCTAAACTCTTTAGTGTTGTATTTGAAAACCCGCTTCAAAGACATGCTGTTAAGGACATGCTGTATTTCCAATAGTGCCCTATTTCAGGATTTGTTAATCGTTTGCTTGTTTTTCTTTTAGGTTTGCCAAACCAAAGTATTTGATCTAAGTGAGGGGGTCTCCCAGTATGCCTGGTTCCCTTGTGGGGATTCTGCCCAACAGCAGTCCTTGATGAGGTCCACTTACTGGCTGAAGGTATGGGAAGCAGCCCTGGGGTGTCATTTCAATGAACAAATCAAGCAAGCTTCAGGATACTGGCAGTTCTGTCTGTACTTCACACTCTAAGTAGATTATGTGTCTTAAACTTGCGGCCAAACAGCAGACAATAATGACCCCTGTTGGCAATAAATGATGCAATTATGACTCCCAAGAGCAGCTAATTTAATGCGGCTGTCACACAACTGTAAACAGCTGCACTTCTATTGGGGTTTGGTGGTAGAGGGATCGGTGGGTCTACACGGTAGAGGAGTTAGTCTTGGATCTACTATGTATGTTGGTTGTGGTTTACTGTTAATACTCTTGTTGTAATGCTCCAATAGGCTTATTTTGCCCATCCAATGGTGGCAGCTGCAGTCATTATTCACCTGGCTGCAGATGGGACCAGCTTTATGGACCAAAGTCAGAAGAGCATTACAGTGCAGCTGGTTGATACCAAGGATCAGACTCACGACCTGGGTAAGAGGTGTAGTCAAGGAGCAGCTACAGAGAGGAGGCAGATTCCTGTCCATCATTCTTGTATTGCCTTTCATGACATCTCACAAACCGGCTAAGCCGTTGCTGCTTTTCATCATGCCATTATGCTGTACTATTCTTTGCTTTTGCAATGGTATGATCTTTTATGAAGGTTTCAGCTTGAACCCTGATGTATGTTATTAGCCTGTAGATAAACATCTCCCTTGTAAGAGTGCATCTCTCCTGCTTCTGTTTAACAGGGTTCCAGGTTCTGAGCTGCCGGAACAACCCCCTGGTCATCCCAGTCATTCATGACCTCAGCCTGCCTTTCTATCGGACCAAAGCCATCACCATTGCCTTTTCATCCGCGTATGTTGCCATCTCCGGGGTGGCCCTGCGCTCCTTCCAAAACTTTGACCCCATCACTATCAGCAGCTGCCAGAATGATGAGATCTACAGTCCCACAGGGCAAAGGTGAGCGGGGGTCTTATTGGTGTGTCTGGGCTGGTAAAGGAGCCCTTTTCTCTCTCTTTCCGCTCTAATGATGGTTTTAGTGAATTTGCAGTGCAGACTAATAGCTGGAACTTCACTTTACATTTACCAGTTATTAACAAGTTAGTCAACTTAACTGTTTACTAAACATCTATTCAATTCCAGTACAAGACAATACATGTGCCATGTTATGTTTTCAACAAATTACGTTTTCAACAGACAGCACCCATTTTGCATTTTGGTCTTGGTGGATTCTCCATTGGCCTTGGAGACAGTAGCCGGTATGTTTGGATATTCTCTGCCTGTGCCAAGTTCAGGACTCCAATCACATTCTCAAGAAGCTTTATCTTGCTACTAGGTACCTTCGTAACATTTCCACTGTATTTCAGTCTCCTGAAAATACGGTATAAGGTGATACTCATGAGCAGCACTGTACATTGCGATGGTAACTAGGTGGGATTTGATCCTGCAATATACTGCCCAGGACATGTTGCATGGATTTGCACATTTTTATCATCAGCTTTTATGCTTTCCCATTTCTTCACTATTGGTTAATCCATTACCCTGCTGAAGGTGCTAAACATCTGTCAAGTTGTCTTAGGCTTTACCTTGCTGCTGTTTACTAAATTGTATGAAACGTATAACGAATTGTGCAGAAGTAGGAGCAGAAAAAGCATATTGTGTTTTGTTTTTTTAAACTGATCTAACGCTTGGACTGTGATTGTATTTATCCTGGGTGGCCACTCTCGATCTTAATTCACTTAGGAGGCAACGAAAATGATCCCCAGTAGGGAATATGGAAGTAGGTATGTAACTTTTAAATTTTAATAAACCTCCCCTTGCCATAAATGGTAGCAGATCTTTTGGAAGGGGCACTGGGTGGGAGGTGGAGGGCACACAAGCCACAACAGTAAACTGAAATAAATAAAGGCAGACAACAGTACAAAAGTACATTGGACTCAAACTGTGCCAGCTAACGAGTGTAGCAACAATCTCAGTCTGATTAGTAGCCTATTACTACAATCTCAGCTTGTGTTGTTAATAAGAACGCTAACAATTGTAACCCTAATAATAAGAGTAGAAGAAAGTGCCGGTTTTGACAATAGTATTCTGTATGTATCTGGCACCCTGAAGTGTGTGAGATCAAGTTACAGATGAAAGCTGCACAGGGATGTCTAGCCAGATCCCTGTTTGAGAACTGGACTGAACTCAGAGAGGCAGGCGAGCCAGAAATACTTTGAGGAGGAGCAGGGGGCCTTCACTGTTTCACAATTACCAACCTTTTTTCTGTCTTAGAAGTAAGGCACTTCTCCACATTCCTCCATGTCTCATTTACATCCCAGCCCGGCAGTGTCCAGTGCTTCAGATTTCACTACTAGGATTTCAGCAGCAGGGTGTTTATATTCAGGCTGCATTTTGCTTGATAGACCTGAATATAATATGTATGCATTTCTTTCTTTCTATCAACATGATTTCTATAGACTTTGTTCAGTTGGTTTGTTCTACTGATTTATTCCTTTACAAACCTCACAATCCTTGAAACCAGGCAATACACAGCTGCATTTTGAAAAATGGTTGAGATACTGCAAACAAACATATACAACTTTAGTATATCCTCATGCAGTATAATGTACAGCAAGTGAATGCATTGCATAGATACCAGCATAGCAACAGGATATACAGAAAGTGTACTGTCTCTTTATGCAACACCAGGTTCTTGTATTTGTTCTTGTAGTTTACTGCTGAATAAGACATAACAATTATAAGCAATGCAGTGTTTGATTGGGAAGGGCGCTTCTAAGTCTCAGGAAGCACTCCAAAAACCAGGGGAGGTAGCCCTAGAAACGACTTGTGTAAATGAGCTTTAAATTGTGCTTGCTGTTTTAAAGTCTTAGGATGACGATCGAAAGAAATAGTTCATTTGTTTAGGATAGAAAACACACACACACTTTCTGGCATCGATGTCTCTGAAACTTGGATTCGATTTCCTTTTTTTTCTAGACTGGCAGTGTCTGGCTTTCTTTTCCTCAGCGTAAATCCTTTCTCTGCTGGAGTAAACCAACACTAACTGTTCCACAACTGTGTATCCTCAAACAGTAAACACGTGAAACACAGTTGATAAAAAAAGGGCCACTTTAGCTGAGTGTGTGCGAAAGAACATTTGAAAAGAAAAAAAGCGAGCCTCTCAGGAACTGCGCTGTAAGAATATTTGAACTGTATCAGCCCCACTGCTTCCCTCAGCAGTGTCTGATCTGACATTCCGGAGTCAAAAAGAACTGCACCTCATCCGGACCTCGAGGTCCTGCAGATACAGCAGGGAGTTGAACAGCTTCCTCGAAGCACCTTCGCACCAAGCACTTCCTTCTGGAGAAGTGGCCCCTCAGCCGGGCTGGTAAATAGAAAATCAGCTGCAGATGCTGAGCGCTGTTTGTGCCAAAGATCTGTCTCTCGTAATGTTGTTCTGCAGTTCTACATTACACCAAGTCCCTGATCACCAAAGTTGTTAACAATGTAGCTTAACATAATCCTAAATTTTATGTTCCACTTTTGGTAATAGTTTTAGTTTAGAGGATTTAGATGCACATGTGGAACCATTTGTCCAGTTTCTGGAGCACACGTGCAGATCACAGAGCTGTCCCCTGACCAGTAGAGGAGAGTGTGGAGGGAGTATTCTACACATCACAGAGCTGTCCCCTGACCAGTAGAGGAGAGTGTGGAGGGAGTATTCTACACATCACAGAGCTGTCCCCTGACCAGTAGAGGAGAGTGTGGAGGGAGTATTCTACACATCACAGAGCTGTCCCCTGACCAGTAGAGGAGAGTGTGGAGGGAGTATTCTACACATCACAGAGCTGTCCCCTGACCAGTAGAGGAGAGTGTGGAGGGAGTATTCTACACATCACAGAGCTGTCCCCTGACCAGTAGAGGAGAGTGTGGAGGGAGTATTCTACACATCACAGAGCTGTCCCCTGACCAGTAGAGGAGAGTGTGGAGGGAGTATTCTACACATCACAGAGCTGTCCCCTGACCAGTAGAGGAGAGTGTGGAGGGAGTATTCTACACATCACAGAGCTGTCCCCTGACCAGTAGAGGAGAGTGTGGAGGATGTAAGAAATGGAAATGTGGGTCAAATGAAGGTAGAAGAGACTATATGAATATGAGGAACTCTGATACTGTGGTTCTGTTGAAGCCCAGCAAAAAAAAAATTAAATAAAGCGTATTTTTTTTTTTTGGCAATACAAGTCTGTTACAAAAACATTTCAATATAGCAAATCCAATCAAAATGTTGTACAGGCAAGACTAGTAAATATAAGCTGTAACAGTCACTCTACTCTGTTGATAAACAGCAGCGCTATCCTCCCTAAGGAGCTATTATTGGCTCCAAAAAATAGATAAAAATGATTATTATTATTATTTATTTCTTAGCAGACACCCTTATCCAGGGCGAATTACAATTATTACAAGGTATCACATTATTTTTACATACGATTACCCATTTATACAGTTTGGTTTTTACTGGAGCAATCTAGGTAAAGTACCTTGCTCAAGGGTACAGCAGCAGTGTCCCCACCTGGGACTGAACCCACAACCCTCCGGTCAAGAGTCCAGAGCCCCTAACCACTACTCCACACTGCTGCCCTGAGCCCTAACCACTACTCCACACTGCTGCCCTGAGCCCTAACCACTACTCCACACTGCTGCCCTGAGCCCTAACCACTACTCCACACTGCTGCCCTGAGCCCTAACCACTACTCCACACTGCTGCCCTGAGCCCTAACCACTACTCCACACTGCTGCCCTGAGCCCTAACCACTACTCCACACTGCTGCCCTGAGCCCCTAACCACTACTCCACACTGCTGCCCTGAGCCCTAACCACTACTCCACACTGCTGCCCTGAGCCCTAACCACTACTCCACACTGCTGCCCTGAGCCCTAACCACTACTCCACACTGCTGCCCTGAGCCCTAACCACTACTCCACACTGCTGCCCTGAGCCCTAACCACTACTCCACACTGCTGCCCTGAGCCCTAACCACTACTCCACACTGCTGCCCTGAGCCCTAACCACTACTCCACACTGCTGCCCTGAGCCCTAACCACTACTCCACACTGCTGCCCTGAGCCCTAACCACTACTCCACACTGCTGCCCTGAGCCCTAACCACTACTCCACACTGCTGCCCTGAGCCCTAACCACTACTCCACACTGCTGCCCTGAGCCCTAACCACTACTCCACACTGCTGCCCTGAGCCCTAACCACTACTCCACACTGCTGCCCTGAGCCCTAACCACTACTCCACACTGCTGCCCTGAGCCCTAACCACTACTCCACACTGCTGCCCTGAGCCCTAACCACTACTCCACACTGCTGCCCTGAGCCCTAACCACTACTCCACACTGCTGCCCTGAGCCCTAACCACTACTCCACACTGCTGCCCTGAGCCCTAACCACTACTCCACACTGCTGCCCTGAGCCCTAACCACTACTCCACACTGCTGCCCTGAGCCCTAACCACTACTCCACACTGCTGCCCTGAGCCCTAACCACTACTCCACACTGCTGCCCTGAGCCCTAACCACTACTCCACACTGCTGCCCTGAGCCCTAACCACTACTCCACACTGCTGCCCTGAGCCCTAACCACTACTCCACACTGCTGCCCTGAGCCCTAACCACTACTCCACACTGCTGCCCTGAGCCCTAACCACTACTCCACACTGCTGCCCTGAGCCCGAACCACTACTCCACACTGCTGCCCTGAGCCCGAACCACTACTCCACACTGCTGCCCTGAGCCCTAACCACTACTCCACACTGCTGCCCTGAGCCCTAACCACTACTCCACACTGCTGCCCTGAGCCCTAACCACTACTCCACACTGCTGCCCTGAGCCCGAACCACTACTCCACACTGCTGATTAACCGACAGGAAAACGCAGGGGCGTCAGAAGTACCAATTTACGAATAATACACGGTTTCCACATTGATGTCAATAAAGCCATAAATAAATCAATTACAAAACCCCAGTAATGAAACTGAATAGAAAAGTATAAATATGAATAGACTGTTGAGTGAAAGTAAGCAGAAAAGATAGAAACAAATGAGAGGAAAATGGATAATCAAAAGTAAAACTGACTAATACAAATAGCAGAATAAAGTATCTTCTGCGATTTACTTTAACAAACACAATACCTCAAAAACACATAACATTAACAGATAAATGAACCAGTTTTTTCTACAGGCAGTAATGAGTGGCATAGAACACAAATATACCAAGTCCTTTAGATCTGACGGTGTTGCAAACAATCCCAGATGAAGTAGATGAAAAACAAAGTAGCAAAATAAAGAAGAGAAAAAAACCCAAAGATATTAAAGGACTTAAACAAAACAAAATCACAATCCAGCTGGAGAGGTGAATAAATGATTTGACCTCACAAAGTCAGTTTGTAAATCGTGTAAATGTTGCAAAGAAATGAAATGACTTGGGTAACCAGTGATGAATGAAACAGATGAATATGAGAGCATCTGCAAAGTGGATCCAATACAACAATGAAAAGGGTGTTCTTGAAGAGTAAATGAAGACTGTTCAAATCCAAACATGAAGCCAGTAAATCTGAACATAACAAAAACAAAGCACAGATCTTGCCTCCAAATTTACAAAAGCTTTGCTGGGTTTAAACAAACAAAATAGACTTAGACAAAATAGACTCAAAAGTAAGTTTTATAAAAACTGGTATATGTTTTTCTCCCTCAGCCTTTGATTTAAAATCAGGCACCCCCACCCCATGTGTACAAGATATAATATTAATATATTTGTGGCCGCCATTTTAAGACACTTTATGGGATGCAATCCCGAGAACACAAGTAGACAGTTGGAAGGTCCAAATACATTGTGTAAGCCAGGCTATTCTAAAAGTCTTCTGGATGAAATCCTGTGTTTCTGGATCACTAAGTGGCCAGGCCTCTCTAGAAGTGACAGAGATCAAAGTAGCACCAGTCATGTAAGAGATGTCTTGTGTAAAATGAGCTCAGACAGTTAGGGTTAGGGTTATCCAATAAACGAATAGGCTGAGGTCTGTCTCCATTTGAAAAGGATGCAGACTGAGTAACGTAGCGGAAGGGTCACAGCCTCTCCCCATGACTTCATCCTTTTTGGAGGTGCAGCATAACCTTTCCAACTGTCATAGAGTCCCCAATCCATTCATGTTAAAGATGGATATGCAACTTCTGTACTTCAAATTTTTAGTCAGACACATTTTTTAAACTTAAAGTTAGCTAAGACACAATAACTAAAAAAAAACAAAAAACTGTTATTTCTTCAAAGTAACATCACTTATAATCTCCATAAAGTAGACATGATTTCTCTCAGACTTTGGTCACCGAAGGTCTACAGCAACATAACTACTTCCTAGGTCAAGATGGAAGAAAATGAAGGGGCAGGCTTTAGACAGTATTATACTGTACATCAACAAGCACTGCTCTTCCATTGTTCTCTGTGGAGGTCTACCGTTCAGTAATTACTCAATAACGAACGCACTAATTAATGACACCTGTTTTTAATCTGCTTCTTACTGATGAAACTCTTCTCATGGGTGCGCAAGTTCTTCCCTTGAAAAGTTCAGTGAGTGGACTGCAGTGATGATGGCATTGCTGTGGCGTGGTCCTCGGTAATAATGGAACGCCCTTGTTCAAATAATTGACTCAGGGGTTCTAGTATTACTTTGTGACTTGCCACAGCAGTGCCATTATCCATTTAATTGTGGCAGAACCTTCATGTCTGGAAAATATGGAAATTAAGAGAGCAACAGAAAATGTGAAAAATAAATCTTGAAGTGCCCTCTTATAAAACAATTGCATTTTAGACTTTAAAAAGGTTAAAGGTTTGGAAGATGAAGGATGAATGGCAGCTGGAAATGTTGCCACCATTTGTAAATTCCTCTTCCAATTCGAAAGAGACGGAAACATTACCTTTCATCACTCAATCATGCAACCACTGTTTACTGTTTCTAAAGTTTGAGAATGAGGTATGTGGAAAGCGACCCGTCTGATTTCTGTGGAATGCAGCTGCAATGGTAAATCTTCACTCAAATCATCTGTCAGTTCATACAGCCACCAGTGGAATCTCCTGCTTTACCCAATGAACCCTATTGAAATTCAAACAGCCACTAAACAATATTTATACTAGTGACACAAGAGAACATAGAATACCAGGATCTTTAGGGAGGAAGTGGATGAGGAGGTTCTACCACTAAACAATATTTATACTAGTGACACAAGAGAACATAGAATACCAGGATCTTTAGGGAGGAAGTGGATGAGGAGGTTGTACCTTTATTATTATTTTGAAGCAGCTGAAGCCCTCGTCAGTATTCTAACTATATAGATAACTCTCTGTTTCCATACATGTCTGTACTGTAAGAGCAACTAGGCACACAGAAACAGCAGAGGATGGTATGGAATGATGGCCACCTTGCATCAGGAGCGTATTTGCAGAGCAGATTGAATAGCATGTGTTGCATGTATAGACAGGGACTCTATGACACATGTTGGCAATTATAAACCAAGAAGAAAGCTGAGCTACTTCACAGAGCCCATTGTGAGGTGCGTAGGGCACAATGCAGTGAATGGAGCAGCGGTTCCCACTGACACTTCTAAAGAGCCCTTCATTGGAACTCATTTGACAGTAGTCTAGATGTTAATGTAGACATTTCTTATTATTCTAAATGAGAACCACGAAAATGTTGAACCCAATGACTCAATTCATTGAAATGTTTTGTGTTTACCAGGGCAGTCCCTTAATCACGTCAATTAGACACATCCATAGAGATGTGTTGAATTACAAGGGTGTTAACCATAGTTTTAAAACCTGTTTGTCTTTTTTTTGCACTAGTGATGTTATCACTGGTCTCCCTTTTTTCTTCTGCTGGTATTGTATACTTCAGTTTGGAATAAGCAGCTATTTTAAAGACAACACAGTAGATGAGAAGTTGCTGTTGCTGCCTGTTCCCTAATAACTTTGTGTTGTCGTTCACACTCACTCGAGTGGTCTCTCTGCAATCAGCCCCACAGCAGAGTTACCAGCATGCTGCAGCTGCCTAGGTCTATTAGAAATATCAGTTCAGTACAGAAGTATTTGGATTAATGCTGAGATACATTCAGCTCTTCAGTTTGCCCACATTGCTTCAACAGAGGGTAGTAATACGTGATCTGCCACTTTGGATTAAACTGCTGTTCAGTAGATGGTGGTGGAGCTGGAACTGAAGAGCTCAATATTTTAGTGATTGAAATAAGAATCTTAAGTATAATAAGTATGATTGACAGCTTTATAACAAGGTAAAGGAACAGTGAGAAAAAATAAGAAAATGTAATTTGAAGCTACTTGCAGTACTCTTGAAAAGGAATTCAGATTTTTACCTAGAAATCTTAAATCTGCATTTCTCAGAGGTTCTGATAGTATGAATTCATCAGTAATGCCTTAAAAAAAAAAAAAAGTAATTTCTTGGTTTTCCAGTTGCGTTCATTATTCTTGTGAGGCCACTGAATGCCAAGAGCCGCTCATCAGAAATGCAGATCTGGACTGTGTCAGCCGGGACTTCTTCAACGGTGACCAGTGCACTCTGACCTGTCACCGAGGCTACGTGCTGCAGCTGCACCGGAATGATGACATCATAAAGAGCCAGGTACGTGCCCTGTGTGCCCAACACACCTCATCCCTCTGCTGCATTTATGAGCTGGAATTCACACACATGCACGCACGCCGCACTCACACTCACTCACACTCACACTCACACTCACACTCACAGACTAGCTACGTGCTACAGCTGCACCAGGACGATGACATCATAAAGAGCCAGGTACGTGTCCTGTGTGCCCAACACACTGCATCCCTCTGCTGCCTTTATGAGCTAGAATTCACACACACACACACACACACACACACACACACACACTCTCACACTCTCTAACACACACAGACTAGCTTATGAAAACAGCAGTTAAGGTTTTTTTTATTGTACTCTGGGGTTACGTTTACTAAGCAGTAAGGGAATAAATTAATGCTAACAGTAAATGGGGTGATCTGAGGCATTGGCTTTAGTTTTTACTTGTTTTATGTAATTTTGGTAAACTGTTTCCTGGTGTGTTTGAAGGAAGAAATCGTGAGAATGTCTGTCTTTATCCCACACACTTGTGTGTGTGTGTGTGTTTTTATAATAATAGAGCCCCACCAAAGTGACTTTAAAAAGCAGTTATTGTGGAAAATGTGCAGCGGTTCATGACTGTTTCATGTAATAGATTTCAATTTTAAATGCAGATGGGTTTTCCAGACAGCACTTGGTATTGTGATGATTTTTATTTTTGTATTTATTCAAACATGCTCGTCATGCACGATAAAAAAATGGCATGTTATCAATTTGAATGAAGCCTTATAGTTTCAAATCGAGTGTTAATAAATTACACCAATAGATTCACAGCTACAGAAAAAAACCTTTTATAAATAAATAAAGAAGCTGTTGCTTTAAAAACAACTCTTAATTCTGTAAAACGGTGTCTTTGTAAGGCACATTACAATAAAGAAATGTAACCCTTTTACAGTGTTGGGTGTTTGGCACATTTGATCTGATGTGTACAGTGGCTTCTTACAGGCTAAGAATATCTGTTCAGTTCATTTGTTTTCCAGAAAGGTAGAAGGTTTGTATCTTCTATTGATTTGATAGTTGTCAGAATCTGTCAATTTGATTTGCTGCTAAACCGTTTGAAGACGCAGTAGCACACTGTATCCTAATTGGGATTGTACTGATTTTTTTTTTCTTGTATTCTCCAAAGTAGAGCCCTCAACACTGTGCAAGATGTCCTATGCACAGTTCTTGCAGTATCTGTGTATATACCCTGTGCAAGATGTTATATGCACAGTTCTTGCAGTATCTGTGTATATACCCTGTGCAAGATGTTATATGCACAGTTCTTGCAGTATCTGTGTATATACCCTGTGCAAGATGTTATATGCACAGTTCTTGCAGTATCTGTGTATATACCCTGTGCAAGATGTTATATGCACAGTTCTTGCAGTATCTGTGTATATACCCTGTGCAAGATGTTATATGCACAGTTCTTGCAGTATCTGTGTATATACCCAGTGCAAGATGTTATATGCACAGTTCTTGCAGTATCTGTGTATATACCCTGTGCAAGATGTTATATGCACAGTTCTTGCAGTATCTGTGTATATACCCTGTGCAAGATGTTATATGCACAGTTCTTGCAGTATCTGTGTATATACCCTGTGCAAGATGTTATATGCACAGTTCTTGCAGTATCTGTATATATACCCTGTGCAAGATGTTATATGCACAGTTCTTGCAGTATCTGTGTATATACCCAGTGCAAGATGTTATATGCACAGTTCTTGCAGTATCTGTGTATATACCCTGTGCAAGATGTTATATGCACAGTTCTTGCAGTATCTGTGTATATACCCTGTGCAAGATGTTATATGCACAGTTCTTGCAGTATCTGTGTATATTTCATTGTGGTTTCCTAAATTTCTGAATGTGGTGCCTCGATAAAGGAGTGTGTTAACAAAAGAAGAGTGATGCTGTGCACTGCAGAACAGCAGACCAGTATGGTTCTTAACTTGCAGTAAAAACTTCACCGCTGTGTGTGTAATAGATTAACAGTAACATGCTAATGAGTATTAAACCACTGCACAGAATATAGTGATTGGGACCTAAAGAGAGTGCTGAATTGATTGTATCCTAACTGGAGCAAACCACACCTGCCTGGAAACCGGTTTCCTTCTGTCATTCTTTTGGATCGTGTTCAGAAGACGTCAATCTTTCACCTGATACTAATAGACCTGCCTGTGAATGACAGGGAGGCACTGACTGTGACTGCAGCTCCAGTGTTGTGTGACAGGAGGAAAGCTTGCAGGATGAGGGTGCAGGGAAGCCAGCGTCCAGCCTGGTGTGATTCTACCTAGATCCATTGGCAGGAAACTCAAACTGAATCTTCCATAGAGGAGATATGGGGTGGCTTGTGTCCCCTGGATTTTGCACCAATTCAATAGCAATTAGAGACCCAACCACAGAAGCAGCTTTTATACTGAAGTTGTTTCACTTCATCTACGGTACTGATAGTGACACTGCACTGCCAACATTCATGCAATTTATATTGTATCTTTATACTCCCATTCAGAATATTTACTGGTTTTTAGCTTCTAATGTGAGCTAGGATTCAGAACCAATATTACTTGTTCGAATACTGTTTCTGATTTACTGAATACAGAAATAACAGGAGGTATCTTATTTTACAAGTAATGAGAAGCAGATATCCATACACTCCCATGAGCCCACCAGACTAGAGGGGACCAGCGAGAGCAGAGGGTTCAGCGATGGATGTCAGTGTACAGAATGCACATGATTGTGTGAACCAGACATTCAAGTGTTAAGCCTGACTCAGTTTACACAAGATCTGTATTAAGCTCTCCTGAAAAAACAAGGAATTGAGACTTGATCAGCACCATATACATGAATGCAACAGTAAGACTCCAGCGAAAATGGGCTGGAGTGCCTTTGGAAGATTAAGCACCATGTAGGTAGATTTTATCTGTGAATTTGAATCTATGATTATGTTATTTTTTATATAGCACATGATCCTATTACACAGTATTCGGGGGTTGGCTTGTTTTTGCCAAGGTGTTGCCGGGAAAAACCAGAGGCATCTGTGTTGAATTAGAGGCACAGTAGCCGGTGGTCATTAAAAAGCAGTTGAAGCGGAACGTGCAGCTGTACATTTTTAGAAGGAAACTACTTGCGTGCCGTGTCTCCCCAATAACAGCCAGTCCAGCAGGGAGACTAGGAATGTGTTGAGGGGCTGCCTCCTCACATGGGGGGGGGGGTATCCTGGCTTCCCCGCAGGGATGGGAGGGGGTGAAGAAACAGCCAACACGCCCCTGTAGGGTCTCCACTTAACAGCTCTCTGTTTGCGGGCCGTGGTCTTCTTCAGTTCCTTCCACAACAATGGGCTGCTGTTTCAACAGGCCTATCAGTACAGACGCAGGTGGAATTAGTTTTGACTGGAGATGAGGAACACAGACGACCTTTGACTGCTGGTTTTCAGTATCTTTCAGCCATTATTGATTACAAAGCAGCTAACCTTTGTTGTGTGTCTGAAAACCACACTGGAAACCATAGTTTTCAGTATTGTATTTTTTCCCATATTATACACATTTACATATGGTTGCAAAAACAATTCCTGTCTCCATAATATCTGTTTTGTTTGTTTTGTTTTAAGAGCCATATGCACTCCAGACATGCTTGATAAATGTTATCATTCTATCACTAAGGCTTCATGCTGGAGCTCATTTGTTGTGAGCCCTGCTCATTCAATGTAATGATGGTGTATCAGTATTGCTATGATACCTGTGGGGAGCCCACCAGCCCACACAAACAGCCATTAGAAAAGGAGATTGCCCTTTTCACCTCATGGTAAGAGCTGCAGCATCCACATCTCTTACATATTTTCAAACCCTGTTTGTGTAATTGCACACTACAATACACAGTGCGGGCCAAATTAAAAGTGATGGCACCTATATTAATACGTATTCATATCTTGTTAAAAAGGGGTAAAACAAAATCAAGGCTATTTTCACAGACAGGCGTGATAAAAAATCTGAATATAGTGCCAGAATTCCCTTGAATGAGTGTAACCCTCTCATGGCTTCACACAGATTGCTTCACAGATCTGATTGGAGTTTAAGAAGGAGGCTCAGTGCAGTCTGGGTATGGGTCTATCAGCAGCTCGCGCGCTGCCCCTCTGACATGTTAATAAAACACAATGGAATGCATCCATTACAGCTTTTGCATGTGCTAATGTTAAAAGGTGAGAATGTCACGTCTGCCTGCTTAACAGGAAATGCTGTAAATCAGTCTGTTAACTTCATCAGATCCTTTAATCAGCTGCTGGTCTTTCCCACACGTTTTTCTGTTTTTTTTCTCCCCTTAGAAATATAAATGCTGTATGATGAGTATATTTGCAGAGCTAGTTCCCAATTGCCTTTTTCTAGGAACTTAATTGGAATTTCTTTTAAATATCAACCTGTTTTAAATGAATATTTTCTAAATTCTCCTAGCAGTGGTACTACACGTACAATGGTTCAGTGGGCTGCAGTGGTGCAGTTCATGACAGAATGGTACAACATGGCCATGTTTAACATACTCACAGTATCACATAGCTTACTGCGTTGTGATTGCTATTCAGTAGTTCTGTGCAATGTTTTGGAATTGCTGGTAATTCTGCAAATGGTTTCTTAGGGTTATATTGTGACATTGAAATGGAGGTGGAAAAACTCACAGTCTCAATTGAACGCTATTGAATAATAGACAACCCTGAGAGATAGTGAGGGGCTCAGAGAACTGAGGTTGATGGGACACTTGATGACTGAGATGAGAAACCAATTTGAGATGCAGGCTAATTGTATACTGGACCTGATATTGTCAGAAAAATAAAGGTGAATTATTTGGATACATTCGGAGAAATTCATTACAACACATTTTTTTTTTAAATCAAAATATAGCTTAAAAAACATGGCCTTTTTTAAAAATGTTTTCATTGTAAATGTTGACACAGCCAATATTCATATGAATGCACCACATTTAACATCAAAATGCTGTACCCTAGACAGGTGCACTCATTGAAAGAAAAAGCACGCCATTCTGCTATTTCAATTCGTACTGTAATAATATATCAATATGATGACAGACTTGACTTCTGCACAAGCTATTAAGGCTTTGCTTTTTTTTTTTTTTACTGGCAAAGCAGAAATCCGGGTTCTTTTGATGTTCAATAGAGAAGGGGAGAAAAAGCCCTCCAAGTTGCTTTTCTAAATCCAGACCAGCGCTTGACTGAGGGACTCTCCAGCGACTTTGCCAGTGACAAACAAAACACTCTCCTAAGGTTTGAAACTCCTACAATTCAGCAGTAATTGCTTCAATTCTTGTGCGTCTCCCGTCCTTCTGCTGTCTCGAGAGAATGAGAGAGAGAGAGGTGTTTGTTTCAGGATACAGCTGTAGTAATCTCTTGGGTATACACCTAAATGGCAAAAGCTGGTACACTATATAAACGACAAAGAGAGACTCCAAACAAGCCGTCCAGCCACCTCGGTCTGTCGGAGGGGTTTTTCAGCTTGTTTGGGCTTTCATTTGCATTCCAAGGTTATACTTTTTTAAAACCTTCCTGGGCTACAGAAAGTGATCGAAGTTAAAGAACTCTTATGCAGTCGTTTTTAATTAGCTTAAACTATTGTTTTAACAAACAAGAGGCAGTCTAAACTATTGTTTAAACACCCTGAAGCTCTATAATTTACTGTAATTGTGGCCAAATCCTTTTCAAAGTAGCTTCACCTTTGAATAGCTGCTATTCTCAGTGATGCACAGAAATAGTGGTATTATAACCTGCCACATTGCACACGACTGCATCAAAAACTATTGTATTGTATGAGTACCAGTACAAGGGCAACCCAAAATAATAATAATAATAATATGCACTGTAGGATGCTGTGAGGAGGCACGTAGCTGCCTTTGGTTAGAAATTGTGTATAATAATAATAATAATAATAATAATAATAAATAGCTTTGCACCAGGTACACTGTATTAAATACTCCATGTACCTGGCAGGTAGTTCCTTTTGGGTATCATAGCTGTTAAAGGAATGTACAGGGCTGTATGATACAGTTTGCATTTTGAGTATAGATTTTTAATACGGTGGGATAAAACTGTATACAGAGAGGAAGTCAATACAGAATAATGTAAGTATTAAAAAGGAAGAAGAATGTATTAGTTGTGCTCAGTCTTTGTAACTTGCAGGATATTTAGTAGTACTGGCCCCGTGTTTGCAGAATACAATACTGCACAAGCTACTGAAAAGAAGCAGCAGCTTTTCAAATAAGAGAAAGAGACAAGTGGCTTGCTGGTTAATGTGTGATGAAGGTTTTCAGAGTGCACAGTAGCAGCATGACATGGGTTAATGTGTGATGAAGGTTTTCAGAGTGCACAGTAGCAGCATGACATGGGTTAATGTGTGATGAAGGTTTTCAGAGTGCACAGTAGCAGCATGACATGGGTTAATGTGTGATGAAGGTTTTCAGAGTGCACAGTAGCAGCATGACATGGGTTAATGTGTGATGAAGGTTTTCAGAGTGCACAGTAGCAGCATGACATGGGTTAATGTGTGATGAAGGTTTTCAGAGTGCACAGTAGCAGCATGACATGGGTTAATGTGTGATGAAGGTTTTCAGAGTGCACAGTAGCAGCATGACATGGGTTAATGTGTGATGAAGGTTTTCAGAGTGCACAGTAGCAGCATGACATGGGTTAATGTGTGATGAAGGTTTTCAGAGTGCACAGTAGCAGCATGACATGGGTTAATGTGTGATGAAGGTTTTCAGAGTGCACAGTAGCAGCATGACATGGGTTAATGTGTGATGAAGGTTTTCAGAGTGCACAGTAGCAGCATGACATGGGTTAATGTGTGATGAAGGTTTTCAGAGTGCACAGTAGCAGCATGACATGGGTTAATGTGTGATGAAGGTTTTCAGAGTGCACAGTAGCAGCATGACATGGGTTAATGTGTGATGAAGGTTTTCAGAGTGCACAGTAGCAGCATGACATGGGTTAATGTGTGATGAAGGTTTTCAGAGTGCACAGTAGCAGCATGACATGGGTTAATGTGTGATGAAGGTTTTCAGAGTGCACAGTAGCAGCATGACATGGGTTAATGTGTGATGAAGGTTTTCAGAGTGCACAGTAGCAGCATGACATGGGTTAATGTGTGATTTGAAGGTTTTCAGAGTGCACAGTAGCAGCATGACATGGGTTAATGTGTGATGAAGGTTTTCAGAGTGCACAGTAGCAGCATGACATGGGTTAATGTGTGATTTGAAGGTTTTCAGAGTGCACAGTAGCAGCATGACATGGGTTAATGTGTGATGAAGGTTTTCAGAGTGCACAGTAGCAGCATGACATGGGTTAATGTGTGATGAAGGTTTTCAGAGTGCACAGTAGCAGCATGACATGGGTTAATGTGTGATGAAGGTTTTCAGAGTGCACAGTAGCAGCATGACATGGGTTAATGTGTGATGAAGGTTTTCAGAGTGCACAGTAGCAGCATGACATGGGTTAATGTGTGATGAAGGTTTTCAGAGTGCACAGTAGCAGCATGACATGGGTTAATGTGTGATTTGAAGGTTTTCAGAGTGCACAGTAGCAGCATGACATGGGTTAATGTGTGATTTGAAGGTTTTCAGAGTGCACAGTAGCAGCATGACATGGGTTAATGTGTGATGAAGGTTTTCAGAGTGCACAGTAGCAGCATGACATGGGTTAATGTGTGATGAAGGTTTTCAGAGTGCACAGTAGCAGCATGACATGGGTTAATGTGTGATGAAGGTTTTCAGAGTGCACAGTAGCAGCATGACATGGGTTAATGTGTGATTTGAAGGTTTTCAGAGTGCACAGTAGCAGCATGACATGGGTTAATGTGTGATTTGAAGGTTTTCAGAGTGCACAGTAGCAGCATGACATGGGTTAATGTGTGATGAAGGTTTTCAGAGTGCACAGTAGCAGCATGACATGGGTTAATGTGTGATTTGAAGGTTTTCAGAGTGCACAGTAGCAGCACGACATGGGTTAATGTGTGATGAAGGTTTTCAGAGTGCACAGTAGCAGCATGACATGGGTTAATGTGTGATGAAGGTTTTCAGAGTGCACAGTAGCAGCATGACATGGGTTAATGTGTGATGAAGGTTTTCAGAGTGCACAGTAGCAGCATGACATGGGTTAATGTGTGATTTGAAGGTTTTCAGAGTGCACAGTAGCAGCATGACATGGGTTAATGTGTGATGAAGGTTTTCAGAGTGCACAGTAGCAGCATGACATGGGTTAATGTGTGATTTGAAGGTTTTCAGAGTGCACAGTAGCAGCATGACATGGGTTAATGTGTGATGAAGGTTTTCAGAGTGCACAGTAGCAGCATGACATGGGTTAATGTGTCATGAAGGTTTTCAGAGTGCACAGTAGCAGCATGACATGGGTTAATGTGTGATTTGAAAGTTTTCCGAGTGCACGGTAGCAGCATGACATGGGTTAACCTGTGATGAAAGTTTTCCGAGTGCACAGTAGCAGCATTTGGTGTTTTGGTTTGGTGTTTTTGACCTCTATAAATAGGGTGTGGTTTTCCAATTAATTTCAGCAGCCCAAGGCTGGCGAAGGCAGTGGGAAAAGTGAAGTGCAGCCGGTCATAAACAGAACAGCTCCTGTCTGTGGTCAGCAAATCTGGGTTGTGTTGGGGAAAGGGTGGGGGGATGTCTATAGAAGCGCTTGGGTGCAAAACTTACAAATATCATGAAGAAGTTAACCCCATGCTTCCCAACCGTTTCCAAGCTGGAGCTCGCTTTGGTGTTTTAGGGAATTCTCAGGACCCAAAGTACCAACTAAACATGCACCTTTATCAATTGAATCATGACAAATATGCACTGTAGGATGCTGTTAGGTGGCACGGTACTTGGATGGTTCTCGTGTTCAGCACTCGCCACACATTGAATTATTTCTGTCTCTGGGACTATTTGTCTCCCTTTTGTTGAACATTGTATAACATACACACACCTGGGGGGTTGATGAGTAATGCTGACCTTGATGAGTTTGCTTTTTCTGATTGCTGGTGTTTCTCTAAAATAGTGGAATGTTTTTGTTTGTGTGAAATGACCCTTCATACTGTTTCATGTGGTGATTCGATGTGGGGAGGATCAAACTGCAGATTTCTGAGTGGCAGTCATATGAGCTTTTCTTTGTATTATGGGGAGCGTATTCCTGCTGTATAAATGCATGGCTCTGTGCAGGAGCTCTGAAGCTGCAGGGCCATTCAGTAACATACAAACTTCACGTGGGTGTACGACCCCAAGGCCACCAACAACAGAGACATAGATCTTCAACTTTCATTTGAAAGCAAATTGTACATTTCCTTGAAATCCCTGAAAATCCGGATTGCATGCCTCGAAGGAATCTTTTAAAATTAGTTTCACTTGTTCCGAATACCACAGGAATTGCGGTCCTGCATAAACAAATGCTTTGAAGAGGCCATTGAAGTTTAGCGGTAGATACTAACTTTTAAAACACAAACCCTGTGTTTATTTCGCTTGTTAAGAGTCGATTCCAAACATACACCCAGACAACAGCTGTGCATCTCATCAGCATTTTAAACGCTTTCTAATTCTTAAAGAAACACGTTACACTGTAAGTGTACAGTATTAGGATTATTTCTAGAGCGTCTCCCTACTAGCATTACACTTACCAAGACCACTCCTCCAATCCGCAGTGGTGCTCCGTTAGGGTGCTGTCTATTCCGGACCCTGTGATATTGTCTAGGAATGAGAGGGTTATGCTTCCGTTTCTTTGTTTTACAGTCGGAGTCCACAGTGACAATGACCTGCACAGATGGGAACTGGAACAAAGAGGTCACTTGTGAGCCTGTGGACTGTGGAATCCCAGACAAGTACCACGTTTACCCGGCTGCTTTCCACTGTCCAGAGGGGACCACGTTTGGCAAGAAGTGCTGGTTTCAATGCAAGGACCCTGCCCAGCTTCGAGGTGAGCAAGTCCAAAACAAGGATTCCCATACAAGTAACACAGGCGACCATGAATAAGTCACTAAACCATTAGCACAAATAAAACTAAACGACCTACAAATCAACCCTAAAACAAAACAGGAAATAAGAATCATCAGTAAGAGATGGTGTTGTTATAAAGGCTTTCTGTGGAGATCTAGACTGCACTGCAATCCTCACACACCTCTCCTTGGGACAGTAACATATAGAGTATAAACACAGACAAGGTCATGAGGCATCCACAATACGCATGGATAAGATCAGAGCGCTTACTACAGTATATTGCTCCCCATCCACCAGGTAAAGGGCCAAAACACTGGGATGGCTACACACAGCCTTGTAGATTGCATAGCAGCATTTTAAAAGAAGAGCCCGCTTTCTATCGCTCTAGTTTTTGTATAGCTTCAGATTTCTCTATGGAACGTGTTCAGATTGTAGAACCCAGAATAAGCGGCGTCCTCTGCAGTCCTTCTTAAATGAATAAGTGTACAATAAGCCAAAGTGGAAAAGTTAAGGCGGCTGCAAATAATTTGTTTTCCAAACACACACCTCTGTAATTCTGCTAAGAGGCCCGTTGTTAATAACTGTGGTTATTATTCTGCTGATAACCAGTGCCATGTGTGTGGAGGTTGATCCTCTGTGGTTCTCTCTCCCATCAGGGACCAATAACACTCTGGCCTGCATGGAGGATGCACTCTGGTCTTTCCCCGAGGCGCTCTGTGAGCTCATGTGCCTGGCTCCTCCCCCTGTGCCCAACGCTATCCTGCAGACCTCCCGTTGCCGTGCCAACGGACACAAGGTTGGCTCCTTCTGCAAGTACAAATGCAAGCCAGGCTACCACATCCCCGGCCTCTCCAAAACAGCAATAAAGTAAGTTTCTCTGTTTTGTGAATTACTAGCTAAACACTTTGTTGAATTGGTTCTCGCTGTCTAATTTCTTTGGAACCAAACCAACTCAAAACAAATTCAACGTCATGCCCTGTTATTAACCTGCATTTTATAAAAAACAAGATTGTTTTCTCTGCACGCTGTTGCTTACTAATCTCTGTAAATGTGATGCCACATTTCCTACCAAGTTCAGACAAAAAAAAAAAAAAAACTGTTCATTTCCTTAGCTTTCCCCCACTAATAAAACAATGATCAAATGTCTGCTGCTCAACTCTGGCAATCCAAGGACTACCACAACCAGTGGCTGAGGCTGTTAATTTGGTATTTCAAAGTCTTTAGCATTGGCCAGAACAATAAAGGTCATCGGGAGCATGTCAAATGAGCTCTTGTTAAACAAAATAGGAAGGAAAAACATCTTAAAGCCAGCACTGAAATGTGGTCCCACAGTGAATGTCTCTGGCATTATCTTACTGTAATATTGAGGGTTTTTTTATAAGATAGCTGTTCCAAAAAAACGATTTCCTAATTGGCCATTATGGAAACCCCAGCCATTAGTTCCAAACATAGAACATGAGCACGAAAGCAAGACCTTCATGTTTGCATTTAAATTGTTACAGAACATTGTGTTTTTAAATAGTACATGATTTCATTACTTTAACTTCCTCTTTTAATGACATTTAGTGTTGTTATGGTTTTGTCTGAAACTTTGAATACTGGTTTTCATGTCACCCTGATGGTGGGACCCTCCTTGAGACAAATGACATATACTGTAAAGCAGTTCATGCGACGCAGTAAGCACTGGCTACAGCACCCTTAAACAATTGCGCACGTGAGCTGTATTTTAAACACATGCTATCTACTGCTACTCTAGATTTAAGGAAGCTCTCAGTTTCTATGCCTTAATCTTGGGTTACCTGTTTGCACTTCCTGGTTCATTTCAACTCGTGTGACTGGCTGAAAAGCATGTCACTCAACAGGGGAGGCAGCTGATTGGTCATTGACAGGAAAGGGACTGTTTCCAGGTTACATGCCCGTAAACGTGCACGACATTCTAGCATCACGGCTTGTAAGCTGAGAGCTCTTTAACCTGTGGTTATGTAGTGTACCAGAGCCCAAGAGTTACTATAACTTGTGTTTCTTTCACAATTGCACATTCGAGACCTATATTATGAATGGATGTGCATGAAACTGTTTCGTTAGCGCAGTATCTTTAGAGCTGTGTGGGTTGCTATAGGTTTGCTTTGATCTCTTTTTCAGAGCCCCGTAGTTGTGAGATGTGATAATAGTGTAAACACGATTCAGTGCTTGAGACTGGAACTAAATTACATGAAACAAGCTGCTTTGGTCAGAGTTCAACATATAAAAATCCATTTGAAATGCATAATTATAGAAAAAACACATATATATCAATATGTGTATTATAGGTTTTATGGGACTGTGAGAGCCAGGGGAAAGATAATAGGAGTAACATATATATATACTGTATGTGTATATATATATATATATATATATATATATATATATATATATATATATATATATATATATGTAAGCAGTAAGACCCGACACAGAAGGCATTATACGACCGTTTGGGTAATGGGGTAATGCCCTATGTGGAGGGTCTTATTGCTTATATACTTCAATGTTACAGCACAATTAACTATAATTTGTATTGATTTTTACTGAATTTATTTAGTTTTTCTTTTTTTCTACGTTTCCTTCCACATAAGCACTCTAAAATGAACGTTCTATAAATACAGTCATTCATAACAATGATCTTCTCTATAAAATGAATACAAAACAGCGTTTTTAAAACTGTAAACTTTTATTTGAATAAACAGAGAACAAAAGATTGTGAAAAAAAGATTTATTATTTATTATTATTATTATTATTATTATTATTATTATTATTATTATTATTACTATTATTATTATTTAGTGCGCAGTTATTAAAAATGCTTTGGTGAAAATAAACAGAGGACAAAGAAAAAAATTGTGCAATTGGAATAAGAAGTCTTTTCCTTGGTAATTGATTTGAATATTTCCAGATATCGAGCAGTCATTTACTTTAAACGACATGTTGTTAATAGCTGATGGAGTGATCTTGTTTGATTTGTCTTTGTGATCCGGTTACAAAGATTCTAAGGGCATATATCAGGGATTATATCCCTGTAGCTCAACCGTATTTAGAATGCGTGGAATCTTTCCATTGAAGTGTGTATATATAACTGCACAGGAAACAGAAGTGACGAACCAATGGTGAGTTTTATTTACAGTGAACAATTAAACAAAAATACTTTTCAATAAAGCAAAAGAAAAGCCTAGCCCAATCATATGGGCCTTATCTATACTTTGTTTATTTTTTCTCTGCCTAAAGCATTAGCCTGCTAAGCAGTGCCTAATTCTGTCAAAGCTCTTCTATCTCTTGAAGACATCACACGACCACTCAGGTAATTTTAAATGTTTGCAAAAAACTATGAATTCTCAGGTACAGGGTATTCTCAATGTCTTTGTTATTTATATTGTTGTATTTGTATTACACAGGATCCAGGTTAATTCTTCAGCAACCACTCCAGGTAAGTATTGTGGCTGCGCTAGTAATTATCCTTTCAACAATATCCACACTTGCACAAACTTCCTTGAAAATAAAATCGTGGTTGAAACTAAACAGTCTCTGGTGTTTTTATATTTGCATACACGCTCCAGTGCAAATAACAAACAATTTCTCTTCATTTACTTTGCCCTTGCACCACACCACTCACTGCAGTCCCATCCCTCACTGTCCTTTTAAACACGCTGTCTTTTCTTGCAGCACTGAAAAGTACACGCACATGGGATAGGGTAACTGCAGTAGAATGTTCCAGGTCTGTAACCCACTATAGACTTTTTCAGGAAGGATCCCACTAGTTTAAACACACACACTGTAAACTAGTAGACCTGCTTGCAGTTATAGCGATCCCCTTGTACAGACGGTTTTGCTGCTTTGGTTCCATTGCAGTTTTTCAAACAGTTGAACTGGTTGCTGTAAAAGTTTCCATGGCTTATTGTCTCCACGACCACACAGAACCATCTCTTCCCTTGTATGTGTTTTTTAATTCAATCATTGCTAACAGCCTGTTTCGATAATTGCGAGCAGCCTGCCTCGCAGGTCATGGTAATTATAGTTTTTACACACGGCCGCCATTACACACAGTGTTTTAAACTAGAAATAATTAATACAACTGAAATAAAAGGTTTCAAACCCTTGTTTGGCATTTTAAACCTGCAACTGCATCTGCAACTAATACACAATATTCTTGTTATCTAAACCTTTTAACACTTTGTGACAAATAGTACAGTTACCACTGTGTCCTGCAGTAGAAACCCCCATTGTTTGTATAGGAAATACCACCGATAGCTGTCTATTTGTCACTATGTATATATTACTCCTATTATCTTTCCCCTGGCTCTCACAGTCCCAGAAAACCTATAATATACTTTATCAGGGCAGCAGCCCCTCCGCCCTTGTTATTTTGTATTTTGTGTTTGTTTATGTATTTATTATTTAGATTTGTCGGCGAAGCGCAGTATGTTTTGTTTATAAATATGACGGCGTAGCCGAATGTTTGTTTATTTTGGTTAGTAGCGTGGATGGGTAGCCCCATCCATAGTAATTTAAACTCGTGCAGATTGTGGCCAAGGGGTAATAGAATAATTGCTAGCTAGTTAAACCCCTCGGCCATGATATAAAAAGCCTGCAGCTCTCCAGCTCGGAGTTGGTGTACGAGAGGAGCATAGAGAGCGAGAGCAAAAACTAAAACTTAAAAGAATAGACATAGGAACAGTGAAGGCAATCTGCCCAGCCTGACCTGTGTTGTTTCATTTATTTTGTGTTCGTGATTTGTTTTTGTTTAACTATTTATTTTGCTCTGTGAGCACAGTTTCTTTTTGTTAAAATATTTGATTTATTTTTGTATTTAAATAAAACAGCGGCCAACCGCCTCTTTCTTTTCAAACTGCAGTGCCTGGCGTCAGTATTTTTACCTTCCTGCATCTGTTGTGACGTCACCACCCAGTCATCCTGTCACATACACATAGACCTGTGCATAGCAAGTAACGTAAAATGGAAAATATTAGGATACATTTCTGAAAGACGTTTAAAATAACTGGTGATTCAACGGTTAATGTTTGCAAAGATGTGCACTATTGGAAGAATAAACACTGGAATAAAAAATAATCAAAACACCTCAATGTGGATTATTTATAGCACTGGGATTTACAAGCCATGTCTATATTTCAGAAGGAGGGTAAGCAGCCACAGGTGGGCATTTCGAAATCTTGTGATCGTATCTGGCACAAACAGACACCCGTTTTCAATCAGTCATACAAGGCCCTTGATTTCTAGTATTGTCATTCAGTTATTATTATTTACAGAGCGTGTGTGGAACTCAACAGAACTCAACAAGGATCCTGTTAAGATGTTTAATCGCATGTCTTAGTGATTAACATAGATGATTTATGAGGTGGTGTGTGTGTTTATGTATTTCAAATTGAGCTTTACTAGTGTGTCACAGGAATACAAAGGCTGCTGTGCATTGTGTGAGTTCAGTCCCCAGGGCAGGGACGATTGAAGTTCTCTCCTCAATTAATATTGCTACAGCAATTACATGCCGTTTTATCACAACAGTCCTCCACATGTAATGCCATTGATGCTTAAACCAATGGAACCCTATTGTACGTTAAACGGGATAAGCACAGTAATGTTGTTTCCCCTGATTTCTCCCTGCTAAGGAGGGCATTTAAAACTCAATGCACTGAGGATGGCAGCTGGCAGGAAGGAGCTTGTGTTCCGGTGACCTGTGACCCCCCGTCCGCAGTGTTCCATGGGCTGTACCAATGCAGCAACGGCTTTAACTTCAACAGCGCCTGTCGCATCAACTGCAACGAGGGAGGGAACAAAACTGTGAGTTACCTTGTGCAACTGGACTCCTGTTCCCTGATCCTGGATCTGCAGGCCAGCTGGGTCTGTACTCCAGAGTGAAGTTACTGAGCATGAGTGATGGGCAGAATACACAGTTCAACTGCTTTTCTTGAGCAAATCAGAAGAGAACATTAAACGGTAGCATTTATGTAGGGCTTCTAATTTTCGGTGTTTTGCCCCCAACCTTTTCTACTCTCCTTTTAAAAAATCAATTGATACCTGTTAAGCCATTCGAGTATCTCAATCACAACTGAGAAATGTGTTCGTAGTAAAATTTATTTAATTGAACTAAATGGGCTGTTAAATCGTCTTACTTTTTAATTTCAAAGCAGAAGCGACTCCTCTCTATTAATGTAAATTAAATCCATTTTACTATTAACTAAAATCAGAAGCCCTACTTTTATGTTACCTAGACAGTCATTCACAGTAATGGCTTTATTGTCCTTTGCCTCAAAAAGCCTAATTGTTATTGTAAAAAGCTAGAAGACAGATAACTGCCTTATTAATTACTCTGCCTTTCATGTTACTTATTGCCCATTCTCCATTAGACACATTAAAAACTCCATGATGAAGAAATCTATTTCCACATGTTATTAGTTACAGAGTTGTGCCCACGTCATTTATTTCACTGGATTTAATCCCAGGCCTCCAGTGTGAAAGGCTGGGAAGGCTAGTAGCCTTGTGGAGTAGTCAGACTAACATCAGTGTATTTACTTTGTAATTACAGTCTAATTGAGTGTAATTAGAGACCATTATTGTAAATAGCAACCAAGCTAATTTTAAAACAGTAAGGACAATGCAAGTTTGAGCTCAGGGGTGTGAGGATGTATCTAACAGTGTAAGCATTCATTGTTCAGAATTATGATCTCATTACAAGTGACGAACTTTCCCAATAAAATGTCAAAATATTAAGCAATGAAACTTTCAACCCCTGATTGATGTTCCCAGGCAGGATCCAATTAAAATGTCAGTAATTGGGTCAACTGGAAGATTGAGAGCTGTAACTTCAATTGTTACATCTATCTGCTGTATATAGCTCTCTGTATGCTGTGCAGCCAACTCTTTAATAAGTGTTGGTCATTGTAACAGGATTGTGTATGAACTAGCACATGGCTTCTATGATATTGATATTGATATTGTTTGTACTCTTGTGATCACACTCATGCTAACTCTGTATTGTATCTCTTTAGAAGGGACCAAATAACAACGTGATCCGCTGCAGGAAGGATGGCAACTGGAGCGGCTCCTTCCATATCTGCAAAGCGTGGCACGGAGAGTGTCCACTGGCACGCATTCCCAACCACAGTGTCAGACTCAACTGCCATGAGGGCTACGGCATAGGTACTTCTGCTGCTCTTATTCATAGCAGACTGAGGATGAACTTGCCTTCCATTCTGTGTTGGTGGTTTGTGAAGAGCACACAAAGCCACATGCTTGCATCTGTTTGAATGATTTAAACAATGATGAATGTTCTTTTTAGGTTCAAAGTGTGTGCCATCCTGCATAGATGCCAACAGCAGCCCGGTGGTGTTACCTAGCAACATGACATCACAGGATGTGGAGCACTGGAGGAACCCCCCAAAAGCACAGGTGAGTGGATTATCATTAACAACACCAGCACGCCTCAAAGCTTAGGTAACAGTCCAAAATGGGCCCTGGCTCTTAGGTTTCATTTACATTTAGCAATACTAACAGAAATGTCATACATTCAATGACAAACGTTTCTACATAGTTGTGGGTGTTTTATTGAAATATTGTTTTAATAACACTTATTTTGTATCAGTAAAATATAGTTTGAAATGACTGAAACTATTGTTAAAGAAGCCAGCAACCGTCTCTTTAGATATCAGACAGTATGTTATTCATAAAAACAAGCCTTCAGGTCACACCAAGCACTCAAAAGGCCCCCTGCAGGAGTATGTTCCCACTGGAAACATTACGGCAGCCTCCTCTATGATGCATCTAATAAATCATTCATATTCCATTCAATTACTTACTCATTTGAGCTCTTTGCTTTTTTCTTCTACTTCAAGACAATGCAAAGAGGCTGTAGGTCGAATTTGGATTGCATTACAGTCTGTACAGTAGTTTTACTTCCACAGTTTACTATGATCGGCTGTACTCGAAACACATTTCTTCCATGTCAATGCAGTGGTACTGTATTAAGAAGACATTGGCAGGATAGTACCATGTTTTGATTCACAAACACACTAGTAGTAATTTGTAGGACCATGGTAAGGTACTGTTTCGATAACTGTGTATCAGTACCACCATGCTGTATGCTGTATTTGTTTCCAGTACATTCCTATGTGCTCTGCTAATGGTTCTGACGAGGCTTCTTTGGGGTAATGCACTGGTATTGTAATCAGATCCCTGTGGTATTTTTTAAACTTTTCTGTAAGGGTAGTTTAGGAATACACAAGTGGCTCTAATGCGTCAGACAATAATTTCCCTCCTTTGTTCTCTGCAAGAAAGGAAGAAAGTGGCGGACCATTTCATGTTTTCACACAGCTTGGCACAGTAGCAACCAATTTCTACATTCACTTCCAAGTGAATTTTCATTGCTTTTTTCCCAGTGAGAGAAAAAAAAAAAAAGCGGCCTGGATTTATTTATCCTTAAAGGCTTATAATAATAATAAAAAATACATGATAAAAAAAAAATGGCATCCCTATTTGGAACAATAGTTAATGCAAACCCTCTAGACCGCGCAATGCCCTTGTTCAGGTGTGAAAATGTACCAGAATTACTGTGGATTCTCTAGCTAATGTAGATCCTGTGACTTGTCCTCCGAGGTCTTTGATTCACAGAGTACAGTCATCCCGTTTCTTCACTGCAGTCCAGTCCTGTAACTGTCTGGACACTATTCGGACCTGCCCTTGCCTTGGTGTGGATCATTTTCTTCTCCTGGTTTTCCTCAGGCCCCTTGATTACTCTGGAAAACCAATCGAATGCTGTAGTTTACTTCATCGTTACTGAGCAAGTCCACTCAGCAATGCTGCACCTGAGCCCTGATGACAACGGCAGCTTTCAATACAATAATGCCGCCTCCACCGGGCCAGGATTGTGCGAGAAGGGGTTGAGAAGGATGACCGAGACTTCAGGCATCTTCCATGAGCCTGAATCTCAAACCAATTGAGCATGTTGGGGATTAACTTGAACAATGTTATTATGATTGTGTCGTGCAGTGATCAGGGCAAATGGTCCAATAATAATAATAATAATAATAATAATAATAATAATAATAGAGAGATTTAGGGAATCGGGTTGAATATTTCACTCTAGAAAGATAATATATGACCTTGCACTATCAGCCTTTTTACACCAGAGAATGTCTGCAATATGATATATTCGGTATTTATAACAGTAGCTTTGGTTAGAAATCAATTCATAGCTGAAAGGTCACCATGTTAAAGTGTCTGAGCTGAGGTGAAATCGATAGTCCTTGTGTTTCTGTCCTTGTGTTTTATCATGCTGTGTTTACAGGTGACAATGCTTTAGTAGAGGCTGATCAAGCACAGCTCAAAGTACCTCGTTCCTCTCAGGTGCACGTGATCTGGGGACTGCATGTCTAACCATACCTGCAGGATGAATGCAGCCTCAGTTAAAAACAACTTTGTTTGTGATAGCAGTCAATTCATCATTTACCTCAAATTGCTGACACACACAGGAATGTACACCTATCATTTATACTTCATTAGGTATCGGGTTACAATTCCACATCGACAAGGACCATCCTCAGTCTTGGAGGTAATACAAATGCATTTCGAAAACCGTAGCTCAAACACTAATGCAATGTCACCTCCCTCATAACAAATACAGGACACAGAGAGAGATGCAATAATGTAAATGTAGCATTTAGACTTTCCATTATTCAGTGTACATTACCTTTGCTTTCGTTCGATCCACAGGAAACAAAAATAACCTTTCCGATTGTAGATTTAAAACACAGGGTTAGCAAAGGTCCTAGAGCTTCTCCCCTGGTAAAGGCATGGCAGTGTGGTGTGCAGGGTGAGTCACACAGTCAGGGGAGTGCAGGGGTCCCAGAGGGTCTCCCCTGGTAAAGGCATGGCTGTATGGTGTGCAGGATGAGTCACACAGTCAATGGAGTGCAGGTCCACGCTCTAGGTCTTGAACTCCGGTGGGATAGAGATAGAAAAGCAGCAGGGACTGCTTCAGCTCACTGCACTGCAGCGACCCCACTGCCCAGGTGCCTGGTGAGCTCAAGCATGTCCTGCAGGGGGCTGGTCTTTGTCTTTGCCAACATCTACTCTCAAGCTCTTGGGTGTAAAGAAGCAAATCAGTAAATCAACATAGCACAAGCAATAAAGAACATGTGTTTTATTTCCAGATTGAGATGCATGGTTTTTCCGTTTAGACTAATCATATACATGCTCCCACTTTCTGTTTACAATGAATTATCACACGGAGGGATGTTGTAATACCCCTGAAAACTGGTCTAAAAAATAGATTTTGATGTATTAATGGAATAAAGGCACTGCGAGTCATCCATCTCTGGCACAGCTTAAGTTATTAAAAAAGATTGTCAGGCTGTAGGGAAACTTGCTGGTCATTATTTTAATGATTGTACTAATGATAGAATGACTGATGCACATCCCAGCAGCTGGGTTATAGAAAAAGTGCCCATACTGTATATAATACATCACACATATTTCTGGATTTATCTTGAGAATCCCACATCTTTTAAAGGGGCGTCATAAACTAGGTCATGATGACCTACTTTTGCTTCGACCAAGGCTGCCCTACAGTTTTAATTATTATTATTATTTGTTTATTTAGCAGACGCCTTTATCCAAGGCGACTTACAGAGACTAGGGTGTGTGAACTATGCATCAGCTGCAGAGTCACTTACAATTGCGTCTCACCCGAAAGACGGCGCACAAGGAGGTTAAGTGACTTGCTCAGGGTCACATAATGAGTCAGTGGCTGAGGTGGGATTTGAGCCAGGGACCTCCTGGTTACAAGCCCGTTTCTTTAACCACTGGACCACACAGCCTCCTATAATGTGTTTAGTTCTCTCCAGTCAACTGTTTAACTTATTGTGTTTAGTCTTTTTTCCTGTTAGTAATATCTACTTTTCTTTGGCTGTTGAATACCTGATCACTGGTATAGTTCTTATTAAATGTAGTCCAATGCACTTGCATCTGTAATCTGTTATTTATATTTGTGGCATAGGATAGTCTTGTTACCCAAACACATTGCTACATTATTACAACCTTCAGACAGTCTTGCTAAATGACCAAGTTAGCTATCCTCTTATTTGATGGACTGATATGAACATGAAAGCGTTGTGATCAATCTTTTAAAAAGGGTAAGCTTGGATTAATGAATTGTGCTACTGATCTCAAGTCAGATTCTTTATGAATGAAATTCAACAGCCATCGGTTTACTGAGTGCTTAGTTCAGGGTTATGAAAAGGCAATTACATTTCAGGGATACAAAGTTAAAGGTGTCAGCATGGTGCAGCATGTTTTCTCCAGGCTCTTTGACCGACCAAAACATAAAACAAACTGCAGGTTTGTGGAGTCGGGGAGTTGGGGCAGTAGTTGCACATTTTGCCCAACTCAGAACATTGCTTACTAAATACCGTGGTGCCTTTTGAATTGATTACAGTCAGCTCTTGAAATATACTGGGTTACACTTTACATTAAAGTGTTACAGACCTGCTTGCAGTGTTTACAAGAAACGTGCTCCTTCCTACAACAATGCTGCTGCTCTGAATGGGAACAGAAAACCAGCATTGTTGCAGGAGGGAGCGTGATTTGAATACACTGCGATAGCTTTCTTTTCTTCTGATGAACGCTCCAGAGTAAATGTTGAGAAATGTATTCCTTCATTGATTTTATGATCCATGATGTGTGATTTAAAAATGTAAAGAGTTGGCAAAAAGGTTTAAAAATATAATGCAGCGATATGGATAACACGGGACACAGCGAAGGTAGCTTAATGCGTTTCTGTAAACTTTGCAGGGTGTTTTGTAACACTAAGTGCCTCCAGCTTCACTGTACTAACATTGTAATTCCATATGTGGTTACATAGTCATTACACTGAAAATCTTATTGAAACCACACAATCATATGTGTAAATATGTTATTACAGTCTGATTACAATGTAGCAAAGGGTTTTAATAAACCAGCAATATCACAAGTGCAGTGGTACCACAACATGCATCAATGTCAGGAATGAGGACTGTCATTTAATCAGATACCACGTTCACGCACTATCTTAATATCCCTGAATTTCCCCCGCTTCAAAAATCAGTAACAGATTTTAATAAGAAAGAATGCCAGTGCAGTGGTTCTCCAAATGTTATCAATTTACTATCAAAGGGATATTTGTTCTTCGTTTTACCCAAAACGCAGTGCCAAGACTGGTGTGATGTTTATTAGGATTTCATGGGTATTTCATGTACATAAGCTTCCACCACGACATCTGCAAAAAAGCCTTTCTAGTGACGAGTCACCCTGGTGTAGACAGACACATATGGTGGTCCACAGAGGGAGATTGAATTGCTGAGTGTCATGAAGCTGTTCTTGCATCCTGGTCTCCCCATCCGAGGGGATAAACAGTGCTCTTGACTGGAGTCTGTCACAACTGGGGGCCTCTATCCCTTCATCCCACAGAGTTTACATACACTCACACTGAGAAGCAGGGCCTGACTAACAGTGGAAAATATGAAACGGTCGGAAAGAAAAACAGTCTGATACAGATAGTATAAGAGTCTTTTTAATACATGTCAGGTAAGCCTCAAACGGCACCCAGCTTTACAGGAACTGTAAAAACAAGCTGAGGTTCCCACCAGACGGATTAAATTAGCCCTCATGTAAACACTCTACCAGGCTGCAGTGCAATACTGAATACTAATTCATGGATGGATTTGTATTTTTTTTAAAATATAGCCTAGTGAGTTACCTTTAGCCTCTCCACAGGCAGCGCTGGAAAACGTCTTGGAAATGTCGTCGTCCCCCCCACCCCCTGTTCGATCCCCATTCTGTATCAGAAGACTGTCCCCATAGGGCTACCCTCACCTGGAACCAGGTACTTGCTCCAAAAATTATCGGTGTGATGGCGTTTCAGTGTGTGCAGTGGCATTGAACAAGAAACAGATACCTGGCGACTCCGCACACTGCAAGTGAGCGTCTGAACCACAATGCAAAAGAGCTGAGCATTCATGATTTTAGAGCATTTAACCTCATCTCATCCCACCAACAGGACACAGGACAGAATCTGTAACGGCAGTGTATCATACAACACTGCCTGTTACACTGGCATGAGCAACTCTAGCTCAGTTAATTGCAAAACAAAAGCCTTTTCCTCTGGGTCTCTCTGTGCACTTTTTTTTATTTTGCCATTCCAGCTGTAGCTGCTGGCAGTCTGGCTGTTAGAAGTGCTGCATGTTCTAAACAACCAAACGGCCAGCACGCACTGAGCTGCTTTGAGCCTCCAGGTTTCCCAGCGCTCCCGTCGCATAAAAGGAATGTTTTGCCCTCTCTAATTGTAATGTTCTTGACTTTGTAAAACCCCTTTTCACCCCACACAGCTTCTTAGTCACGCAATGTACCGGTTACTGCTGTAACAATGTTTTTTTTGGTTTTGTTTTAAATACGGCATTTTACTTCTGAGGATTGTAAAGCTGACAGAAATGATCAAAAGGGCAGCCGAAGTTATGCAAGGTATAGGGTTTGAATATTTTTTTGTTTGTTTCACAAGCAAAAACAATCCCTTGGCACTCCAAGAAAGAGAAAAACAGTGAAAGTTTGTTGCAGCCTCCAAGCTCGCCTTTTGCTCGTGTTTTTGCTGTGACTCACTTTCCAGGGACAGGCCCATGTGACTTTGTTTATCTCTTTGCGGGCTCCTTCAGAGAAGCATGATAGCGCACACCCAGCCAGGCACAATGAAATGTTTTCCTTCCTGGATTACCTCGAGTAGTTGAGACATGCTCCTGCTCCACAGGAGAGCTTTGTTTGCTGCCTGCGGCGTTGCAATAATATTTGTCTTTTTGTCTACATTTCGCCCTTTTCTGTCTTTCTTTTCCTGAACAGAGTGTTGTCTGCACTGGGGGGCTCAAGTGGTATCCTCATCCAGAAACCGTTCACTGCATCAAAGGCTGTGAGGTAAGACGTGTCGGCTCTGGCAGTGTGTGTGTATTCGTTGTTTAAATTCTGCAGTCTACCTAACTGTTTATTTCTTCATTTCTTCATTCACATAAGCAAATATGAATTCATTTTTAGACAAATATGCATGCGTTCCACTTGTTCTGTGAGTGTGCATGCTCAGTACAGACCTGGCCTGCTGTGACAGTAGGCAGACCCACTAATATTACTAAACAACATGAAGGGAAGTGGGAGGCCTTAACTAGTCTATTAAAAGCACATACCATACCGACAGTATTTAGCCAACAAAATAAAACCAAAGATATGTTTTGCTTTAAATGGTTTTCCAGCAGTTAGATGATAATAAGGTAACAGATCTATTGGAAAACCAGGTGGACAGACAGATTTAAGAAGGAAAGGTGAGGTCAGTGTGCACGCATGCCAAGGTACAGTTATTAACAGTGCCTGGTTGGAGGTTCAAAGCCCATCATCAGATTGCCACTCATTTCCCATAGTAAGGTTCTGTTCCAAAATCATAGACCAGTGCTTCTCAAACCCGGGTGCACGAATACTTAGTGGTGGTCACACTGCTACTTTTTCATAAAAAATACTAAGTATATCATATGAAAAATAATGAAAATATAGACATACTCACTTCTATTTTTTTATTATTACTTCTATAATAAAGCCAAAGTGTTTCTCCTTTAAAAAACACAGCAGCCTCTTCAGCTCTACTGAATCTTAATTCAAAGGCCCTTCTAATAATACATTGAATTTCCTGTTCAATCACATTCTGCACAATTCCAAGATAAACCTATCAAAAGTATAACGTTTTGGAAAGTCGTTATGTCATAAAAGTGCATGTAAAACTAATATTCCACAGTATGTAAGACCTTACTTTGCCACACTGAATTCACTATAAAGCAGAGGATCTCACCCAGGAGTTAGTTATACATTTTTTTCTGTGTGTTTTCAGGCCGGAACATTACAAAAGTAGACATCACGATTTTTTTTTTTTTAATCCCTGCCGTTGTAGTTTCTTTGCAGCAAAAGTATAGCATTACTGAGGTTTACTTGTGCCTTTTTTTTTAGCTGTACAGGCAAGTGAAAACTGTAAAAGAAAAAACGCTTCAAAAAAATAAACGTAGAAAAGGGGGCATTGTACAAAGAAAACATTTTTTTGGAAAAAATTTTGGTTTTCGTTTATTACTCTCCTCAGAGCAGAAAATAGGATCAAAACAAAATGTTGATCACTATGTATAATATTAACTTTCTAAGTTGGGCCAGCATTTGGAAAGCATTTGAGTGACGTACCTGCATCTGTATCCGCCGATTCTGACTCGCTTATGAAACCTGAAGCAGCACTTTGTTGAACCTGTTTAATATGTTATTCTCACACGTCACATTTTAGAAAGTGTCGTGTAAATTCTGAAGGTGGTAAATTGGTGCAAGGTAAAACACGCTGTCATACGTATTTCTAATGTCTATGAACTGTGTCATTTATGGCGGGGACACAAATTCATGTGCAGCAATTTCCATTCGAATGTTACAGAACCAGGTTCATGTTTCTGATTCAATGTGATGTTTTGATTCAAAGCAGGTGGTTTCCTAATGCTTTTCAGGAAGCCTGAATCAGTATCGATTCCTGGCTCATTTCCCATTGTTTTCTAGCCTTGTCACGTCTATTAGCTTTAAAAATGAAGTGCATTACGGTTGCATTTGAGCCCTCATTAGAGTGCATGTCCGGATCCCAGAGCATCTCATCTGGTTAAAGCACACCCGTGTGATGTGCAGGGTGAGGCATGCAGTCAGTGGAGTGCAGGTGCACAGCCTGGATGTGCAAATTCATCGGTCTCCACTGGGGATCCTGTAGTTCTCACTTGGTAAAAGCTATATATGCAATGTACTGTATGCTGATGCTAATCTTATTTTCCCCAGCCATTCATGGGCGATAATTACTGCGACGCAATCAACAATCGAGCCTTCTGCAACTACGATGGAGGAGACTGTTGTGCCTCTACGGTGAAAACTAAAAAGGTAGGAGCTTGTTATCTTGGTATTTCCCTTGGGTTTAACCCTTTCAGGACCTTCATCATCCAGATACCAAATAAATACCCATAACAGCTTACAGATAACAAAATGTGTTTTCTGTAGTCTGCTTGTCACTTTAAAATGGCCTTCCCATGTTAACAGTCCACCTGGCTTTAGATGTTGTAGTTACTTTCTTTTTTTATTTAATTTAATTCTTAGAGAAAGCTGGCTTATCTCTTAGTGCTCGAAATTGTGGGACGTTTTATAATAATAGGATACCATAATACAGGTGGTTGCTGGTTTATGTGCATTGTACTTGTACAGTATAGCAGAAAACATGTTGCACAAAGAAATATAGAAGCCCAATAGCATTATCAATTCAGATTTTCACTAATTGCTCCCGACCAAATATATGTTCTGTTGTTGTTCAAACTCCCCCTTAATGTAGTCGGGCGGAGTTCTTTTTTTTAATTTTAATTCCTTGTATGAAAAGGAGTCTTTGATTCCAACCACTTTCTTAATGTCTATTGATGTTTTATAAAAATAAAAAATAATCTTATTTACTGTTTTTGGGAGCTATTTTTACAGTGTGTGTATGTATGTATGTCTTTGTGTGTGTGTGTGTGTGTGTGTGTATATGTAGATAGATTTGATAGACAGACAGACCGACATGTATTTATGATTATTTTAATGAAGCACAACTAAGCGATCTAAATGATAAAAAAGAAATGTGCACTTTTTATGACAGCATTAAAACCTTTGATCAAAGGGAGATTGCAAAATCATTTTAAGGCCATCATAACCATTAACAACAGTGGAGATGCTGGGGCAGTCACCAGAGCTGGGCATGTCAGCTATTCCGAGTTTATGTGGAACACGTGAGGAAAACAGAGCATTTCCTAGAATCCGTACCAAGACGTGCTTTTTATTCATTTATTGATTTACAGTAGTTGGAATGTGGTCATGCCCCATTTTGACTTGGTATAATGGTAATTAGCTGTTATTCTGTTACATGTGAGAGGGGGAAGTTCCTTTATTGAATATCAGGGATGTGCTACAATGACCTAACAAGGAGATTTGATATCTGCACAACAGGATCAGTGACTGGAAACAGAAAACTTGAATTGATATCTCTAATGGTTCTGTACTAAGGCATACTTGCTGGTACAATAGCAGCTACAGCGGTATTAGTCATTGATGAAGCACAAAACCACAGTGGTAACTGATAACACTCCAAAGTGCAGACTGCTGGCTCTGGGGTCACTATGGTGGCTTTCAGGGGACCCAGGTCTCTGTAGTGACATTACAGATGTCACCCTGGCCAGTGCCTGCTACTGATCAGCAGTGAGCTGTGCAAGGATAGCTGACAGGGGTTAACTGTCGGTCTGCAGTGATCCCCTTCCTGCTTCACCCCTTAAGAATGAGCACCCGAGTGAGACAGCCAAACACATGAGCACATCGACATCGACGGTCCTTTGATGGAGAAAGTGCTTAAACAAACACAGTGTTCCTATGCAACAAAACGAATGGGAACCACTGTAAAAAAGCACTGGGCAAACCCCTTTGGTAATTATAATCTTATACACCTTCGAAAGAAAGAGAAACAAGAACTCAAACTTACACCTTTTCGAGACAGCAAACAAAACAACCCAGCTCCCTTCACTTGATCAGCAGTCATATTCAACAAAGACAGTAAAGAAAACCAGAGCATTGCAAAATGAATAGACTAGGAATGCTGTGCATTTCAAAACTTGTGCTTCTTTGCTGAACTTATTGCATGTCCTGTGTGTAGAGTGTATGTTTGATTACGTCTGCTAAGAGATAAATAATAATAATTATTACCAGCTTAGGAAGAGAAAATAACTAAAACATGCCATTAATAAAACAGTACAGGAATAGTACTGTAAATTTAAACTGTACGGAAATGAATCTTACATTTTCAATAGATGTTTAATAGGTGTGTTATATACAGTGCTTGAAATTGTAAATGTGTAACCCATGTAATGTTACTAGCAGGTGCAAGTTTTTTCTCTCTCCCAAAGAGATCCGTGACTCCTTCTCCTTAGGATTCCGATGCGCTGTCTGGGAGCTGCAGTAAACACACAACCCATATTTTCAAGCTGTAATTACTTTGCTGAGGAAGTCATTGGTGTCCGGTTTGAGGTTGAGACTATTGTCGTAAGCATGGGCTACTAAAAATAGTGTTGCAGCTTGTTTGTCTGCGAAAGATATTCCATTCCTAAATAGCTCAAAGGGGGGGATTGAAATTGCAATAACAAGCAAGATACAAATCTTTGAGGCTTTGAGGGTTTCTTGGATCTTCTACCGTCAACTCTGTACACAACATTAACAGCGACCCCTACTGGGCCCACATGCAACAGTACCAAAGATTAACAGTTCTTAACATCTCCACTCATGTTTGTTAACTCTTTAAGAAAGCTGCTGTATCCTACTATCCCACTTGGAGAGAAAGGGACTGGAACAGTTCCAGTTTTCTTGTAACTAACAATACTGTCAACATTTTCTTTGGCTCTGGACCTGTACCCAGTGGAATATACAACACATATTCTGAAACATTGTGTAGTAACTGCATTTAACTGACTGTTGAAATTTAAATACCATACTAAATCAACTAGAAACACATAAACCCAGGACCATTAGTAGTTTCACACCACAGGGCTACCTAAGCAAATAATAAAACCGAATTGTACGCCCTCCCTTTCGTGTGTTCTGTACTTGCGGCCCTTGTGGACTGCAGAAGACATGTCTGATATGAAACAGTGCGTTACTGGACGAGGTGTTTGAAGCTGTTTTTGAACTGTTCAGTGTTGCTCTCAAGAGAAATAAAAGCAGAATGAATGAGCTCTGGTTTTCTGAAGTCCCATGCTTGTGTTGTTTCCTGTTCCATGGAAGGAATCCAGTCACTCAGCATGGGTGTACGATAATAAAGTGTAGCACACTATTGTAAACCAACCCCAAACTCAAGCTATCCGTTCAAGTAGAAGAGAGGTGATTCATAAAGGATGGTCAGGAATCAGGCTCCTAGTGGAGAAGTAGGAAGCCACAATGTGGAATGTTTGGGAGGAGGAGTCTGGAGCCAGATGTGAGAAACGGACTGTTAAAATGTAAACACTTCCAGCACTTACCCAGTGGTGTAAAAAACAGCTTTTCCTGGCACAGGCTAGTAAAGGGGGGAGGGGGAAGAGGTCCTTTCTTAATGAAAGTGGTTCATTTCTTTTTATTAATGACGTATTAACTGTAATATGGAAATCTTCAAATGCTTGGTCAAATTGTGCACACTGAGGCTGTTGGGTACCTTGCTCGTCTATGAGAGCATGCTTTGAAAGGAAGGCTGTTGGGTACCTTGCTTGTCTGAGGTTGTGCTTTGAAAGGAAGACTCTTGGGTATCTTGCTTGTCTGTGATGTTGTGCTTTGAACGGAAGGCTGTTGGATACCTTGCTTGTCTGAGGTTGTGCTTTGAAAGGAAGGCTGTTGGTACCTTGCTTGTCTATGAGGGTGTACTTTGAAAGGAAGGCTGTTGGTACCTTGCTTGTCTGAGGTTGTGCTTTGAAAGGAAGACTCTTGGGTACCTTGCTTGTCTGAGGTTGTGCTTTGAAAGGAAGGCTGTTGGTACCTTGCTTGTCTGAGGTTGTGCTTTGAAAGGAAGACTCTTGGGTACCTTGCTTGTCTATGAGGGTGTGCTTTGAAAGGAAGGCTGTTGGGTATCTTGCTTGTCTATGATGTTGTGCTTTGAAAGGAAGGTTGTTGGGTACATTGCTTGTCTGAGGTTGTGCTTCGAAAGCAGTTCAACATGACGATCAAGTTCACTGCATGTAGGGTTCTTTCACGATCAAAATAGGAAACTCAAAATGATGCTGCAACTTGTTTGGCTCCTATTCCTAAATAGCTTGCAAGGGGAAAAATGCAAATTGCTATAACTTACCCTGATCATTTTGAGTTGCCGCAAGTTCTAATTGGCAGCAGTCTGCAGTTCACACTTGCTAATGATTTCTGTGAGGATGCTAAAGGAACCATTGTGGGCAGTGGAATGGGAGGCCTCTGATTCCCTTCAGTTTAACACTGACTCTGATATATTCCTCCCAGCCTACCTCTTCAGCAATACTCAATCTGCATGATATTGTTTAGTCTTGATTATTTGTCAGACTCAAACATTCTAATCACTAATCACTATTGTCCAACCTGACAAGGAGCCTTGGTTTAATGGTTAAACTGTGTGAGTCAATCATAGCAAGAAAGTAGGGGTTCTGTATATGTGCCTTGTCTGCTTTTTACTATCCTGCCGCCACTCCTAATAATCACCAGGGTGCAATTTGGAAAATCCCTCCTGATAGTTTTATGACTCCACTTATTCATGGGGTTTGTCATGCATAGTTCCACATGTGCCTCAGCGTGGTCGGTTCCTTCTGTCCCCTAATGACGTGCATCTCATGAGGCGAACAGTTTAAAGAAAGGCATGCCTTTGTTTTGCTTTAATGTAATGCAGAAAATGTAATTGAAGCAAAAATCTAACATGCAGGCCAACGTTCTTGCTTAACAAGGGTGAGGAAAAGTCCACCAGTCATGGAAAGGCCTGTGTCGGTTACACAAGCACCTTGGCAAACAGTAGGAGCATTTTTTTGTGACTGCTTGTTACATAACGTTTTGCTATGTAACATTTATATCAACTAAAACAAGAGTACAGTATGTTAATGTTACAGACAATTTCATGTTTTATTGCTTAAGGATTTTACCGGAATTGTTTTTTTTTTTTTATCATTGCAGCACCCTTTTGAAATCGTCTACAAAAAATACAGAACACGAATTACTTGTCTACATTAATCTTCAGTAAAATCTTCTGTTTTGTGTTTGCACATAATCTTCCCAGGTATGCTTATAAAAAGCTGCTAAGAGTTAGCATGTTCATTCTTTCAAATTCACATAATCCCAAATATGAGGGGTTGAGTGGAAGGGTTGGGGGCAGGGTCAGGTATCCTTTCATCAGAGCCGGGGGTTTTAAAGTTGGAAGTCAGCAGTGTTAGTTTGACAGTTTTATTCCTCACACGTGAAAGTCGGGTCTATACCGGTGGGACCAGTGGCTGCTGTGTTTTTCTCAAGGTACTCCATGACATGGAGGCCTCATCTGAGGCTGTGTGGTCCAGTGGTTAAAGAAAAGGGCTAAAGAAAAGGGCTTGTAACCAGGAGGTCACCGCTTCAAATCCCACCTCAGCCACTGACTCATTGTGTGACCCTGAGCAAGTCACTTAACCTCCTTGTGCTCCGTCTTTCGGGTGAGACGTAGTTGTAAGTGACTCTGCAGCTGATGCATACTGTAGTTCACACACCCTAGTCTCTGTAAGTCACCTTGGATAAAGGCGTCTCCAAAAGAAACAAATAATAATAATAATAATAATAATAATAATCTGCGTGAGGGCTTGTGTTTGTGAAGCAAGCCGGGGATTAGTGTAGAAGAGGTAGCCAGCTTCTAGCATGGCATTTCATCTTGATATGAAGAGGTGGCTGCATTGTAGCATGACATTTCATCTTGATATGAAGAGGTAGACGCATTCTAGCATGGCATTTCATCTTGATATGAAGAGGTAGATGCATTGTAGCATGGCATTTCATCTTGATATGAAGAGGTAGACGCATTGTAGCATGGCATTTCATCTTGATATGAAGAGGTAGACGCATTGTAGCATGGCATTTCATCTTGATATGAAGAGGTAGATGCATTGTAGCATGGTATTTCATCTTGATATGAAGAGGTAGACGCATTCTAGCATGGCATTTCATCTTGATATGAAGAGGTAGACGCATTGTAGCATGGCATTTCATCTTGATATGAAGAGGTAGACGCATTGTAGCATGGCATTTCATCTTGATATGAAGAGGTAGCTGCATTGTTGCATGACATTTCATTTTGATGTGAAGAGGTAGACGCATTGTAGCATAGCATTTCATTGTTTTAAAGGGCAGGGAGAAATGCTTGTAGGTGTTGACTTGACAAAAGCTGACAGTTTATTATTATTAATTACCAACCCCAACTTGAACTTTCCTGTTGTTTCACATGCCAGGGACCCTACTTTTACACACATGAAGATACAATTATCTTGAATGTGTTTTTTTGTACTCTGTGTGTTTATATGGGGTCCTATTTGAAAGCTAGACTTTGGGATGTATACATATGCGGAAAACAGTTGATTTTAATTATTCGTTTGTTTGATAACACCTTCCAGCTTTGAAAGATAGTAAGACAAATCACTGGCAACCTTTCCTTGAGCAGAGTCCACTAAAGCATTGGGACTTTGGTCTGGCGCTTCTATTGTATGAATAATACAGCAGTAATAATGACTCAGATTTGAAGTGCCACTGCAATAGACTAGATAGGTATCCATGATACTCCAGGCTGCTAAAACAAACAAAAGGAACTGTGACCCAAAGTGTTGTATCATTAGATGGTGCTGGCTCGTGCTTCTATAAAGTGAATGATTTTAGGCTAATGTTGCATATATCTGTGGCAGGCAGCTAGAATTGAAGAGCAGCTCCTGAACTTGGTGATAACATATAATCTGAAGCTACCTGCTCTTCATATTGTTAGGGTTAAATTGCAGTTCATTCACTCAGAAAGATACTGAGATATACAAAGTGTGGCGCAGTAATGGGCAAGCATAGCAAAGCATGGGAAACTACCAGCATGCCTTGGTAACTCAGTATTGTCTAAGTACATGACTTGTACTTTCTATAACCAAATATAAAAACAGCATTTGGGAATGTATGCAAATAAACATTTGAAGGAGTTGTAACACTATTCTGTGATGTCACAAAGGTGTTCCTCGTGAAGACCTTTTGGATTTATTGCTGCATTTCTGATTTATTCTTAAGGATGATGTAACATTAGGCAACTCTAGGAACCATTGAAGAAACTAGCTGGAAATGTCAAGCAATTTCCCCATGTGGAAAGTTCAAGCAGGGGGGGGGCTCTAATATCATGTACATCTAACTGTTCAGCTGTTTCCAGAAAACAAAGGTGCTTGTGTTACACACCTCTCTGATTTGAGTTTGATTGAAGTCGCTATTTCACAAAAGGCTTGCTTGAAACTCTGTGATGTTATCGGATGAAACAGCAATCCTCATTTCAAATGGTTAATGCTTTGACCTGTGGGTCTTGTTATTTACAAATACACAGTGCTGCTGTTGCTAGGGTTTCTGCTCAGGGGGTACCGAGCTGGCAGTGGAAGGGGTGTCAGGAGTAAGGGACTATCGATAAATGACCACTTCAGAAAAAAAGGCGAATCGTTAACATTAAAAAAACAAAAATAAAAGTGGTGTTATTTTTACAACACTTTTCAATGTAAACATCACATGTACAAAAATTGGTATGCCCTGATAAAACTTTACCACACATTACAGGCAACAGAGTTTGTTTTTGTGTAACTGGCTATTGGAATATTGGGATATCCACCTAGAGAAAGGCTAGTGTCTCTCTATAAAGTGGTCACATTGCTCTGCTGCTGAACAGAATGTAGAGGTTAGGGCCAGGTCAACGGGATTTCCAGGAGGAAGTTCTTTTTGTTGAATGTCCTAGAGTGTTGGCAGTGTTTCCAGGTGTTTCTAGTTATGTCATGTGTGAGCTTTCTGTTCTTCAGTGATGTTGTGGCCACCCCTTACAGGTTGTTCATATGGAAGTGTGATGACTCGAATCCTGACCTTAAAAACCTTATTCATATGAACTGTATTGTATTCATAAACACATTCTTTAATGAGGTCTAACTTTGTTAATAGAGCCCATGGTCTCTGTGTGTTAATATTGTGAAAGGCCCATGAGCAGCTCTTTGAATTAGTAGGCCAGTTGTTTGAGAACACAAAGAAAGCTCTGTGCGATCCTTCCACCAGGATACCCCTGACCCGGCCCCAGCCCTTGGCACGGCATTCTCTCTCTCCTTGTAGTGAAACACAAGGCCGCTGTATCTTTCTGGTAATTCCCACTTCCCAGTAAATCTAACCCCCCAGACCTGGCCCTTCCCCTTCCCTCTGAGTGCTTAGTTAACTGGGCTATTCCCATCCAGGCAAACCCCTTGATTTCGTTTCACTCCCGTATCTATTAATATTGAGGGCCGGTTGTCGTTGTTTCTTAACGCTAGCTCAGCTCCAGCTTTCAACTGTTTTGCAGTTTAGAACATACTCATCCCAGTAAGCCAGTCCGAATCTAACTCTCCAGCTACACGACAGCTCACAAAAACTGCTTCATCACTGACGCCACTATAGACAACTACAGCTATGGCCAAAAGTTTTGCATCACCCTATAGAATTAACTAATGTTGCTTCATATGTTGCGATAGCATATTTAATTCCATACCACTTTGTAGTTTTCCTTATACTTAATGAAAAACTGACAAATAATAAAAATTGACATTTTGAAATGTAACATGAAATACTGGACTACTATTATGGCTTTGAGTAGACTTTTGCAATATAATTTCGTAGTCTCTTTGATTTATATAATGTTATATAAAAGATCTAAATTATGTTCATATAGTTCTTTGACAGTACCTTTTTTATTAGCATCAGATGGGATGTGTACAGTCTGCACTCAGTTGTAGAAAATGTAGTGATTCTACAATAAACTTGGGGGGTGTTCACTTGAAGTCTTTCTCAGTGTCTTCAGTGAAGGTTGTATGTGGACCAGTCACATATTGTACTGCATAGACTTCAAGTTTCTTTTAGCATTACCACAAGAAACTGACCTAAACAGAAATGTTGTCCTGGATTATTTAAAAAAATGTTGTATGTCAATTAGTTCCCGCATTTACTTTTAGGCATTCATCTTGGAGAGTCTGCGTTTCCTGTCTCTAGCCAAAATGTTGTTGTTTTTTCATATAAATGGAACAGACACATTAATCATTATTAACTAAATAGTTTAAGTACACTGACGTGGGGAGCGCTGTGGGAAGTGGGCTTAGCTGTGAAACCTCAGGGACCCTGCAGAAGCATCACTCTGTCTTGCTGAGTCTGCACACGTGTCAGCTGAGCTGAGAGAAAGCCATTCACAGTAGGGATGCATTTGTAAGACAAGTTTACATTTCACAATAAACATCAGGCATCCGGGAATGTGCCCCCAGTCCACAACAGCACTGCCCGGCGACGCTCACTGCCATCAGGGTGAGAGAAGGAGCAGTCTGCCTGCAGGGCAGCCAAGGAGAGACTGAGAAATTAGATTCCACAAATAACAGCGGAGCGAGCTGAGTTAACTGATGTTGGTGGAAGCTATTTATGAAGAGCATCTCAAAGGAATTCCAGGGACACTGGTGCTGCTTGAAATAACACATAAATTAATGTGAAGAAAGCACCATTGGCTTCGAATTATTACCCAAGACCAGGAATGATATTTCTTACCTCGTCTGATGAACTTCACACAGCGTGAACTCCTGGTCTCCATGTTGTTTGGTCAGGAGAAAACAAACTGATCTCTTACCCAGAGATCATTGATGTAATCCTTTTCAGCGCCAAAGCCCATGTCACTTCCTCCATAAAAGCCCAAATCATAACCAACCATTGTCCAAATTTCTCTTGCATTTGCTTGTGTACGGAGGAAGTATAGGCGTTTGCGTTTCGTTTATTGTTTGTTTTATGAAAGTGTTTTTAAAATATATATGATCAGCCGCTTCAAGTGGGTTAAGGTTCACAGGTATGGTAGCCTGTAACTCGCCAACGGTGGTACCACGGCAAACACAGTAAGAGGTGACCAGCTGTTATCCCTGCCTGCAGCGGCCAGTCCAGATGACATCACTGACTGCTGCCCTGGCGAGGCCGCGCTGGAATACACAGTTGTGTATGTACCAATGCTGACACTGAGAGGGTTTCACCCTCTCCCCAAAGTCAGATACCGAGTCCTGATGGGACGATTCCTGTAGCATCTACTGATGCAGAGGATAAGAAAACCTCTAAAGGGTTCCCCTTCTATGAGGTGGTCTGGAGACCCAACGGGCTGTATGGAGGAATCACCTGCATACACGTATGCTTAGATGGGTACCAGACCCAAATAGGTGAGTGTGGTTCCTGTGCCAGAAAATCAATGCACATTATAGACGACGTCCTCTCTTAACTTCAATAACCAGATCTAAGCACATGAGGACATTTTCCTTAACATCTTAAGAGGTAAGTTCGACTTGTTAATAGCCACTACCTAAGGTACATACACCAGAGTGCAAGTATTTTACCATTGACGAGTGTCACACAAGTCAAACCACTGTCATTTGCCCCTCTCAAAGGGATTCCCTCTTGGCACTGGTCTGAAGGATCCCATGTTCCATATGAAGGAGGTGAGACGGGCGATCGATCCTGCTCAGCAGCTGTGAGAGGCTCATTCCCCAGTAGTACCCTTTGGAAAGGGAAGTCACTTCCAGCTGTGCCAGGGATGCTTATCTTTCTTTGGCCATAATAAGGAAATAGGCAAGTTACTTCCTGATATTCCTACCTCTACCCCACTTTCTGGCAAAATATACATTCACTCCCTACGGTCCTGGAACTTAAAATTGACTGGCTACCCGACAGGATAAATAGCCACTAACATTGAGAAGTTTAACACAGCAACGGACACTGAGAACTGGTTACGCTGGAGAGTTTTACAAAGATTCAATTCATCCTCTCATTCTTTGAGAAGGGGTCCATTCCATATCTCTTTGGGTGTGAACGTTACATTTGTTTGAGGAAAATTCAGAATGACACCTCCACCACCACCACCATCAAGGCAGTCCTCCCAAGAGACTGACAGTTTCCAATAGATCTGTAGGAGAGCCACTTCCATCTCCACATACATAAGAACTGTAGTAATACCTCTGTTCTCCATCGGAACCTACTAATACCAGCTCGATGTTTTTATCTTCTTGGGGATCTCTATAGCTGAAGTATTCACTAAGTATAGATGAAGTAACATTCACAAGGCATAGACATTCTTCATTAGATTTCTTTTGAGGGCAAGTTCTCTCTCTCTCTCAAAAAAAAGATGGTAAACCCTGGAGCACAGTAAGAAGACTCTACTTTTTTTTTTTGGTTTATTGGTCTACAGGAAAGTATCACCACACTTTACAGTATACGCTCAACATTTCTGCAAACCCAATTCTATACACTTGCAGGAAGAGTGTATCTTCGAGTGTATTTCACAGGAGAGGATGGTCACATCAGCTGTCAAGCCTCTTCTAGATAGGGGCCAGACCAACAAGTTCAGAATTTTTGAAGAACCTGACAATTTATTTGTTGCGACCCCCCCACTGCTACACACACCATGCAATCACAAAAACAGTGACACAAAATCGAAACACATTTGATTTGAGTCAAGCAGCGTTCAATAGAATCAATGTCCATATCAGCACAAAACACTGAGTATCTGAGTCCCATGAACAGTACATCAATATTAAAGTAGGATTTTTGGTCATGGGCCGATCTTACCCAGTCCCTGAACAATGGAGCCACAAACAGAGTAGGAGAGACTCTGTATCCACTGTAGAAAGGCATCCGGTGAAATCACAAGAAGACAGAAAAATCCAACAGGACACAGAAACGCACAATGGTAAAAATAATCCATAAAAAAGTACATAGCAAAAAAGTTATTCAATGGCTGAGTTATTTGCAGGAACAGTACATACTACACAGCTACACAATCCTTCTCCTCAAGGGACCATGGTGCAACTCTCTTTCCAGCTCTCTCTTTTTCACAATTTAGTAATGCTTTGTGATCAAAGAAAAACATCACAAACAAGGCAAAAACAGACCAGGATAGGTTCATCAAACAAGAGAATTATTTTCAGGACCACACAGGTTTTAAAAAAAATAAGAGACAAAAAGCCAGAAAAGAAGAATAAGAAATAAATAAATAGAAGGGGAAGGCGTGAAGTTACAAATTAGCTCTAAAAACAAATACACAGTGATTGTAATAATTTGTAAGAATGGCAGGTTGGGTGACAGTGATTTATTTCAGAGCTGGGTGGTCTTGCACTACATCTTCCAAGTACTGTCTTGTGATGATTTACACTAATTACTTTTGAATATAACCCCAGCCCTCCATCCTCCTGCTGGTACTGTTTCCAGAGTCCTGGGGGAAAGCATTTCTCTCTGTTCAAAGGGATATTCATCAATCTCACTACAAGGGGAAGACCCTCACGAAACCCTGTTCTGCTATTTCTTTACAACCAAACTCCAGTTTGCCATGATGGCGCTGGACTGCCACTGGTCCCAAGGCATTGGAAAACAGTGCATTTGCAAACTAAGCTGATGTTTAGGCAGACTGAGAGTGGAGAACAGCCTTAGATATAGCTGAGCATTTACTAATAATCACAAAAGCAGTCAGGGCAACTAAGGTTAGATACTTCTTAATAACTAGCAAGTGTGAGAGGTTTACCCAAGTTTGTTGTAAGGGATACCTACAGTGGAAGCTCATTTGAAAAGTTTTTTTTTTTTTAAACTGCCTGCTGGTTGTATTCCTGCGTCACACAGATCAAAATAAATAGCTTTCAAAAGGTTAGGGAGTGGAGAAAGAAAACACAGGAAAGTCAAATGTTTATGCAGTGATGCCTCGTCTCACTAGGAGCCAGTAAACACATAGCTGGTGTAAATTGCGGGCATCTTTGCGTCTAGGCCCTTTGCTTGCCTTGTGTGGGATAAGACTTTTTCCACACCCTCCTCCCAGGATATACTTGCTACTGCTGCACAAAAAAAGGTTCATTCCAGAGGGCAGTGTGTGGGTTTGTGGAGACCTCAAAACATGACTGGAATACACTTGTGATGTCATTGAGAGAGCCTGGCTCCTCTGCTTCCGTTGAGTTTGGAGGCTGCTTTGGAATTGCAGTGCCAGGCAAAGGTATTTCCCAAGAGTGGAGAGGCTGACTTGGCTCTGAGTCAACACAGGGCCTCTCATACTCCAGACCCGCCCATTCAACCAGACCTGGTTACAGAGACCTTCTTTCAGGCCTGATAATTAGCTTTTTTTCACAGTAATTTTCTTACCCACCATTACTATCGCAACAGTCTCAAAAGTCCCTTGGAATTTGAATGTCATTTACCCAAGTTAACTGCCTGTGCTTCAAGTGGTGGTCCCTAGTTGACCCCAAATAAGGTCCAATGTGCAGCAGAGCAAGTGTGTCACCACAGCACTAGGATCTCTTGGAGAAAGTTTTGTTCTTTTCATCCTTTCTTCTTAGCTCAGTCCTTTAAGTCCTGGGCTTAGTCTGGTTGCTCTCCTTTGGACTCTCTTCAGGACCACAATGTTGTGAGCAGAACTGGACACAGTATTCTTAACAGTGCAGGACACAACCTTACCATAACCTCCTTGGATTTGTACTCAACACTTTTGGCTATCCACCCAAGCATTGTGTTTGTTTTTTTGATTGCTTCCCCACACTGTGGTTGTAGTTTGGTATTTAGATCTTACATTTTTGTGACCGGTGTGTAACACTTTAGATTTGTTGACCTTGAATTTAATTTGCCTTGTTTAATTTGCCTTGTTTAATTTGCCTCGTTTAATTTGCCTCGTTTCTGTCCAGTGTTTGGATTTCCTTGGTGGCTATAAGTGTGTCTGCTGCTCCCCCAATCTTGGGGTCGTGTGCAAATTTGATCCAAGTCATTGATGTAGATAAGAAACATGAGAGGTCCAAGGATGGGGCCCTGCGGCACCCCACCGAGTACACTGCCCCAGTTAGAGATTTCCCCTCTTACAAGTACTCTCTGCTTCCTGTGTTTTAACCAGTTTGGTATCCACTTGCATGTGCTACTTTTTGGAAGTCCAGATATGATGTCGGAGGTACTTTTTGTGCCCCTTGCTGCAGCGACTTCTTTGAAGAAGTTTAAGGGCTTTGTTGGGCAGGAGCCCCTTTCTGAATGCATGTTGGCTGTCACCTATGATGTTGCTGTATAGATACTCCTTAAGATTGATTCCATGATTTTACATGTTATGGAGGAGACTGATGGGTCTGGAGTTTCCTGGTTCCACCTTATCTCCCTTTTTAAATATGGGTATTACATTTGCAATGCGCCAGTCAGGTAGGACACCCCCTGTCTTGATTGATGTGTGAAAATCTTTGCCAGCTGCTTGACGATTTATCTCCCTTGTTTCTTTAAGTACTCTTGGGTATATGCCATCCAGGCCAGGGGATTTGTTAGTTTTGAGAATCTCCAGTCGTCCTAGAACTTGGATTTTATGGCTTGGTACTATGACTGTGTGCTAATTTAAATAAAAAAAATGTAAACAGCAACTTAGTGAGACTTATCTGGCATTTGTGTTTGTTATTGTTGGGCTGTTTGGGTCTTGTGGCATTATAGTCTGGGATTTGACCATTGTAATAGTTAGGTCTAATGGCTTGTGAGGTTAGCTCTCAGAGCAACTTCATCAAAGTGTGTCCCTGCTGTAACTCGGGTTCCAGAGACAGTTGGCTGAAATATCGAATGATAGATTTCAAAACACAGCCTTCTTGTACAAGACATCATATCGATGTTTATCTTAAGATTAAATGTCATTTGATTTGAATTCATCTGGTTTTAATGACGTAGTGAGAGATTCTACATTAATAATTGAAATACTCCATAATGAAAATGAGCTGCACTTAAAACTGTAAGTTGCTTTTTCCGTATTCAGAGACTTCTGCAAGCTAGGGGTCAGATGAGTGTTTATTAGATGAAACCATTGAAGTAAGCTTTTCTAGACTGAGAACCATCTGTAATATTATATTTGTGTGGAAATTCTATGCAATAGATCTATTTTGCATGTCAAAAATGTAAGATATATTAATATTTTAATTGAAACTATAATTTTATATGATAGGATGATATGAAGTGTTTTTGTGGGCTTTCGCCCATTTATTAGTGATATGAGCAAATCTCAAGTATCTGTGCATCATCACTACATGCATATTTTTTCAGAACTGTACTGGGGATCTTTACTGTCCATGAAGTAGACCGGTCCTCAATTAAGTGTCTCTTTCTTTAGCTCAGAGATGGATATGCTGAAGCCCCGAGCCCCCAGCTCTGCAAGCCTGTACCTTTATCTGCTTCATTCAAGACTGTCAGTCAGAGTAATTAAAACTGCTTCCTTAGCTCTCTCCACCCAGTACAATCACCCAGATTCCTGAAACATGTTCAAGGGGCCTACATACCAGCGGATTGCACAACTGCACTCTTTGTGGTGAGGTGTGGGAGAGAGGCCGCTCGGTATTGCCTTTGCTCACTGTTTTCATGTATCTGTATCATTCCCCTCAAGCATGTTAACATGTGCATCCAACATGTTGTTTGGAATGCACATGCAGACACATTAGCACCCTCTGCGAAGAGGGGGACATCATGCCAACAATGAATGACAAAAAAACAAAACAAATGAATATGCAGCAGAGTCACTCTGAGGCACTGGCTTGGATTGACTGATTAGGCTGGGACTCCAGTGACCACAGATATCAATGTCGGGTTTGTTCGATTTTTTTTTAAATTTTTTTTTTTAACTGTGGTTCATGCGAATGTAGTGCTACTGCCTGCAGGCATCATAAGATGGTTCTATAATGGAGTGCACTTCAATCAGTCGCTGTATCCACATTTTGTGTTGCACGTGCAATTCTGGTGAGGGAATTGCAAGTCCAGTACAGTATATTGGGGCAGACAGCAGTAGCATGTGTTGTTATTTCAGCATTTGGGATTAAATGTAAGCATGTTGCAGTCATGCCAAGGGGCTCTCGGGGAAGTCTGGCCATTTACTACATCTGCATAATTTTAATAGAATTTTTTTTTGGAAATGGTGTGTGTGTTTCTGGTCATTGAAATTTGTCTCGTTCATTTACACTTATCCCTTCAGAATTACTATGGCTGGTATAAGTGATTTAAACTGTTCAAACATCCCACAGGCCTGTAGCAGCTTCATTGAACTACCCGATCATTTCAGTGAAATCCAAATGATATTCCACACAGAAGTCAGACACTCCCCCATTGCCTTGTTTTGCATGTCTACAGTACAGCCTCTATGCTTGTAAAGCACATTATCTAAGCTGTCTGGACAAACCTCCTTCAGTAAGAGCCCTTATTATAATGATGGTCTGTCTTGGAAATCGACTCCAGTCAGAAGAACTCCTGCAGTTTTAGTGAGGCAGTAGGTTAACAAGTTAAAAAAAAAAACAATAGACTCATACCTCATTCTGTAGTGCACGTTGTTTTTTGTGGTTGTGTTTTAAATGTATTTAACATCTTTTTATATAGAGTACTCAAGTAGCCCCTGTAATTCTAGCAACTCATCAAGTCACAGACCCTGGTATGCAGGCACCTTTGCTCTGTAATGTCTCTATTTCTTAGCTGTCTTTTTCTCTTGCACCATTGACCTAAATATGTCACCCAATTACAGGCGTGATTTATGTTGTTAATGGTTTTGACCCACAAAGGCAGTCGGTTCATTGCACAACTGTTGTAGGTAAAGAGGAAGACCCCCCCCTGTAAAGGCAGCTCATATCTTTAGGAACTGGCTGTATCATTTAAGAGCCGCCTTCCAGTTCACTGCAGTCTCTGTGATTCTGTTTAATTCAGGGTATTTCCTTAGAGTTGGGACCTGCTAGTGCTCAACCAAAAACACATTCTCATAAAGGGGTTGTAATCCCACCAGGGGCATTTGTGTGGAAAGCAATCAGAATATCTAAGAGAAAATGTAATAAGCTAATAGTTGCACACACACTGTATGCATTTCCAGGTATTTCAGTACATGTGCGAGCATGCTGTATTTTACTGCATGTTGACGTGTATGGAAAGCTGTTTGCTTTTCTGTTACTCTCAGCTAACCAATAACACTGTGAGGGGCTCTAGTATATCCTAATTAATACCTACAAAGCACATGGTTTTGAGAATGTCGCAATAAGTTCATCTTTTTATTTTTTTACTCTGATGTAGTTCATCAGCATGGAGTTTATGACCTGTTCCTGACCTTTGTATATGCAAAATAAATCAATAAAAAAACACAGTTGTTTAAAAACCTGCTGAGAGTGTTGGACAATAAAGAAAAGGCTTGGCGAACGAGACGGAAGGGGCTAAAATGTACGAAGTATGTTAGAGTTTGTTTTCTTTAGCTTGCCTTTAATACCCTGATTCTATCCAGATAGTTCAATCCCATCTTTTCTTATTCAGAAAGCATATTTGTTTAGGTAAAGCAACTTCTCTTTAAACATTTCACGATATGCCTAAATATGACCAGTAATGTTTATTTCCATGAACATATACACTGAATGACAGTTAAGCCACTGAAGTGGTTAAGACAATAATAAAATGGCATTGCACTGTATTGTAACAATTGTGTACAAGATAATTGTGTAGTTTTGAAAGGCAAATAGCAGGTACATATTCTATCCTTCCAATAGGAACGTAAACTCTCTGCAAAGGATAATGTCAGTTTTTATAATGTATAATGACAGTATTTGGTCTCCTTTTTTCTGTCAATGTTTTGCCCATGAAAGTTGAGGAACAGTTGAACTGGCTGCTGTCCGGCACAGTGCTGACTGGAACTGAAAGAGCAACCCCTCATAGCTCTGCAAGAGAGAACATTAGAATACTTGACCTGACACCATCCAGCCCTGGGCCTCTCTCAAAAACAGACTACCAGTTGTGTTCAATTGTGTCAAATTTAGTTGTGATTGGTACGAAACTCAATTGCATGTCATGGGTTTGGAGAAAATCGAGTTTTTAGACATTGGCACTTTGTGTACGGCCCCATCACTTTTTAGAAAGCATATCAGACTCCTTTTCAATTCAGATTCAGCATTGAGAGACAAACATTTCATGCAAGCTCTGAATACAATAAACCAAGTCACCACCCAGGCTGCACCCCTACAGCCAGACTGCTGCATTTATATTTATATCTTTATGCATGACGAGGCTGTCTGTCTTAAAATACATTCAGCAAAGGCTTAAACAATAACATCTCACATTGGAGAGTGGTAATGTGGTGTCATGCTGGGCTTCATGCCTTAAACAGAGAAAAGATGTATTCAGTGCGCACAGTGGGCTTTGAGAATAAACAACAGCCTGAGTGCCGTTTATATACATGCATGCTGCAACACTGGTCTTTTGCAGAACCTGGTTTTCAAGCACTTTGACAGGCTAAAGGAGCAACACAATGAAAACAACAAGGGTGTTTCTAAGGAGCCATTGGTCAGACTGGGATGTTCCAAACAAGGTCACTGGATAAAGGCTGTCTTCTAGACCAGTTCAGGTTACATGGCTGATTTCATTAAGAGACCTTGGCTTTCAGAGAAGCTTTATTTATCAACTCTTTTGCTAGATGCATTTTAGCATTTGATAACCCTGAGCTCTCAGGGGCTGAGCGGCGTGCAGGTTTGGTGCTGTGCTCCTGGAACTGTTTTCACAGATATTGTTTTTCTTTTCTGTTCCACTTCCTGGTTTCCCAGGGGCATACCAAATGTCAGTTCAGGAGAGGTCCTGATTTAGATTTTGTCATTTTTTTCTTGTGTCGTTACCATGGCGCTCATCGTTCTGGAAAAGATGCCTCATCCCTTGTGACAGCTGTCTTGTAATCCAGAGCTAATTTGTGTCTTCTGAGAACAATTTCACTCACAACAATATGATAGGCACCATCTGGTGCACAATGAGGTAATATAAGCGAAATAAATAAATAAATACATGAACTGAATGAATCTTAATATTCTAAATGAAGAATGAGCCACTCTAAAGATGTAGTGACACCATACTGTCCTCTTTAGTGATTAAACCATGTGCAGCTCTAGCACTGTAGGAAGCTCCTGTGTCCTGGAATGCACTTTCCATGCTTCAGGGTGATGGTCAGTCTACACACTCAATCCCCACATCTTCAGTCACCAGCAAAAGGCATCACATTCAGTATGTGATGAAGGATCTCATCTCTACATCTTAAACTGCCATGGTTGACCAAATGGAAGTTTGTGTGACCGTATATGCTTATGTCTGCCCTAAGCATTAGAGACGTCTCCTTCTGCAAGGCAGGTCCCTTTTGCACTCTGTTATAATCTATCAGTACATTTAGACACTCAATTATTAGACATACAATTGTAATAAAACTAGCTAAAGCATTTGTCTACTTGACTTTAACTTTTTACCTTAGTAATAAAACTATTAATAGAACTTAGTTGTAAAGCACACACTTTGTGATAATTCACACAAAATAAAAAATTCAATGCCAACTTAGTTATGACACAATCAATGTCTTAACTGTGTCTGCAGTTATGAATGCATCTAAACCATATCTAATGTTGAGTATAGTAGGTCAGCTGTACCTCTCTGACCCCGTTCTTTTGAAGTGTGTTGTCAGGTACTGTTCTTCCCCAGCATGCCTAATTCCCCAAGTCCCTGACAGCCTTCTAATGTGAGATTTGAACAAGCAGGGGGGCAGCTGTGGAGAATGAGCCTGGTTTCTGTGTTTATTTAAAAAGTGACCCGACACACACTGTTAGTGATGTCACAGTCCTGTGACCCAGACACACATTATTAGCGATGTCACATCCTGTGACCCAGACACACATTATTAGTGATGTCACAGTGCTGTGACCCAGACGCACTCTACTAGTGATACTACAGTCCTGTGACCCAGACACACACTTTTAGTGATGTCACAGTCCTGTGACCCAGACACACATTATTAGTGATACTACAGTCCTGTGACCCAGACACACACTTTTAGTGATGTCACAGTCCTGTGACCCAGACACACATTATTAGTGATGTCACAGTCCTGTGCCCCAGACACACACTATTAGTGACATCAGTCCTGACCCAGACTCTGTTAGTGATGTCACAGTCCTGTGGCAGGTCCTCCGCTGGCACGGTACTTCACTTGAGCACCACCACCCACCCCCATCTTGGGCTCACACCTCATAAAAGGACAAACATCTTGTTTCTGGCAAACAAACACATTGAACAAATCAATTCACATGAAGAAGAAAGAGGAGGAAAAGGAGAAAAGAGATTGCCAAAGGAGTGAAAGCCAGCACTCCTTAGAGAGATGATGAGTTTGTTTACAGCTGGGAAAAGTCCCCAGTGGCAGTGGTAAAGCGCAGGGAGGGAAAGCCTTCATGTTTACACAGGGATCTCGGTGCCTGAGAAGTTTACTATCCCCAGTGCACTGACAGCAGGCACAAGGGGTCTCTCGTCTGTATTGTTGTGCTCTTGTGTGTGTTGTGCTCTTGTGTATTTTGTGCTTTTGTGTATTGTTGTGCTCTTGTGTGTAGTGTTGTGCTCTTGTGTGTAGTGTTGTGCTCTTGTGTGTAGTGTTGTGCTCTTGTGTGTGTTGGGCTCTTGTGTGTATTGTTGTGCTTTTGTCTTCAAGAGAGAGAGAGATTGAGATTTTTTGTAAATAGCACCAACAATCTGGATATAATCATACTCCACGAAAGCTGGAATCATGCAGATGTGTGTGCCCACTGTCCCGCAGGCTACAGGGAGTACATCATGCCCTTCCTAAAGAATGCCCAAACCAAATGGGTCAGAGACTCAGGGGGCATCATTGTCTGGTACAAAGGAGATCTGAGAGACTCTGTCTCCCCCATTAAACGAGGGATACACATTTATGGCTCAAAATTGAAAAACAAATCTTCCAATCCCAGGCAGACACATATCTGTGTGCAGCTTACATGCCACCAATTGACTCTCCCCTATCACAGAGAGGGTTGCTTTCAAAACATTCAATCGGAGATCACCCACTTCCAGACAAGGGGCACTGTGCGGCTGTGTGGAGATCAACGTCAGGACAGGCAGAGAGAGAGAGAGACTACATCAGCACAGGGGGTGACAGCCGCATGATTGGACAGATCCCTTTGTACCACACACCCATCACGACACAGAGGAACAGCTATGACAATGTAGTGAATAAGAGCAGGAAACAGGAACTGCATCTTTATAAAGGCCTGGGTCTGTACATTATTAACGGCAGGATCAGGGGGGGTTATCTAGGCAGATACACATACAGCTCAGCCCTGGGCAACAGTGTGGTAGACTCTGCCATTACAGAAGTGGACCCAGAGTCTTTAATGCATTATAGTACGGCAACAGACCCCTCCGATCAGACCATTGTGAAACAGTCCTGTATCTAAAAAAAACGGACCAAACCAATTTCAGTGGGAACCCCCTCACCACATTATGCAACCTCAAACCAGCCTATAAATGAACCCAAAGCAGTGCTGAGGAATACAATAAAACAATATAGTGCAGAAATAGAAAGTATGCTAAACAGCTTTCTAACCAAAACATTTCAAATCAATTATATATATACTGTGTGTGTATATATATATATATATATATATATATATATATATATATAATGTGAAACAACAGCGACAAATTCAAAACTCAGGAAAACAAACAGAAAGAAACAAAACTTCAAAAATAAACCAAATGAAAAATGGTTTGACACTGAGGGATAGATGTACTAAGATGGGCCACTCGCAGTGAAAACATACCGCAATTTGCAAACATACCGCAATTCGCAAAGTATACATTTTGTCATCTGTACAAAGAGAAAATATATTAAATAACACAGCCACAACATAATAATTTAAATATTTGCTGCGTCTTCCTAGTGAGATCTCTAGCATTGCGAGAGTCGTGCGACATTGTTCAAATAAATAGCGGTAGTTGAGTTGTGTTTTGCTGCAGCAGAGGGTGCCCGAAGGATAACGTCTATACATGCAAGAGTGCAAGAATCAAAATAGCATTGTCTTGGTTAAATGTAAACGTCATCTGTACAATGCATTCGGTTCCGTCTTCATTTTACCTATTTTAATACTGAGCGCACTTTCTTTTTACGTTAGCCTGTAGCTAGGCTACCGGTAACACAATAAATCATGCTGCTGTACAATGCGAATAAAAGATTATTTTAAATTGAAACTTAATGTTTTAGCATTTTTTAAAAATGATTATTATTATTATTTGTTTATTTGGCCTACTTAATAGCCTAGACAATTAACAGAAAATAGACCACGGTCCTACTGCTGCTCAGAATGAGCTGCAGGGGTGTGGCACAGTGGCTTGCAGTGTGCAGGTGCAAGAGTGATGCAGTGATTAATGAGCTGCAGGGGTGTGGCACAGTGGCTTGCAGTGTGCAGGTGCAGGAGTGATGCGGTGATTAATGAGCTGCAGGGGTGTGGCACAGTGGCTTGCAGTGTGCAGGTGCAGGAGTGATGCGGTGATTAATGAGCTGCAGGGGTGTGGCACAGTGGCTTGCAGTGTGCAGGTGCAGGAGTGATGTGGTGATTAATGAAAAGACAACAAGAATCCAAGTGCAAGGAGGTTTAATTATAATCCAGAAGTGTTTTTTCCATGTGTTGCTCTTTTCAAGATTCTTCTGTTATTGGTCTGAACAGTATTGTTTGAGTTCACCTCATTGTTTGGTTGAATGTCCGAGTCTTTATTTTGATTTCTTCTCCGTTGTACTGCGCTTGTTGTAGTGAGAATGATAATGGCGGCGGTTTGTTTTGAAATGAAGCTGGTGACCAGGGAGCATTATGACATAGGATAGAATACAGGAATATTTTTTTTTTCAATATAGCGTTCTGATATCAAATATAATAATGCACTTTAATGACCGCAGAGGCTTGACATGTTTATGACACTGTTTTGACCTTATGTTCTACATCAAAACACAAATAGCCAATTACTGAAGTCCTTGTTGACTGCAATCAAATGAAACACAGCTGGAATGCACAGGTTCAGCCCTGAACCAAAGAACTTGAAATGATTTGTATAGGACAGCTCTGCAGGTCCCTAGTGACAGGTTCAGACAGCTGTTATCCCTTACACTTACACATCAGAGAATTGACTTTGGCAGTTTCTGGCATGAATGATCTCAGGGTGAACCCTGAGGCCCACTAGAATGGGTCCTGCTTCTGCTATCATCTGGAAATCTCAGCTTGTCGCTTCAGTATGTGCAGCACAGCTCCAGTGTGAAGGACTTTCTCTTCTCCAGAAGCTGGCGAAGGCTTGCTTTTTTCTGTGCTTGCTCCAGTTTATGTGAGGTGGAAGTCAGGGGTTTTACTACAAAGTGACAGCTTTTTAGACACCCCTTTACACTGCTGTAACTGAGCCGGCTCATATTAGACACCCCTTTACACTGCTGTAACTGAGCCGGCTCATATTAGACATCCCTTTACACTGCTGTAACTGAGCCGGCTCATATTAGACATCCCTTTACACTGCTGTAACTGAGCCAGCTCATATTAGACACCCTTTTACACTGCTGTAACTGAGCCGGCTCATATTAGACACCCCTTTACACTGCTGTAACTGAGCCGGCTCATATTAGACACCCCTTTACACTGCTGTAACTGAGCCGGCTCATATTAGAAACCCCTTTACACTGCTGTAACTGAGCCGGCTCATATTAGACACCCCTTTACACTGCTGTAACTGAGCCGGCTCATATTAGACATCCCTTTACACTGCTGTAACTGAGCCGGCTCATATTAGACACCCCTTTACACTGCTGTAACTGAGCCGCTCATATTAGACACCCTTTACACTGCTGTAACTGAGCCGCTCATATTAGACACCCCTTTACACTGCTGTAACTGAGCCGGCTCATATTAGACACCCTTTTACACTGCTGTAACTGAGCCGGCTCATATTAGACACCCCTTTACACTGCTGTAATTGAGCTGACTCATATTAGACACCCCTTTACACTGCTGTAACTGAGCCGGCTCATATTAGACACCCCTTTACACTGCTGTAACTGAGCCGGCTCATATTAGACACCCCTTTACACTGCTGTAACTGAGCCAGCTCATATTAGACACCCTTTTACACTGCTGTAACTGAGCCGGCTCATATTAGACACCCCTTTACACTGCTGTAACTGAGCCGGCTCATATTAGACACCCCTTTACACTGCTGTAACTGAGCCGGCTCATATTAGACACCCCTTTACACTGCTGTAACTGAGCCGGCTCATATTAGACACCCTTTTACACTGCTGTAACTGAGCCGGCTCATATTAGACACCCCTTTACACTGCTGTAATTGAGCTGACTCATATTAGACACCCCTTTACACTGCTGTAACTGAGCCGGCTCATATTAGACACCCCTTTACACTGCTGTAACTGAGCCGGCTCATATTAGACACCCCTTTACACTGCTGTAACTGAGCCGGCTCATATTAGAAACCCCTTTACACTGCTGTAACTGAGCCGGCTCATATTAGACACCCCTTTACACTGCTGTAACTGAGCCGGCTCATATTAGACATCCCTTTACACTGCTGTAACTGAGCCGGCTCATATTAGACACCCCTTTACACTGCTGTAACTGAGCCGGCTCATATTAGATGGCTCAACTTGTAAAGTTTACAGCAAAAATAAACCCCCCCCAAACCTTCTTCCTGGTGTTTATTTTTTTATAACCACACAAAGGCAAGGAGCAGCTTTCTGTGTGGCTCCAACATGAGCAACCTGCATTTAGCAAGTGTACTCAGGAAAACATGAGCAACCTGCATTTAGCAAGTGTACTCAGGAAAACATGATGTTTGAGTGGTGCTGTGGGCATGTGTTTTGAATGTTTACTGTTGATGGCAGATTAGTTTAAAGTGTCACTGCTATTGTGTTTTTTTTTTTCTTGCAGGTTATTCCCTTCCCTATGACCTGTGATCTTCAAACAGACTGCTCGTGCAGAGACCCTGTTGCTCAGGAGAACAGCATGGCAGGGCAGCAGCGTTTCCTGGGCTGAGGCAAGCCTGGGGGTCACGGCAGACTGGGAGAGGCATACATTCGTTTTACATGCTGCTTACAGGAGGCCCACTCCACTCATAACCAATCACACTGTCAGATGTCGACTGGTCTGCCTTTCTTTTTTTCACCAGGAAAAAAAAAGACTAGTGGGTAATAACATAACAAATGACTTCAAAGAATGAATGAAGCAAAGCCTGGATAGCATGTTGTTGCATAGTGTTGTGCCTGCTTTAGTAGCCATTGCTGGCTGTGCTATAACCTCTTATTAAACAACTTTTAAAGGACGACAAAACACAAGACAACATCATCAATGACAACAACAACAAATGCATATCCAACTCAAGTCAAAAACTGTTCTCCTCTGGATGCAGATTTTAAAATGATGGCCATGAAGTACTGGAGGGTGAATAAACAGCTCACAGGCAGACCTAATTGGAGTCAGGTTCCTCAGCCTCTGGATACAAGCTATTCTCAGCCAGTGTTAGAAAGGTGAAATGATATTGTTCATTTCTCGACCACACTGTTTCATTAGACGAGGGAGGGAATTCAGTGGTGTTCTGAGAAAGCCATGCTGAGCAGGTAGAGGGATAACAACCCGATAAGCTGCTGATAGTTCAGAAGTCCCATCAAATGAGCTGTGCCACTAAAAAGCCTTCAATTTACAGTACAACCTGTTCTCCAGGATCCTAGACAACCTTAGCAAAACAGACACTAGTGTAGCTTATCAGTAGCTGTCAATTGTGGCTTGACCTGGGCCCAATTGAAAAGGAGGCTCCTGACTTGAGAGAAATGTCAGAAGTCAGAGATTGGGGCTCTGGGGTCAAACTTGACCAATCACTGAACCCACAGACCCCTCCCCCTCTCCCCACTGGCTTACCACTGAAGAACTGACCACCAATTTTGGTCTGGGTGAGCTGAGGAGGGAAAAAAAAGTGTGAGGATTGTTCAGAGACTGAAAAACAGATCGGATGCAAAACAATAAGACAAAGGGATTCCGAAAGAGAGCCAGCTGTATACGCGTGGCTGCTGCTGCTACTCTTGCTGCTATTTACCACACAACTTTCTCCAAACCATTGTAGGAAAAGATGACAACAATCCCAGACTTTGAACAGTCTGCATTCAAGCTTACCTCTAACCTTGCTTTTACCTAAGCTGGTTTTCTTCTTGAGTATCGGCTAAACCATACACCAACAGCCCCAAGAACTTGTTCTGAGCTCCACTTTATACCCATACAGTACAGTCTAGGCAGGGACTCTGTTCAGACTGATAAGTGGGAATTGAGCAGGAGTTTATTAAGAAAAAACAAAAAAAAAGCAACAACAGTCCAATAGACAAATGTTTCGACAAGGTGGTGTGTGTATTTAGTGTTTCCATTGTTTTTATTTTTTATTTAATTTTTAATTTTTTTATTTAATTTTTTTTTTATGGCATTGAAAAAAAATCCAAACATTTGTCTACTGGACAAAGTTATTTTATTGTGGATAGGGATGAAAAGAAAAACTTTGCTTTTAACATTAACTGGTTTTATAATGCAGTATAGCCTCTCTGAAACAAACAAGCAACAACACTGTGGTTGAATGATAAAGTAGGAAGCATCTCTTAGAAAACACTGTGAATTGCTATGGAGAACTGATGAGGCTCCTCCTCACTGAGCTTTGTCCCTGAGTGAACTGTGAGCAGGCAGCTTCCAAACGAGAAGTATTCTGAAGAATAAAGGCAGGTGTACAATCATTTCTTCCGTCCTTTAAGACAGATGCATTTCTAGTGTTGTAGCTATAGGTAGCAATCACACTCACAGTAACCTTCTTACAAATGTTCATTAGTTTGGTTAGCTGAATGTAGTCAGTACTATATGCACTGACAGCAGTAGTGCTGGCCTGCCCCCCACCTTCGTCAAGCTGTTTCTCATCTCAGCCATTATTTTCTAGTGTTAAAACTGTAGTTTTCTCTACATCTTTATAGCGACCTCAAGAATGTAATAATAACACATATACAACAGCATACTCAGTGGAGATAACAGTAGAGGAATATCTTTGTGGGCAGTCTGAATTCAGTTGTCCACACGTCATAATCACACACTAGGAATAACTGGCTAGTTTACATTCAGTCGATGGGGATCTCTGAAGAGCTTCTATGCAAGTCTGTGAAAGGGTTTCAATTGCAAAGTAAAACAGAGGACTCTTCTCTCTTGGCCCAGCAGTATCCAAGTCCAGCCTCAAAGGAGTCTCCAGTAGAGCAATGGCTGCTGTACTACAGTGTTGACTAACTTCTTTTTTTATTCAATGCTACTTTTTCTTTTTTTCTTTTTTTTTTTTTTTTTCTTGGAACAAAGCCTAACACGGTTAGTTTTTGCACCAATTCAATACCGTGTTAATTATTGTGCAAACGCTTTTGCACCTCATTATAAATCTGGACCATTGTCTGTCTTTCTGTAGAGGATAGTGCAAGTTCACTTCAGTTGGGCATCCACACCAAAGCTGAAGCATGGAAGCCAGAGAGGACATTGGCTTTAAAGCAGGTCCTGTTGCATTCAGATAGTCTCACAGAGTCTTGAACTTGATTGAGGCACACAAGCCCTTTCACAGGCTGATGCAGTATCGGGACCCTGGCCTGGACCTCTCCCCAGGTCTTTTGGTGCTGAGGCTCACATGAAGTGTCTTGTTCACTGGGATGGTGTAGACAAGTAAGATCATTGCTTGTTTTCCTATGAATTCCTGAGCTGCATTTAGTTACGTTTGAATTGGGGGCTGTTTTGAGGCACTCCCTTGCAGCCCCCCCCCCCCCCTTTTAAACCCAACCACTTTGTTCCTCTTCATGTCATATTAGACTCTCGTTTGAATACTTTTCAGTTGATTCAGATCTTTGGGCTAAGTGGGTAGACCCACCACACCCACTGCATTTGGATAAAGCTCTGTGCCCCACACTGTACTAGACTGCATAAACAAAGCATCGGTAACAAGCTTGTATGGCTGGTTAGCAAGATACTTTATGGGGTTCACGGCATACAGGAGTTTCAAAGGGTCTGTTCTAAGCAAGTCTGGCTACCTCCCTTCTCTCTCTGACTCTCTTCTCCTTTACCTGGTTTTAACTGTCGGTTCTTAAAGGTTTTTCCCTGTGTTTTAAGAATACTTCATGCTGCGACGCATTATCATTGAGGACAAGGTTGTGTAGGCACTGCATGGACCGATGAGGATTGAAAAAAAAGATACCACACAGTTTAGGTAATAGGCCGAAAATCTAGTGTTCCGTAGATGTTGTAATGTCAGTTTTGTGCATAGTATTTGTGCATAGGTCCACAAGAGTAAGGAACGAGACATATGAAATGTTTTGAGTGTTTTTAAAAGTGTTTTTGGTTTGTACTTGTATTTAATCAGTATTTTTATTGAGCTCAGTAACTGCACTTGGCTCCTGTACAGTCATTTTACACAAAACAAAGTCTACTTTAAAAAAACAAAAAGCTGCTATGGTCAGACAGGTCATTTTTTTTAAAGTTTTTATTTTATTTTATATATATATATACATACATATATAAACATATACATATATTTTTATTTTGTTTTCATTATTTTATTTTATTTTGCTTTTATTTTCCTAAGCTTTGCACCTATAACAAATACAGTTTAAGAGAAAGATCATACTCAAATCACTACAAAAGCAGCCATCCAAAAAAAAAAAAAAAAAAAAAAAGGGACAATCATAAAAGCGCAGAAACAGAATCTGAAACCGATAAAAGGACAGGGTAACAAACTAGCTGTGCGGTCTGCAAGAACATGGAAGAGTCGGCATTCACCAGTCAAATAAGTAGTATTGGAAGCATGGGGACAATAGCTTTGGCAAATAACTGCAAATACTTTGTTTGTTATATAGCTCTCAAAATGTATTATGTGTAATCCAAGTGTGCTTTTTTTTTGTTAGTAATGTTGGATAATATGTAATTGTATGCAAAACTATTGCTGCTTTCAACTTAAGTATTAATGGTAAGGGTGTGAATAAACTATAACCATTATACCATTTCAATTCAACAAAATACATTGAAAAGAGGCATTCTCTCTAAAACACATTCACGTGCAACAGCCCTTCAAATGTTAGGTGTGTGGGTTACTCGTCCATATATAATCAGGTTGTTAATACTGGACCAATCTGTTCATTATTTGTATGCGTTCCTCTGTATGTCTGGGATCTACAAAAACACACAAACCAAACTGTGAGCCGTGCGAGTGAAATGTACTCCTTGTGAACTGCTCTTGTGAAAGAAACCTCATTGTATGTGTGGTTCAGAATGCTTCTTTTATTTGTATCTGGTGGGGCACCTTACAGAAGCCATGAAAAACAATATTAATCAAATGAAGTTCTGATAATGTTTAAAAGAAAATGTAACAGTCTACTGTAATATCACAGTATCCTTTTTGCTGTACCTCATGCCTGTAATTTTTTGCTGCTTCCATGATTAGTGATTTTAGTAATTTAAGTGTCCTAGCAATATGTAATGGTGTAAATAGTAGAATTATTTATTGAGAATGTCAACCTTTTTTTTAATTTATATTATCACAGTGTTCGTCTAAGTTATTTTTACAATGCCATTGTTAGACTTTTTTTTGGAGTGATAGGAATACAGGAATATAGGAATATTTTTTTTTCTTCATTTAATTTTTCCATCATAAAATACAGGTCTAACCTCACTGCAAAACTGGTTATTATCAGATTTCAAATTATGTTTTGCCACTGTTGTGTCCTCCTTTTATTAATGTACTGAAACATGTTGTTAATATTAAAACAAATAAAGTTGAATAATATCTCTATGTTCCCGCATCTTATGACGGGCAGATAGAATGTACTATTAGTTTACATTTAATCTGTAGTAACTACAGTGTATATTCTAATGTAATCAGCTCATAGTTCATTATATGTATTGGACTATTATACATATGCATGCATGAAAGATTATTTAAATAGAAATGTGTTTAAACAGTTGTTGCAAACCAATTAGAAAGTACTCTTATCCTTCAAGAGGCATTCGTCTAGAGTTAAATGTGTGAGAATACAATAAATATGCATCAAATGACTAATTATCCCAAACAACAACAAAAAACACATTCTCAATGGACTTCTTATTTTGTATCTAAAAACTAAAGACTACATGCCATTTTGTATAAGTGAACCATACCTTTCACCTGATAATTTAAGTATGATGCAAATAGCTGTGGTCATTTCTTAAATGTGTTTGACTTCGTTAAGCACTGATAAAAGTAGCTTAGATTTAGATCCAGGTGGAAGTCATCTTTAGTATACTGTAGCTCTTTTAATGTTCTTCATCTAAGTGAAAAGAAACAAATACGTGTTTCTGATTAGCCCATTGTTTTTAAACACATGGTCTGTCTTCATGCCAAGAGAAACACACAAGTTTGCATTTGATTAAATTTCTCATGGAAATCTCCTTCGCCCTTGCTTGTAACGTGCGTCTTGTTATTTACAGGTTTTACTCTACTGCACGAAAGGAAATGTTTCGCAGCCTTTTGGAATGTATACACTCCTTTTTAGGGTTTAAATAAGGATTCTAAAAAAACAATCATTTCAAAGATAAAAGGTACTGAGCCTCTCAAAATCCAGCATCCGCTGTTCACAACAATGGCAAAATATTGTATTTAAGAACAAACGTTGTAACCTGTTGTTTGAATGTAATTGAATGTCTTCTGTCTAGTGTTCAATATACATTCTTAGATTCTACAACCAATAAAACTATCAACTGAGACCAAACAGTGGCAGTTTAGTTTTGCTGAACCATTCAGTTATTGTCTTTTTGTACTTTTCTAACCCTACACTCACACGTACCCCAACCCTTCTAACTGGTGTATGCAACAGAGGGTAGGACCCTCCAGGATGTCACAAGAGTACCCCAGTCTTCAGTTCATTGACACATATATATTGAAGGACCCCACTTTCCTAACGGTGCAGCTCAGAACTGCTGTATGTTCCAATTGGACTTATTTGCAAACAAATCTCTGTTTCCTCAGTGGGCATGCACTTCCGTTGTACCACAGTAGTGAGACGAAGGGGTCACCTTTCTGATGGACAGTCCGGAATGAAATCTGTTTTATTTGTGCGTCCGTGCTGTCCATTTTAACAAAGGTTGTGTATTCCCTCCCCTCTGTGTTTTTCAAGGATCATATTCCCCTCCAGAATTCCCACAAAGTGCACTGCATGTGTCAAACATAGCACTGGCTGCTTCAACTCTAACCTCCTTTTCAAAACGGCAGGACCTGCTGCTTTGCCTTGCCTGTTGTTGCCACGCCCCTCACAGATTTGCAGTGGGTTAGATCTGTACTTTGACACTGTTCTGGTATCCATAAGCACTAATCCACACTGCTCAGTTCATTAACAATGCAGTGTTGGGCTCTTACCACAGTCGTTTTTGTGTTGTTTTTTTTCACAGCTGCGTATGTTATTTTGGTGCTCTGGTTTTTCACAAGCAGACATCTGCTGTACTGTATATGTTTTCCTGGAAATGATTATCTAAAGAACACAAAGGTTACTTTTCCTGTTCCGTATTGTTTAGAAATAAAACACTGGTTAAGTAAAAGTAAATAAACATGTCTTGTTATTTCTTTGCTGTTTGTTTTGTCGTTGCACACTGATGAAGTTACTTTAGTACTGGATTGACTTCATCTTACCTGTCATGAATATCATTATTATTATTAGTTTATTTAGCAGATGCCTTTATCCAAGGCGACTTACAGAGACTAGGGTGTGTGAACTATGCATCAGCTGCAGTCACTTACAATTACGTCTCACCCGAAAGACGGAGCACAAGGAGGTTAAGTGACTTGCTCAGGGTCACACAACGAATCGGTGGTTGAGGTGGGATTTGAACCGGGGACCTTCTGGTTACAAGCCCTTTTCTTTAACCACTGGACCACACAGCCTCCTGTATCATCTATTCACTGTGCGCATGTCAGTTTGCAGTTTTGAAAGCAGTACACTGTAGTGAACGCACAGGAATTCCATTTTAAAATATGACACCTGGTACTTGGATGTTCTTGGCTTGCTTTGCTTTCCAGGAAATCAGCTGCTTCTTTACTTCCTTGGTCATTTTACCTCAGCAATGTCATGTTAGTGTCTGCAAAGCACTGACAGAAAAGGTGGCTTGAAGGGGTGGGACAATTTCACTCACCAGGAAAGTGCAACACCATCTCAAAGCATGTCTTGCAAACAGAGATTTGCAATTTGCTGTTCTTGTGTAGTACCCAATGTAATGATTTAAATTGAAAATACGTTTTTGCTAAAACATACAGCTACGGCCAAAAGTGTCACGTAACCGTATAGAATTAACTCATTTTGCGTCATAAAGTCAAATGAAATCTGCTGAATAATGTTATGTTAACATATTGAATAACATACCGCTTTGTAGTTTTTCATATACTTAACCAAAAACTGACAAATTGATCTACAAATCTACATGAAATACTGTACTACTGTACTATTATGGCTTCTGGCAGAGTTTTTGCGCTTTCATTTTGCAGTTTCTTTGATTTACATGTTGAAAAAAGCTACATGATGCTCATATATTTTTATTTAATCATGCCTGTCCTGCAATTCCAGGTGTTTTAAAACATGTGGCTAGAGCTGCACTATAGGTTTGGTTCTTCACAGTTCATTTTACATCTTACACTTGTTTTGATTTGTAAACCCTTTAAGAATATGCCAAACTGTTTCAGGACTCTGGACAGAGCATGTAACTACCCTAAGCAATCAGGCTGCATCATGGGAAAGCGTGTCATGGGTGAGTGAGATGTAATAATTAATCAAAGGCAGCGCTCTGTAAATCAACAATCAAAACGTATCCCAGTCTGGTATCCCATGCACAGGAAACAGGCCTCATGTGACATGAAGAGTTGTCTTGATTAATAAGGCATGGCTGATTGAGTTAAATTCAGGGTTAGGATTGGTAAACAGTGCTATCAGACAGTAGGAGTGCAAGCACTGGAAACTATTATACAGCTTTCCGTCTCCCCCTCTTCTCTTCTTAATATAGAGACCCAGATAACTAATGAAAGGGGTTGAGATTTGTACTGGCTGCAGGGGTTAATACATCGGTATATTCCTTTGAATAGATCTGGATGGAGTGTAATTACTTAGGTACAGTGTGGCAAGTTGGGAGCCAAGCCAAGTCATGTTAAAATCTCAATGCACAAGCAGGAACGTCCACAAAGTAGGACTGTGATGGAATAACCGGGACCATTGTTATTACTAAATGTTACGTTGCAGTCCCAGAGCACACAGAGAGCTTGTCCTTTGCAGTGCATGCTGTGTCTGTTCACCGGATTGGTCAAATGAAAAATCCTTCAACCCCAATAGAAAGCTATCTTAACACAGCCAACACCCAACGCATTTGCTAGTTTTAATTAATTGATTTTTTTTTTTTTTTTAAAGTAAATAATAGTGCTGAGACCTAACCAACATTTTAATTCGGTTTGAAATTGAAAAAATGCTACAAATAAAATGCCTAATTTGTAACCCATTGCATATAACATGTAAACCTTTTTTATTACAGATCTCTATAGCAGATTACTTGATCGAGCTACAGTCAGCAACTAAACATTTATATCCTTGTTTACCCTAATAAACGGTAATGCATGTTTGACTTTGACTTTCATCCTGACTTTGATCTCGGTTTGGACTGCCTTAATTCAAACTCTGCCTCAAGGTTTTTGGCCTCAGCCTTAAATTCGACACCAGCTTAATGGTGCTTTATTCATCATTAGTTTGAGCATTATGAGATATATCCAGTCAGTTAATATTTCAGTAAGGACAGCTCTTGCCTCTCCTTTAGGGGCACTTAGCACGGCCTCAAAATATTGATTGACAGCTCTCAGCCGGCGCTGAGACAGGAAGGAAGGTGGTTTGACTGCCAACTCTGTGGCAAGGAGGAAGTGAACTCAAAGCACGACCCAAACTACAAACAGGTAGCTTTCAATTCACCTGGTACGACTACTGGTGAACATGAGGAGGTGAACTCAAAGCACGACCCAAACTACAAACAGGTAGCTTTCAATTCACCTGGTACAACTACTGGTGAACAGGAGGAGGTGAACTCAAAGCACGACCCAAACTACAAACGGGTAGCTTTCAATTCACCTGGTACGACTACTGGTGAACATGAGGAGGTGAACTCAAAGCACGACCCAAACTACAAACAAACAGGTAGCTTTCAATTCACCTGGTACGACTACTATTGTTAGCTGCCACTGATTGAAGGTTGATATATAAGTGGGAGTTTCCTCCTTAGTCTAATGTCTGCTCGACTTTTGGTGAAGGTTGCTATGATCATATTTCCTGCCTGAATCTGTACATAACTGTATTTAAGCTGGGCTCTAACAGGTTGTGTGGGATATGGTATTTTTTAAATAAAAAAAAAATGTATTAGAAATAAAACACTGAATCCATCTTTCACTCGAAGGATGTTAGTTCTGTGTTTCTAAAGCTTCAATGTAATACAGCCATGCTATGAGAGTAACACAAGCTGTTCAATATTACTTTGCAGGGTCCCTGGCACCTTCCAAATCAAACTACTAGGGTTTCAGGCAAACACGATGTTCCAAAAACTGGAAAGAAATCCTGGCAATGGACATTCCAGGATATTTCTTGTGGAAAGAACAAGAACGAATTGCATTTTTCAGCAGATCGAATGCCAGCTTTGCATCTGAAGAATTGAATTGGTAACGCTTGACGTTATTCTTGTATAAGGTCCACACTGTGTGTGTGTCTATATATATATATATATATATATATATATATATATATATATATATATATATATATATATATATATATATATATATACCTGTATATATGCACCAGTATTTGCAAATGTCCTCTGCACATCTGATACACACTAAAAGGGCAATCCCAAAGGGTCTAGGAATAAAAATACAAAGAATATGCTCAATAGAAAGTGACTATGTAAAACAAAGAAATGTATTAAAAACAAATCTTAAAAAAAGAGGATACAAAGAAAGAATTATAGAGATGGAGTTAAGAAAAGTGGATAAACTAAAAAGAGATGATCTACTAGATTAGAGATAAAATAGAGATAAAAAGGTCAAAAGAGTCCCATTAGTAATGACGTACTCTAAACTTTTGCCCAAAATTTCTAAGATAGTTTGGAAACACTTGTGGATTCTACATAATTCAGAAAAATTAAAAAAAGTATTTCTTAAGGCCCCAGTTGTAGCATTCAAAAGAGAAGTTAATTTAGGTGATATTTTAGTTCACAGTAAATAATAATTGACAAAATAGGTTCTACGAATACGTACATGTAACGTGTGTAAATACATGGACAAAAGTAAAAATATAATTAAAATATGATTAAACAAAAGAACAACACATATCCACTAAAAACTCATACCTACTGTAAAAATAGCAATGTTGTTTATGGAACAGCCTGTGAACAATGTGATGAAATAAAATATGTTGGAGTGACTGGAACAATTTTATATAAAAGGGGCAGCAGTGCGGAGTAGTGGTTAGGGCTCTGGACTCTTGAGGGTCATGGGTTCAATCCCAGGTGGGGGACACTGCTGCTGTACCCTTGAGCAAGGTACTTTGATTGCTCCAGTAAAAACCCAGCTGTATAAATGGGTAATTGTATGTAAAAAAATAATGTAATTGTATGTAAAAATAATGTGATATCTTGTAACAACTGTAAGTCACCCTGGATAAGGGCGTCTGCTAAGAAAGAAAGAAATAATAATAATAAAATAATTCAGAACCACCTTTCATTAATTAGAAACAAAAAAATGAATGAACCAATGGTACAGCACTTCACCAGTCAAGGACATGACATAAATGATGTAAAGTTTGTAGTATCAGAACAGCTAAAATTAGGCAATGCGACATACAGAAGAATAAAAGAAAGTCAGTGGATAAATAGACTGAACACGATCATGCCAGCGGGACTCAACAGAAAAGAATGAACTAATTAACTTCAATAAATATATAACATGTAAATAAATAAGCAAAGTTCATTCAAAAGTTGTGCATGCTGATGCACTGGGGAGGCCAAATCAAGACTGATCCTCAGTCATAAATAGAAGTTTATATAAAATAATGTTAATTAGAATTTAATAGAATTAATATAGATTCAAAGATAGAAGTAAAAATTGATGTCACAATATATAGAACACAATTACATCATGCAAGAATAAATCATGGATTTGAATATAAACAATAACATGTAGTTGTCATGCCGTCAAACACCTATAAATACCTCCAATGTTTTGATTCAAACACAGGCTCCCTTGAGAAAGATATGTACAACATATCGAAACGTTGGGCAGCTGTCTCTTTGAGCTAAAATATATTATTGTGTTTTATACATAATATCATCCTACAAAGGAAATGAATGGAGGAAGTGAGAGGCGGACTGGAGTATTACACCAATCCAGGAGGGCGACACAGACGGATAATAAACTTAAGAGACTGACGGCACAGAGAGAAATGAATGGAGGAAGTGAGAGGCGGACTGGAGTATTACACCAATCCAGGAGGGCGAGACAGGCAGATAATAAACTTAAGAGACTGACGGCACAGAGAGCTAAGTATCGTTCTCATCAAAACTTTATAGATACTTGTATAGATAATGCGGTAGTTCCAACTGGCTTTAAAATAAAACTAAGCGTAAACATGAAGACTAGTGAAGCAGAAAGATTAAATGTAAATCAGATATTAAAAGAGACTTCGTTTAAGGTAATGCAGGAAGCTAAATTGACATCGGCAAGACTAATTAGAGAAATAAGTAATGAAATAGAGACAGTAATAAATGACATAAATTGCATGTTCCCTCCATCAGAAATGAGACAGTTACTTAGTAAAGTAGACAACCTTGAGAACAAAACACTGGAACATTTGAACAACAAAAAGTTAATGAAATTACACAAATTAATAGGTCAACCGGGATTACAAAATAGAATAGGTCTAGAAAAATTAAAATTTCAAATCATAACAATTCGAGAATAAGGAAAACACTGCTGAAAAACTATCGAATAGAATGCTTGAGCAATACAGTATAAGAGTTATGACGACTACAACATAGTTCAAATAGAGAAGGACGGAACTGTTTCTTTAGATGTTTAAGTGTAGTTTTATACGGTTCACAAAATGACCATCGAACAATTAGACATAATATAATAGAACTAATGGAAAGCAATATAAAACAATATGAAATGTACATCGACTCAGTGGCCCATATTGAAAAAATGAAATTAAGTGACGGAAGTATAGATTCTTGGGCTACAGAGGCAGAAGTTATGGCTGGCTGTAGATCTCCTAAATAGGCCCATACATGTATACATAGACTTAAAGGATAAGGACTGTTTTAAATACTGAAGGCACAATAGAAGCCATTAAAAATAAGAACGATCCAATTAACCTTTTATACAACAATAACCATTTCTCAGTTATTGTATTTAAAGACAATGAAACCGGAAGAAAATCTGAATACTGTGGCATAATTAAGAAAGATAATCAAAATAAATCTAAAACAGTAAAAATAAACCAGGTTAATAATAAAATGCGAAATAGGGAATTAAACATGACTAAGACAGAGAATTCAAAACATAAAGATAGGAGACCCAAAAATAGACATGGTACCAAATACACAAAAGATAAGACAGAAGACATAGTATTTAATTTATCAAGTAAAACCTTAACCACATCCCAAAAAGCAGTACTGAGTAAAGGACTTAAGTTTATACCGACTAAAAGATACATCGATAAAGATAAACTGGCCACTGAATTGAAGGAGTGGGAGAGACACATGAGATTAGCGGAATATTTTTTCAATGAAAATATCTCAGATTCAGAGGGTAATTATGAGCATGGGATTAAAGTTAATAGTACAAGCACATGGACTCCTCCGGATGGAAGAGATAAATGGTTAGATATGTATATTGAAGTAGTTAAACAAGAAATAATAGTAGGACTAAAGAAAAGATGTAAACTTAATCTAACCAATATTGAAGAACAAGCTATGACTGAGTTGTTAAATGATGATGATATAATGTTAAGACCAGCAGATAAAGGCTCAGGAATAGTGATAATGAACACAGATGACTATATGAAATCTGTAGAATGTGAATTAAATAATACAGATACATATGAAGAAGTTAAAAGCAATAAGATCAATAAATCGGCAAAAGAGGTTAAGGAAATTATGGAGAGACTATACAATAAAGGAATTATATCAAAAGAATTAAAAAATACATGCAGCCACATAATGCGAGAACAGGCCTAGCAAGAGGAAATCCTAAAATGCACAAAGAAAATCACCCCATGCGAATGATAGTCAGTACAATTGATAATCCAACACACATAATAGCTGAAATAGCAGAAAAACAACTTAGGTCGACGCTGAGAAATTACCAAGCTATGTTAAGGATACAACACAATTTTTAAAAAACTTAAATCAATAAAACACAACCTTCCAGAGAATACAATTTTATTTTGCATGGATGTAAAATCCTTGTACCCAAGTGTCCCTCAGAAAGAAACTTTAGAAGCTTGTCAAAAAGCACTAGATAATAGACTAGATAAATCAATACCAACAGCAGAAGTACTGAACATGATCAACGTAGTTTTAGAAAACAGTTATTTTACATTTGTTGATAAGAATTACAAACAAAACGATGGTACAGCAATAGGATCTAAATTAGGAATGCATTTTGCCAGTACATACATGGGAACATGGGAAGAACAATTACTTAGAAAATCGGAAAGAGAACCTTTAGAATACATTCGGTTTGTAGATGATATTTTGGGGTTTGGACACATGGAGAAGAGTCTCTCTTCCAGTTTCATAAAATAGCAAATGAAATACACAGTAATATTAAGGTGGACCTTCGATGGTCAAGGAAAGAAATAGAATTTTTAGATACCATAGTAAAACTTGAAGAAGGTTCAATTGAGACTGACCTCTTCTGTAAACCTACTGACATGCACCAGTATTTACACATGTCCTCTGCACATCCGATACACACTAAAAGGGCAATCCCAAAGGGTCTAGGAATAAGAATACTGAAGAATATGCTCAAAAGAAAGTGACTATGTAAAACAAAGAAATGTATTAAAAACAAATCTTAAAAAAGAGGATACAAAGAAAGAATTATAGAGACGGAGTTAAGAAAAGTGGATAAACTAAAAAGAGATGATCTACTAGATTATAAAACTAGAGATAAAAAGGTCAAAAGAGTCCCATTAATAATGACTTACTCTAAACTTTTGCCCAATATTTCTAAGATAGTTTGGAAACACTTATGGATTCTACATAATTCAGAAAAATTAAAAAAGTATTTCTTAAGGCCCCAGTTGTAGCATTCAAAAGAGAAGCTAATTTAGGTGATATTTTAGTTCACAGTAAACATAAAAGAATAATTGACAAAATAGGTTCTACTGAACATGTGCACCAGTAGATGTAAAGTGTGTAAATACATAGATAAAAGTAAAAATATAATTAAACATAAGAACACCACATATCCACTAAAAACTAATACCTACTGTAAAAATAGCAATGTTGTTTATGGAATAGCCTGTGAAAAATGTGATGAAATCAAATATGTTGGAGAGACTGGAACTACTTTATATAAACGAATTCAGAACCACCTTTCATTAATTAGAAATAAAAAATGAATGAACCAATAGTACAGCACTTCACCAGTCAAGGACATGACATAAATGATGTAAAGTTTGTAGTATTAGAACAGCTAAAATTAGACAATGCAACATATAGAAGAATAAAAGAAAGTAAATGGATAAATAGACTGAATACAATTATGCCAGCTGGACTCAACAGAAAAGAATGAACTAATTAACTTCAATAGATATATAACATTTAAATAAATAAACAAAGTTTGTTCAAAAATTGTGCATGCTGATGCTTGGGAGGCCAAATCTAGACTGATCCTCAGAGCCAGCATTGCATGATATAATAAAAATATAAATTTATATAAAATAATGTTTATTAGAATTAATACAGATTCTAAGAAAGAAGTAAAAATGATGTCACAATATATAGAACAGCATTACATCATGTAAGAATAAATCATAGATTTGAATGTAAACAATAACAAGTAGTTGTCATGCCGTCAAAACCTATAAATACCTCCAATGTTTTGATTCAAACACAGGCTCCCTTGAGAAAGATATGTGCAACATATCGAAACGTTGGGCAGCTGGCTCTTTGAGCTAAAATATATATATATATATATATATATATATATATATATATATATATATGCATCTCAAATGCTAATGTTTCCCACATGGGAAAATGCTGGCATCTGATAAGACAATTCAACACTTAAGCTCTGTACTTTCTGTACACTGAGACAGTGTGTTCTTGCAGCATTAAGCAATACACGCACAGACTACACAGAGCAGGAATAGACAGTGTGCCCTGAGGTTGTGCTATCCTCTATAATCCTACTGTCATTCCCATGAGTCGTGTGGAGGTTCATACTGTAGCCATGGTGTTACATATCGTTACCATGTAACAGTGTTCACCTCAAGACCATTGCCCTGTACCACACATATTCCACCAATAGGTGACTGTGAAACCCATAGGTTAGGAAAGTTTGCTTCCAGGTCACACAAGCAAACCTCTGCAGATGGTTTGCCACACCCCGATTAGTTATCATGCTAACTTCAGTAACGCGGTCCAACTGATCGCTGGCTAAATTGCCTAGTCAGAAATTAAAAAAAAAAAAAAAAACATTTTTAAAATATCTTTTATGTTGGTTTTTAAATTCTGCTTGTTTAAATGTAAATAACTGATTATTGTTATTGTTCTTTGAGGTAAAAGCTATTGTATTGAAGGTCAATGTTAAAAAAAAGGTTACATTGCAGAATTGATACTGTCCATTAACTATCCCACTATGTCTATTGATGTCTCCTGTGTTTGTTGAACTTTCTCTTTTATATGTTTGTGCTCTGTGTTTGTTACAGTCGTGTGTAGGACTTTATTAAGGGAATTAGCTCTGTTTCTGTGTGTGGCTGTAAAACACCTTTGGAGGCGGTGTAGTGAATTTCCCCCTGAGATTCCACCAAGGCTTTGCCTCTATGGCTATACTGTGGATTACAATGGTTTGCCTGGAAGACTGCGTGCAACGGGAGAGACTGGATCTGCAAGCTCCTGCTGATGGGTTTTTGATGCATGCAGTAAGAACCAATGTGTTCATATTCATTGGATGAACTTCAATGTCATGTTACTAAATGTGTCACAAAAAAAAGAGAAAAAGTGTGCTAGCAAAACGTGTCTCCATAATGAAAAGGTATTTAATGTTTGCTGGCTCACTGCTAACTGTGCTGTGGGTTAATATTGTGAGGTATGTTTACTGTATGAATTCAAAGTAAGCTCCTTATTGTTTCCATTCTCTAACTGATTTGCTTTAACAGCATCTGTGGTTTGTAAAAATGACACAATAAAAATGTCCCAAAAACAGTGTTATTGTAGTAAGCTCTCTGTAATAATGAGGTTGTTTGGCACCCAATCACTTGACAGTACATTTATCATAGGTCACTTCCACTGCTTCCTGCCACAACAAGGCAAATGCTTCCAGTGTTAGCCATACTAACATGACTCTTAAATCTTCACAAATAGGAAAGGGTTAGGGTTAGAGTTAATGACAGATGGCTTATTGTCCATGAAACAGGAAGCAGCAACGAACACAGGCAGTATAGAAACAGGGAATTGTGTGTTAAACTCTGACTACAATTAAATGCACTCTTTTTATTGCTGTCGACAAACGTTTACTGAATAACTCGTGATTCCGTTATTACAAAGTTATCGTGTGTTTTAAAACTGCACTGGATATGTGGAAGATTTACAGTATCTGCAACACTTTAAAACCATGGCTGCAAATTCCAATGGGCTGCAAGAGTGTTTCGTTGGATTGCAAGGACTAACAACTGACTGCCACACGCTTTGTTGTTATTTTGAAATGTTTTTTCTAGTGCTGAAAATCATTTTTAAAATGGCCCCAAATGCATAATACATTCAAGTAGAATGGCACAGGAATACCAGAATAACATTATTTTAAACTGATTTTTCTGTTCCTTGTACTTGATCAGAAACCATGCGCCTAGCTGGCAGTCCAGTTTCAGTAAGGTGGTATTGTCTGCCTCACTTTTACATTCCTTTTTATACATCTGACAACATAGATTACTGCCTCGTGCATCTGGAAATGTATGCCTTCAGTGTGCATTGATTTATTTTATTATTGAAGAAAGCATTCTGAAAAACATGCATACAGGAATGCTCATATTTTTCCAATGAAAATACATCTTTATTTTGATAATGGCTGGATATATTTTAGACTATATTTTATACTGAACCGAATGTCTAGTTATTTCTTGATTTTTTTCAGTTGCAAATTAACTCCTGTTTGGTAAGGTTATGTACTGTCGCAATTCATTGTACACAATTGGTCCTGTCACTGTAGTTAGATATCTTTTTAGTACTAAATTACGTCCTGATTTAGTGCTTTAAGTGTCTGTGACTATAACGGTCCATTGACCACTACATTGTGCAGTTACTGTTGAACTGTTTACTGTTGAAGGTTGTGTTAACATGTGAAAATGCTGTATTTGTGACCCAGGTAGTCCTGGAGCCAGGTTGTATTGCTCTGTGTTGAATGTTGTTTTACCCGTATATTCATAGAAAATAGATCAGTCTTCTTTTAAGTGGAAATGAGATCATTGATTGGAAGAGGCTCCATCATTAAGTTTGGCATTTAAGAGGAGGATCGTTGTAAGCCTTCATTTGCCGTAAAACTTGACATTTAAGTACCTGTACCTTGCTCATATGCTCGAGAGCACCACGACACAACATGCTATGTCTCCTCTTACCTCCTCTCTTTGTGGAAAAGTGTGGTTTTAACCAATTATTTTGCATCTTCATGTGTTTACTCAATCTGGCATGCATTCTCGCATATCATTTGCCAATAAAACATACAGTTTTCAAATGAGTGTGCTGCACTGAATGCAGCTGTAAATCAAATGGTTTAAAAAACAAACATACAGCGGATTGAATGTAGTTTTTGTATTTTACAATACCATTTTTCAGGCAGTATATTTTTGTTTCTGATCTCATTGGTACAAACACCATGAACCCATATTTCAGAAAGTTTTGGATCAAGTAGATATACTGTATACAGAAAATTACTGCTAAATCCAAATGAAACTGATAGATAAATACTCTTCAAAAAAAGAAACACATAGGTGTTTTGAATGCACTTTTTATACCATTAGTATGGCAATAGAATAGACAGTTCCAAAGAACCTTAACCTGTACAGAAATCATTCAGACATTCAATAGTCACTTTCAAAGGTCAAACAAAGTTCAAGGTCAACAGAAATCAGTAACGGGTATGCCCACCATTGGCATTGATGACGGCCTGACGTCTCCTGCCCATGGATCGAATCAGAGCCTGGATAACATGCCGGGGAATGGAAACCCACTCTTACTCAAGTGCCTGGAAAAGTCCTTGTAAGGTCTGTGGCTCGGGGTGACGTCGGCACACACGTTGATTAAGCTCGTCCTATAAATGCTCAATGGGGTTCAGATCTGGTGATCAAGACGGCCAGGGAAGTACTTGAACATTGTTCTGAGTGAGGAAAGCTGTGGGGGCCCGGCTGTGTGCAGTCGTGCATTGTCATGCAGGAAAATGACGTTACGATGGTTCATGAATGTGATAACATTAGGCCGTATGATCTCATGACAATAGCGCTTCCATCTGCATGTCAAAGCAGAAATCTGGATTAATCACTCAACACCACGTTTTTTCATCTTTGTATGAGCCATACTCTGTGATTATGATATCACTGAAGTTGTAGTCGATGATGTTGCGGTGTAAGAATCACTCCTCTAACTGGCCTTCTTGCTCAGATACTTGCCTCCCATAGGTGGTTTCTAACAGTCTGGTCAGAAATTTTACATGTTCTTGGTACTGCAGATGCTGTAGAGGTTGCAGTGGTGAACCTGTCATGTAAATGACGTAGGCGTATAAATCTGTCCTGGGCTGCCGTCGTCACACGTGGTCTACATGACCTTGGGCGGTCAAGTGTTGTTCCACGTTGCTGGTACAGTGCCAAAGTCATCCTATAGTGCTCTGGGAAACATTCAGACGCCGTGCCATGGTGGACTGAGATTTGCCAATAGCATTATTCCGTTGAGTCTCAGTAAGTCTAGGCATAACTTCAAATGTGTCTACAGCGAAGTTCTTTTTTTTAAGGGTATATATATATATATATACAGTATATATATATCAGTGCTTGGAAATTCTGGCCTGTGATTGGTTAAAACATCATCATAGGAGGAAAAATAGATTGAACTATTGCCCTGACATCCTTACACCAACAGTCAATAGACTCAGTCTGTCATGAGATTGGTTCACATTACTATCAGTCCATTCCCTTTTCAAAGGAACGCCTTTCTCCCCTGCATTCTTCATACCAAGAGAAAATGGTTGAACACTAATTCTGTGAAGAAAATTAATTACAAAACATGCTACAGAAGAAAAATACTCCAAAAACTAGATTATGCAGCTGGAGACGGAGAAAAACTTTGCTAACTATACTGGAACGCCAGAATCACCATCGAGCCCTCTTGAGGTGTCGTGGGCTAGTCGACGAAACACCGAGGATGGAAGGTGCCCACTTGAAGACCCCAGAGATGTACCCTACTTAACTCAATCCAGACGGTTGTCATGCTGATGCGCTGGGGAGAACGCACTGTGGTCCCCGGAGCCAGAATCGCAGCCGTTGTGTGTGCTGATGCGCTGGGGAGGCAAAATAAGCTGATCCCTGGGGCCAGCATTACACTTCAGCCATCAACACCAGGCAGAAGGATATCTATATCATCATATGGAAGGAAGCGCAAATGGATGGAGACACATATGGATCTCATTAGTTTACTGTAAAGCTACATCTTAGTTGGTGCTTATCTTGGTGAGAGCCGAGTTCAAATCAGCATGAAGTTTTAACATCTACTCCCATGTAATGGAAATCAATTAATCGATATGAACTTCAAAAACATTTTCTGCTATTTATTTATTGACTTATGCTGTATCAGCTATATTTAAACAAAATATATAAAGTCATATTTAATATACAACCATGCCTCACTTATATTCTTGACTGATTCATATATTAAATATGTACTGCAGACTCAGCCACAGTGGAAAATCAAATGCCCCTCGGGAAGACTATTGTTACCTCCTGCCGCTTTGGGCATTATAGCCCCCCTGTCAGTAACAATAGTCTTCCCTCAGGGCAATCATTTTCCACTATAGCCCTTCTCTCCAGTCCATATATATATATACTATGGACTTCAAAAACATGACTTTCTTGATTGATTCATAAAACAAATATGGACTGCAGACCTCGGCTTATAGTGGGAAACTAAAGGCCCCTCAGGAAGAACTATAGTTACCTCTAGGCCTGCGATGAATCTATATAAAACATATGACTTGTACGATATAATGGAAACATTTAGCACAGAGGGAGAATTAGCAAATACTTTTACTGAAAATATGCAAAGTAAATAGATCTCCAATACTAATCAGATGTCTAATACTACGACTTATTTACTTGCACAATGCACTGTTTCTCCTAATGAGCGTAACAAGAAAAGCCCTTTAGAAAGAGGAAAAGCAACAGCAGCAAAACAATGAAGCAACTTTTGCTAAATAAATAAATAAATAAATAAACAAACTACTTTAGCAGTTGCCTGAAAAAAAGTTTGAATGATGCCCCTGCTAAGATTCTGCTAGTTTGAAAGGAAACGTATTCATTCCCAGGTTACTTGATAGCCATGTTCTTTATTTACAGAGGTGGCGGTGTGACGATTGGACATTGTGGGCCCTGTTTATACAGCATGTTTACTGCAGCGTTTCACTTTAGAAATGGTTAAGTGTTAGACAAATACTGTAGTTCAGCATGTCTGGCTAAAAGGGCTTTAAACCAAACTTCAACCACTATTCACAAAACCAATTAATAGCTCTGTATCTGCACTAAACATGACAAACTAAGCAATGCGGCCTTGCAAGTCGCTTCAACTGCCACACTTTATTGAGTTTACGGATCTATAAGATATCTATAAATGTGTTATTTTTAACAAGGAATAACTGTTTATTGCATTGTAATGACAGATTACTATTGGTTGCTTATACTGCAAATGCCTTGGTGTGACAAGCTGACCAAGGCAAGGAGACTCAGAGTCAGGATGTGCAGGGAAAATAAAAAGACTTTTAATTAAACAAAATACACAAAACAAAAGGCACGATGGCCAACCAAAAAGACAAACAAAAACAGGCTTTAAACAAACTACACCAAAAATAACCACTCACTCTCATACAGGTCTTCTCACTCTCACAAACACTCACCAACTAATATACCCAACCACTCCCTTTTATACAGGTGCCTGGGCTAATTGGGCAATTCGCACCTCATTAGCCCAGGCACATTCCACATATTCCTCACACAAACTCACTAACTCACTGAACCACACCCCAAACTCACTCATATCCACTCTAAACAATACAAAAAACACAAAACCACCACAAAATAGGTTGCACCCCATCACACTTGGTTATACTACATCCTGTCAGTTATTGGTCAGAACATCATTTAATAGTCCTCCATAACTATTAAGCACTCTGAATTTAGAAATACTAAAACTATTTTAGTTTTTCATTGAATTTATTAGGTTTCTTTTAATATTTCTACATGTATAGAGGTTGTTAATTATATATTTGTTTACGAATAAGGGCATTACTGCTCCAATAAAATACAGCAAAACAAACATGAGACAAGGGCAAACAGAAACCATGGCCTTTACTGTACTTCTTTGACGCCTGGATATCCAAATATTAGAGTTAAAACAGAACCACCACCAAATAAACACTGAACATTATTGTGAAAACAAACTCAAAAACTTGATACATTACGGGGGGTGGGGGATGCAACCCCATTGTAAGATTCAAGTCTGGACATGTTGGAAATTTCAAAATATAACCCAAGTAGCATTTTTCACAACCCCAGTTAGCTCTGCAGTATGGTAATTCATCATTTAGTCGTCTTCTTTTTTTAAATCATTTACATGCTCTGACATCACACTTTAAGCAGACTACTTAAATGCCACTAAGTTAGAAAAAGAAACAGTTTAGTGGAGTCAATTCTCTCCGGCTTGTGTTCTTGAACAAGCTTTTTGTCTCCAAAGCTTCACTGTTAGCTTCTCTGCCTTGTAAAAAAACAAACAAACAAACAGTCCCATGTAAATGTGTTTGAAAAGCAAGATCAGTCGCGCTCATCGCAGTTTGGAGTCTCCGTATGTGTTCCGTGGTATTGACATCAGCTTTTCAACACAAGTCACTTTGGTGTCCTGTAAAGAACTGTGCCAGACAGCATTGGCTGGTCTCATCTCCTCACTGTGGCAGAAGAGATAGGGCACTGTGTCAGTCCTGCTTTGGATGAAGGCACTGTGGAGCAATGTGGCACAGTAGCTGCTTACTCTGTCCAGTCTCCTCAGGATCAGGTGGGCTTTCCTAGGAAAGAGAAAAGGACATAATGTTTATATACTACTTTCCACTTACAATCTCTAGAGAACACACCATATTTCTAAAGGTATAAAAAGATCACCATCCACCCTATTTGATAAGACTCCTAAAAAAGATCCAGGGCAGTGCCTACAGTCTGAGATCATGCGCTAGAAACAGACAGGTAGTTGCATTTTAATAACACATCCTATGAAGGAATTAGCTGTCTCAGCACCAACAAACTGGAATTCTCTCCCGGTTGTTTTACATATAGCTACAACCTTGGCAAACTTTAGAGCAGTTAAAGTACTAGCTGTTTTCATATGGAACCTGTTGACCTTGGTGCTGTAACTAACGGATGTATGGAAATGGATTGTGTTGATGATGTGTGTGCATGTGTGCGTGTGTGTCTCTGTGTGTGTAGCTGCTGCTGTTGCTCTATAGGAACCCCGTAGAAGCAAGGTTTTGAATCTCGCAGGGGCTATCCTTGTCTGAAAATCCTTCATTTAAATGATCATTTTTGACGTCCTTATGAATCTCTTGGTAACCTTACAACAGCCACTGTAAGAAATGCCAGAGCAATGTGGTCCTTCTGCACAGGCTGTAGGATTTGTGACCAAGTACAATCCTAGCAATGGCAACGGCACTGTTAATAGTCTCAAGGCCTGCAAACCTTGTGCCTTTGAGCATGGCAGCTTACCATTTGCATGGTTCTGAATGCAGAATGCTGGCACTCTCAAATCATTCTACACAGAACAGTAGCTCTTATTGTGCTTCTGCAACTCACAGCAGCCCAGAACACCACACGCATTCTGTGTGAAGCAAGCGCAGCTTTAACAGAACAAAAACAAAACAAAAAACCCAACAGTTAAGCATCCCATGGAGACTGAGGAAATGCAGAATAAATTGTGCAGAAAGCTTTCCCATGTCAAAGTTACAGTAATAAATAAACATGTTCAGTGATGTGTGCCTCACCCACATCCTTTGAGATGAAGCACAGTGAAAAGAGGTGTGAGCCAGACCATCGGGAACACATTCACCGTCACTGAATGAGGAAATTAAGGAATAGATTCTTCTTCATTGAGAGGTCAAGCAGCTCACCCCAAGATTCCATTATTCTTTCAGTATACAGTGTGCTATCTTACCATGATGTTAAAACAGCAGTTCATCTAGAATCTTTCTTTTACATTTACTGAGCAATTCTATTGCATGCACTGAAGCTTCTCGAAGCTCTGTGTAGTTTAGTAATGGCGTGTGTACAAGGTGCAGGGACTGCAAACACTGCAGCCATTATGTGCGCACCAATTAACATCCAGACGCTCATTTCTTGTTGTTATCTTGAATTTCTGAGCCAGTTGTGATGGTGTTTCTGAGATATGGACTTTGTCTGAAAAGTAAAAGCTAAACCTAAAACATTTTGAATGCACCAGTCGTAAAAGTACATCCAAAGTTATCAAACGCTTACGAGTAAGTGGCTAAAATGGTATGCTTTGGCATGTATCAAGGTATACAAATCCTCCTAGTAGAAAGTTTTTTTTCCTGTTACAATTCCTATATTTATCACGTGCCTAATCTTTACAGTATAGCACTTCCCATCTGTTTACAAAGCATATGGCTAAGAAAGGACTCATGACTACAGCATGTGGCAGCTTTTATACCTCTGGAGTGATTGCAGAAGTCACTCGTTTTAAAGGTGGGAAATCAAAATCAAGTGTGTGTATTAACCCTTGTTGTCTCTAACATGACATCAACGTTCCTTGTAGGCAGAACCATCTTTCCTGAGCATCCCTCCTCCCTATTGTTTTTCAGAACACTGTTTTACACGACTAATTGAACCCGTTTTTTAAGGCTGCTTCCTTATTTCATTGTAGCTTTTTGAGCAGTAGTTTATTTGCACCAGAGAATGGTGTAGTGCTGAACAGAAAATCGAAACTGGGTTTGGACATTAAATTAAGATCTTATATCTGCATAGCTAAAACCCTAAAACAAACAGAAATGTCTTGGCCAAAAGGCCTTGCATCGTAATTTGCAAAAGGGTTTATTAAAAACGAATTGCATGGAAGAGTCTCAGTCCACACGAGCGGAGCAGCACTAGCGAGGCACAGCACTATAATGCATGGAAGAGTCTCAGTCCACACAAGCTGAGCAGCACTAGCGAGGCACAGCACTATAATGCATGGAAGAGTCTCAGTCCACACGAGCGGAGCAAGCACTAGCGAGGCACAGCGTGTGGAAGCAACACTGTGGGAGAAGTACGAGTGGACAAGTACAACGCAGTTAGAAGCAGTTGAAAGCAGGTTGACAGCTGCAGAAGCTAAACTAAATTTCCAAAAAAAAAAAAGGTCTTCAAGCCAGTAATCTGTGACAACTGCATGATGTAGGAAATCCGAGAAAACCCAACAGAGCTCAACCAAGTTTGTGTAAAGTGCCGCAGATCCAGGACTTGCTTCAGCGATTAAGCCTGCTAGAAAAGGAGCTGGAGGAAATGAGGCAGCAACAGGGGCTTGAAGAGCTGACACACCCACAATTCATGGAAGTCTGCACCCCTAGCAGACTGAACGCCACCAGGGAGATGGAAGAGAGTCGAAACAGCTGGGTTCAGATATTCAGAAGCAGGGAAAAAAAGAAACTTCGTCAAACACAACCACCAGAAATCCAGACATCCAAGAAATTTGAGCCACTTTAACATTTAGATGACCAAAACCAACATCAAGAGAATGAAAGAAACAACATCCAGGACCCTATAAACAGTGCTGGCCAGGCAGCAAAAAGAAGGGAGGTCATGATTGTTGGGGACTCCATATTGAGAAACACAGCAAGTTCAGTTCACAGTTTGGACCCCCTTACTACAACAGTGTGCTGCCTTCCAGGAGCCTCTGTCAAGCACATCAGTGAGAATGTGGACAGGCTCCTAGAACGAACAGGAGACGACCCGGTAGTAGTCGTCCACATCGGTACAAACAACATTGGAAGAGACAGACCAAGATCCCTGCAAAACAAATTTAGAGAGCTAGGAAGGAAATTAAAAGACAAGACCAAAACTGTGGTATTTTCTGGGATACTGCCGACACCTTGCAAAGGACCATATGGACAGCTGGAAATACAAAATCAAAATGCATGGCTGAAATCGTGGTGCACACAGGAAGGCTTCACCTTTCTTGAACATTGGAGCACATTCTACAACAAGGACTATCTATATAGGTGGGACGGACTGCACTTAAACAGAAAGGGAACCAATCTACTCGGAGAAAGGATCCTTGAGGAGGTCCAGAAGCATTTAAACTAGAAAGGAAGGGGGAAGAAAACAAAAAAACAGAAGGGAGACCACATCAAAATAAGGGCAACAACTCAGGTAAGACAACCATTAAATGTATTTATCTTAATGCTAGAAGTCTCAGAAACAAAATGTTAGAACTTGAAGCTACTGCACTAACAAGTAACTACGATGTGATAGGTGTTACAGAAACTTGGTTGTCTCAGAGTGATGGAGACGAATATAATATTAGTGGGTACACACTATATAGGAAAGACATGCAGAACAGAAGAGGCGGAGAGGCAGCGCTATACATAAGAAATAGTCTTGAAGCCCAGGTGTTAAATCAGGACAAAGAAAACAATGCAGAATCAATATGGGTCAAAATAATGGACACAAATTCAAAGGGCATAATAATAGGAGCATGCTATAGACCGCTAAATTCAGACACTGAGCAAAATAATCTGTTATACAATGACATTCGAAATGCGTGTAGAAAAGGAGAAGCCATACTAATGGGGGATTTCAACTTCCCCCATATAAAATGGGAACACCCGATGGGGGGCACGACGGACGAAATTGAAATGGTGGAAATGACAAATGACTGCTTCCTAACGCAATTTGTCAAGGCACTGACTAGAGGGGAGGCATGCCTTGATTTAGTCTTTTCAAATAATGAAGACAGAATAACTAAAACAGAGGTCAGAGAGCCATTGGCAAACTCAGACCACAACATGGTCTCATTTGAAGTATTTTTTAAAACCCCAAAAGTAATGACTAAACCTAAGGTTTACAATTTTAGAAAAGCAAACTATGAAGGTATGAATCAGAGACTAACGGAAGTAGATTGGAGTAAAATAGAGAAAACATCCACAGAAAAAGAATGGCTGTTTTTTAAAAATGTAGTACTAGAGGCGCAAAACAATTACATCCCAAAAGTAGACAAATCTAAATCTAAAACAAAATGGCCAAAATGGTTTAATAGATCAATTAAAAACAATATTCAGCGAAAAAAAGGCACTTTACAGAGCATTTAAAAGGGACCAAAAAAGAAAGAGTACTTGGAACTGCAAACACAAGTCAAAAAGGAAGTTAGAAAGGCCAAGAGAGAGATAGAAATCATTATTGCTAAGGGGGCTAAAACCAATTCCAAAATGTTTTTCCAATATTATAACAGCAAGAGAACATTCAAAGAGGAGGTTAAATGTCTAAGAGACACAAATGGCAAAATCATAGATGAAGAAAAAAAAATAGCAAATATATTAAATGATTACTTTTCACAGGTTTTTACAAAGAAGGACACAGACAACATGCCCCACATGTCGACCTGTTCCTATCCAATTTTAAATAACTTTAGCATAACAGAGGCAGAAGTGTTGAAGGGATTAAACAAATAAAATAAACAAATCCCCTGGGCCGGACGAAATCCTCCCAGTAGTACTCAAAGAAATGAAAGAAGTTATTTACAAACCGCTAACCAAGATCATGCAACAGTCTCTTGACACAGGGGTTGTACCGACAGACTGGAAAATAGCAAACGTAATACCGATCCACAAAAAGGGAGTCAAAACCGAACCAGGTAACTACAGACCAATAAGCCTGACTTCTATTATTTGTAAACTTATGGAAACTATAATAAGATCCAAAATGGAAAATTACCTATATGGTAACAATATCCTGGGAGGCGGTCAGCATGCTTTTAGGAAAGGGAGATCGTGTCTAACTAACCTACTTGACTTTTTTGAGGATGCAACATTGAAAATGGATAATTGCAAAGCATACGACATGGTTTATTTAGATTTCCAGAAAGCTTTTCACAAAGTCCCGCATAAAAGATTCATTCTCAAACTGAACGCAGTAGGGATTCAAGGAAATGCATGCACATGGATTAGGGTGTGGTTAACATGTAGAAAACAGAAAGTACTAATTAGAGGAGAAACCTCAAAATGGAACGAGGTAACCAGTGGTGTACCACAGAGATCAGTATTAGGTCCTTTGCTATTCCTAATCTACATTAATGATTTAGATTCTGGTATAGTAAGCAAACTCGTTAAATTTGCAGACGACACAAAAATAGGAGGAGTGGCAAACACTGTTGCAGCAGCAAAGGTTATTCAAAATGATCTAGACAGCATTCAGAACTGGGCAGACACATGGCAAATGACATTTAATAGAGAAAAGTGTAAAGTATTGCATGCAGGCAATAAAAATGTGTATTATAAATATCATATGGGAGATACTGAAATTGAAGAAGGGAACTATGAAAAAGACCTAGGAGTTTATGTTGACTCAGAAATGTCTTCATCTAGACAATGTGGGGAACCGCTGAATTTAAATCAAGGGAAGTAATGTTAAAACTTTACAATGCATTAGTAAGACCTCACCTAAAATATTGTGTTCAGTTCTGGTCACTTTGTTACAAAAAGGATATTGCTGCTCTAGAAAGAGTGCAAAGAAGAGCAACCAGAATTATCCCGGGTTTAAAAGGCATGTCGTATGCAGACAGGCTAAAAGAATTGAATCTATTCAGTCTTGAACAAAGAAGACTACTCGACGATCTGATTCAAACATTCAAAATCCTAAAAGGTATAGACAATGTCGACCCAGGGGACTTCTTTGACCTGAAAAAAGAAACAAGGACCAGGGGTCACAAATGGAGATTAGATAAAGGGGCATTCAGAACGGAAAATAGGAGGCACTTTTTTACACAGAGAATTGTGAGGGTCTGGAACCAACTCCCCAGTAATGTTATTGAAGCTGACACCCTGGGATCCTTCAAGAAGCTGCTTGATGAGATTCTGGGATCAATAAGCTACTAACAACCAAACGAGCAAGATGGGCTGAATGGCCTCCTCTCGTTTGCAAACTTTCTTATGTTCTTCGCACTATAATGCATGTAAGACTCTCAGTCCACACGAGCGGAGCAGCACTAGCAAGGCACAGCACTATAATGCATGGAAGAGTCTCAGTCCACACGAGCTGAGCAAGCACTAGCGAGGCACAGCACTATAATGCATGGAAGAGTCTCAGTCCACACGAGCGGAGCAGCACTAGCGAGGCACAGCACTATAATGCATGGAAGAGTCTCAGTCCACACGAGCTGATCAAGCACTAGCGAGACAGAGCACTATAATGCATGGAAGAGTCTCAGTCCACACGAGCTGAGCAAGCACTAGCGAGGCACAGCACTATAATGCATGGAAGAGTCTCAGTCCACACGAGCTGAGCAAGCACTTGCGAGGCACAGCACTATAATGCATGGAAGAGTCTCAGTCCACACGAGCTGAGCAAGCACTAGCGAGACAGAGCACTATAATGCATGGAAGAGTCTCAGTCCACACGAGCTGAGCAAGCACTAGCGAGGCACAGCACTATAATGCATGGAAGAGTCTCAGTCCACACGAGCTGAGCAAGCACTAGCGAGACAGAGCACTATAATGCATTGAAGAGTCTCAGTCCACACGAGCTGAGCAAGCACTTGCGAGGCACAGCACTATAATGCATGGAAGAGTCTCAGTCCACACGAGCGGAGCAGCACTAGCGAGGCACAGCACTATAATGCATGGAAGAGTCTCAGTCCACACGAGCTGAGCAAACACTAGCGAGGCACAGCACTATAATGCATGGAAGAGTCTCAGTCCACACGAGCTAAGCAGCACTAGCGAGGCACAGCACTATATTGTCTCCTCATAAATGCAAGGAGCACAATTCTTATATCAGGGAGTTAGCTTCTGACATTTAAACCTTCTGCAGGCAATCTCTTGAGGTGAACACAGTGACAAAGTGGCAAAGTGAAACCTTCACGGTGTGGTTCTGCAAAGGCAGTCTATGCAGCTGTGTCTCGTAGACCCTTTGCTATTCTGTTCCCTGACATGGCTACAGAACCTCTGGAACCCTATTGGCAGAACCCCTTCATATGAATTCCAATGCATTAGCTGCTATTCCCGTGGTGTTCCACTTTATCTGAAAATGAAGTTCATTCACTAACATATTAGTAGACTGGTTAAGAACTGTTCTAAACAATTATTCCCCTTTTATACTGTGCCCTATACACAGGGAGCCGTGTGCAGGTTTCCTGTCTGGTCAGCATTGGGACTCTTCACTTGGTTTCCAATCCAATCATGAGTTCCAAAGCTGGTTTTGTGTTGCACCCCAACCCCCACCTCACCCATAAAGAAACCAACCCAGTCTCAGACAAATAAATGAAAAGGAAGGCACAGTAGCTCCTTGTGGCAACTTTAGGAACAATTTAGTAAATGCGATAGTCGAGCAATCACTCACAGTTTGCATTCAAGCAATCACTCACAGTTTGTAAGTAATGCTGATCCATCATTTTTTCCTTGGCTGGAGCCCTCCCTTTTAAAAAGTGCAGCAAAAGCCATTCACCCTGCCAACTGCAGGCCATAAATAATATGTTGTGTTTCATCCAAATGGTTCACAGTGGAGAACATTGAGTCTCTGTGGCTACCTTTTCAAATAATAGAAATTAAATCTTCACAGGCCTGTGGAGATGAAACGTTGAGCAACTTCAGGAGTGAAGTTTTCCAATCTCAATCTGGGTGACCCGGTAGGCAGGCATCATAGGCATGTCAATATTGGTCGTCTTTCAGGTGTGAAATGTCTTTAAAGTGAGGAACACATTCAGATCATTCTCATGTGTGGTGAAGATTATCAGTGGGTTGAGATTTAACAGAGAATTTGGCATATTATGATATGCATGATAATATATTGCCTACAAGGCGCGACTTGTGGGGCAGCCTGGACTTTAATTAATTGACATACCAGTTTTATAGACTAAATAATAACTTAATATTAAAAAATCAGTTCAGGGACCTCGAACACAAAGCCAAGCATGTTTTGTGATATGTTTGTTTTTTATCTGCCTCTAAAACGTAAAACATGAACAAGAATAAAAGTAGCAGTAACTTTTTGTGTTTTTGAATTGGGATTTGAGTGCAGGTTCGTGCATTTGTGTAAGTTTGTATTTTAGTTATCGTTGTGTCATATGATTTATTAGCCTACATGTCTTAATGCTGATCATGCTGTTTGTTCAGTAACTTCTTCACAGTGCTAAGTGCTACACCACACATTTTTAGTCCAAAATCCAACTGTACTTGCTAAATTATAGGAAATAAAGCTTCTGCTGTAAATTTGGGGTTCTTTTAATCTAGCTTTCTATAGTAATCAGACTTGATTTCATCCCTACATATAAGTAAAAACTCCCAGCACTCCAGAAGTGGCAGCACTGATGGCTTTTACTGCACTCCCTTCAGCAGCATATATTTCAGGGGGGTGGGTCCCCAGCTCCTCCACAAGGGGAATCTCGGCTGCAGAGACAGCTCCTCCCTCCAGGACGGCATCAGCTCCTCCATCTCTGGTTCTCAAGACAGCAGCTCCTCCCTCTAGCTCTCGGGACGACAGTTCCTCCCCCTCTGGCTCTCAGGACAGTATCAGCTCCTCCCCTTGTGACTCTCGGGATGGCAGCTCCTCCCCCTCTCACTCCCGGGACGGCAGCTCCTCCCCTTCTGGCTCTCGGGATGGCAGCTCCCCCCCTCTGACTCTCGGAATGGCAGCTCCTCCCCCTCCGACTCTCAGGACAGCAGCTCCTCCCCCTCTGACTCTCGGGACGGCAGCTCCTCCCCCTCTGACTCTCGGGACGGCAGCTCCTCCCTCTAGCTCTCGGGATGGCAGTTCCTCCCTCTCTGACTCTCGGAACGGCAGCTCCTCTCCCTCTGACTCTCGGGACGGCTGCTCCTCTCCCTCTGACTCTCGGGATGGCTGCTCCTCCCCCTTTGACTCTCGGGACAGCAGCTCCTCCCCCTCAAGGGCGTTAATTTGCTGCTATTCCTCTGCTTGAGGACCATGTGGAATGCATCCTCCAGAGAGCATGGTGCTCACTTCCGTGCCCAGGACATCCCTCCTCAGAACTGATAACCAGGGGATTGCTTCAAAAGCAAATATTTCATTTTTGGCTGACGCTTGTAGGCACCCTTGTCCTTTCTTAATGGATGCGCTGATACCATGTGGATGGAGCTTGGCTTTGAGCTTCATTTTACAGTGCTGACAATCCGTCAGGTTTCGCAAGACTAAATCCATCATCGAGACGTTAATAAAAACCAAACAAACTCAGAAACAGGTGCAAACTCCAGGTGGTTTCCAAGTCTTTACTGTCTTATCATTCAACAGGGACACTGATTAAGACATGATATACTATATGCAGTATCTATATAAGTCTGCATATAAAGTCTGCAGGAATTGTAACAATGAGCAGTAACGAGTCATTACTGCCTTTTTTCATGTTTTCAGGATAAATCTCAGCAAAACAATATCATTAATAGATGTGTGTTACCAAATGGGAAATGAAATAACTGGAACTGACTAGTAAATGCAGTACATTGGAGTTCAATGGTTGGTACTGAAGTGATGCATTTGATTTATGTCTACCTAACATATATGAAAGGGAGTGACATTTTTCATATAAGGACTAAAGTGATCGCCTATTTTAGTGACTGTAATGACTAATACTGATTATTAGTGAATGGGTGAGAATAAGCGCCATGCAACCCATGTTGAATAATATATAGATTTGAGAGCAGCTGCTGACAGATCACCATGTAGGAGTCCTCCATTGCATGCTCTAATCATCCTACATACAACACACAAATAAAAATGATCCAAATACAAGACTGCTCATATTGTACATACATACAGAAACAAGCACACACGCATACTTGCTGAAATCGTTTATTTTTTCAGAATTACTTGGTATACAAATATAATGTGTATGTTTCTGCAAACTTCAGAAACTGAAGATGGGAAGTTACAGCCATCAAAACATGGCTGGGGAACTATACGTGAACCATTCTATAGACTGGACTGGAGATCATGCCAGTGAACAAGGTGCTGCAGTTACCATGAACTGGTATCTACCTTGAGAGTCACAGCTCAGTCCGGCTGAAACAGAAGCAGAGTAAAGGTCGGTATAGAGATTTGTGAAAGATTGTGTGGAGCCCTATTCTGTCACTTCCCACAGCCACAGACAGGATGTGAACCTGCGCTGTCCTGACTGTATGACTCACCCTGCACACCACACAGCTGTGTCTTTACCAGGTAAGCAACGCAGGGATCTCAAGAAACTATTCCTGAGTAAATGATGTGTATACACTATGCTAGTACATATGGGACTTGTCATGGTGTATCAAATAGGGCTGCATTGTATTTATTTTATTTTTTTTATTAGTTTTTATTTTAAAATAAAAATAAAATCCAATATTGCAGGGGAATATCTATCAAAATGTGGAGACACACACATGTTTGCATGCCTGTATTTGTGGGGACATGTCATTGACTCTCACTATATTTTTATTTATTATTTCTATCTCGTCAGACAAAACTCCACACAGGGTGAAAGTCGACAACAAACTAAATATTTTGGCACTTTTTTTTTTTTTTTTTGAAGGCATATTTAGTTCTTAAAAGCGTGTTTTACAAAGTGGAGACGTCCCCACAACATCGTTGTGGGGACATTTTCTCAAATTTTGTCCACACATTGATAGTAGTCAGAGGTCAACATTGCCCTTACGAATTTGCACGTGCGCATTTTCCTAGATGCACTGGGCATTTTTCTTTCGTACATATGTCACAATTCTACGGACGCGCAACTTGATATTTGTGTATGCACAACTCTTAGTATATAGGCCCCAATGTCTTTTTTTTCACAGCCATTTAGTCCTGCCTTAATAATATTAGTAATATATTCTAGTCCAGGAAGTTGCTCTCGATGTAGTTATCTACTGATGCAGTTATCTGTTCCGAGTCTCCTCGTACAATTTTTATAGTTGCTTTCAGTAAATATTCCTTTCTGTCTCTTGTGCTCTCTCTTTCCAAGTCGACAGACATGCTCCCCACATTTTTTTATTAAAGGTTAATTAACTGCTTTTTTTGGTTAATAACTTCTGTACATCAAGTTGCTGTACTTTGAGGAAACTTGATGGAAACAAATTCTTATCACGCTGAAACGCACTTAATAAACACTGCTCTCGTCTATTTTAAGACTGGAAGGCTGTGTTTTGTATTATGTAGTGTGGGTTGTATGCTCTATATTTTGAAACAGATTTCAGAAGTAGACAGTGACATATACAGGAGTATACAGGAAATGCATGGACATGGATTAGGGTGTGGTTAACATGTACAAAACAGAAAGTACTGATTAGAGAAGAAGCCTCAAAATGGAGCGAGGTAACCAGTGGAGTACCACAGGGATCAGTATTAGGTCCTCTGCTATTCCTAATCTACATTAATGACTTAGATTCTGGTATAGTAAGCAAACTTGTTACATTTGCAGACAACACAAAAATAGGAAGAGTGGCAAACACTGTGTTGCAGCAGCAAAGGTCATTCAAAATGATCTCAACAGCATTCAGAACTGGGCAGACACATGGCAAATGACATTTAATATAGAACAGTGTAAGGTACTGCATATAGGCAATAAAAATGTCCATTATAAATACCAAATGGGAGATACTGAAATTAAAGAAGGAACCTATGAAAAAGACCTAGGAGTTTAAGTTGACTCAGAAATGTCTTCATCTAGACAATGTGGGGAACCTATAAAAAAGGCCAACAAAATGCTCAGATATAGTGAAAATTGTTGAATTTAAATCAAGGGAAGTAATGTTAAAACTGTACAATGAATTAGTAAGACCTCATCTAGAATATTGTGTTCAGTTCTGGTCACCTTGCTACAAAAAGGATGTTGCTGCTCTAGAAAGAGTGCAAAGAAGAGCAACCAAAATTATGCCGGGTTTAAAAGGCATGTCGTATGAGACAGGCAAAAATAATTGAATTTATTCAGTCTTGAACAAAGAAGACTACGCGGTGATCTGATTCAAGCATTCAAAATCCTAAAAGGTATTGACAATGTCGACCCAGGGGACACAAATGGAGATTAGATAAAGGGGCATTCAGAACAGAAAATAGGAGGCACTTTTTACACAGAGAATTGTGAGGGTCTGGAACTCCCCTGTAATGTTATTGAAGCTGACACCCTGGGATCCTTCAAGAAGCTGCTTGATGAGATTCTGGGATCAATAAGCTACTAACAACCAAACAAGCAAGATGGGCTGAATGGCCTCCTCTCGTTTGCAAACTTTCTTATGTTCTTCTTATGTTCTTTTCTATGTTATACTATATCGTACCAGGGTTTTTCAGTTACTATACCCCTCGTCTATGGAATTCTATTTCTCAGAATATATAACTTTATCAAATCTAGGCTACAGACTTGTTTTTTAAACCTGACTTTTAGTCAATAGCTTTTATCAGATTTTACCATTCCAGTGTAAAGCAGATGCTATAGAAATGTAAAACTGTATTGTATATGTATATAAACACTGCCAGCTACAGGTTGAAACCCAAGTGGCAGCTCTGGTTATGGCCCTGATGCATAGCTATCAGTTGCAGGATTTACTCCAGATAGCACAGCAAGGTGTGGAGCTGATGTGTGGTGAGGAGATTCAAAGCTATCAGTAATGCATGCAGCAGGTCCAGGACTCGCTCCAGATAGCACAGCAAGGTGCTGGTTGTGATTTCTCAGACAGTGTAAGCGCCGCTCCTGAGGACCCGTCTGTACGGCTGTGCAAGGGGAGCTGCCAGGACGATGGCAGCCAGCCAGCACTGGGAGTAAAATGATCTTTTCTGGCTCGCCAGTTCCAGGGAAGCCTGACAGAGTGCGGGACAATTACTTTTCATTAGGCCTTGTTAATGTGGTACTTCTGCTGGACATCTCATCTAATATCAACAAGAACTCAGAATCACTCCCTCTGCAGTGGCTGTGAATCATTCCAACGCAAACTGCATTAGATTGTGATGAAAAGGCAGGACCCAGCAGGACGTGGACACTGTAATAGGCAATCAAACTAAGTAGGCAGTTACTTTAATTATCAGCATTATTCACAGGTGTTTGTGGAAGGGCTTTTAATAAGAGGAGAGGCTTGGGAAGCCCATGTTTAGGATTACATGCTGCTGGTTAATCTGTAAAATAATGGATTCTCTGTGGAGCTAACAGTAGCAGGCTTTTTTAATTCCTTCTATTTTATTAACAAGTACATGCGTGAATATAGATAGGGTACACAATAGTGGATAATGCACAAAATAGATGGAACGCAGATGGAAAAAGTTATACAAATGCAAAATGAACCATTTATTGATTTAATGTGTAATTTATTTCTGTACACATCAATGCATTACTGTTGCTTTGGACAGCGCCAAGTCGCTATTGTGACTGTGCTGTAATTTACGGTAATTACAGTTATATTATTGATCATATGTTAACATTGTGACACATCCCACTCGTACAAGCCACATTACTGAAGTTCGTCCCGACAGTTTTGAAATGTAATTAAAACTAATGCCAATCAGGGGTGGGTGGCTTCTTCAACTGAGCACTGTTGAAAAGTGAATGAAGAGACTTAGGATCAAATGTGCAGTGTACTACTGTATGACAAAGCTGCTGCGTTTCTATTGCAAAGCTGACAGACTCAACTCGCTCACCAGTGGCGGGGGGGTCCCAATGTCTACCAAGACCCCTTAGTATCTTGGAATCGATTACTTCTGCCAATGGAGCAAAAAGAGTGTGGAGGCCTTGCATTGGTATTTATGTAGTGCTTTTTTTTTACGGTCTGTTACTAGAAAACCTGGAGCCCTGTTCTAAAAACACAGTTACAATGATGGTTCTTGAACCCTTCTGTTTGCGTTCTTTCAGCTGGGAAAGTGCTTGCATGTTGCTGCTACTGTAAGTTCTTTTATTTTAGCATTACAGTGGCTGCGTGTCTATAAACTGCTGTGTTTATTTAAAATGCTTCACCTAGACAAGAGAACCATGAAAAATACAAGAAGAGAACCCTTCACATTGTATCATCAATTTCAATGAAAATACAATTAAGCAGCCTAAATCTAAAAAAATGAATGTGCCACCAGTAACTAAAATAAGTAGAACTAAAGTAGAACTGGACCTCAGCTGGCCTCTAACACTAGCTGTGTTTTCCTTTTACACTCCTGCATTGTAAATATATGTACACTCTCTGGTGTTTACATGATGCAACTTCAAATTAATGTAGACAAACTCCTAGGAGGCTTATCAGCCTGTGTTCTGGTTAGCTTCCCCATAGAGCAGGTAACTATAATATACAGCGCTCAAAGGCAGTGAACTGCACCACATCCAAATGGTGCCGAACTAATGGAAGCCATTGAACTGTAATAGATGTCTGCAGAGAAAGATAGGAGGGGCTACTGTAATAGATGTCTGCAGAGAAAGATAGGAGGGGCTACTGTTTGGAACACATAGCTACCGAGAAGAGAACCCTTCACATTGTATCCAAGGAATTCCATAGAACTGCATGGTTACCATGAAAAATACGAGAAGAGAACCCTTCACATTGTATCCAAGGAATTCCATAGAACTCCATGGTTACCATGAAAAATACAAGAAGAGAACCCTTCACATTGTATCCAAGGAATTCCATAGAACTCCATGGTTACCATGCAAAATACGAGGAGAACCCTTCACATTGTATCCAAGGAATTCCATAGAACTGCATGGTTACCATGAAAAATACAAGAAGAGAACCCTTCACATTGTATCATCAATTTCAATGAAAATACAATTAAGCAGCCTAAATCTAAAAAAATGAATGTGCCACCAGTAACTAAAATAAGTAGAACTAAAGTAGAACTAAAATAACTGCATGTTAAAATAAGTAATATTAGCCGGACTAAGTAAAATGTACTTAATAAATAATGTTTTAAGGAGCAATTAATGTAATACTAAACCAAGTAACTCACTGTTTTAAAGGTATTTACTGCCCAATCCATTCCCCAAATTGTCACTAGACTGGGAAGCTCATGCAAAGTGATGTATCTGCTACTAATATGTTATGATATCGATGCTAAGAAAGCCAGAGGTGGTTTCTCTGAAATCTAACCGCCCTGTATCAGAATAAGCCAGTGCTGGGCAAAGAGCCAGGAATGTGAAATAAAAGGATCACTTCTAAAGGAAGCCCAATGGAGCGCGAGGCAGTTACTTGTGATTAACCCTTATTAATGCACCACTTTTTGCTGGAAATCAGCTTTATTATCCACACAAATCTCTTAATACAGGAGCTTCCCCAGCTGAGTGCAGTATATGAAACTTCCTTTTGGAATTACACTGGGGCTGCTCACAGTTCATTTCAGGCAATGGGCTTTGAGATGTGCTGTGCTGCCCTGCGGTGGAGCTGGATAAGTGCTGCTTGTTTGTGATTAAAGTGGCTTAGTCTAGGAAGCAGTGTGGCTTACTTGGGGGGATAAGGAACTGGGAGGCAGGTTATAGCAGCCCTGTTAGAACTATTTAAGGGTATTATTGTTCTTTCGGCAACGCCGCCAAGATGTGAGGTCTCATGAAGAATATTATTGCCCAGAACCTGGACAGACCCACAAGATGTGCGGTCTCATGAAGAATATTATTGCCCAGAACCTGGACAGACCCACAAGATGTGCGGTCTCATGAAGAATATTATTGTCCAGAACCTGGACAGACCCACAAGATGTGCGGTCTCATGAAGAATATTATTGCCCAGAACCTGGACAGACCCACAAGATGTGCGGTCTCATGAAGAATATTATTGTCCAGAACCTGGACAGACCCACAAGATGTGCGGTCTCATGAAGAATATTATTGTCCAGATTCCAGACAGACCCACAAGATGTCTGATTATTTTGGTGACATGCTTAGTGGCATGTCGACTTCTAAAATATTTCATAAACAAAATATATTTATCCATTTGTATGCCAAACAAAGGGTTGCCTTCTATGAATAAAACACATTTATAGTGAAGTAATATTGATCATTATTGGCTCAAATCAATATTGAGTTCTTATATTTAACTTATCACAATTATAGACAGGTCTTCAGGTAAGAATGTATTTTGAGGATCAAGCCCAGTATAGTTACATTAACCGAATATTATTGCAACCGTGTCTTACTGTTCTTAAAGCATGGAGGAGTTTTGCAGCTCCAGCTTGCTTGTACAGTAGAAGGGATGCCCTTTGGTTGTAGCATATAGCTGATGACACTGGGTGCTTCTCTTGGTCTTGCTTTTTCCGAATGAAAGTCAAAATGAAGCAAGTGCAGCCTAAAGGCTGGCGTTGGTCCACAGGGCCTCTGGTTGAGGTGAAGAAGGCGAAGATGAAGTCTTGAAGGCAAAGACGGACAGAGAAAGGGGGACAAAGATGAATCAGCACTTCTTAAACACCTTTGTAAAGGTGTGTCATTGCTGGCATCATCCAATTAAAGATTATCCGTCCAGATGAAGCAGAGAAGTCAGCACTCCTCCTTTCTATGTCTCCTCTCTTCCTAATAAATGTGATATTGATTATCATATGGAAACCGTCCAGTTATTACATAAAGGTTACCAAGAGGACACATTCTGTGGATCTGCAGCGTCTGCGTAAGGCCAAAAAACTCTCACTTTACTGCTGATAGGAGAAATGTACAATCTGGGAGAAGCGGCGTGTCAGTCTGAAAGGTCCTTTCCTGAAGACAGATTCTGCTCATGTTTTAAGAGTGAAATCGCTGCAGTAGTAAACATACATTAAAGCTTTCTTAATACCTGAAGATCCTGATCAATGAGGCTACTGCTCGGATGATTGTGGCTGATTAACCCATTATGTTACCTTTATCTTACAAAATATACTTTAGTATAACAGCAATAAATTGTCTAGTTTGCAAGTACTACTGTAACAATCTTTTGAAACAGACATTTCAACAGGAACCATGATTGTTATAGAGGAATTCGTCTTTTTATTAATTTACTTAAAATCTACTTACTGAGTTATGAAAAGAGTACCTGAGTTATATCTCTTATTTCATCCATAACTTCAAAAATGATAAGGTAAAACTGATAAACAAAAGTTGGAAGCTCCAGCCAAAATGTTTGCAGACTTGAACTGGGGGTTTGATTCGATCAGCATATAACCTGCCAGGGTTTGTTTTGAACATTTCCAAGCCTTGCTATTGTTTACCATGGTTTTGACTAGTCTTTACTGTACTTCTTTGTGATTTACTATGCTTTACAACACTTTTTTATGATTACATCATGGCAAACCTTTAGAGACAATCTCTAACGATAAAAAATGTGTATGTAAACTACCTGGACAGGCGTTTCGTGTGACGTCACAGTGGATGTTTGCTATTTTTTTTTTCACAGGGCTGTTCCAGGGCTGGCCAGTTTTACATGTTGTATAGTCTTCCAAATTCACAAAGGAAGTGAGTTGTTAAGTGGCTGAGCTAGTATTCAAATCCCACATTTCCTGGACCTTGGTTCTAACCACAAGATCACACTGTCTCCATAGTATGGCACATAAAACCTTTAATTTGTTTGTAATTTTACAGAATAGTTCACGGGTTTATCTTAAATCAGAAAATAATACAAAAAGTCTGTGTTTTAGGTTGATGCGGAGTCAATGTGATGAACAGGGAAAAAAAAAACATCTGTGTTGCCAAAGTGTCAAATGTGGGCTTGGCACAGCTTTTTGGGTAGATGGCTAGCCAAACATCTGAATGGATTTCTTGACAAAATGAATAAAAATACTGAAAAAAAACAATATAACTTCTTTAGAAAATGTCTCAATAATATAGTGTCAAAGTCAGGATGCAAATTCAGGACAAATTATATTAGAAAGCCAATCAGCCAATCAGCTTCCAGCTCTAGCAGGTTTCTATCAGACAGTAGATGCCAACTGGAACATCGTTGCATCAACTGTGAATCAAATTTAAAATCAATCCGTGCAGCTGTCAGCAATTTAATTTTGACTTGCTGTAATGAAAACTCAGTTCACACCTATGGGACAGCAAATACGAGACAAAGACACAATTTATTCAAATTAATTTTATTATCCACCAAAACCAGCAAACCAATACCAACGAAAGCAACCAGTCCTGTACCCGCAACTGCCGAGTCAGCAAATCACAGCCTGTCAGCTTGACTGGAGCTCAGACACAGCATCTTTTAACAACAGCAAACTGGGATACGGGCAGTTGAGTCATAGTGCTCCATTCAGACAGCTGCACTGTCCAGATACACTAGAAGCAGCTCTGACAAGTAAAAAGTTATTTGCTTTTTTCTCTAATTCTGTATATGATTGTGACAGGATGGCTGAGGGTGGTGACCTCAGGCCAGAAACAGGAACTGAAAACACAGACAGGTTGGTACTCGGGTGCAAAGCGCACTGTGGCGCTATTTTTTTTTATTAACCAACAAAAATAAAAGATTTGAACAAAAAAAAAAAAACATTGCACACAGAGAGCAAATAAAAGTTTAAACAAAACACAAATCTGACAGACAAAAAGAAACAAAACAGACCCTCAGGCAGGCTGGGCAGTTTCCTTCACTGTTCCTAGACTTTCAGTTTCGTTTTAACTTCACTGTTTCTCCCGTCTCTCTCTCACACACACGTTCCTCCTCCGACCCCCGAATAATGAGAACTGCAGGCTTTTTATACTGGTGACCATCTTCTGATTAGCTACAATGACTATACATTGTAGCTAATCAGGACAAAAATACATAAAAATATAAAAATAAAAGAATCTTAAAGTAACTTTCACACCAAACACAAGCACACACAGCTACTACATACACTGCTACTATATAGTAGGGCAGCAGTGTGGAGTAGTGGTTAGGGCTCTGGACTCTTGACCGGAGGGTCGTGGGTTCAATCCCAGGTGGGGGACACTGCTGCTGTACCCTTGAGCAAGGTACTTTACCTAGATTGCTCCAGTAAAAACCCAACTGTATAAATGGTAATTGTATGTAATAATAATGTCCTATCTATATAATGTATAATGTGATATCTTGTAACAATTGTAAGTCACCCTGGATAAGGGCGTCTGCTAATAAATAAATATTAATAATATATATATTAAGGATCGGCACGTGTAATTGGTTATTCAAATGATCGATTCAAAAATTGTTACGTTTTTAGAAAATGACTAATCGTATAATCTGTCTTGTACTGCAACAAATATAAATGGTCTGAACAGACACATTAACCATGCTAAGCCTGCCGCTGTAGCACAGTGTATTACTATAAGTACATATTAAATAAATCATTGTTTCTTTCTATGGCTATAAATTACTCAAGCTCCTGGCCGATAAAAAAAAACAAAAAAAAAACAGGCGTTCTTAAAGGTGCACGGTGACACCAGTCCTGTAGCTATGGGTAACGCAGGTAGTTGTAATGCACCAGGTATTTTACACAAATGTGGTATTGTCGGGAGTCATGGAATAAACCCAATTGGTGAAATGATTGCTAAAGATACATTGACTATCAGCACTATATACATATATATATATATATATATATATATATATATATATATATATATATATATATATATATATATATATATATATATATATATATATAAACGTTTTGTAGTTTTAACTTGACTTTTAGTTAATGGCATCCAATGATTTAACATCTGCTCTGTACTATGTTATTTATAAGGCTTCGCGTGCAGAATAGGCCCTGGAGCTATGCACTATATTTAATATGACATGTTTTGTAATGTAAACATGTATTTAGATTTTATAGCTGTCCAATGTAGATATAATGTATTGATAATTATAATCTGTATGTTATTATGTTGCCTATAATTGCTGTTTGGAAACTATGCATACATTGGGCTTTATGCACACTGTACTTGTATTCCACTCCCTGTTAATGAAAAAGGCTACTTCCTGAAGCATTGCCTCACAGTGCCACCAGTGCTATTTTATATGTATGACTTCAGTGTTGCTATTATGAAAGCATTCTTTTTAGCCAGTGGCACATTGAGGTAAAGTAAAGAAGTGCAATCGTCAATCTAAGGAGATGCTTGTTTACAGTCAATTAATTAAACAATGGCTGGGATGAGAATCCCACTGTTTTAAAAACAAGCCTGTGGGTCTAGTTTACTTCTAAAACAGGATTCCAGTTACTGAGGCTAAAACTGCATCAGCAGGAGGGTGTGTTCTGGGAGACTGCAGGGTTAATCTGATTTCCTCTTGGTCTTTCTGAAAGTATGTACAGAAACATCTTTTTTTCCCATTCCTCAGTGATCAGTAACATGGTGATGTGTTCGGAGTAGATATGGAACGATTTACAATGGCGTTCACATCTACGGATAAGCCACAAAAATTAAGAAATGCGTTATTTATGCATACAAGGGCGACACATTTTCCACCCACGTCAGCACTTATTTTGGGCTTAAATTAAATTAAATGGGTATCATTTATTTTTAAATTACACTTTTGGATGCTTTCATCTGGGGGTTGGAAATTTATGTTTAAGGAGATAAGATTAATTCTTTGGTCTTTCATAAAAGTAAAAAAAAAAAAAAGTATACCTCCTCCAAGACATTTAAGTGAATAACCTTCCACTGGAGGCTTATGTCTGTACAACAGACATTAACCTCTATTAATCTTACAACTGTGTAGTCAAATAGTAATGGAACTATAAAACTAGGTGGTCAGATTAGAACATAAAACATGAGCTGGCCTCCATAAGCCAACAAGTTCCTATGATTTGTACTTCACTGCATAATCTAAATTAACCTAGTTGTATTTTCACTGACTAAAACTTGACCTGGACCAACCAGAAGAAGGCATTCTTTAAACACAAGAGATTGGCAAGCGTTTTATAAATTAGCAAAAGAACGCCAAGTACCCTAACCCTGCTTCCTGTCTCGGAATGCAAGCCAAGACTCTTGGCGGCAAAGTACTCCCTGTGACATTTGATTTTATTATTGCTCATTGAAGTATGCGTGCATTTCAGCTCACTAAAGGATTGGAGTTTCTTGCTTCACCACCAGTTGAGAAACATCAAGCCTGAGCCAGCAGGTAAGGTTACCTTCATTTAAAAAATAAATTTAAAAAGGTCTGGTTTCTGATAAGAGGTGCAATTACTGACTGTGAATAATCAGCTGCAGAACTGTGTTACCCTTTAAGACTGGCACTTTCATCTGGTAATGACTGCCTTGGACAATGAAGGCACCAGTGCACGTTCATGAAAAGTCATCTTTTTGTAAGCTCTTTGACATTCTGTGATTACAATAGGAGTTGCTAGGTTCTTGCTCTGACTCCTGTATGAAATGTACTGTGTAAGCTGTTTACCTTCGCAGCCAGAGATGACACAATTCAATTAATGTAACGTTGACAGATCTAAATACCGGCAGCCTGAAAACACTGACTAGGATCCTCCCTGGCATCTTACATATGTTAGCAACTGAAATCCACGTAAAAGGCCCACATGAACTGTTAGAGGTTAGAGTCCCATAGCCTTGGGGCATTACAGAATATCTCAGTGGCAGTATTAGATCATCTGAACAGACCCTAAGGGCTTCACTTGTCCCATGGAAATGGTAAAGGCACCCATAGCAGAATTTGAAATAAGTCTACCCCACTTAAGTGTATATCGTTATAGTGTATTTTTTCCTCCAAAATTGCAAAAATAGTTAAGAAACAAAAAGTGAAATCATCAAGGATAAAACAAACAACACTAAAATAAATAATAAAAAAAAACTTCTAGTCGGAATGCTTGTCATTAAATGTAAGTTTCTTTTAGTATTTCTAAGATTTAAACATAGACTAAGGAGCACACAACCAGTATCTTAGCGTTTCTATGGTATCATTGGTAACCTAGGTGACTATGCTCCATGGCAACATGATCATGTCAACAAACATTTTTATCATGCAAAATCAACTGACCTAAATGCTTCCAGTTTTGGCACTGTGGGTTCAAGTCCAGCCCAGGCTCACTGTGCAGTTCTAGTTTCTGAGCACATATGCAGGAAGCAGTCCTGATGGAGTACACATGATCGCTAAACTGCCTACCGGCTTCCTGTGAAACATCTCATTCACTTTGAGATTTCTGGAACAGCTTTCCAGGGCCTGTCTTCAGTCCACCTTGCTGACAAACACCAGTCATGACACCTATACTGAATACATAGCCTTCCTGGTTTCTGCTATTTAAACATTAAAAACAGGATGACATCAGCAGAAACAAGCATAGCTAAATATGCAGTTTACAGGTATGCTCCATATACATCCAACAAAAGAAACACATGAAATTAATTGAGACTGTATCCTGAAGGTTATCTGAAATAGTGCATCTATATTTTTATTATTTGTTTATTTAGCAGACACCTTTATCCAAGGCGACTTACAGAGACTCGGGTGTGTGAACTATGCATCAGCTGCAAAGTCAATTGCAACAACGTCTCACCTGAAAGATGAAGCACAAAGAGGTTTAGTGACTTGCTCAGGGTCACACAAAGAGACAGTGGCAGAGCCGGGATTTGAACCGAAGACCTCCTAGTTACAAGCCCTTTTCTTTAACCTCTGGACCACACCGCCTCATACATATCCCATTGGAACCCCATTACACAATGTATTTCTCAAGGAAACCAAGTAGACCCATGAGCAGACCATCAATGGCAGCACAATGGATTTGTAACTCGATGCGGTAGAACACTGGTACTAATACGGCACCGTGGTACTAATATGGATTTGTTCATACAACTCTCCCAATGCTTTGTACATTTGTAGCTCGCTTGTGCTAGTGTAACTGTGCCGGTTAGTCTGCATTGCCATTGAAAATACGCAGCAGTAACGAAACTCCGTTTCAAAATCAAATGTTTTTATTTAATATGACAGCAGCCTCCCGAGTATGAAGTTATGCATGGTTTCCCAGATCTTTCAGAAGTTGTGTGTAGCAGACAGTTTGCATTGTTTGATTTAACAATACATATGATTTAAACCTCCAGCCTTTTCTTTTCGCCAGTGTTTTTTTTTAATTGTATACCCTTTTAATGATTTGATGGTGATAGTGACATTAAGGTCATGTAATCTCACACTCACCTTGGTCCAAGCTCGTCTTCGCTGCGCCAGACGAAATCCCCGAATTTCTCATAGTGGGAGTTGTAGTGGTGCTGGACGCGGTACAGCATGGAGGGGGAGATCTCCATGAGAGTGTTGTACGCAATCTGCTGCTCCTTGCCACTGGTGTAGCCATTGTATAAATTATAGACCTTGTCAGCAATTTCTGAGGGTTAAACATTAGAAGGTTAGAAACAAATAGTGGCACCAACACATTTTCAGACAGTAAGCCTACGTTTTAATATCGTTATAGTTTAATACAGTTTCTTCTTGTAGCGAGTGCTACTAATTCTTTCCTTCTTGCTGTTATACATTCTATTTTAAGTCATTAGCAATACTGCCCATGAAACTTACAATTGAAATATCCTGACACATTTGACACCAATACGTCTGGATGACGTAGTGTTCTCTTTATATCAATCTGTCAGAATTCATTTTAGTTCAAATAAGCACTGTTTTATTATTTACTTTGCATTTTATTATTTATTTTATTGATATTCTTCAAAATTGCCAGTCCCCTCCCCCAAGAAGAACTACAGCAACACATTGTATCAGAAATAACTCTACTGTATTCACATATTCAAGTGAAACAACATGTGCCATGGTTGTGCAGAGGACAGGGTTGATATGACCTGCAATAACCCTGGTGTGAGCTCACTGCCATGTGAAGACCATGTGCTTTGTTTAAAATGGAACAGCTTCAGCAGTGACTGTGCCACAGAGCTGTAGGCCCTTGGCTTTCTCTATCAGAGCAAGGTGGCAGTTACAGTGGAAGGACTGGGAGGAGCTGAAAATCAAATACGGGACGACAAACCTTCAGCCTTGCTGTCGTCCACCATGGGACAGGATGTTCTCACAGAGACGAAGCTCGAGTCTGACCGCCTTCCTCTGCTGTCCACTGCAGTGAGCGTAAACCTGTGTTTAAAGAACAGGAATCTATTGGAACAATTGCTGTATGTCTGCATCTGTTCAGTAGTATATAGTATACACTGTAATGTGTGTAAAACATACAGGGTGGTGTCTATTGACCCATCTGGTCAATTGAATAGACTCCTCCCTGTGTAGGACTCTCCCTGGGGTACTAGAAATGCATTAAAGAAACATGGATGCACTGTTTGATTCGCATAACCTTGGTACACACATTTTAATCATCTCAAGCGGAAATCCACAGATGCTTAGATCAATTGAACAGAATGTGTATGACATGCATGTCTGCTCATTCCCTTTCACATGCAGTAGTGTAATGTGCACCTTAAATAAAAACATGGGGGCAGATATTGAAAGGTCTTGCCAATTTTCTCATCTTTCTCGCAACACTGCTTGCGTTGCAAATGTTTTGCGTAAAATCGCAAGTGAGTGAAATCTTAAAGAGTTGAGGAGAAACTGCAATTATCACAGTGCTGCGGAAATTAATAAATTAACATGAACACAGGAAATCAACCGCAACTCTCTCTTGAGGTACAGAACCATTGCAACTTGGAGACACAATATTTGGGCTTGATGAGGCATAGCCCCAGCACTTCTTCAGCTATGAAGTCAAAAATGTCATTAAATGTTTTGCTGTCAAATGCGTTTTCTTACAATTCTCAACACAGTTTTATCCATTCTGCAAGTTCTTGCGTGCGCTTAGCAGAGACAGTCCACTGCCAGGGACATTTAATTACAATTTAGCCTACGTGCCATAAAGATGACACTGGCTGTGAAAGAAGGACTGCGACTCTGTTGTTTTTTATACACACATGAAATAAGCTTACTTGAAAAACGTCTTGAACGATACAAGCACAAGTTCTTAATGAAAATGAATTTCTACTTCACTAAAGTGAAAACTGGCTTCTGTTCTTTTTAAATACCACTGCTTCCGATCAGCGTCGTAGCCAGAGCTGACATTCTACTGAGGTCACACTTAGGTTTCAAGCTCTAGCTGCAGTATTTATATGACTGCTTGGTATTTACTATTCAACCTCCAAATCTATGTAACACTGCAAACCAACAGAGAAAATGAAGGAGTCTTTTATACTTTACCAGAATTTCTACATGAGCATCAGCATTGATGATGCAAGAAAACAACCGAGGACACGACCTCAGTGTCCTCATAGCTAGTGATGGCCATGCTTCCGATTAGACTACTGCTTAATAACAGGAACAACATGTTATTTTGGGTTAGTGTTATGTTATGTTAGGGTTAGTGCCTGTACCCCTACCCCCATGCAGGAACATTGCCTGCTAACTTCCCCTATTCAAAAAAAATATAAAAATAATAAGAACGGTCTGGTTCTCTCTTGCCTTTTTTCAATGAATAGAATTGAATTAATAGAGAGTAAAAACAAACCAAGCGAATAACTATCTAGCCTAAACAGACATTTACTTATTTATTTATGCATTTATTTGTTTTTTGCAATCTCCATAAACTGCAGGTTCTGTTGCATTCACAGCGCTGATAATGTTAGCTAGATATTACTACAGCACAGACCATGTGGTTAAACTAATGTTTATACAGGTAGTGGACAAAAAAATGGAAACACCAATGTAAAGGTAGGGCATTGGGCCACTATGGTATCCCGCTCTGTGGAGTTCTCGGCGGACCATTTTTGATGAAACTGGCTGCTCACGCCCCAGGTTGAAATTTGCAGTCAATTGATCTGCAATTGCTCACCTGTTTTGCCTTGCACATCGAATTAATGCACGGATATCACGATCCTGGAGTATGCGCTTTCGCCCACTGTTGCCCTTTGCTGATGATGTCTTTCCCTCGGAGTTCCATGCCGACATCACATTAGATACCGTTGCTCGTGAAACATCAGCAAGTTGAGCTGTCTTGGTCACTGAAGCTCCTGCCAAACACGCCCCAACAATCACCCCTCTTTCAAAGTCACTGAGGTCTTCTCTTGCAGCCATGCTAGCCATAATTATAGGCAACCAGGCCTGTCCAACATTTTTATACATGACCCTAAGCATGCTGGGATGTTATTTACTTAATTAACACATGAGCCACACCTGTGTGGGAAGCCCTTGCTTTCAATATACTTGGTGTCCCTCTTTTACCCATATATATTTATATATATATATATATATATATATATATATATATATATATATATATATATATATATATATATATATGCTTTCAAGATTGATTTTTTGTTCATTTATTCAAAAACAACAAGAAAAAAACATAGCTAACCACAAATAGCTAACCAGAACATAAGTTCTTCAGACTCCCTCTTTATCACCATTTGAAATTAAACGTTTTATGCTGTGTTTCATTACAAGTGAAGAGCTGCAGCTAACAATAATGAGGCATAACGTACAGTACTTGTATAACAGTAAACGCTCACTCGCAAAACTGAACAGACAACAGTAAGTACTGTAACAGTAACAGTAAGTACTGTGCTCAGATCACGGCCCACAGTCTTCTTTCCTGTTGCTAACCGTAGCAACGGGAAAGAAGATCACTGATTGGCTAGAGGATGGCAAGGCATACCAATCCCCCCACTAGCGAAAGACAATGTGAGAGTGACGTTTCCTTTTCTGTTTCAGTTTACTTTTCAGCAGTATTTTGCAATGACATTACATGTAAATAATAGAAACATTGTAGTCACATTAAAAGTTGCGGCAACTATAAGAAGTTATGGTTTGTGTTAAAGGTTGTGGTTTCCGCAACAAATTTACAGACTGTGATTTTCTTACAGCCTTACCAATAACTATATAACTCCTCCTGTTTGAACGAGCATGAATCAGTTGACAAGTCCACAGCGCTCCCTGCTGTTTTGTTTAATGTATTTTCTGTTCTCTTTTGCCACCAGGTGGTAGGACTAATGAAGTGCAGCTGATTCAATGGTAGTCAGAAAAAACATTTACATGATCACACTGCGACAGTCTCGTGACAGGGGAATAGCTGGGTTTGGCTACCACTGTATGATGAAGTTGGCCTTATGTACATCCATATGCCACACTTCAGATAAGACAATTATTTAGCAATAGTTACTGAGAGTATCAGAAAGTGGAAGTAAAAAAAGGCATCAGTTAGACCAGATGAAAGCTTAGGAGCTAAGTAGAAAAGTGGGGCCACCACATACTGCAGACTTGTCAATTATCATGATTACAGATACTGCTAAATTATAACATTCATTATGCAACCATTTATCATAACTTCAAAAAAAACCCTCAATGTTAAAATCTGCGTTACCCTGGAATATTCTTCAGATTCCAGCACACCTACTGTATCACTCACAGTGGAGCGGCAGTGGGACTCCACAGCTGTACTGGAATCCAGAGGGGTTTGCTACTTTCTGTCATCCTGGCACTTTATCAAAGGAAAAAGTCATTTACCCAAATAATTGCCATATTGGGTTTTTTCTTTCCTTTCTTTATCTAATGACAGTGTTTGGGGAAAAATATACCTATCCCCACCCATTCCCAAGACCACCCAGTCCTAAAAGTGAAGAATATAAACTCTTCAGCACCAGTCACAACAGTAAGACACTCGTCTCCAATGCATTACAAAGAACGTCCCATGGAATATCACAGCAGGTGGGACAGACAGTATGTGTGAAACATCCTTTATTCCTGGAGATGTCTGGGCTGAGCATGTTCTTGTTAAGGGCCAGTTCGATGACTTCATTTAATACATTGCCAGGCCTGCAGCTTTCAGGGATCCCTACTACCTCTTCAGTCATGGCAAGAACTCCATCCAGACTGGAATAAAGCATGGAGCGAAACTACTGGTACTACCTATACAGGGCCAACCGTGATCTCAAATCTCGGGCACAATTCAAAATCTGTTTCTGAAGAGGTCTTAACCACTTTATTTTATTCGTGTTCCTGCTGCAATTAGGAGGCAGAGTTTGACCCAATTGTATCTTCACAAGGCAGTCCCCTTTTTCATTGACATCTTGGCACCCTTTGAAGATATCTTTTTTTGGCTGGGCCCTTTGATTAATTGCTGTGTGCATACAACATGTTTCGGGCCAAATTAAAATAACTAACAACATATAAAATGCATGATATAAGCCTGGTCAATGTAATTTATCCAAGACACCAGGGTTTATAAAACTGCTCTTCTTTAATGTCAATGGGATTTTTAATGTCCATGAGCAGACAGGACCCGTATAATGTCTCATCTGAAGCACACTGTACACAGTGCTAATACAGTGCCAGGGCAATGGCTGGGTTTACTGAGTTCACTTCTTTCAGCATCTCATTTTATCTCATCTAATCTGGAATTTCATCTACATCAGTGGATCCCTGGAGTGTACAGTGCAAGAGGCTGTCTATGTGTGTGATACAGCGGCCTCTGTGAATAAGGCACCGAGGATTAAAGGGCAGCAGACATGAGGTCATGCGCTTGACGGCAGCCCTTGGCAACTTCAAAGCTACAGAGAGTTGGCTCCAATTGAAAATAGTAGAGATTACCCTTATTTAGTCTAAGTAGGTAAAGTGTTGCACTTAAAAATGAACTAATCGGATTTGAATTGTTAAGTCAGACCGATAAGGAGTTGAAGAAAAACTATTTTGGTTGTAAAATTCCTGTCTGACCCTGGGTTATACCCATGCTGTAAAAGGGGTTTAGAAGATGGGAGGAAGTGAAATATTTAGGATGGAAGTTGTTCTACCTTTAATGGAGCTGCCGTAGGGCATGTTTGCAGAATTTGTAACGTAAGCACCATCTTAAAAAAATATCACATTTTTATATTTACCAAATCTCATAAAGAAATTGAATTTCAGCTAATATAGTCTATGGTAGTTTCATTAAAGGTGACTTCCTTTTTGACTGTGACTTGCAGGCATGATTTCTATGATGTCTTTTTTCAAAGAGATATAGAGTTGGGATCTGCTCTGGCTGTCAGACACAGAACACAGCGATTGTTGGATAATCCTCCTGCAATCTCAAGAATGAGCCCCATCGCCTTGTTCATGCGGCACCAGGCACTGAGCCGAGCCGAGCCCCTCTTGACAAAGAGCAGGGCTGCCTCGGCACAACACTACACAGGACACAGAGATGGATGACATGCACCGATAGCTTTGCCAGGCATTAGCCCCCAATAGATAAGAGTGTTTATGGTGTCTTACTGTGCTATGGTAAAGTTGGGAGTTTAAGCTGTGTTTTCATACTTTCACGCAGAGTGCTCACAGATCACTGTGGTCACCATGTTTGCTTTGGTCAGTGATACACTGAGCTCCACCTCAAGAGTCACAGATAGAGGCTTCTCTGTATAATAGGTACCCTTCAGATAATAGCTGGGGTTGGATATTCTGAAGAGTCAGAGAATTGGTGGGCAACTCGGGACAGAGTCCTGCGTGGGTCCGAATTATACAACCCGCTTTCGACCCGTATCCGTACTACAGGACCCAACCGGAAACCACAACCCGCTGCAGCACCGTCTTCTTACCCGCGACCCGACCTGCTTTAATACGACCTGCAACCCGACCTGAACCCGCAAGTGTTTGTCCTTCAACTACTGCCTGCGTCCATTGACTCGCTCACGCTCTCACATTCACACACAGATATCTCTACCATTCTCCACAGATTTATACAATAGGCTATACAGCGTGGTAGCTTCATCTAGTGGTCTGGATATATTTTAACATTGTAACATATTAACTATCTCTGCTTACTTTACTATAAAATACCTGTCTATTCCTTTCTTGCCACCAGTTAAAAGGGAGCTACACCTGTGTTTTCGCAGAGATGATGCACCACTTTTGTGGCTGTCGTTCACAAAAACAAGATGACCGGTTTTACAAGCAACAAATGCAGTCACATGCTTATTTTCATTCGCTATGATTCCAAAAGAATCCAACACTTCTGATTTACTTATCAAACTTATCCACCACATGATATACACCCTGCGCTATCTTTTCACCTGACAGTTTTAATATCACTAAGCAGACGTGATAAAAGGATCTTGCGACTATCAAACAAGCAGCAATATAAACAGAACACTGCTTAGTCAGCTGACTCCTCCCTATCGCCTCCTGCTTTGGTGCTGGAAATACATGTATCTTCTAATACGTTTGGGAAAGTGTTACAGATAAGTATGCTGAAAGGACAGAAAGCGTTTTTGATGATTCAAATTCAAACCCGAGCCTGACCTCAAAATTACATTTTCTGACCCGCATCCGAACCACAAATTGCAAAAAAATATTATTACAATGCAGTCTACAATTATTCATATTAAACCACTGAGCAATATTTTTTTCTAAATTCATAGGATTGCCATTGCTGTTAATGGTTTTGTTAGGGTTGTGTCAGACTAACATTGGTTTTTGAAAAGGAATCCCGATGATCCCTTTTCTTTAACACTAGAACCGCCATGCAGGTCAATTTGACCCATTTTGGATTTCAAATGTTAATTACTCTTCCGTTGTAAATCGTATGTGTATGTCAGTTTTTGACTGTTTTTAAATATATGAATTAAAATATCATAATGGCGTTTAATAGCCAGAATCGCAAAAATGATAAAATTATAAACAGTTCTACTAGAACCGCCACGTGGGTCAATTTGACCCATGCATTACAATACATATGTTTTACTTTTTTTTATATATAATGTATAAGATATTCTATTTTTTTTGTAAATGCAGCAAACAAGACATGCCCCCTCCTCCTCTAGCACACGTGTTTTTTTTTTTAATTTCAAGCCTTTGTTTGTTTGTAGACTGACTATGAGACAGAGATTGCTATGAATGTGGATTTGTACAATTGCACCAAGATGCCAATTCAGTAAAAGCCTATACTTTATTTCTCAATGTACCTGGGAGACAGCAATCCTTTGTTTTGTTCCAGAAATGCAATGCGAATATATCAGAAGGAAATATTTAATCTAGTCACTCAGCTGCACACAGCAAACCGAAATGACAGGTAGGATAACAACTTATGTGCCTGATATGAAACGTACGTTTTATATATATATATATATATATGTTTACAACACAGCTTCATTATATAGTATTAGAAACAATGATTTCGGTTTTATAGTTTTGTATGTACATAGTCTTTTATGTTTAATTTTTCATTTAAATACGGTGTTACTGCGATGCAAATGTTAGATATGATGTTTTGAGTTGTATCCGACAGTATGTCTTTCATTTTCATAACGAAGCAGTTTAAAAATGCATGGGTCAAAATGACCCACGTGGCAGTTCTTGGTAGTTCGAAAATCCGGCGGTTCAAGTGTTAAGGTCTGCCTACACGGTCATCTGTAACACCTAATAGAAGGCTAATTGGCCTATATCCAAATGGGAAATGTGTTTACCCACAAAGCAAAGGCAACAAGTTAATGGACTGCAATACAGGGAAGGAAATCTGGAAAATGTGTATTTTTTTGGAAACTGCAGAATCCTGGTCCATAAATACAAATGTGTTTCCTGACCTCATGGTTCCCCTTGCCTGAGAGTTCTAACAAGACAGCCACATTCCAGAGTGTTCAGGGCAGGTGCGCAGACATTCCATTGAAGCCACTGTGCTGCTGCATGCCTCAGGAGTGAGATTTCACTGACTGCAGAGGCTGCACAATGAGCCCTCTTCATCAACAACACACAATCCTAACACTTCAATGAATAAAAGGGAGGAGGCTATTCAATGCTCACCCACTTCCAAGTAGCTGATTGATCTCAAAACGTTGTCAAGTCTTCTAGGATCCCAATGAATCAGCATCAACAGCATGGCTGGGTAACACATTTCATCCCCTCACCACTCAGTAAAACTATGTCTCCTAGCCTTTATTCTAAGTCTATTTCTTTCGTAGTAATGACCATTTGGAGTAAATAGCTTGGAGAATCTAGTGCATGCAGTTTTAATGACGTTTCATTAAACCGCTGTTGTATTCCTTGTTTCGAATCCTTTACTAACACACGTACTGTATAGAGCATTATTTTTAAAGAAAGGGCAACTTTTACATTTATATTATTATTTTGCATTAGTACAAATGTTATGTACGAAAGCCATTACTGTATATTACTTTAAGTACATACATGAGCTGTAATGTACTCGCTAGCATTCTTGCTCAGTCATCTAAGGCAATTTCACTGATTCTTTATAAGTAGGGAGATCAATAGGGTATATGCCAATGCAAAGCAAATTTCCCCACATTAAAGAGTTCATGCAAGATGGCTTTTTCTGTAGAAATAAGCGCCTATTTCATTTATGTCATGATATGTTAACCTCAACAAACAAAACAAGCCCATTAAATCTCTGAGCTGCTCAGATGTTTTTTCTTCATGGCACCTAGTCTGTTGTGAATGCATCCATCTGGTATTATCACACTTAAGTGTAATTACTATCAATTGAGATGTATAGCACATGGTTAACATTCAACAGCCACGCCACGAAAGCTGAAACACAAACACAATTTGTATCCTTGGTAACAAAATAGAAGCAAGCAAAACATATAATGCTTAATGTTTGTATAGGCTGAAAAACTGCAGAGAAATCTGCAAGCTGGGTAATGTAGTGGATATGCAGTGTGTACAGTACCCCCCTTCCCCCTTAACTATACTGCCCATATTTTATAACAAACTGGCTTACCCTTGAATAACTGATGAATGTGTCACTCAAACAGAATTCCTGACATGCATTTGTACAATGCATGCGAGCTGCATCTCCCCTTTGCAAGTCGTTTCATTTACAATGGGTAAGACAGCAGATCTCACTGACTTTGGCAAGGGGGTGATGAGAGGTGCTCAGCTTGCATCCAGACGGCTCATACCCCAAATGAGCTGTAATCCCAATATATCACTATAACTGTGTCTGGCGGCATACCAGTGTATATCAGAAATAACACGTTCCTCCTTTTTTAGACCTTCAGACAACAGCAGTGTCAGGTGTCGGAGTAAGATACGTGATTCTTTCAAATGGAATGCTTTGATTGTGATGAAGTAACTCTTTCATGTGCATTCCAGTAAGATTTCTATAGTTTGCAGTGTATTGTACGCTTATTAACTCCACCCCCCTAAACTAAGCACAACCTCATTTGCAGTGAAATACCTAAACATAAAGGGAAGTGTAGGAGGTGTTGCCGGTACACTGGCAAATTGAATACAATATAAACAAGAAATGAAGGGCAAACTGACTACAGTGCAACACATGTGCAAATATCACACCATTGGAGAGTGTGTTACGACATGTAGGAGAGGCCACATGAGGACTGCTTCTTACTGAGAATCAGATAAAGTCATCAACGGAACCAGGCTGTGTGAGGACTGGTTCTTACTGAGAATCAGATAAAGTATTCAACAGAACCAGGCTGTTGTAAGCTATAGAAGCTAAAACTCATAGAATTTGGATCATTGCCTTATATGGAGGGTACACCACAGAAAACAATTGAATGTGAGGGGTAATTACACCTTGGTAGCGTCAGGAGGAAAAAAAAAAAAAAACAACAACATTCGCAACAAGCCTAAAGCAAGTGTGACATACTACAGCCATGGGTGTTACTAAAATATTTATTCCAAACAGATTACAGTACTTTGGAATGTAATCAATATAAACTAGACACAAGTTTATGAAAACCGCAGCTGCAGCATCACACACTGCATCTTGTTAATAATGTACCACCTTAACTTCAGTATATCTGTGAAACACACAATGTGGAAATCCCTGGCTAAAACATAATAATAATAATAATAATAATAATAATAATAATAATAATAATAATACATTGATTTTCTTACCACAAATTGCGTTTAACATCACTGATCTTTTTTTTTTAACGTTATTGAATATTGTTAAATAGTCATTACATAAAACCATTAATTCTGAAACTCCAAAGAAGTGCAAACTACAGTGCCTTGCATAAGTATTCACCCCCCTTGAACTTTTCCACATTTTGTAGTGTTACAACTTGGAATTAAAATGGATTTAATTAGGATTTTTTGTCAGTGATCTACACAAAATAGTCCATAATGTCGAAGTGGGGGAAAAAATCTACATATTTTTCTAAATTATATGCAAATAAAAAACTGAAAAGTTTTGATTGCATAAGTATTCACCCCCTTTGCTGTGACACCCCTAAATAAGCTCTTGTGCAACCAATTGCCTTCAGAAGTCACATAATTAGTTGAATGGAGTCCACCTGTTTGCAATTAAAGTGTCACATGATCTCAGATTAAATACACCTGTTTCTGGAAGGCCCCTGAGTTTGTTAGAGAGCATATCTAAACAAACAGCATCATGAAGACCAAGGAGCTATCAAAACAAGTCCGGGATAAAGTTCTGGAGAAGCACCAATCAGGGTTGGGTTATAAAAAAATATCCCAAACTTTGAACATCCCCCGGAGCACCGTTAAATCCATTATTAAAAAATGGAAAGAATATGGCACAACCTCGACTCTGCCTAGAGAAGAAGGCCATCCACCAAAACTCAGTGACCAGGTAAGGAGGTGTGACAGGGTGTTACGTCACGCGCGTGGATAGCTGCTGTTCAAGCAACACAGAGAGACATTGGGGGGTGGATTTGAAACGCCGACCCAGGCGCGCAGGATTTATTAACACAAACAGAAATGAAAGTAAAGGTGGTCATGTGACGTTACCAGCCATGGTAGCGCACAGAGGACACATACAGCAAGCTGTACAAAAAACAAAATAAAACACAGTACAAAAACTACAAATAAAAGGTGCCCCAGAGGGCGAGCGCTAGCCTTATAAACGAGGCGTCCCGCTCCAGGAACCGGCTACACTACGTAACCCTCGCTATACATCACATGGGATCACTATCCCCTAACTAACCTACTCACGAGCCGGTATTCATACAACGACTCGTGCTGCTTCATATGGCCTTGGCAGGGCATTGCCTTCACAAGCACCGCCTGCAGTCTCAGGGTTGCGTAGCTGTCGTTCCTGCAGAGCGGACCCTCTCCTCCCGAGTATACCCCGCTCCCCTCTGACATGGCGTTGCAGTCGCCTCGAACCATCTCCCGCGGATACTTTTAAACTGACGGACACTCGATCAAGACCCGCCCACCTGCTGATTGAGGTCCAGCACAGCCAATCACTTGCTGCCCTTCCCCTCAACCAAGCTTAGCAGGCAGCAAGTCTCAATCAAGCGCCCATCTGTAAAACAATAATTCAATTAAACAAATCAACTCCAAAACGACACACAAACCCATTTCCCCATACAAATTATATCAACACTAAATACACACATGCAGGGCAATCGCCCTGCTACAGGAGGGCATTAGTCAGAGAAGCAACCAAGAGGCCAATGGTAACTCTGAAGGAGCTGGAGAGATCCACAGCTGAGATGGGAGAAACCGTCCATGGGACAACTATAACCCGGACGCTCCACAAAGCTGGGCTTTATGGAAGAGTGGCGAGAAGAAAGCCATTGCTGAAAAAACCCCATATCAAATCCTGTTTGGATTTTGCCAAAAGGCATGAGGGAGACACAGCAAACATGTGGAAAAAGGTTCTCTGGCGATGAGACCAAAATTGAACTTTTTGGCCTTAGCGCAAAACGCTATGTGTGGCGCAAAGCCTACACTGCTCATCACCCTGAGAACACCATCCCCACGGTGAAGCATGGTGGTGGCAGCATCATGTTATGGGGATGCTTTTCATCGGCAGGGACTGGGAAACTGGTCAGGATTGAGGGCAAGATGGATGGAGCCAAATACAGGGAAATTCTAGAGGAAAACCTGTTTCAGTCTGCAAGAGACCTGGGACTGGGGCGGAGGTTCACCTTCCAGCAGGACAATGACCCTAAACACACAGCCAAAGCTACACTGGAGTGGTTTAAAAACAAGAACCTGAATGTCTTAGAATGGCCCAGTCAAAGCCCAGACCTCAATCCAATTGAGAATCTGTGGCAAGACTTGAAAATTGCTGTTCACCAACGGTCCCCATCCAACTTGACAGAGCCTGAGCAATTTTGCCAAGAAGAATGGGCAAAAATTGCAGGATCCAGATGTGCAAAGCTGATAGAGACTTACCCAAGAAGACTCACAGCTGTAATTGCTGCCAAAGGTGCTTCTACCAAGTATTGACTCAGGGGGGTGAATACTTATGCAACCAACAAATGTCTTTTTTTTTGTTTAATTAAGTTTTGTGTCACAATAAAAAATATTTTGCTCGTTCAAAGTGTTAAGTATGTTGTGTAAATCAAATGGTAAAAATCCCAATTATATCCATTTCAATTCCAGGTTGTTCCAGGTTGTAACACTACAAAATGTGGAAAAGTCCAAGGGGGGTGAATACTATTTACAGGCTGTTTGCCAGGAATACAAAGCATTTTCAAAACTGATTCACTGGTAGGATGGGACCAGCAAATCAGATGCTGGTTAACACGAGCAGGTAAAGAAGAGCACGCCTGCTGTCTGTGGCAGAAATACTGTAAATAGCAAGGCAGGGCGTTGTATATAATGAGGAATGGAATGGAATTGAAACATCAATTTTCGATTTATTCGTAGCAGCCCTACCATAGACCCCCACCAGTAAAAGACGATTCAAACCAAGCCCACAAAGAGCACAATGCTCTCAAACTCTGCAAATCCAGAGACGTTGCTACTAGACTAAGGAAACTACAACAACTCCAGAGCCCCCTGCTCCATGAAGGGGAAGGACCGTAGGGCCCGTCTGAGAGTGAAGGCTGCAGGTAGAGAAGCAGAGAGAGGCCGTGCCAGGGTGTATACCTGCCGCATAGCAAAAGAGACTGTTCAGCCCAACACATTGACATCTGCTGCACTGCAAAAGAAATAGAGACTGTGTGGAGCCATGTGTGGGGCTGAAGAATCAAAGAAGAGGACACTGGATAAAGACTGAAGAATCATCGTGGAGAACGAGTCAATGGATCACGTTCATTTTGCAGCACCCCCTTAATGGGAAGCATGGTTAAAGTGACTAGACTGACTTTAAATCCCATATTAAGCTATGTACAGTATTTCTAATTGTCTTTTTATATCAAAAGTGACACTGCCAATGTGTGTATTTTTCTATTGTTTTTTCTTTAAGTTTGATTGTCTGCCACAAATGGCTTGGCATGAGTTTCAATTGGAAAACGGCAAGCTATCATTACATTTACGCATGAATCATTGTTAATAAGCTAAAGAAAACTCTGATTGCCTGGATTACTTTGAGGCAGTCTTGCACTTCCTTGGTCGTTACACCAGAAGAGTGACGTTGTCTCTGTTTCCTCTTAATGAATGGCATGCTTTGCAGCTGGTGAAATGCTTCAACCCTTAAGACACCGCAGAGGGGAAATGACTTATGAAGTGAAACGGTAACAAACTGCCTGTAAGTCATGGAAAGTGAGAGGCTTTTCACCCCGCTATAGTACTAGATAAGATTTTTCAACAGCAAATGGAAGCGTGTGACAGGTAAAATCAAGGGCATCACCCCTGTAGTTTTGAATTTTATATCAGTACTCATAAGAGAATCCAAAACACAAATACAGAGCACACAAAGACAGTCATTAAGCTGTCAATTCCACATATTTTTACATTTGTTTTGATTCAATGCTTTTAATTTTGTTATGCTAAAATCATATTTTCCCCTGAGGACATACAGTCATACAGTCAAAGAACAATAATTGCCTGTTTTGCTTGTTTGTTTTTTCAGTGAAATCTGGGATTTCTGTGTGTAGTGTGAGCAGAGAAGGCACGACTCCAGCTCATTATGAATAAACAAATCTCAAACCACAAAACCAAAAGAATGCATTTAATAAACCCTGGGATTCATTAGAATTAAGAAACAGCATAATAGGCATTTGCAAGTATGTAAAACAAACAATGAAATAATATGCTGGCAGGCTACTGACCAAGTATAGGAGCCGCACACACTTGTCTAGGTAGAATTCCAATCAGATTATTCATACTGTTACATGTGTTTACAGATAGGAGTTGGGAATAGATCAGGTTTTGAGATGGGATACAATGTTTACACTGCTGCTGAGGAATCCTTAGTAAATGGCATTCCCTCCGAAATATCCTTCGATCTAAAAAGAAAATGTATGTTCATTCATACTACACAATGCAAAGACAACTGCCTTCATATTCCAAGAAACACCAAATGCAGAATTAAATATACTCTCTGAACATTACATTTGAAAGTGCACAGTCAATTTTATACAAATGACTCCTATTCCAAAAAATGTATCAAATAAATACCTTCCAGCGGTGAAACCGTAGCAAGGCAAAAAGACGGCAACTCCCATCAACAAAATCCAGATCCGTAGCAGATATTTAATAAAACAAAACTTTATTCTTACATTACCATATTAAAATAGTGTTGCAAACGCATTTCGACAAAAGCATGTCTTCATCAGAGCAAAATTATATATATATATATATATATATATATATATATATATATATATATATATATATATATATATATATATATATATATATGTGGTAAAATAGGGGTGAGGATAAGGGAAATGGGTATACAACATTAAATAAGTAAATGTAAAAATGGCAAAAGTAGTCCCCCCAAACAATTAGTGTTTTCCCAGAACACACCTGGGATAGGCAAGATGGCCCGACCTAATTGGCTGAAATTACAGAAAACACCTGAAGCTAGTTAAGCTGGTCTTTGTCCACAGTGGAGCGAGACTACCAGGGAGCTGGTAACAAAGGGGCGTACTGTGTGTACAACGAAGAAGAACAGAAGTTTTTGTATCTTAAATATTAAACAACTGTGTGTTCTGATACGGGGAAACAGCTGCCCTGTCTTAGTTTAGTTACTACAAGTGTTTAGTCTAGGTCTCTAAATGGAGATAGGCTTTTGAGTTGTTTGTGTATTTGCAAGTACTTCTAAATAATAAGCGTGTGCAAGAGCGCTTCACTACAGTTCCTGTGTTTGCGCTATTTTCCGCTAATGTGCTAATTTAGGAGCAAGTCATAGGGTCCACAATGTTATGTGTATGAGTTACCAGCTATTAAAGTTAACGTTGCTACTCTTACAGCATGGTAACCCTTAAGCGATGAGCACATTTATAAAAAGCACATGTTTTGGTAGGTGAGGCCTGGACTTTGTACCCAATAAATACATTAAAAACACACATCTGATATTGCATGTGTTTCCATAGTCTGTGTTTACAGTATATTACACAGGCCTGAATATAAGCTCAAGTTTAGTCACAGTGTACGAATGCATTTCTTTTCATGCGACAAATTACGAATATGACACAACAGCACAGAGCATGCTGTTAATAATAAGGAAACTTATGAAAAATAATCTCCAGTTAAGACCGCTATTAAGAGCTGGTCCGAGCATTTGCTTGTTAAAAGAAGTAGTAATGAAGAATCTGTGTTTGATTATATGAAAGGTCAGATTAAAAAGCCACCAGTGTAATAAATATGTGTTTTGGCAGCCTTTTCTTACTGCAATACTATAATATTAATTACTGTATCATTAACACAATTGCATTCGTGACATCCTCATATTGCCCTGCACTGAATGAGCAGTAAACTTGCTTGTTAGAGGCTTGTGCTGGTGTCACATGGAAAAGGGCATCCTCCGCACAGCTTGAAATCACCACTTCAGTCACTGGTACTGGCTGCAGAGCCCTATCTGAAATCTCTAGACAGATTTGTAATTACACAATTCTTGCCAAAACAAACACTCCTTCCAAGGCCGACACACGGAAAGCCCAAAGTAGTATTTCCACCCTCTGTATTCTTGGGCACGATGCTTGGTTTTGTTAGACTCTGCTCATACCAATGTTGTGTCAATCCATGCAGCTGTGCTCTGATTAAATTTAGCATGTTGTGTGAATTGGTTTCGGTGGAGTTTAAGCCAGACTCAAAGGGCACAGTTTGGGAGGCTCTGCAAAAGTATTTTGTTTTCTTTAAACTGCACCAGCACCTCACAACCTTGCAAAGGTCAAGCCAAGCTGCCCACAAAAAGTGTTCATGTGTATCCTTCCTTTACTGTAACCAAAATCTGTGATCAAACACACAGCGAGAACCCCTCGGCTGGAACAGCTAATCTGTGATCAAACACGCAGCGATCACCCCTCGGCTGGAACAGCTAATCTGTGATCAAACACACAGCGAGCACACCTCGACTGGAACAGCTAATCTGTGATCAAACACGCAGCGATCACCCCTCGGCTGGAACAGCTAATCTGTGATCAAACACACAGCGAGCACACCTCGGCTGGAACAGCTAATCTGTGATCAAACACACAGCGAGCACCCCTCGGCTGGAACAGCTAATCTGTGATCAAACACACAGCGAGAACCCCTTGGCTGGATCAGCTAATTTGTGATCAAACACACAGCGAGCACCCCTCGGCTGGAACAGCTAATCTGTGATCAAACACACAGCGAGCACACCTCGACTGGAACAGCTAATCTGTGATCAAACACGCAGCGATCACCCCTCGGCTGGAACAGCTAATCTGTGATCAAACACACAGCGAGCACACCTCGGCTGGAACAGCTAATCTGTGATCAAACACACAGCGAGCACCCCTCGGCTGGAACAGCTAATCTGTGATCAAACACACAGCGAGAACCCCTTGGCTGGATCAGCTAATTTGTGATCAAACACACAGCGAGCACCCCTCGGCTGGAACAGCTAATCTGTGATCAAACACACAGCGAGAACCCCTTGGCTGGATCAGCTAATTTGTGATCAAACACACAGCGAGCACCCCTCGGCTGGAACAGCTAATCTGTGATCAAACACACAGCGAGAACCCCTCGGCTGGAACAGCTAATCTGTGATCAAACACGCAGCGATCACCCCTCGGCTGGAACAGCTAATCTGTGATCAAACACACAGCGAGAACCCCTCGGCTGGAACAGCTAATCTGTGATCAAACACGCAGCGATCACCCCTCGGCTGGAACAGCTAATCTGTGATCAAACACACAGCGAGAACCCCTCGACTGGAACAGCTAATCTGTGATCAAACACACAGCGAGCACCCCTCGGCTGGAACAGCTAATCTGTGATCAAACACACAGCGAGAACCCCTCGGCTGGAACAGCTAATCTGTGATCAAACACACAGCAAGGACACCTCGGCTGGAACAGCTAATCTGCGATCAAACACACAGCGAGCACCCCTCGACTGGAACAGCTAATCTGTGATCAAACATGCAGCGATCATCCCTCGGCTGGAACAGCTAATCTGTGATCAAACACACAGCGAGAACCCCTCGGCTAGAACAGCTAATCTGTGATCAAACACACAGCAAGGACACCTCGGCTGGAACAGCTAATCTGCGATCAAACACACAGCGAGCACCCCTCGACTGGAACAGCTAATCTGTGATCAAGCACACAGCGAGAACCCCTCGGCTGGAACAGCTAATCTGTGATCAAACACACAGCGAGCACCCCTCGACTGGAACAGCTAATCTGTGATCAAACACACAGCGAGAACCCCTCGGCTAGAACAGCTAATCTGTGATCAAACACGCAGCGATCACCCCTCGGCTGGAACAGCTAATCTGTGATCAAACACACAGCGAGAACCCCTCGGCTGGAACAGCTAATCTGTGATCAAACACACAGCAAGGACACCTCGGCTGGAACAGCTAATCTGCGATCAAACACACAGCGAGCACCCCTCGACTGGAACAGCTAATCTGTGATCAAACACACAGCGAGCACCCCTTGACTGGAACAGCTAATCTGTGATCAAACACACAGCGAGCACCCCTTGACTGGAACAGCTAATCTGTGATCAAACACACAGCAAGAACCCCTCGACTGGAACAGCTAATCTGTGATCAAACACACAGCAAGGACACCTCGGCTGGAACAGCTAATCTGTGATCAAACACACAGCAAGCACCCCTCGGCTGGAACAGCTAATCTGTGATCAAACACACAGCGAGAACCCCTCGGCTGGAACAGCTAATCTGTGATCAAGCATGGAGCGAGGACACCTTGGCTGGAACAGCTAATCTGTGATCAAACACACAGCGAGCACCCCTCGGCTGGAACAGCTAATCTGTGATCAAACACACAGCGAGAACCCCTCGGCTGGAACAGCTAATCTGTGATCAAACATGGAGCAAGCACCCCTCGACTGGAACAGCTAATCTGTGATCAAACACACAGGCTGGAACTGCTAATCTGTGATCAAACACACAGCAAGCACCCCTCGGCTGGAACAGCTAATCTGTGATCAAACACACAGCGAGAACCCCTCGGCTGGAACAGCTAATCTGTGATCAAACATGGAGCGAGGACACCTTGGCTGGAACAGCTAATCTGTGATCTAACACACAGGCTGGAACAGCTAATCTGTGATCAAACACACAGCAAGCACCCCTCGGCTGGAACAGCTAATCTGTGATCAAACACACAGCAAGGACACCTCGGCTGGAACAGCTAATCTGTGATCAAACACACAGCGAGAACCCCTCGGCTGGAACAGCTAATCTGTGATCAAACACGCAGCGAGCACCCCTCGACTGGAACAGCTAATCTGTGATCAAACACACAGCGAGAACCCCTCGGCTGGAACAGCTAATCTGTGATCAAACACGCAGCGAGCACCCCTCGACTGGAACAGCGTACCGTGCAACAGTAGCTCCAGTAATGGTCCAGTAGAGTACATGACACTAGCCAATACTGCTTTTACAACACGGTATTATCTGTGTTTCTTTTCTTGACCTCTGCTTTATCTTTAGCTACATACAGCTTAAAAACAGGTCAACAGAAAATTGAGCGCATCAACAAATAGCATGACATGGGAACATGGAATAGAGGACAAGAATTCTGGTGATTTGATTGTATTATGTAGAATGTATGGCATGATTTATACAACTAATGGTACAACAGTGTCATTCTTCGGTACTGCTTCTAAGCACTATAAAATAATAAGGCATGAATAATGTAGAATCTCACACGTCTGGCTTTTGTACACAACTCAACAGCCACCGTTTATTACTCTCACTTGGTTGAAGTGAAAGATTCAGTTTCTCCAAAGCAGTAGAGCCATCACTCTGCCCTAAATGACTAAATACAACAAAATAATATCAAACAAATGTCTGTGAAACTCGACCAAAACTCCAAATGAAAGACAGCTGCGGTGCCGCAATGGCTTGCAGATTTCGTTTAAAGCGGAGTTCGGGAACCTGCCTGCACACAAACAAACAGGAAATGGGTTTTCTTTTCTTTTATTTTTAAATAGTGTTTCTCAATCCAAGACGCAGCTTCAGTAAACAAATCAGGACCCAGCAAGACTTCATTAGCTCACTTGGTTGTGCTTACTACAGCTCTGTACACTGTCATTTTGAAGAGCTGTGGTAGTAGCTGAGAGGACAACAGTAAACTGCTGCTTGACTTTCATTTGAAGATGTCAAAAACTGTGGGTGGCAAAAAATCCTCACGCTCTCCTCTTACATCCCTGAAATCCTCCTGCTCTCCTCTTGCATCCCTGAAATCCTCCTGCTCTCCTCTTGCATCCCTGAAATCCTCCTGCTCTCCTCTTGCATCCCTGAAATCCTCCTGCTCTCCTCTTGCATCCCTGAAATCCTCCTGCTCTCCTCTTGCATCCCTGAAATCCTCCTGCTGTCCTCTTGCATCCCTGAAATCCAGCATGTTTCTGGCACTTCTGTTGGTGGTGCATCTTCTGTTTGTTAGCTCTTGTTTCGTTCTGCATTTCTATCAGTATGAAACCAAATAATTTCAAAGTTCCTCCTTAACCTGATTTTTTTAGGCTCATTTCTCAATTAACCTCAGTAATTTAAAGGGGAAAGTGAGGGGTATTTTGCCTTTATTTTCATGCATGTTTTAAGGGTGTACCCCTCAATTCCACACACTGACTGTGGGTACAGGGGGTGTTTCAGTCGGTGATGACTGTACATGGTTCCATGGTTTAACTCAAAGGGCACTTCCCCTCACAACTCCAGTCTCGTCTTCCTCACAACCCTCAGGCTTCATTAATGTTCACCTTCATTTCAGATATGTGGAATACATCGAATACATCACTCTTAAACTGAGGAATTGCCAGTCCTTAAGAGCACATTTTAAGACATCCTTAATTCAAATGAAGGGGAAAATGTATGGACATATAGGGATTTTCATAGAGTATCAAATCATATTTTCACTAAAGCAGCAATCTGCCAGTCTGCCAATGGTATAGTTTTGCCATCTTGCCAGAAAAGCTTATGTATGGTATGCAGCCCACCAATGCCAGTTGGTAGTGTATTACGTATATAAAATGAGATTCTTTTAGGAGACTGGAGCAACATGGTTCATAAAATGAGTTTGAACTACATTTGACTTAAGAATAGTAAATACACAAAATGGATCCAATAAAAAAATTAAATATTTGGGCACCCAATAATTATATATATATATATATATATATATATATATATATATATATATATATATATATATATATATATATATATATATTTTTTTTTTTATATATATTTTTATATATAATATATTCAGTCCTACCACAATACCAGTGGTTACAAATAAACATCAGGTGCATTTGCTTAGGGGAGAGGGTTGCTAATTTGTTTCAGATAGTACCAAACCAAAAATAAATAACTCAGACATTCAATGTATGGGCTTGTGAGGAGTCTGAAGTTGTTTCTTATTAGTTTTTAGGTGTGTAAATTAGTTTCAGACAGACAATGCACATATTGGGAGTTAACAGGTTTGAGAATCTAGTCCATACTGCACCTTAAACTCAAATGAATGAGTGCTTTCACTGGGAAAGGACTGTGTTCATGTAATACTTGAAAAGAAGGTAGGTCCATATAGATCTGGATTCGATACACACATGGTTCACAGACCAGACCTTCTTTATTGAGTAATTCTATCATTTCCCACTAAACATTGATCTCTCAACGTTTAGTGGTTTCACATGGCAACTCCAAAATCCATGTAGCAAACAGACCAATATATTCTTTTTTTGTATTTGCCGTCTTTGATTTCAGTGTAATAAAAACAGTTTCTTGATCTTAAAGGAACTTTGCAATAGCTATAAATATGAGAGCCGGTCTGGAAATATGTCTGACATCTTAATAAAAAGATGGTAGCACATCACTCTTAACCCTTGGCAACAACAGCAAGCATTGGAGCCAAATGCACAGAGTGAAATATAAAGGCAACCCTAAGTTAAGTGGTTAGAAAGTGATTAAAGTTGATTATAGAAATATCTTATGGAAGTATACATTTAGAATCCTGCTGACAGAGTGCACTGTACACAGAAACCCAACCTCTTACAATTGTGTGTGTGTGAGTGAGTGAGTGTGTCTGTGCGTGCGTACATGCATGTGTGTGATATGCAGGTGTCTTCTCGGGTGTTTTGATTTGTAACTTGCGATGGATTCACTCTTCACTCTGACAATAAATCATATTTTTCTCTCAGGGCCAGCTGCATTGTGAAATGCAGTAAATCAAGAATATGAAAAGCATTTATCTATCATGCTTTTTGTATGTTGTGTCCTGGCAGGGGTTTTCTAAATGTGTGACTGTACTGGGTGCAGATACTATACACTGGCTGGCCACTTTATTAGGATCTGTCTCTCTGCTTGGATTAAGCATCGTCCTGAATTATAGATGCAAGTTAGGTTAATCATGTGATGTGTTGTGATCCCTGCAGGACTATGAAGCTGAGCTGCACAATTGCAAAACATCTACTGAAAATAGAGGCCAGTATCTAACAGCATGCCAGTGAGTGCACATCGGTACTACAGAACAAGAGCAGAAGTGCTGGCAGACTCCTCCAAGACATCATTGGTCATCAGAGTGGACCAGCAATGGCAAACCAAAGGTAAAGAGACAGCTTTAGAGAGGCCAGAGAGGCTTGGCAAGTCTGTAATATTAAAGACTAAATGGAGTAATATCCCTCAAGACACCTTCCAGCACCTTGTGGAGTCTATGCCATATCGAGTCAAGGCTGTGATCAGGCCAAACGGTGGTCTAACCCGATATTAGGTACAGGCCCTAATAACGTGGGCAGAAAATGAATCCAGACTGTTGTACTGGAGGGGATTAGCCAGTCCAGACAGAAACATGCAACTAGGCTCGGCATAACAATGTATCCAGCCACCACACTATAAACTCACTTCCTGTGCACTAGACTCAGGATTCACTTTGCAAGGTCAGGGGGGGTTCTGATACCTGTAACACAGAAAGTGTGGTCACATGGCACTATAAATCAGCTTCTTCAAAGTGAAAATAATTGGAAAATTGAACAACCTACTGTACTACAAAACTAATAAGAGACGTGTGAGACTGTTCTAATGAGAAGTGCAAAAATACTTATTAATTACCCATACAGCTGTTACAGCATAAAGCATGCAATGTTTGCAACCTGAAATTGGAAGAATAAGTTAGCAAGGCTGCAGGGAGAGATTGGGGTCCCTAAATGTAAAGCTCCTACGTGGATTGAGTGTTCCCTGCAGTGGCGGCAGAAGTTTTTTTGACTGAGGAGCGAAGCTTCCTCAGTGATATGTTTAGGGTTCCCACCAAAACACAATTCGTGAGCTAATATTGAAAATAATTGAATGAGATCTTCAAAAAATCGAGCTCAATTGCGACCAAAGCATGAAATATCGCAGAAATGTTGTTCTAGTGCTTTAATTATGAAGTAATTCAAAAAGCCTTATAAACAGCGTTCATTTTCTTATTTCATAACAATACCGATCTGAAATTGCAGAAAAAGTGAAATAACTAGCATTCTTTTTAATGGCAATTTTATATACATGTATAAGTAGAAATGTTTTACAGTAAACCGCTTACAAAAAATCAAGACTGACAAGAATTCACAGCAAATAAAGTTGGAACACAAAAGCGAGCCCAGGGATACCTGTATAGTTACAGTTTACAGGAATTACAATTCAAACAAAAATGTTCTTCACTTAAGTTCAGGTACCTCCAACATAAAAGCGAACATGGTTTGTGAACTGTTTTTATCTACCTCTATAAAAACATGTAAAAGAATAAAAGTAACGGTAGCTTTTTATTTTTTAATTAGGAGTTGCATGAACGTTCATGAAGGTGCTAAAATGTATTAGCGAAAGTAATAAAAAGGGTTTTAGTAATTACAAATCTCTAGTAGCCTACACGTGTTAGTGCTGGTCGTGCTGCTTGTTCAGTAACTTGTTCACAGTGTGTTCAGAAAGTGTATTCAGAGTAATCAGTCTGCATCCAGTTGTTTAATTTCTACATCTTGTCATTCAAACCGGAGACTAGCTGCTCTTCCCGTTGGGATTACTGTATTGGCATTGGCGTTAACATTGATAAATTCAGAGGGTGTGTACTGAACGGAGATTTTCTTTCATGAAGCAGAAAAGGGTCAAATACATAAAAGAATACTGTATTTACATATTTTCCAGGTTAAAGGAAATCTTCGATCCATTTTTTAATATACAGATATACCTCTTGCACGCCATAAAGAGCCTTAGAGTTGCCCCCGTGGTTCTGCCGCCAGTGGCTCCCTGTATGGTGGCCTACAGCAAAGTTTTGGCTTCAGATCTGCTCTGATTTCTGCAAAGATTTGCAGCGTTACTGGCTGGTTTAATACCACAGCTGAATAATAGCCCGGGGTATGTGAATAAAAACTGTCGGGCCAATCATGATGCTCTTGACAAAAGTATTGCAGGGAACTGCACAGGGGACAGAAACAGCTTGAGCTTGTGTTCAGAAACACTGTGAGATATTATCAAGATGGAAAAGTTTATTTGTTTCTTTCTCATTGGGATGGTAGGGGGTGGCTACTGCTATGTCACTTCCAGATGTTCCCCTCTAATTCTGACTGAGGCCTTCTGTTTATAATTCTTGTAGAAGCCTGTAAAAATTACAAAGGTGTAATTAGTGAACTGTAGTTCAGCCACTATTATTTCCTGACATGCTACTAAAACAATCTTCAATTAATACAGTACTTATGGCAGTTGGAGTGGATAAAACAGTGTTACCACGGCAACCTGTTGATGAGACCTGCATTTCCTTATCCACCGTGCTGTGGTAAGGTTCAGTGTGCTGTATTCCTGTCTGTAAATATTCACCTACCACTGTTTGGAATAAAAACTACATCTGGGGTTACAAGTACAACTCCAACAAAACAGTAAAGTCTGAAATATTCTATTTATGTGCAAACAGCCTGCAGATCTGATCGCTAAGATGCTAATATGATACAGGATTTGAACCAATACCACCCAAACACAGCTAGCATATAATCTTTAGAGGCCTCGGCTTCTTCTCAAGCCAGCAGGGTTCTGCGCTGGCATGCTCACAAGTCTCTCTGTGGAGTCGGGGTAAAAAACTAATGAAATAAAAAAGACATACAGAGAGCAAGTATTTTTCACTGCAATTCCATTCACCTCAGCCTGCCAAAAGCTCTCTTTTGGTTGTTGATACATGAACACCCAATTGTGAAGTAGATGCCGGTATAGACAAAACAGAGCTAGATTCTCAAAGCTATTGTCTGAAAACAATTCTAAAACAAATAAGAAACAATTTAAGATGACTAAAAAGCGACTAAAAAAATATTCTCAGGTGTTTATTCTTGGTTTGGTAATTTAAATGGTTGAGTTATTTGCCTTTCTGAGAAAAATATTACAGATTTGGTGTAAATAGCTTTGGCCCAGTGTCTTTTTCAGTGTCATAGTTGAAAACACTGTAACTACACTGAACACTGAACTAACTAACCCACACAGGGACCAGGAGACTTCCAGCTCCAGCACAAACACTGAACTAACTAACCCACCACTAACCCACCAATCCCTCCCTCACAGGGACCAGGAGACTTCCAGCTCCAGCACAAACACTGAACTAACTAACCCACCACTAACCCACCAATCCCTCCCTCACAGGGACCAGGAGACTTCCAGCTCCTCATGCCCTGCCAACCACACTACTTTACAAGAGCATTCCTCATGTCATTCAAGCCAATCGCTTTCAGCTTCACACTGCAATGTTATGATCTAACTGCATCATGAGTTAAAAAAAAAGTTATATGATATGTAATTTGCCTCTAATAATGAGACTCCCATTAAGTTTTCAGTCATTATATTTTATGATTCTGTCATGTTTCACAGTTTGATGCCATTGAAATTATAGCTCAGTCAGTTTTGAATGCTTTGGGTTGCTTTTGATTAGATTGTGAGCATCTGTTTACATAAATTAGAAAAAAATGGGAAAAAAGCATACAGGGTATTGGCAAAATATTACTTATAGTAATAAGTTGTTAAATAATAAATAAGTAAGACTTAGCCAACAGTGTGGAAAACTAGATTCTAAGAAAAAAACAACAACTCAGGACTATAAAGCTGACATTTTAAATACACTTACGGTTCTTGGAATTTGAAAGCCAGTAACAAGCGTTAAAGAATAATCATACAGACAACCTGTCGCTCCAAAAGACAAACGGTCAGAGCCTACAGCAGCACATTATTTATTTAAAAATGGATATTATTATTATTATTTATTTCTTAGCAGACGCCCTTATCCAGGGCGACTTACAGTCATAAACTAATACATTTCAAGAATCACAGTACAAGTAATAATACAATTAAGAGCAAGATAAATACAATGACTTTGGTTCAAGCAAATACAAGTGTGACAAAATACGATTCAATAATACAGCAGATAACAGTGTCAGTGATAGTTACATCAGGATATAATTAAATACAAAATACTACAGATTAAACACTTGGCAGATTACAGTACTCTGAAGTACAGGATTAAATGCAGTAAAATAGGGGGCAGATAAGAGCAAGTAAAGCGCATTTAAGGAAGGGTGATAAGTGTCCCAGGGGAAAAAGAGAGGAGTTCTACAGGTGCTTTCTGAAGAGGTGAGTCTTGAGGAGGCGCCGGAATGTGGTCAGGGACTGGGCAGTCCTGACATCTGATATTAAAAAAGTTTTCCATGTTAAACTCTTTAGGTGTTTCCTCTAAAATGCTACCAGTATAACAAAAAAACAAACAAAAAAACAAACAAACATAGAAATAAATAGTATTTTCCTGTTTCTTTACATTTTTTTGGCTTTCCTGAGCTAATGTGGTCATCTCGCTTTAAAAATTCACAACGTTGAAAAGGGACACAGGATACACTATACACCTGTAAGTCACCTTGGCACCTTGGATAATGTCTGTCAAATAAATAAATAAATACATTATTAATAATAATAATAATAATAATAATAATAATAATAATAATAATAATAATAATAATGCTCTAAACTGAAACAGCAAAAGATAAAATGAATGTTTTGCGAAGTTCCTGACAATTGCATAATCAGTTCTCAAGATATATGAATAAAAGCGAAGTGTGACAGTGGGACTGTCAATGGATAGCACCAGGAATGAGACTTCAAGGCTTGGAAAGCTGCAGTGAAAGCACTGTTCATCATGCAAAAAAGACACAAAACAAAGAAACAAAGACACAAAGGCCAAAACAAAACCATACAATAAGTGCCTGAACACTGGGCATTCCCTTCACTACAGCGTTCAAAACGTTAGATTACTTACCGTAACCCTGGTTCCCTGAAAGAGAAGATGACCACCAATGACATTACGTATGGGATATGCCTGCCCATTGGGTAGGTATCGCTGAGCTCTCTATACCAGAGCTGCCGATAGGCCCTTTCCTGGGATGATGCACTCGGTCCCGCCCACCGAGACGATAAAACTGTCATCCCAAGGAAGCCATTTCTCTTTTTCCATTGAACCCATGAGGGCGACCGATGTGACCTCGGGGTTGGTGGTGGTCTTCTCTTTCAGGGAACCAGGGTTACGGTAAATAACCTAATGTTCCCTTTCAATTCGAAGCCGACCACCAGTGACATTACGTATGAGATACCAGAGCCGTCACGAGGGAAAAGGAACGGCAGCATATGAGGGACACACTAGCACTGTCTAACCCAGGGGTTAGCAGTGTGAACTTACACCCTCAAGGACCCTCGTGCCTAATGAAGGCAGGGCAGGGTCTATTACATTAATGGGCAGCAGTGTAAAGTAGTGGTTAGTGCTCTGGACTCTTGACCGGAGGGTCGTGGGTTCAATCCCTGGTGCACTGCTGCTGTACCCTTGAGCACTGCACTGCTGCTGTACCTAGATTGCTCCAGTAAAAACCCAACTCTATAAATGGGTAATTGTATGTAAAAATAATGTGTAAAATATAATGTAATTGTATGTAAAAATAATGTGATATCTTGTAACAATTGTAAGTTGCCCTGGATAAAGGCGGCTGCTAAGAAATAAATAATAATAATTAAGGCGGTAGAACCTGGAGAAGGTATGCAGCGTAGCCCAGCTAGCCGCAGAACAAATATCAGACATCGAGGCCCCTCTGAAGAGGGCCGAAGATGTGGCCAACCCTCTAGTGGAATGTGCGGCTACCCTACCAGGTGGGGGCAAGCCAGCACCATTATACGCAGTCAAGACTGTGTCCACAATCCAATGTGACAGACACTGCTTAGAGAGGGGCTGTCCTAGGGTCCGTGTCCCGTGCAGACGAAGAGCTGGTCAGATTGATGCACGTAGCATCACAGTTCCCGCACTGAGGAAGCAAACGTAGGTGGATGGAAGGACTCCAGTTCCACAGACTGATTAATGTGGAAGGCTGTGATCACCTTGGGGAGGAAAGCAGAGACACCCTCCTGCCATCCTCCCACACGCGCATGCAGGAGCTGTGCACAGACAGCGCCTGCAGCTCACTGACCCTCTTAGCGGAGGTGATAGCCACGAGGAAGGCTGTCTTCATAGACAGGTACTTCAACTCCATGGAGTGTATGGGCTCAAACGGGGCCTTCGTGAGAGCCTCCAGTACAATATTAAGGCTCCATCTGGGGAGAACAGTCCTCCTGGGAGGGCGTAATCGCCGAGCGCCTTTAAGAAATTGGCCAAGAAATGCGCACCAGGAGACACTAAATCTACAGAGGCATGGCAAGCAGAGATAGCCGCTAAATACACCTTCAAAGTGAAAGGTGACCTACCAGCATCAAGCAGTTCTTGCAGAAACTGTAAGATGACTGGCATAAGGCCAGATATGGGGTCATGGCTTCTAGCCAGACACCAAGCCTGGAAATACCTCCACTTATAGGTGTACAAGGACCTAGTGGAGTCTGCCCCAGTGCTCTGCAATGTACCAACAACCACATCTGATAGCCCTAGGGCTAACCAGCGGCCCCTTTCAGGGGCCAGACCCATAGCTGGAACCTGCCCGGGTGCCAAAGAGAGCCTTTCGCCTGACTGAGGAGATCCATGTGCAGTGGGATCTCCCAGGGCTGGCCGTGCAATAGCTGGCACAGGGTCGAAAACCAGATTCTCCTGGGCCACTTGGGGGCCACTAGGAAAACTGACACTTCCTCTAACCGGACCTTTTCGAGAAAGGCCAGGAGCAGCGATATAGATGGGAAAGTGTACAAAAACGCTTGTGGGCTGCTCTCAGCTCCCACGTATTTATGTGCAGGGATGTCCAGCGATCCGACCAGGGTCCGCGAACTCCTCTGCCTGCCCAGACCGCCCCTACGTCTGTCATCACCAATTGACGGTTGTGTATCACTCCTATCCTTACGCCTTCACACAGGTGAGAGGCTTGCCTCCACCAGCGTAGAGCTTTCCAGCATAGACGAGACAAGGTCAGCTGAGCTGGGGCCAGAGCAAGGGCTTGAGCCTGCTGCCTGGCCAGGGGTTCCCAACGCCGCCTATGGCTCAGCAATGCTAGCAGGGGACGTTGTGCAGGACGTGGACAAGCGTGGACTTTAGCCATGCTTGATGTCTGCACAGCCCCAAGCGTGCTGTTTAAACACAAAAGAGTCATTTTGTAGCAGCAACTGGCTGTGGTTTAGATGGAAAGACAATAGAAAGAAAGAAATGCTGATGTAAGTAAGCTGGGTTGAGTTAAGTGGGGGACAGAGGGAGTGATGTTGGGACACCAGAATCAACATCGAGCCCTCTTGAGGTGTCGTGGGCAAGTCAACGAAACACCGAGGATGGAAGGTGCCCACTTGAAGACCCCAGAGATGTACCCTACTTAGCTCAATCCAGACGGCTGTCACACTGATGTGCTGGGGAGACCGCACTGTGGTTGATCCCTGGAGCCAGCATCGCAGCAGTTGTGTGTGCTGATGCGCTGGGTAGACCGCACTGTGGTTGATCCCTGGAGCCAGCATCGCCGCCGTTGTGTGTGCTGATGCGCTGGGGAGACCGCACTGTGGTTGATCCCTGGAGCCAGCGTCGCAGCCGTTTGGTGTGCTGATGCACTGGGTAGACCGCACTGTGGTTGATCCCTGGAGTCAGCATCGCAGCCGTTGTGTGTGCTGATGCGCTGGGGAGACCGCACTGTCGTTGATCCCTGGAGTCAGCATCGCAGCCGTTGTGTGTGCTGATGCGCTGGGGAGGCAAAGTAAGCTGATCCCTGGAGTCAGCATTACACTTCAGCAATCAACACCAGGCAGAAGGATATCTACATCATCAGATGGAAGGAAATGCAAATGGATAGAGACACAGATAGATCACATTAGTATACTGTTATTTACTAAGTTATGTCTTAGTCGGTGCTTATCTTGGCGACAGCCAAGTTCAAATCAGCGTGAAGTTTTAACATCTACTCTCATGTAATGGAAATCAGGTTTCGTAAAAACTAACAATTGTCATTTGGAACCCATACTGCACTTTGGAATAAAGACACACATGGTCAGGAATAAGACTTGTGTAGAGGAATGAAAGATGATGAGCTACTCTTCTCCCCACTACAGGGGGAGTGGGTTTGGGGGCTGTATGCTTTCTGGTTTCATCTTCTAGGGTGCAATATAACTTTGTCTGACCCAGGAACATCAATTAGTTCTGTAACACCTGTCTTCAAAGCAAGAGTAGGTGAGGTGAAATCACTTCATTTACCTGCACTCATTTGTATGGATTAATTTGGCTGGGGGTCCTCGGAAAATCCTTTTGGAAGCCTATACTGAAAATCATATTGGGAATCATATTGGAAAGGTCCCAGATCACTCTACAAGTTCAACAGCGTTTCCTATTTTTTCTGTTGTTTTATTGGAATGCTAACAGGAAATTGACTAGAGCTCAGTCAGGGTGCAATGTTAGATAAACCATGCTATAAAATAGGACTCTCATTAGTAGCCAAGGGTATAAGGAAAGTGATTTTTATCCAAAGCCGTGATTTATTCCCTCTGAAACAAATACAAAATTCAAATTCCTTGTTCTAGCGTGTAAGTTATGTTCTTCAGAATTGTGTTAAAGAATATCTTTCCTACAGAAAACCACAGACTGACTGTACTGTATGTCACCCTGTCATGATTTAATTAAATGTTCAAATACCAGTGGTAGTTTGTGTCTCCTTGAAAATTAAAATGTTTTTTTGTTTGTTTGTTTGTTTTTGTTGTCTATGTTGTTAAGCTGACTTTATGGTTTCTTTTCAACCTTGTTTAGTGTTGATGCAATAGGATACATTAAGCACCCCTTCTTAGAGTTTACTGCTGTGTGCCGTGGTAATACTCTAGCTACGTGTAAAGCACACTGAAAGCGAAGTTAACATGTTTACCACAGATCAGTCAAGGCACATAGAGTCAGGGGATCTGTTATTTGTTCACGGAACAGGAGCAAGGCTGTAATACAGAGGCAAGACCTCTTTGCTTAAAGAAATGAAAAGAGTGCTTGTGACGAGGGAATGAAAAGCAAGGGTCTCCCCTTGACTGCTGCTGCCGACCTACGGCTGTGAAGTAAGCTTGTCTTCTCCCAAGGGAAAAACAGCCTGGGAAAGCAGAGAAAAGGTACCAGATACCAGGTACCAGATACCAGGTACCACCCCCTCCCCCCGGAATACTGGATATTGACAGTGAGGACAATGACAGGAATAATTGATATTGACAGGAAGGGCAATGACAGGAATAATAGATATTGACAGGTATAATGGATATTGACAGTGAGGACAATGACAGGACTAACGGATACTGACAGGGAGGGCAATGGCAGGAATAATGGATATTGACAGGTATAATGGATATTGAAAGGGAGGACAATGACAGGACTAACGGATACTGACAGGGAGGACAATGACAGGACTAACGGATACTGACAGGGAGGACAATGACAGGACTAACGGATACTGACAGGGAGGGCAATGGCAGGAATATTGGATATTGAGAGGGAGAAGAACAAGAGAGAAGTCTAAGCTCCTGCCCCTGAAACTCACCCTGTTACAAAAGAGCAGCCTCCTAAAATAAAACATTGAGATATCACCAAGTGGAACTGGAAACATTTGCCTTCCAACCTTGAGCTACAATAATAGAAACCGAGAGCCAACAGGCTTCACTATCTCGCCTAGATAACTCCAACAAGAATCACCAACCCAAGAACTGTCCAAAGACGTAATACTCGACGCAAATGAAAGATTAACTAGAAAGAAAGGCTGAGCCAGCAGATTCCAGCTGATGAGTGTTGCTTCTTATTCCTGATGCTCCTCTTTCCCACAGTTATAACATTCTGCAGGTGTTAGCAAGCGTTTGAATTGTTAATATAAGATACAGTACTGCTGAGGGATTCTATTTTTGGAATGATTAACTAGAGCATGTTCTTAAATGCCAATAATTCAGTAGCAAACTTTCAAATGGAATGTTGTAGGCAAAACAGTTAGATTTGGAAATTAATGGCATTTCAGCAAATTTCAAATAAAAGTGGATTTCAAGCAAAAATAAAAGGTACCAATCATGATAGGTTCTGATTAAAACATTTGTAATATATATATATATATTTATATATTGTAAAAGAATTCGCCCCCTCCGCGGTTGGTTGCCCCTTTATAAACACTGACCCAGGCACAGAAATGGATTTTTAAAGCACAGTTGCGCTATTTTTAATAAACAATACAAAAACAAAAATAAACAAAACAAACACCTAGCTCTTCTTTGAGCACTAGCTAAACAAAACTAACTAACCTAAACTAAAGACAGGACAGCTAAGCTGTTTACCTGTAACAAAAATAAACAAAACAGCACACACAAAAAAGGCTTCACACTACCTTTTTCTTTTAATTACGGCTGTACCCACACCAGCACAGTCGGGCTTCTACACTCTTCAGCAGCAGCCAGGAGCAGACTGACTGCTCTCCTTATAAACCCTGCACCTGGCTCTAATTTTCAATAATAGCCAGGTGCAGGTGATAATTAAACAATAAAACAATTAACAAAAACAATTAAACAATTAACAAAAACAAACCCAAAATGTGCCTATGCACATGTTTTTCTGCAGGGAGGATTTAACCCCCTCCCTGCTGTCTTACAATATATATATATATATATATATATATATATATATATATATATATATATATATATATATATATATATATATACAGTCACCTCCAAAATTATTGGCACCCTGGAATATATTTGACTTTATTAATGATTCAATGGAATCAACCAAAATTACACATTTCTCAAATAATAAATTTATTTCCAAAAAAAATGAAGTGTCACAATTATTGGCACCCTTGTTTTCAGTACTTTGTGCACCCTCCCCTTGCAAGGATAATGGCACTGAGTCTTTTTCTATAATGTTTAATGAGATTGGAGAACACATTGGGAGGGATCTTAGACCATTCCACCATACAGAATTTTCCAGATCCTTGATATCCTTCGGTCTGCGCTTATGGACTGTCCTCTTCAATTGAAACCACTGGTTTTCAATGGGGTTCAAGTCCGGAGACTGAGATGGCCATTGCAAAATGTTGATTCTGTGGTCAACTAACCATTTCTTTGTGGATTTTGATGTGTGCTTGGGGTCATTGTCTTGCTGGAAGATCCATTTGCGGCCAAGTTTCAGCCTCCTGGCAGAGGCAACCAAGTTTTTGGCTAAAATGTCCTGGTACTGGGTAGACTTCATGATGCCGTTGACCTTAACAAGGGCCCCAGGACCAGTGGAAGCAAAACATCCCCATAACATCAAAGATTCACCACCATATTTTACAGTAGGTGTGAGGTTCTTTTCTGCACACGCATCCTTCTTTCAACGCCAAACCCACCGCTGGTGTGCGTGGCCAAAAAGCTCTATTTTCGTCTCATCTGACCATAGCACCCGGTTCCAATCGAAGTGCCAATGCCGTTTAGCAAACTCCAGGCGCTTACGTTTGTTGGTTGCTCTCAATAAAGGCTTTTTTTCTGGCAACCCTTCGAAATAGCCTTTCCAAATAGAGGTGGCGTCTAATTGTAGATTTGGAGACTTGGTGATCCCAAGATGCAACCAAGTTCTGTAATTCTCCAACTGTGGTCCTTGGATTTCCCTTTGTCTCCCGAACCATCTGCCTCACTGTGCGTGGGGGCAAGATACACTTGTGTCCTCTTTCAGGCAATTTTACCACTGTTCCAGTAGTTTTGAACTTCTTAATTATTGCCCTAATAGTGGTAAGTGGTATATTTAGTTTTTTAGCTATTTTGTACCCATTGCCTGATTTATGAAGGTCAACAACCATTTGTTTCTTTTCATTTCCCCATGGTGATTTCATATGCGTGTTACCTCATTTTTATACCCCAGTGAAACAGGAAGCCATGGAAGGCCACAATACAGTTCCTTAAGACTGAGATGAACTTAAAGAAGTAGAATGATAATACAGATTTAATTTTGTTTGATTTTATGTATAAGAATCTTTAGGGGTGCCAATAATTCTGACACCTATCTTTTTAAGAAAAAATGTTATTACTTGCTAATAAAAAACTTTTTCTCTGAGCAATTGTATTAGAATAAAAGAATATGGTTTTCCCATAAATTTGAGCATAAAGTATAGCTTTTTTTTTTTGCTCATCTTTATCAAGGGTGCCAATAATTTTGGAGGTGACTGTATATATATATATATATATATATATATATATATATATATATATATATATATATATATATATATATACCTTTGACTGATGCTCTTCATCCACTAACTGTCCTGTCACACTCCCTGGCCGGCTGGCTGTCCTGCGGGACCCTCTCCTGCTACCCAGACCAAGAGGAGGTTTCATTACAGCATGGTCCCTTTGAACCACAATAGACATGCCAACTCTTCTTATTAACAACATCAGCTTACACCAAACAAGCATTCATTTACCAGGCTCCAAAGCCATGAACTATTGTTAATTGTTTTTTGTTTTTTTTAAGAAATAATTTCTCATTTTAATATTCTTTGAAGAAAATGATTCTTCATTTGTTCTTCTTATAGGAAAAACAATCTTGAAATAAGAACCTTTTTCTTCAGAAAAGCATTTTTGGCAGTGTAACTAATGTACATCGCTGTTAATCAGTACAAAACTTGGTGAGATAAATGCAAGGAGAAAAGCAATGATGGATGCAATTTTGTTCAATGAGATAAAGAAAGTCAGTACATTAAAACCTAATAGCAGTTGAGGCAAGTCACGTTAAAGTACAGAGACTCCTCCAAGAGAAGGATCAGAAAGATAAAAGTGTAACCCAAGCAGAGGGAGCAGCTTGGAACCCTTCCCAAGGACCCAGTCCTGTTTTATTCAGGGTGTTCCAAAGGCTTATTTATGGAACTCACAGTCCTCACTTTTAACCCCTTTCAATAAACCCCCCAGCGCAATGATATATGGATCCATAAACCGTTCCCTGACCCCTTTTTGCTCTCGAGTTTGGCAAACTTGCACAGATGACACAATACAATGACCTACTGTCTTTGACATGCGACATGTACAAATAATTAGCTTCAGAATACTGAGACTATTGGATTCCCCATAAAAACGTCTGCCTTGGAGAGGCCTTCCTGGAAGCAACACCCTTCAGAGTACCCACACACTCCGGTGGGAGGGGAGAGTAGAAGCAACGCCCAAGAGAACTGGAAGGCTTATCAGGCTTGAACAGCGTCAGCTGTGTTTTACACTCTGTTCTTCTGTGAAAAGAAAGTGAAACTGCCACACACTAGCATGAAACAACTGTGCGCCATTAGAACATAAGAACATAAGAAAGGAGGCCATTTGGCCCATCTTGCTCGTTTGGTTGTTAGTAGCTTATTGATCCCAGAATCTCATCAAGCAGCTTCTTGAAGGATCCCAGGGTGTCAGCTTCAACAACATTACTGGGGAGTTGGTTCCAAATCCTCCCAATTCTCTGTGTAAAAAAGTGCCTCCTATTTTCTGTTCTGAATGCCCCTTTACCTAATCTCCATTTGTGACCCCTGGTCCTTGTTTCTTTTTTCAGGTCAAAAAAGTCCCCTGGGTCGACATTGTCTATACCAGGATTTTGAATGCTTGAATCAGATCACCACATAGTCTTCTTTGTTCAAGACTGAATAGATTCAATTATTTTAGCCTGTCTGCATACGACATGCCAATACCTTTTAGAAATTCGAATGCTTGTGTTCTTCCTCTGAGAAACAGCAGACATTGTACTCAACTGCTCACGCCCAAAACAAGGCAAAGAAAGACCTGAATATAAAGTGTTTCTCTTTAAATATAATTACCTAAACAATGCCTAATCATTTTTCAATGCGCTACAATGCTTAGCTACAGTGTAATACCTAACCATTGCTTCACCATATCTCACTGTGCTTTACAATGCTTAACTTTGCCTTACTATGCTTCTGTACACTTTGCACAGTTTTTGCTATGGTAAACTTTTATAAGTGGAAAATGCAAAGGATCTTTTTTCCGTGACAGTAAGCTTTTGGACTATTCAAGCAGCATTGTGCTCTTGTGTTGAAATACCAGCGTGCACCATGTATATAACATGCATTACTGAGCAGCTTTGGGTCACATTGCACATAAACCCCTCTTGAATACTGCCCTAGCAAAAACACCATAGTAGATTAAATTGCACTATACTCTGCGCCTCGCTCTACCCAAGTATACAGTAGCATGCAAAAATGGTAAAATAATTTGTAAAAGTGTGCACGTTATCTTCTAAAAATGAAGGTAGAAGGTTCTGTGGTTTCCTCCAGTTGTCAGAGACCTGCTCACATACCATGTCAGAATTACTGTTTGGTGCCATTGTACAGTTACTGGGGGTTTCTACTGCATTGAATTCCCAGCTTCCACACAAAGACTTTCATGAAATACAAGCACCAACAAATTACACTGTACTATATTTGTGGCTTTAGTGGAAGACAAATAATAATGACAAATTAGCCAAATATGCTTTTAAGGGTATACGAATACAAAGCCGCACACCACTTGCAAAATTTTAGGAATCTATAATAAATGCTTTTGTTAGAAATTAGTTTAATCCAATTGCTATACACAGATGTAATATCCCTAAAAATCGAAACCCATTTCTCCCATAAAGCCTGTAAGAACACTTGAGAGGGTTCAGGCCGAATGGTTTGTAACTGCACCTCAGATAGGAAGCGCACATTGAGAACGGTTTGTATACTTCAGTACCGAGTATGAAGAACACATGCAGTTCAGTGAGCACTGTGCTGTTAATCTGAGTTGTTCTTAGTGTGCCGAAACACATAGAAATCCAGAACAGTAAATGGGAAAGCCCTGATAAATACCTGTGATAAAGAGAGAAAGGATCGATGCTGTAAATCTCCCTCCCGATTAGAAAGGGCGCTGTGTAAGGGGGAAGGTAAGCTGCCTCCTAGATCTACCGCCTCGGTGGTAGGTGGAAACCGGAAGGTGACCATATTAGGAGGGGCGCGTTGCTGCAAGTACTCAGGACGATTCCATTGCAGTCAGCTGCGGGGCAGCCCTCTATGGGAGAAACCATGGCAACGCGGTGACTGCAGGGAGGAGTTTGCTGGGTACAAAGGGGAAGCAGCTACGTCAAAACCTCCCTTGCGCTGAGAAAGTGAGAACGACCAGTCGGAGCTAGTGTTTTGTTTGCCTTTGTGTTACGTGTCTGTTTGTGTTTTACTAGAGGAGCAGGAGGACGGGAGGCTGTAGCCGGAGAGCCAGTGTTAACCCCAGAGCACGCCCCTCACCACACAGCACAACACCGCACAGCGCACGCACCACGATCCCCGGAGGAAAAGAGCACAGTTTTCGTGCACGGAGGATTGTGGCTATCGGCGTGTCTTTTTGTTTACTTTTTGGACTTTTTGTTATTTTGCCCCAATACCATCGATTGGTAGCGGGGCTTATTATTATTTCATTTTTGGATTACTTTTTGAACTTTCTGTTGTATTGTAATAAATATTGTTGTTATTGGGAAACAGCAGCCTGGACATTATACTCTTTTTGCACTGCACCAGTCATCCTTGCTACAATACCTTTTGAGATTTCATTTACTCATTTTCAACTCAACAGGTTTCAAGGCAAGTAGACATAACAAAGACACATGGAATATGATACAATCCATCACCCTTTATGTTACAACGCTTTCCAAGGCAAAAACATTGGAAAGTGTTGTAACATAAAGGAATAGTGACATGATGGTAAAGCACAGGTAAGCAAGGTAAATCACATATAGGTATGGTAAAGCCTGTTGTAGATATCATATCTTTATATGGCCGTTTCCTTTATTTGGTTACTTGGTTGTATCTGTCTGTACGGACAGCACATAAGAACCAGAAAAGTTTGAGAACAAGAAAAGGCCATTCAGCCCATCAAGGCTCGCCCCTTGTTAGCCCATCATTGTCCCCTACTGGGAAAACTAATTTAAAAGCACAGAATCTAGTCTTGTTTTAATGTTCCCAGTGTTTTAGATCCTACTACTTCACCTGGTAGGCTAGTCCATGCATTTATAACTCTCTGTGTAAAAAAGCAATTCCTACCTTTTGTTCTAAACTTACTCTTACTCAACTTCCACTTATGCTCTCTTGTTCTTCTCTCTGTGCTAAATTTGAAGTAGTGTCTTGGGTTAACTTTATCTATGCCATTTATGATTTTAAAGACTTCAATCAAGTCCCCTCTTTCCCTTCTTTCTAGGCTAAAGATATTTAATTAAGTCCTGGGATCAGCCAATTACATGTCCTCCTCTCCTGTAGAATGCCATTAAAACCATTGGGATTATTGTGGTGAGACCCTGAACTCCTCACAGAGTTTGGTGCACTGTAGAGACTCAAAGTACTTTCTCTACCATTATTCCAAATTGGCAGGAATAACGACTGGAACTCTCACTACGGGTCTTGATTATGATTTTCACCAATTGATACTGTTTTCCAGGCCACATTAAAAATGTGTGTACTGCAGCTTCCAAAACAAGTTCTTTGGGAGCTCTGTAAAATATTAGTCTGGATGTCACAATCCATAAAATGAGGTTTTGTTTGCAATTGGCTGGAATGCGTTATGAATGTATCACATCCCCCACGAAGGATTGGTTATATAATTTGTGTATGTTGTTCTCTTTTGATAGCAGATGGGGGTCTGACTTTCCAAGTATTGTAGTCTTAAACTAGTGTTGTGTTGCCCTTCTCTGTTCCTTCTCGAGTGCAATGATGTAGTTTGGTGACCAAAACTGCACAGTATTCTAGGTGGGGTCTAACCAGGGCATTGTACAATCTTAGCATAATCTCTCTAGACTTGTATTCCACATTTTGCAATATAGCCTAACATTCTATTTGACTTTTTAATTGCCTCACCACATTGACGAGATACTTTTAATGATGGCTCCACTATAACCCTGAGATCCTTTTCAAAGTCCTCGTCAGCTATTTCCATCTCATTCATTTGATACTTATTACATGAATTGTTACGCCCAATATGCAATGCTTTACATTTCTTAACATTGAAATGAATTCGCCACACGTTTCCCCAGTTACAGATAAGGTCCAAATCCCTTTGAAGTAGCTGGGCTGCAGATTCACAGTCCACTGCTCCCACAAGTTTGTTATGTTCTGCAGATCTGACAATCTTGCAATGGGCATCTTGTTCCTAGTCATTTACAAAAATGAGGAACAGTAAGGGTTCAAGTACAGACCCTGGTGGTATGTCACTAAGTCCCCCCCCCCCCATCTGATTTTACACCTCACACAGTTACTGTGCTTTGTAACCAGTTCTGTATCCAATTACATGTCCTCCTCTCCTATAGAATGCCATTGAAATGGGATTATTGTGGTGAGACCCTGATCTCCTCACAGAGTTTGGTGCACTGTAGAGACTCAATGTACTTTCTCTACCATTATTCCAACTTGGCAGGAATAACAACTGGAACTCTCACTACGGATCTTGATTATGATTTTCACCAATTGATACTGTTTTCCAGGCCACATTAAAAATGTGTGTACTGCGGCTTCCAAAACAAGTTCTTTGGGAGCTCTGTAAAATATTAGTCTGGATGTCACAATCCATAAGATGAGGTTTTATTTGCGATTGGCTGGAATGCGTTATGAATGTATCACGTCCCCCACGAAGGACTGCTTAAATAATTTGTGTATGTTGTTCTCGTTAGCTGATGGGGGTCTGTGGCAAAGTGCCCCCCTGTGTGTATTTTGTGTTACGTGTTGTGTGTAAATGTTGGTGTATAGGCATTGGTACACGGGATATAAGCAGGTCTGTGTTTCACATGTGTTTAAATTGTAGATTTGTATTTAGGCACGAGGAGGGCACAAATCACATCACGTGCAAGTAAAAAGTAATAATATGTGAGCACGGGGAATTGCACTTTAATTAATTCACGTGCAGTTGTACCGAGATTCCAATTGAATGATTGACTAGCAATCGAGTCTCGGTACAACTGCATAAAAGCTGTATGTTTTCACTCACTTTCGGGGTTCGGGTGTTGACGAGAGAGAGAGAGAGAGAGAGAGAGAGAGAGAGAGAGAGAGAGAGAGAGAGAGAGAGGAGAAAGAAATATTTATAACAATTGCTATCGCGTGCTGGTAGTACCAGCACGATACTTGTTTTATTTATTTACTCACCGTGTTTGTGTGTCTGTCCGTCCACCGTTTGTTACTGTTTAGTCCGTTTTGTTTATATATTTATTTTGGCGAAAGTGCCGTGTCCTGTTTCTGTTTTGTGTACAAACCTTTTATTTTCTGTTTGATTATTAAACGCTGAGCGCCATCACGCGCTCAGCTTCACCAAAACCCCAAGTCTCTGTCTGCTCTGTGTGTTTCTATCTCTGGTCTGAGTTCCTCCCTGCAGCCAGCCTGTCACACGTGGTGTCAGAACCGGGAAAACAGCGCCTCCAGGACTCAGGCCAGAGCGGGAACCGCAGTTTTTTTTTGTTTGTTTGTTTTGGTTTTTTTTTTTAAAAATAAAACGGGAAAAATGGAAGGCTGGAACTGGAGAGATGGCTGCCAGGATCTGGAGGTCCTCCTCGGTAGTCTAGAGGACCAAGGCTGGTGCCTTGCCTGTGGGGAGTTCGGGCACCCAGTGGTGCACTGCCCCTACCAAGAGGGAGAGGAGGAACTGGCCCAGGAGAGGAAGGTGAGGAGGAGGCAGAGAAGGGGAAAGGGGAAGAGGAAGGCGGAGTGTCCACCGCCCAAGTCTCCACCAGCAGAGGAAGAATGCCTGCTGGTTTTGCCTCCACAGCCTGAGTGGGAGGAGCTCGAACGTCCCACGCCTGAGTGGGAGGAGCCCGAACGTCCCACGCCTGAGTGGGAGGAGCCCGAACGTCCCACGCCTGAGTGGGAGGAGCCCGAACGTCCCACGCCTGAGTGGGAGGAGCCCGAACGTCCCACGCCTGAGTGGGAGGAGCCCGAACGTCCCACGCCTGAGTGGGAGGAGCCCGAACGCCCTACGCCTGAATGGGAGGAGTCGGTGCGTCCACAGCCCAAGAGGGAGGAGTCGGTGCGCCCACAGCCCAAGAGGGAGGAGTCGGTGCATCCACGGCCCAAAAGGGGAAGGTAGAGCGTCCACCGCCCCAGTCTCCACTAGCAGAGGGTGAATTCCTGCTGGTTCCACCTCCATTGCCATGGGAGGACTGCTTGCAGCTCCCACCTCCAACAGCAGAGGGTGAATTCCTGCTGGTCCCGCCTCCGCCACTTCCACCGCCAGGAGCAGAGCAGCAGGAGCTGCCTCTGCCTCCTCCACCAGCAGAGGGTGAATGCCTGCTGGGTCCCTGTCCACCAGCAGAGGGTGAATACCTGCTGGGTCCCTGTCCCCAGCAGAGGGTGAATGCCTGCTGGGTCCCTGTCCACCAGCAGAGGGTGAATGCCTGCTGGGTCCCTGTCCCCAGCAGAGGGTGAATGCCTGCTGGGTCCCTGTCCCCCAGCAGAGGGTGAATGCCTGCTGGGTCCCTGTCCCCAGCAGAGGGTGAATGCCTGCTGGGTCCCTGTCCACCAGCAGAGGGTGAATGCCTGCTGGGTCCCTGTCCACCAGCAGAGGGTGAAGGCCTGCTGGTCTCCCTTCCCAGGCGGAGCCGCACCAGTCCCCTGCAAGAGGGGAGGGCCGCACCAGTCCCCTGAAACAAGGGTAGACTACACGCTGCTCCCACCTCCGCCGCCAGGAGACTACACGCCGCTCCCACCTCCACTGGCAGGAGCAGAGCAGCAGGAGCTGCCTCTGCCTCCGCCACCTCCACCGGCAGGAGCAGAGCAGCAGGAGCTGCCTCTGCCTCCGCCACCTTCACTGGCAGGAGCAGAGCAGCAGGAGCTGCCTCTGCCTCCGCCACCTTCACTGGCAGGAGCAGAGCAGCAGGAGCTGCCTCTGCCTCCGCCACCTTCACTGGCAGGAGCACAGCAGCAGGAGCTGCCTCTGCCTCCGCCACCTCCATCGGCAGGAGCAGAGCAGCAGGAGCTGCCTCTGCCTCCGCCAACCCCACCAGCAGAGGAGGAATGTCTGCTGGTATCACTTCCCCACCAGCAGAGGATGAATGCCTGCTGGTATCACTTCCCCACCAGCAGAGGATGAATGCCTGCTGGTATCACTTCCCCACCAGCAGAGGATGAATGCCTGCTGATATCACTTCCCCACCGTCACGAGGAGAGGAGCAGGAGCTGCCTCTCCCGTCACCAGAAGGACCAGGACTAGATGCTGGCGGTCCTCAGCAGCCCTTGCATAGGCTGCTGAGGAAAGCATGGGGAAGAACCGCCCGCCGCAGTGGCGAGAAGAGGGCCAAAACCCGCACCCCAGCTTGTCCTGACTGCCTGCCCGCTGCGCCCAAGGATGCCTGCCTCGCCGCCCAAGGATGCCTGCCTCGCCGCCCAAGGATGCCTGCCTCGCCGCCCAAGGATGCCTGCCTCACTGCGCCCAAGGATGCCTGCCTCACTGCGCCCAAGGATGCCTGCCTCGCCGCCCAAGGATGCCTGCCTCGCCGCCCAAGGATGCTTGCCTCGCCGCCCAAGGATGCTTGCCTCGCTTCGCCCAAGGATGCTTGCCTCGCTTCGCCCGGGGTTGCCAGCCGCTCCGCATCGACTGGGGTTGCCAGCCGCTCCGCATCGCCTGGGGCTGCCAGCCGCTCCGCATCGCCTGGGGCTGCCTTCTGCTCCACACAGGGTGCAGGGTGCGAGGGAGAAGTGGAGCTCCCGCTGCCGCCTCTATGGCCAGGGGCTCCCCTCCCGAGTTCGCCTCCCGAGGGTCCGCTGCTGCTGCCGTCGCCTCCCGAGGGTCCGCTGCTGCTGCCGCCGCCTCCCGAGGGTCCGCTGCTGCTGCCGTCGCCTCCCGAGGGTCCGCTGCTGCTGCCGCCGCCTCCCGAGGGTCCGCTGCTGCTGCCGTCACCTGGGGTCGCCAGGGATCCTGCTTCGCCTGGGGTCGCGGGGCCTCTGCTTTGCCTCGGTCGCTACACTGTGGCCGGAGCTCCATGAAGGGAGCTGCCGCCATGAAGAAAGGGGGAGGTCAGGAGACCAGCTCCCCAGCCGCATTTCCGTGGCAGGAAACACGGTGGCGGAGCCCCACGGAGGGAGCTGGCGGCCACAAAGAAGGGGAGGTCAGGAGACCAGCTCCCCGCAGCAGTTTCGCTGCCGGAATTGGGTGGCGGAGCCCCACGGAGGGAACTGCCGCCATGAAGAAGGGGGAGGTCAGGAGACCAGCTTCCCCCGCAGCAGTTTCGCTGCCGGAGATTGTGTGGTCGGAGCCCCACGGAGGGGAACTGCCGGCCATGAAGAAGGGGGGGAAGGTCAGGAGACCAGCTTCCCCTGCAGCAGTTTCGCTGCCGGAGATTGTGTGGCCGGAGCCCCACGGAGGGGAACTGCCGGCCATGAAGAAGGGGGGGGAGGTCAGGAGACCAGCTCCCCCAGCTGCACTTTCGCGGCAGGAGATAGTGTGGCTGAAGCCCGGAAGAGGGAGCTGCCGCCACGAAGAATTGGGGGTGCCGGACATTCCACCATGGCCACCCCAGAAACAACTTGCTTCCCCTCTTCCGGGACTTTGGGACTGAGGGGGAGGTGGCCATTGAGGCCATGTGTGCTTTGCACAAGGGGGTATATGTGGCAAAGTGCCCCTGTGTGTATTTTGTGTTACGTGTTGTGTGTAAATGTTGGTGTATAGGCATTGGTACACGGGATATAAGCGGTCTGTGTTTCACATGTGTTTAAATTGTAGATTTGTATTTAGGCACGAGGAGAGCACAAATCACATCACGTGCAAGTAAAAGTAATAATATGTGAGCACGGGAATTGCACTTTAATTAATTCACGTGCAGTTGTACCGAGATTCCAATTGAATGATTGACTAGCAATCGAAGTCTCGTACAACTGCATAAAAGCTGTATGTTTTCACTCACTCGGGGTTGGGTGTTCGTGAGTGGAGAACGAGAGAGAGAGAGAGAGAGAGAGAGAGAGAGAGAGAGAGAGAGAGAGAAAAAGAAATATTTATAACAATTGCTATCGCGTGCTGGTAGTACCAGCACGATACTTGTTTTATTTATTTACTCACCGTGTTCGTGTGTCTGTCCGTCCACCGTTTGTTACTGTTTAGTCCGTTTTGTTTATATATTTATTTTGGCGAAAGTGCCGTGTCCTGTTTCTGTTTTGTGTACAAACCTTTTATTTTCTGTTTGATTATTAAACGCTGAGCGCCATCACGCGCTCAGCTTCACCAAAACCCCAAGTCTCTGTCTGCTCTGTGTGTTTCTCGTTCTGGTCTGAGTTCCTCCCTGCAGCCAGCCTGTCACAGGGTCTGACTTCCCAAGGACTGTAGTCTTAAACTAACCTTGTGTAAATGGCAAGCAGGAGATCCATCATGAGAATGTTTCTTCAGCCTTTCTTCCTGTGGGACATGGCAGATCACTGCATTGCTTGGACAAATTTGGGTCATAAAGAAACTAAAGGATTTTATGTGAAAAGTCTAACCATGTGTTTTGTTTTATTTACTGGAAATAAAGGAGGAATATGGTCACTGATGGTTCAGTAAAAATGTTCCTTCTAAATCGATATGATTAACATCAGCGTTATTATGACTGTGATGACACCCACACCCTTTTCCCATGTATTTGGTTATTATTATTTATTTCTTAGCAGACACCCTTATCTACAATTGTTACAAGACATCACATTATTTTTACATACAATTACATTATTTTTTATACATTATTTTTACATACAATTACCCATTTATGCAGTTGGGTTTTTACTGGAGCAATCTAGGTAAAGTACCTTGCTGAAGGGTACAACAGCAGTGTCCCTCACCTGGGATTGAACCCACGACCCTCCGGTCAAGAGTCCAGGGCCCTAACCACTACTCCACACTGCTGCCTATGTTATTAAAGCTGCCATTGAGGCACCTTATTCAAAAGATATTTACATAGATCTGCTTGAGAGAACATTCTTACTGTCATGTATCTCAGATCATCTCAGACAATCATATTATGATATCTCACCGGTCGATGCCTTCTGTATTTCCATGGGCCGACAACAATAACCGATTCACCACAATTTCCATTTAACAATTCAAGATCCCAAGAGCATTTCCTTTTTTTTATTAAGTTACTGACCAGCCAAAATTTCAACCTTGCCAAGAAAACATCCATCACTTCTACTGCACTATATGGGTCCATTATGGTGTGAATCAGTCCAATCTTAAATACATGCAAAACAGAATGCATTCACAGGGCTTTTTGAAAAGCCGCCCAAACAGTTTCATAGGTCACAATTACACATCATGTACTGACTAGACTAACAATGTTTTCAATGTTCCTATAGTAATACAGCACAAGATTGAACCACTTTGCAGTCTCGATGGCTTCCATATTATTACCAGTAAATGTTTTGTTAACTGTTGGCAAGAGAATAAAAAAGAGTGAGGTCAGGCGAGAGAAATGAGGAATGTAAATAAGGAACGAACAAAAGGAATTCATACAGCACTTGGAGCCTGTCTGGTATACAGTGCCACTCTGGAATGACTTCTCCAAGCAACATTCGTCACTTCAAATTAGAAATGCCTTGACACTCTGGATTAAAAGCTAATTCAACGAATGGTGGCTGTCACTGGGTACATTTCCAGTCACAACTACATCAGGAGACAGTTAAATACGCAATAAAAAAGCTGCTTGCAATAATAATAATAATAATAATAATAATAATAATAATAATAATAATAATAAAGCCATGCTACAGAGCTTGTCTTTCATTTGCCAAAAGTGTATTGTTCAGACATTTGTTTAATACTTTCTTAACAATGGACTCTAAAGCTAGTAAATCCAAATGGACCAGGCTCATCTTGGCTTATGAGGGGCTGTGTTTCTGTTAAACCTGTCTATATTAACCAGGTGTGGGTTCCACATGGAGAGACATAAACCGCCTAGAACGGGATTTCATTCCTAAAAACAGACTTTCAAATAGTAAAAAAAAAAAAAAAAAATCTTGAAATATCTCATACATGTTTACATGTTATATTTGCAAATTAGTAGTAATGGAACATGTGTTTTCATGTTTGAATATTATTTACAATTTTATTGAATATGCTTATATTCTTTCATTTTGATGAGCTGGACAATTAAAGTGTGAACTCTTGAGAGTAAAATAAACTGGTACCCAACTGAATTACCTGTTAAAGAGAGAAGACAAACATTCGACTGTACGCTACAATGAGTGTTATTTATTTCAGACGTCATTCATTTATGTATTGCTTTCCTTTGCATGATATCTTTTTGATACAGTCATTTATACATGGTATTATATGAACCAATATGAACATAGTAAGATTTGCCACTGAATACATTTCAAGCAATATTTGTTAAACTATTTAAATATTTGACCAAGCAGTACACATGTATTTATTTATGTTGATTTTATTGTCGTCCTACACAGTAGAGCAAACACTTTTCTTTTAGCAAAAATGTCCATAGTTGCTGGGCATTTGTTTTTTCAACATATGCAATGGTCGAAGATTCAGCCAGATCCACAGTAATTTCTCTCTGGTCTTTACTGTTCTGTTGCTTTTCAGTCAGTGTTTGAGATGTGGTGATAAACACACAACAAAGGCACACAAACTTAAACTGAACTGGAACAGCTATTAAAAGTCCATCTCATAGGTGGAAGTTCAAAGCACCTTGAAGTTGCATCTTACATGCACTGATACATTCTAAACAGAATATTTCAGCCACCCCAACCTTTGGAGACACATCATATTAATTCAGACTGCATGATTGATATCAACACAAAAAAACGCCAGATTTGTCACTAATGCTGACTGCGGCCAAATAAAAAAAATTAGAAAAGGAATGTCTGCTTTTGATGCAAATGTGTTTTCAATTATTGCAAGTGCAATGCTATAAAAAAAAAATGTTTGAAGCGGTATCACAAAGTTCTGCATGTTTTAAATGTTGGCTTTCATCGCACATATTGTGTTTCTTCTGCGTGTCTTGTTTTCCATATGCTGTTGCCTGGACGCTGGCTACTTCAAACAACAAGCTCCCAGCCTGAGGGGCCCAGACACACTCAGTCAAAGTTCATCTGGGGTAAACAGAACACACACAAACACTTTCACTCTGATGTGTGGAGTTAAATCATTAGGGTGCTTTATGACTTGTAATGACCCGCCTGTGTGGAAGCAGAGGAAGTGATCCAATGTCTCTCATGCTGTGTCACAGAAGAATTACAATAAAAATGTTATCATTTGTTTTACCCTCAGTTGCTTTTCTGAAGAAATGATGAAGTTGCCTGCCGTTAAAATGTTTAAACGCTGTTAACACCCCTAGTCTAGACATTGCATTGTATCAGGGCAACCTGTCTGACTGCTTTATTTAGTGCTGCTGTGCAGGGTGATGGAGATGTCCTCAGGATGTGCTGGAGACAGGAGACCTGATGCTGGTTTCTAAGATGGGATTATTAATGGGGATAATAGGGAGAGCCTGACCAACAGAAACTAACAGACCTTCCTACCTATGAGTGAAAAAACACCAGCAAGACTGAGAGGGCAGGGTTTCAAAGGTCGTAAATGAGAACTCCAGTGTTAATCAGCAAATCATATGTAGCATTGATCTTGGCATTTTCAAGAGGTAGTTTATGCCTATATCGTTAATAAATAATCATGCTAATGTGAGCTCCGACACCATGTTGATTTACGAAATAAACGTACTATCTTAACGAGCAGTGCTTCTTGTGACTATTTATTTTGTTTGCGTGGGAATTTAAAAGCGGATCATAATTTATCAGGAGTTAATTTGCACTTGGAAAAGGAGGGTTTTAATTAACGAAAGACTATAACTCACCTTGAAACAGAAATTTAACAGACCGCGGCTGTGACACCAACTACCTTGTGGTTGTGAATGAGATTTGTTCACTTGTTTTAACAATTTGTAAGTTTAAGCCCGGAAACACACTGCCCGATGACATCACAGGAAGGGATGCATGGATGCATAAAGTACAGTGGCAATGGGGCGAATCAATAGGCAAAAAGATAATGCTATGGCAGTAACAAGTATCTACAATTTTGGCTATGACTGGAGACATGCATGTATTCTCTCTCTCTGTTAAACAAACGCACACAGGCACACACACGCATACATACATACCTACCTACATACATACACACAGTACGCCATTGGTTAGTATATAATGTCCGTGCAGATATTTTTGGAAAACAAGACCCGACAGCCAGTGTACTTTTTAACTATTAGACGAAATATTTACAGAACACTTCAAAACTGCTGCTATAATCATGACTCATTTATTATTAACAGCGTTATCATTAAATTATACCAAATCATTTTTTTTATTTACAATGAAGGGTTTTTAAATCTGTGCCGTTCAATTTTTATCCACACGTCAGATAATCGTAAATCAGCATTTATAAAAAAGCTGTAAAAGTTACTGGCACTTTTATTCTTTTACATTTTTGACCATCAGTTCACAAACCATGTTCGCTGTTGTGTACAAGGTACCTGAACTGAAGAACAGCGCCATGCAAGTAGAACATTATTTTAGTACTGAGGCATTAATTCGGCTATTGGAAATACCCACAAAGCGACACAGTCCAATGCTGGGATAATGAAGCCTGAAGGCTACCAGACCACAGATGGAATTCTGAGCAAACTATATTACTCATGGAATACTGAGGACAACCTTTGTATTCATTAACAACAAGAAATAGTGCTGCATAAAATCACGGAAAAAACTAATGGAAAAACTTGAAATGTTATTTATTTTAATACATGCATTTTCTAATAGCAATAGAACCCTCATAAGCGGGCTTTACCGTCTGGTAAGGCCCTTCTCGTTATGTTAATGGCACAAAGTAGAACCTTACCAGCCGGTAAAGCCCTCTTCTTCGGGTTCTATTGGTTAAATAATACGATTTAAAAAATAAAATAAAAAATTCTGAGTAAAGACACTGTGAATAGGCAGGTAATCATCATAACACCAACTTCTGTGAATGCTGTGTAAGGGACCAAAACAAAGAAAAAATAATTCTCCAGCTGCTTTGTTGTCATAACCCTCCAATGATCCAGTAATTGTAAGGTTCTGTTCACTTACTTGTAGAGGCTGTCTGGTTCCAGACACTTAAAGACTACAGAGTAGATGATCGAATGGGAGAAGTCTGCGTGTCGCTTCCCTGCCACCACACAGGAGGACCCTAGACCAGACAGTAGATCATCTGCAAAGCTCAGCACCTCCCCTGGATAGACAAAGAAGAAGGACAGAGAGGAACATAAGCAAAGGAGAAATACTAGGGAAGTGATTGCTCTAGAACCTCAAAACAAAAATGACCACTTAAGAAATCTCCAACATACCTGACTCTAAATAAAAAAAGAGGAAGAACAAATATCTGCCAACAACACGATAATAAACAGCGAAGCGGCTTGTGTGGGCTGGTAATATTTATTGCCTTGTTGAGCATAAAAATCTGCCGAAAAACTTTCAAACCAAACCACTTCTGCAAGAAATGCTGCCTCTATTTGTGAAAGACACAAGTTACAAAGAAAGGGTCATCCCTCTAAAAAAAAATTCATATGAATAATGAAAAACAAACAAACAAAAAAAAAGAAACTTGGGGCAAATTTGGGCCGTCATTTTAACTGCAGTGGCAGCTATTAGCAACATAAATAAAAAGATATATAGGGCCTAGTTTGCTTTATGTTTGGCCTCTTCAACAATGAGAGCAACAAGAACAAGAACACTATTTCTCCAAATCTATCCACGGATAATAAAATATTGTGGGGTCCTTGGCGGTCATGCATCAGCGGGAGGTTCGGCTGCAGGTTTGATGCGAGTCCACAAACACAGGGAAGGAATCCAAGTTAAGACTTTTTTATTTCTCATGAGTTATGCATAACTCGGTTCCCTACTGTAGCAGTATCAATCCTGTACACATACAGGCATTAAGCATACTGTCTCTACATCGATAACAAAAGGAGGTACGGAGAAAGACAACACACGTCCTCCATTTACACTGAACGTGACCTTTCGTATCTCACACGAGACACTGTCATGTTTTAAAGGCACAGCATAATAACGCAATCATCACATACTTCAAAAACAGCACTTTGTATGTATGCCATCCATTATCCATAGAGCTTATTTAAAGTATAAATGCCCCTACTTGAGTCACTGGAATGCCGACAGCTCCTGGGAGTCATTGATATTGTATTCTTTCTTAACTTCTGAATGATTTATAATATGAGGAGACTTTATCAGAACACTAAGCGTTACATCGTGCTGTTGCTTTTGACTTCCAAAGCTCCCTCTAGAAATGTCCTATAAACGGTTTTCTTGTTCTTTTTATAGCATTTTGGATTATTTTGTTTTCAGGAACCCTCTATGAGAGTGATAGACAATGAAGAATTGTTTACTGTGAAATATTAACACCTAAAATTGTTAGCTGAGGTGTCTGAGAACTTACCACGCTGTGCCACTAACGTACCACTAACAAAGGCTTTACTGAGAATGCACATGATCTTCTCGTGGTCTTCCATATAAAATAAATTCTGCCATGTACATCAAATAAAAAGCATTGCAGCAACACCTCCACATCTTGACCCAAATCAAAAGCAGTGATACTCAATGGTAGTGCATAATACTTGTAGTAAGGAATACAAAGCTATCTTGGAGGCATTTTCCGAATGGGATTAGCACCAGAATAGCACTGTAAAACTACAAGAAGTGGGAGTATAAACCCCCTAACTAAACAACCCAAACACTTCTACTGTGTGCTGTATTTGCTGTTAGAGTACTACCATTGTTCAGATGTCCCAAACATCTGAAAAGAGCAAAGAATGTGTTTGTTGCCAAGGTCGTCTTTTCTGTAACAAGAACATGATGTTCGTCGAGCAAACAATGAATAGGGTGACCAGCACCAGAGCTGATGAGACAGCAGTGCCACAAAGTTGCCAAAACATTTTGTTCCAAGACTGGCTCCTTCTTTGCTCCTTCTGTGTCCATTTCATTTACTTTCAATAGAACAAGTAACGACGAGAACGGTTTGTGTAGGAGTTTGTAGTGGTAAAGCATTTAGCAATATGCCAACCAAGTAAAAGTTCAGTACCTGATATAGAGTGAAGATAGAACAAGCCCAACACTGACAGAGGCCAGTGGGTCAAAATGGATAAAACCGAGAGGATCTATCTCATTGCAAAAACACACGTCATAAAAATGATGTCTAAGGAGTGATCAGGGCAGTCAATGCCAGGGTTCGAAAGAGTAAATGCCACAGTATTAGAATCAGGAGCTAGGCAAGAGGTAACTTGATAACAGGTTGTGACAGAAATACAGTGATTCTTGGTGGTAAATCTCCCTCCCGACCTGTGAGGGTGCTAAGTAGTGAGAACAGAGTACCTTGGACGGGTTGGCCCGACACTTCTTTCCCAGGGTTCAAGGGAAGTCGGCCAGCTGGAAAGGGGGCGGAACTCTGGTGCATTAACTCATCGACTCGGAAGGGAAAGGATGTGGCAGTAGCGGATTGGAGGGGTCGCTGCACTCGTCTACCAAGGGGTCATGTGTGACGGCATCAAAGGGGACGGAGAGACGCAATCTGTTCCTTCGCTTTGGTTATGAGAAAATAACCTGGAAGGACCTGTGCAGTATTGTGATAAGGTATCATAAGTGTTTGTTTTGTTTTGTCTCTAATTGTTGCTTGTTGTATTAGTAGATGGCTAACACGTTCCGGAGCTGTCGCCAAGGGCCAGCACAAAACCTGGAACAGCACTGCTCTATTGTCACGCAATAAACTGTATCACCCACCACGAGCACTACAGCACGCACCCAGGACTGGTGACTGTGTTTGTACATTGTGGGAAGGATACTCATGTTTATTATTTGGGACCGCAAACATGTTATTATTTACCCTGTGCACAACACATTGCTGTGTATTGCCAGGGATCATTATTTGGTCACCAGACCTGGATTGTTAAAAAATAAAATACTTTTCCAACTGGATTACAAAACTCTGTCTACTAATTACACACCGCATCACTCCTGCACCTGTACACTGCAAACCACTTTGTCACATAGGTGCAGATATACAAAGTAAAGAAAAACTAGCCCGGCAAGGATAAGAAGATATTGAATTGCTGATCGTAATGAAGGAGGAAACTGACAAGAGAAATTCCAACAGCAGAGAGAATGAACAAGAAAAAACTGAAAAAGAAAATATTGGGAAAAAAAAGAAAAAAACATGGAAGGGGTAAGCAAAAACAGGGAGTACATCATTGGTCAGCTGTCAGCAGTGTGTGGGCAAAGTTAAACAGCAATAACCAATCACAGTAATAGTAACTACTATTTATTACCAAACACAGAGGATCTGGAGTAATGACTTAGATTCTGGTATAGTAAACAAACTTGTTAAATTTGCAGATGCCACAAAAATAGAAGGAGTGGCAAACACTGTTGCAGCAGCAAAGGGCATTCAAAATGATCTAGACAGCATTCAGAACTGGGCAGACACATGGCAAATTACATTTAATAGAGAAAAGTGTAAAGTATTGCATGCAGGAAATAAAAATGTGCATTATTTATATCATATGGGAGATACTGAAATTCAAGAAGGAATCTATGAAAAAGACCTAGGAGTGTATGTTGACTCAGAAATGTTTTCATCTAGACAATGTGGGGAAGCTATAAAAAAAGGCCAACAAGATGCTCTGCTATATTGTGAGAAGTGTTGAATTTATATCAAGGGAATAATGTTAAAACTTTACAATGCATTAGTAAGACCTCACCTAGAATATTGTGTTCAGTTCTGGTCAGCTCGTTACAAAAAGGATAATTCTGCTCTAGAGAGAGTGCAAAAACGAGCAACCAGAATTATCCCGGGTTTAAAAGGCATGTCGTATGCAGACAGGCTAAAATAATTGAATCTATTCAGTCTTGAACAAAGAAGACTATGCGGTGATCTGATTCAAGCATTCAAAATCCTGGTATAAACAATGTCGACCCAGGGGACTTTTTTGACCTGAAAAAAGAAACAAGGACCAGGGGTTACAAATGGAGATTAGGTAAAGGGGCATTCAGAACAGAACATAGGAGGCACTTTTTTACACAGAGAATTGTGAGGGTCTGGAACCAACTCCCCAGTAATGTTGTTGAAGCTGACACCCTGGGATCCTTCAAGAAGCTGCTTGATGAGATTCTGGGATCAATAAGCTAGTAACAACCAAACGAGCAAGATGGGCTGAATGGCCTCCTCTCGTTTGTAAACGTTCTTATGTTCTTATGTAATGCAGTACAGCACTTTACAAAACTGTAAAACAAAAATAAATACCTAGTTCTTTATAACAAACTCCTTAAGCACAGCCTTGATTAGAAGCTCATGTACTGAAAAAGATGAAAAGAGAAAGAAAAAGACCTCTTTACACTCAATACAGTGACATCCTCACCACGCTCTAGATAAAGAACCTCACTCTGAGGCAAGCTTCTAGCGACTGACCTGCTTAATACATGGATTGTGTTGCTGTTTGCAGTTGGAAGGGAACAGAATAGTGATTAGTAAGTAAATTTGAATGCTTGTTTGCCAATGTAACTACATCAGCTGGTTGAAGTAATTAATTTTCTGTAGTGTTCAAAGCTGTGGTAGATTGAAGTGAATTCCGATAGCGTGTAAACTGGACCAGCTCTAGACCTGCAGGACAGTATAAATTGGCAAACAGAGTCTTAGAACGCCAGCCGTTCTAAGCGCCAGCCAGTCTAAGGGTCACACGTTCAAGGGCAGTCTGAACTGTGGCAGTCTAAGGGCCACACGTCCAAGGGCAGTCTGAGCTGTGACAGTCAGACCGAGGACAGGTAGAGCGCGGGCCTTTTCCAAATCTTTCCCAATGGCTACTAGAGGCCTCATTCCCACCCAGACACCTAATGTCTGAATCCCCTGGACACAGCGTGCTCACTCTTTCTCCTCTCCTAGAATGAACACTGGTAAGTACTTTTGTTAGCTGCACTTCAACTAACAAAATTCTACTCCTAGGTAATTTCAACATCTATGTCGATTTGCCGCCTTCCCCTCTAGTGACTGACCTTGTCACGCTCCTGGACTGTCTTGGACTCTCTCAATCTGTCAACGTTCCCACTCACACCTGTGGACACACCCTGGTTCTGCTCATCACAAGGGGTCTTGATATCTCCAATCTCTCAGTCTTAGATATCTCTCTCTCTGACCATCTCCCATTCATCCTCCTCTCTTACCTGCCATGATTTCTCCTCTTTCTTTTGGAACAAAATAGACATTTATTATATACTCTTCTGCCACAAACCCAGGATAGTACTTGACCACCTTGACTCCCCTCCGATTGCCCATCCTGCTCTCTCTTCCTTCTCTACTCTCTACATTACTGATGTCTCCAGCCTATTGTTGCCCCTTGGACCCCTGGCCTACAAATCTCATCCGTCTCTGTGCTTCTGACCATGCTCCTTTCATTATGCACACTCTCAGCCTGTCCCTGGTTTCAGGTCTGGTTCCTGTTGCCCTCAAGACTGCCCGAGTAACGCCAGTGCTCAAAAAACCCTCCCTTGACCTGACTGTCTTATCTAACTTCCGTCCCATATCCAATCTTCCATATCCTTTTCCATATCCTTTTCTCTCCAAAACTCTTGAAAGGGCTGTAGCCAGCCAGCTGATGAAACCTCACAGATAACAATCTGCTTGAATCTCTGCAGTCTGGCTTCCGGCCGCATCAACAAAACTGCTCTGCTCCAGAATGTAAATGATCTCCTGCTCAATGCTGATACTGCTGCTCCCTCTGTCCTTGTCCTCCTTGGCCTAACTGCTGCTTTTGATACCATAGATCATAGCATTCATCTTGACGGCCTTCAATAGTATGCTGGGATATCTGGAACCTGTCTCTCCTAGCTGTCCTCTTACCTATCTGGACGCATGCAGTCTGTTTTCTATATTGGTAGCAGTGCTGACGCAAAGCCGTTTACTTGTGGTGTCCCTCAAAGGTCTGTTCTTGGGCCTCTTCTCTTCAACATGTACATGCTTCCCTTGGGTCACCTCATCCACCAACATAGCCTCATGTTTCAATCCTATGCAGATGACACCAAGCTCTACCTAAAACTAGACCCTGGATGTCCCTGTGCCATGGTCCGGCTCTCAGCTTGTATCCAAGACATCGAGGCCTGGCTGTCTGTCAATTTTCTTCAGCTCAACACTAACAAATCTGAACTTCTTCCAGTAGGATCGAAAACTCAACTCAAGAATCTCAATATTGCTTCCTTGAACCTTGGAAATTGTCTGCTGCTTCCTTCCCCCACTGTACAAAGCCTTGGTGTACTTCTGGATAGTAACCTCTCCTTTGATGCCCAAATCTCCTCTGTAGTCAAATCTTCCTTCTACCACCTCCGAAACATCTCAAAGGTCCGTCCCTACCTTTCTCTCCTGAATGCAGAGATACTCTGTCATGCATTCATCTCCTCTCGACTCGACTATTGCAACTCTCTCTATGGTGGTCTTCCATCACGCGCCATAAACCGATTGCAGCTGGTTCAAAATGCAACTGCTAGGATCCTTAAAAAATGTAAAAAACATGATCACATTACCCTCTGTCTTGCCCAGCTGGACTGGCTACCTGTAAAATTCAGGATTACTTTCACTATTCTCCTGCTTGCCTACAAGGCCCTTCATCACACAGTTCCAGAGTATCTCTCCAACCTGCTGACCAGCTATGTCCCCGTATGTAAGCTGAGGTCCCAAGCAAAAGTGCTCCACATTTGTAGAGTGCTCTTTTAGCTTCATGGCCCCGACTCTCTGGAACTCTCTCCCAGCTTTAGTGCATGCAGCTCCCACAGTCGCTCGCTTCAAATCAACTCTCAAGACCCACTTGTTCTCTCTTGCTTTCAATGCTCTTTAAGCCTGATATCTATTATTAGCTGTTGTCTAAATTGCTATTTCAGTGAAAAATTGCTTTTTCACTCCATCTTATTCATATGATTCTGTATGACACATGCATCCACAATGTTTAGAATTCACATCCTTGCATTTAATGTATTCGCATTTTTTTTTACTGTTTGTATTTAATGTACTATGCCCTGTATTTCACTGTATTTATGCATTGTTCCTCACTATCTTGTAAAGCACTTTGTGGTGGTGGTCCAATATGAAAGGCGCTATATAAAATAAAGATTGATTGATTAAAGCACCCCCACAAGGTGAAGGATGTCAATCCAGCGGTGATCCAGCAGCATCACATGAACACTCAATACAGTGACATCCTCACCACGCTCTAGAGAAAGAGCGTCACTCTCAGGCAATGTTTTAATATAAGTTATGATGTGCGTATTGCAGCACTATGTGGGAGGTGCCACATGTTGCTCAACAGGAGGAGAGATGAGTCGACACAATAAACTGTTGTTTCTGACAGCCAATCTCTGAGCTGGTAACTGACTTCATCTCTTCCAAATATTTGGTTTCATGGCTGCCTGGCAGCCCAACACCACACAGTTCACTTAACATCTACTATTTTAACAGCTAGACAGAATGAGTAGCCAGCTAGTCTGTAGTCTGAAACCAGGACCAGAGGATACGGTTTTAAATGAAATGGAGTCAGAGGCTCTTCTTTACAGGCGAGCGTGAGGGGATGGAATGGTTTACCCAGCCATGTTGTTGATGCTGATAGATTTGGATCCTAGAAGACTTCACAATGTTTTGAGATCAACCAACTATAGGAACTATAGGCAGCAGTGTGGAGTAGTGGTTAGGGCTCTGGACTCTTGACCGGAGGGTCATGAGTTCAATCCCAGGTGGGGGACACTGCTGCTGTACCCTTGAGTAAGGTACTTTACCTAGATTGCTCTAGTAAAAACCCAACTGTATAAATGGGTAATTGTATGTAAAAATAATGTGTAAAAAATAATGTAATTGTATGTAAAAATATCTTGTAACAATTGTAAGTTGCCCTGGATAAGGGAGTCTGGTAAGAAATAAATAATGATAACCAGGTGAGCACTAATGGGCCAAAAGGCCACTTCTCCAAATCTTAATAACTTCTGTTAAAATCCATTGTTTAGTCATGTCCTGTGCCACTACTGCCATACTACTATATTTTGTTGTATTTTAGTTACCGATATAGCTTGTAAGAGCAATGTTAAAAAGATTATAATCTGAAATAGGCACCCATGCCTTAATCAACAAAAGGAAATACACCATTTCAATTTCCAGATCAAATTGTCATCAATGACAATGCAGTGGAAGCACAAAGGCAATTCATAGTTTTCACTTCACAGGTTTTTACGAAGGAGGACACGGACAACATGCCCCACATGTCGACCTGTTCCTACCCAGTTTTAAATAAAGATGCACAATCCCAGCCCTAGTGTATTCATCAAGTGAGTGAAGATTCCCCTACACAGGGAAGGTGATTACGACACTGAAAGAATGGACTATAACAGCTCCCTCATCCAGTCATCATATATGGAATTCAGTCAAAAAGGTGCAAAGCTAGGACTGTATTTGCATATTCCATGGAGAATTAAATAATGTTATAATTGCATGGTGAATACTCAGATCACACCTCTTCACTGGTACTGAAAAAAAGGCATTTACTGGCTGAAAGCAGATAAGCTTGTATCAACAGGGACTTTACTTCGGTGGTTTGCATTTCTTTGGAATAGTCCATTGAAACCAATGTATTTGTTTTTACAACAAACTATTGGCTGGTTTAAAGGAGATTAAGGGCATGTCTGCTTGCTTTTTGCATTACAATCTAACCACATAGCCCTTTTTAATCATCACATAGCTGCAATCTGACCATGCCACTTACTACAGGATTCAGTAGTTCATCAATTTATCAGTTTATATGTATTTTAAATATTTGTATATTTCTGAGTTAACCCCAAAAAAGGTGAAGTAGCAAAGTATTCTCAACAAAATAAAACAGGTAGTGTGTTAACAAAGCTAACACAGATGTAACTAAAATCTCATTTCATACAAGCCAGCTTTTAGTCTAGATTGAAACAATGTCAGTGATTGGGTACGAGGAGGTAATGAGGCCAAGCAGGCCCTACATTATGAGCCATTGGCAGGAAAATGCCACAGTGTATCCTAATGGTATGAAAGGATAAACACAGGCTTGGTGTTATAATGGGATCCCAATGGGCTTTGCACCCTAACTGAAAGTGACCCCTGCCCCTCGAAGCTGGAGTGCACTGTCCATCTTTACAATGAAATAAGGCAGCGTTCTGCACTCTCTTACAACTGTATATACTCATTTAAACATCAGCAAACATATGTATCTGTGGCCGTGTTAAAGTGCCTCTTGTGAGTTGTTAACAATAAGGATATTAAAGCCCAATTCAATCACTCTTCTCCGCATGCTGACTGTTCAGACTTTCCATCAAACTATATATAGTTCCTGCAGTTTCCTGGCCCTCATACAATGTAAATGGAGTGTGACTTCTTGTAATAGCATTACGTGCATATGCTTTGCCAACTACCAACCCCCCAGTGAAGAAAATACGACAAAAAATCTATGGTTTTATTGTATTGCTTATTTGAAATGTTCCACAATGCTACCCATCAATGGGTCTACAACAGTGAGACTGATTCTGTTTCTAATCAACTCAGCTCAACAGTCCAGACATGTATTCTTAATTGGCTAGATCTAAGTGATACAGGATGCTTTGGATTAAAAGTGAAGGGTTCCCCAATAGAAATAAATCACTTCTATGGACTGAGTCACTTTAGAAGCAATATATCAATGTGTTAATATAAGTAATTAGAAATGAACATTTATTTTGAGAGATCATTCAAGAATATAATCATCTGGCAGAACAGGTGGTGCTTATTAAGTACTTTGTGTCACACCCCCCCACCCCCCCCCGGCTTGCTTTTTTGACCTTCCAAAGTTTTGTGTTAGGAGGTGAAGGCACAATTCAAAACAACAAACTACAGGAACATAATTTAGATATTTTATTTATATTTTATTTACTGTTATCAAAGAAACTACAACATTATATTGCATAAGTCTACCGGAAGCCATAATAAACTGACAAAATGGAAACATTTGACATTTTAAAAAGTCACATGAAATACTGTACTTCTTTGAATTGCTGAATGGTTCCCCAGGCCCTGATAAGTACTCATTTGGATTACCTTACCTAAGGAAGCACTAATTCCCTAGAGTTAGTGCTAATCATGGTCTGTGAAACCAGCCACAATGTATGTGTTTAAAGTTATGGTTGATTAACACATTGAGACATTGCGAGAGCCACTCAACAATACAAGAAACATTCTTCCAATATCCTGAGCTTTCCCTTTGTGATGGTTTACTTCCGATGGTGTATGTGTGCGTTATCTATGTGATAGAAAGGGTTAGAAAGCTTATCCACTGGGATGGGTGTCTAAAGTTTCTGTAGTGCAACTGAATTAGAATCAAAACATTGATCTGACATAATAACAGAGAAACCCTTCTGGACGTTACAGTGCCTACGACAAAAGAGAATAGCTGTCTCAGGCAAACCCCCTCACCATTCCTCCCAGTGGATATGTGCTTCTCGCACAGCGTCTCATTCTTAACAGAGAAACCCTTCCTAATGTTACAGTGCCTACGACAAAAGAGAATAGCTGTCTCAGGCAAACCCCCTCACCATTCCTCCCAGTGGATATGTGCTTCTCGCACAGCGTCTCATTCTTAACAGAGAAACCCTTCCTAATGTTACAGTGCCTATGACAAAAGAGAATAGCTGTCTCAGGCAAACCCCCTCATCATTCCTCCCAGTGGATATGTGCTTCTCGCAGAGCGTCTCATTCTTTTGTTTTCCTTCCTTTTTTACTATTGCAAGTCCCATGTGGCTCTTAGTTTGCTAAGGAATTGGACAAATGGTAAAGAGTTCCAGGCCTCATTGGGGTAGAGGAAAGTTCACAAAAATGCATGAATTAAAGAAAGAATTGACCCTGTCCAACATTGTTATTGAAACGTATCTTCAAAGTTCCTGATAGCGACAAAAAAGGAAAGAAAAGGGCCCTGACAGGTGGACTGTGTTGAACAGAGCTGTCAGCCTGATGTCCGTCATTTCTTGAAGCCAGTTCAATTGTTTTGCTGCCAGAATCACTCAACTCAGATTAGAGGCTGCTTCCCTTTTATACAGCTCTTTATTGTGCTGTAGAGGAATCCCTTTATTTCCTCGTTCAGAGAAAAAGGAAGAAACAATTTTATATGCTTTCCGACAATCTTTTTCTATGCCGCTGTAAACATATTGCCTGGAAGGGAAGCTCGGCTTTCCCAGAGCTTGTTATCCATCACTCACCTATCAGTGCAAGCCTGTGGTGTGTATTTCAGTCCTGTAAAACATGTTAAAACCAGTGTGAGCTACATTTTAATGATTTGAAATAACAGCAGTATTTAGATCCAACAAAACCGACTCGATCAGAGCTCCTGGAGCTGTGATATCAGCTATCATTACACATGAACTCCCCATTATTAAGATGGTATTCATATATCTCTGGTGATCCTAGTCCTTTAGCAAGCTCTTTATTTCAAAATTCTTAAACTTCAAACATATGCTATCACCCATTTATTTTAATTTTGAAGGGTTCCCCAATAGAAATAAATTAGTTCTATGGACTGAGTCACTTTAGAAGTCATATATCAATGTGTTACTATAAGTAATTAAAAATGAACATTTATTTTGAGAGATCATTCAAAAGTATAATCGTCTGGCAGAACAGGTGGTGCTTATTAAGTATTTTGTGTCAAACGCCCCCCTCCCCCCCGGCTTGATTTTTTGACCTTGCAAATTTTGTGTTAGGAGGAGAAGGCACAATTCAAAACAACAAACTACAGGAACATAATTTAGATATTTTATTTAACACCGTCTTATCAAAGAAACTACAAAATGATATTGCATAAGTCTACCAGAAACCATAATAAACTCACAAAATGGAAACATTTGACATTTTAAAAAGTCACATGAAAAATGTTATCTTGTTTTACATTTAGACTGTACATACATACTGTATATGTTAACTAAATGTTGATTTTAGTTTATATTGCATTACTGTTTATTCAAGCGGATTGCTTTATCTAAATCTATTGACTATTTTACTTTTATGCAAACATAACAGACATGTTTCAACTATATTCAATCAAAACAAAACATGCATTATACAGAGGCCTGCTACTTTTCGATATTAATCTGTAAAGCTCGTTAAACGTCGAATTCCCAAAAAATGAGAGTTCGGTTGAAATACATTTACACAGGATAAACATCGGTAAAAGCACTCGCTATTTTTTTATTTTCGTACCAAAAATAACAATTTAGAAATCATCTCTAGTTTGTGTAGTTTTTATACTTTTAATAATAATAATAATAATAATAACAATAATAATAATAATAATAATAATAATAATAATAATAATAATAATAATAATAATATTATTATTATTATTTATTTATTTATTTATTTATTTATTTATTTCTTAGCAGACGCCCTTATCCAGGGCGCCTTACAATTGTTACAAGATATCACATTATACAGATATCACATTATACAGATATCACATTATTTTTACTTGCTGTCTGTCCTGTCTCTGTTCCGCTCTGAATGGCTAGGGGTCGCTGTCAATCATCTCAGTGATCTGTTAGTATAGTTTCACTGTCACTGTCATTTCATCCAGTTCTGACAGATCTCGTTGACTGAAGCAGCTCCAGAATGCTCTCATTCATTGAAATGACTGTCAATCATCAAGACCAGTACCGATTGTGCACTTTTATTTGCCAGCTCAAGCGCCTGTCATTCAAAGCGCCTACTTTTGAAAAAAAGCTTTTGCTAGATATATGGTGACAGTTACTAGTTTGATTTGAAAATGGGGCGCAAGAGGAAAACACTTAATGAGTATTGAGCACAATCCCCTGACCGTCGTCTCCCCGGCAGGATGAGTCGGCCCGTCTGCCTTACCTTCCAGTGACTCCAGCTGTGCTGAAGAATAAGGGCAAGTTAGTTCTGTTCAACTATCTAATGTTTTGTTCTGTGCATATTATTTTTAATCGTAAATTTATGCTATAAAAGTCTGTGTAATACACTTTTATATGCTGTGTTTTCTACGTTTTTTTTAGACCATTTTTTAATTTGTGTAGGATCTTTATCTTTACAAGGTGAAGCTGTGCTGTGACCAAACGCTATTTCAATTAGAATGTTGGTAACAATGGTTTTGCTGCATGTTGAATATGATAAAGGGGTTTATCTAAATGAGACGTTTCTCAATGGCATACAAAGTCTGTTTTTTATTTTTATTTTATTTTACCCATTCTCTGCTTGAATTGAAAAAAGAACCCGGTAAATTCTTTCTAAAATAAACGTCGATATTAATCGTCGATTTGGCAAAAAAATAAAAATCGAATAGTAGCAATCCTAATTATACATTTCACTGGGGTGAAAACGTGGCAGAGGGGAAGTATATGTGTGCACAGAGATAAAAACACAAAGAACAGCCCTCTTAGCATTCCCCATGTACATTTCTAAGCACTGGTTTGGCACATAGGTATTTTTTCCAGTGGATTAAACATAAGAAATTAAATTCAGATCAAAAACAGAAGAAACAAAACAAACACAAGATTAAAAACATTGTATTTCATTCCAGTCTGCCAATCTAGTGCACCTATAAACAGGATGTTCAGCCGAGTAATGTTACGGATAACAGCATGCTTCTCTGTATTTAACTGTAACATAGACCCTCTGGTTACCAAGATACTTCAGCAAAAACACTGAACCAGATTCAGTATCTGATCTTGGAAAGCAACTGAGCACACAGGGTACACGTCTAGTATGTATGTGGAAATGCAGACATAAGTTTGTACAGGATTTTCACAAAAAGCAATAGCCAAGTTTCTCTATAAACTATAAACTCCTTTAACTATTTTTATAACGGCAAACCACCTGAGTCTGTATAGTTTGTTGAGGACCTACGGAAATGCTTTTGTGCAATCAGCCTTCAGATGACACTTTTCTTTTGTCCCAATGGGCTGGAAATCTGCAGATTTACTGCCACAGTTGATGAACTCCACTGCAGAGCTGTACTTTCATTCATTCAGTGCAACTGACCAATAGCAACTGCTGTGAAAATCCAGTATGATGTATTAAACTGATCTTTCTGCCTATGGTAAGGGTGTGTTTAATCTGTCTACAGAGCTACAGTAGATGCTTGTTAACCTCAGCCAGTTGGGATGGGATCCTGTGGTTTGTTCCGAGTGCTGCTCACAATCTATCCCATTCTAGAAACCACTAGGCTAGTCTTTGTCTGTTTGTGTTTTTGATATAGGGTATACCCTATGCAAGGCATCACAGGCATAATCGTAACCAATACAATGGCTGTAGCACAGTTACGATGCTTTTGTATTAACTAGACTGATAAAACAGACACAACTCCAAGGGAGGCTGGCAAACATGTTGTTGCCAGTTCAAATTCCTCCCTCTCTAATGGTTATGTCTTTGATGCCTCGAAGTTAGACAAACAAAGCACACTCAATAAATCAGCCCAGGCTTCAAATGGAGGGTCATTAAAAGGTATCGCTTGGGTTAAATATGAGAACTGAAATATAAATCTTGTTTTTTACTTTAGTTTTTTACTTACTTTTCCTTTTTAAAATACAATCTCATAACAATACATATTAAATTCATCTGCATACATGTAATCAAAACACATTAAAAGTATTAGATTAATGATTCACAAATGTCAGTCGACAGACACATATTTAACTCTGATATACTCCAGGTATACATTCAATTTAAAGAGTGCAAAAGTGGTCAAAATATAAAGGTACAATACCAATGGGCAGTTCATACATATACAGTACAGGTATAGTATCATTCTAATTGAGTTCAAATCTATCTCTATTAAATAGGAGGAAGCTGTATTCCATATTTCAGTGAATTCTGAATCCTTATCTAAAAAAGCATAGGTTATTTTTTCCAAGTTAATAACATCTAGTACAGAATTCCTCCAAAGTGTCACAATGGGGGTTCACTATCCTTGTTAGCTATGAGGCGTAGAGTAAGTAATCATTTAGACTGTGGTTTACTAACTTGAAGAGATGATATTTCTCCTAAGGTTGCAACACAAGGGTTGTAGGGGATATGTAATTGTAAACTGTTAGAAATATGTCTAAAAATTGCAGTCCAATAATCATTAAGCTTGCTGCAACTCCATACCATATGTAAAAGAGTTCCTTTTCTAGAGTCACATCTCCGGCACTTGTCATCCTGTTTCAAACCACATTTTAATAATCTGACAGGAGCAGTTTAGTCAAATTCGGACACCGAAATTGAGGGATTAAACTGGCTAAAGGTTTTTTTAGTTGTTGGTAAATTCTCATTTCTATCCTTTAGCAATCTTAAAGAAGAGAATACATTTTCTTCAAATAAATCACCAACCTTATTGATTTGTGCATTACTCCATGTGAGGTTAAACAGTGGTCTCCTATTATATAAAAATGTGGGGTTATTCCAGAGTCCTGAACTAAAATCAATAATTTTAAAGTCTTTTAAAAGAAGGGCTGATCTTTTGAAAATGTTATGTGCAAATCAGAAAATAGAGTTACCCTGCAAAGCAGCTGGAGGGCCATGTAACAATTTTTTCACACAAATTGGGGGACTATTTGATTTTACATACCAATTCCTAAGAGGCCTCATTTGATAAGCTAAATAATACCAATATGGATTAGGAATAGTCATACCCCCTTTATTATGACAATTACACAGTTTATTGATTTTAATCCTTGCTTTTTTATTGTCCCCTATAAATTTACTGAAAAGCACATTAATCTGTTTAAAATAACTAATATAAAGAATATAAAGTTGAAGCATGGCCAGCGTTTATGCCACCATTGACATAACAGACATTTTGATGGTTTCTATTCTGCCTTATAAGGACAATGGTAATTTACTCCAGGACTGTACTTTAACCACAAATCTTATGAATTAAATTTAACACTATCTTTGATATTTTTTGAAATTTTAATAGCAAATGTTTCATACCTTGTGCAGGCCATCTGAAGGGAGAGTTTTGGTATTCAGAACTAAAACAATGGGAATAGCTGCTGATTTTAACCAATTTACTTTATATCCTGAAACATCACTGTATTGATTTATTACATCCATAAGGCATGGAAGAGAGGAACTGGGGTTCTTGCAAGTAACTAAAATGTCATCTGCACATAGCATTACTTTACTCTTCACATCTTCACAACCAATTCCCTGGATACCTTCTGTTTGACGAATTCATTCTGCTAAAGGTTTGATTGCTGTGTAGATTAAATGGGCTGGAGAGAACATTGCCAGTATTAACTGTTGCAGATGAAGGTGAATATAGCGTCTTTATCCAATTCACAAAATGATCTCCAAAACCCATCTGTGGTGGCTTCTTACTAAACGATTTTACCACTTCTTGGTTTTTGTAAGTTAGGTATCCTATACATTACGACTCGTCATCCAATCAATGTGCTTCACATATCACTTCCAGCTCTTAACTTACAGAATAATTCCAGGCGTATAGCCTTCCCAAACTTCAGAAAACAAGAAGCTTTTATTTACTTACATCCAATAATAGTCAAACGAGTGAAAAATCCTTCCAATACAGCAATATGTTCTGTGACAGGAACTCCACAAATAACATAAACAAATATTCTTCAGTTTAACTATTTTCTTAACCTTATGTCTCTTTATATCCTTTATCCTTAGGTCCTTCATATTCTTAAGTGTCCCTTTTTTATGATTTCTATACAGTCTTTTTATTAATCTATATACTTATCAACTGTATCAATGGTGTCAACGGTCGAAAACTGTATTTGCTCCTCAGCTTACAAAAACTCACTGCGTCATCTGTGTTCTTTTTCTTTTTAGTGTTTACTTTCAAAACCGCAATCTAAAATAATAATGTCATTACCTATAAACAAAACTACCACTTGAGGGCGCAGTGCATAGAAAAGTAGCACATACCAATCCATAAACAGTAATAATAATAATAACACATTTCTAAATAAACTACAACAAGAATACATTCTTTTTTATAATCAAAACACAAAATTGCAATTCGGCTCCTACATTCCGGCCCCTAATTGTTTTAAGTGTACAAATATTCAAACATATTATGGAGCCAATATAAATATCTTAGAATGACTAAACATTTTTAAAGTCCTTCATAAATAATAATCATAATATTCTTGGAGATCTGAATCACTCGCCATCTGCTTCAAGTAGTAGACAAAGCTTGTTTATGTGTCTCTCCAGCACACTTGTCTTAGTCCGCACTCAAACACGTCCGACGAATCCCTTCCTGTCTGGCATCATCTCCACAACTCTTCCCATCATCCAGGAGTTACGGGGTGCTGTGTCATCTACTATCAGAACAACGATGAAGTTTCTTCTAATGCGTGACCACTTCTGGCAACAACGGTAAGTACTCACGTGCCCATCTCTTCCAGAACAAATCAGTCATGTACTGAACCTGTCTCCATCCACGACAAGCATAAAGATCTTCTTTTCTGAACAAACCAGGTGGCATAATTGGTTTAGTCTTCAACAACAATAAATTATTAGGTGTAAGAGCTTCCAAATCATTTGGATCATCAGAGACTTTTGTGATTGGACGATCATTCATGATGGCTACCATTTCACAAAGAACTGTTGAAGACCTTCATCATCAAGTGTTTGCTGTTTCAGAACAGCACTGAGAATCTTTCTCACAGTCCGTATCTGTCTTTCCCACACACCGCCGTGGTGAGAACCTGCTGGTGGGTTGAAAATCCACCTCACTCCTTTCTTTAGCATAGCCCCATGTATGTTGGCTTGATTCCAACTTTCAGTCTCTTTTTGCAGTTCACGATCAGCTCCAATAAGATTTCTGAAACTTAACCTCTATGTGATATGAATCGACGATATGCATTAATGCAAGAGTCAGTGTCCAAAGAAGAAGCCACTTCTATATGTACTGCTGTTATAGCTAAACATGTAAGGATCACTCATTATCTCTTGACCAAACCTCTCTTGATTTCAATTGGAACGAAGTAATCCACGCCTACATTTGTGAATGGTGGCTCATCTGGCAGCAAACAATCCTTTGGTAAATCTGCCATCTTCCGTTCTCCAACGTTGGCACACTGACGTCAACAGACAATGCATTCAGAGATGACTCTCCTCGTATGTGGTCGATCGTTGACAATTATCCTGATGTCTGATGCAATACACCATTGAATTCCAAGAGCTCTTTCCATAGTCCAAATCCAGATCCTTGACTTCTTTGGCTCTCTCATCTTCTGGGATTGATGCTAACACAACACGGATATTGCTTATCCACTTAGTTAGTCGGAATCCTCCATTTAGACACAGCCTTTAGCTCTCTTGACAGTGACAAGCCTTGACTTTCTGAGGGTACAGACTTCAGGCAATCGTCAACATAAAAGTTGTTCAATAGTGTGTCAATCACTTCTGGTTGGTAACTATTTCTGTTGTCCTCAGCAGCCTTTCTAAGTGCAAAGCTGACACAGCTAGGCGATGAGACAGCTCCAAAAAAAATGTTCAATCATTCTGTACTCCCCTAACTTCTGATCTACGTCTCTGTTTGTCCACCAGAGGAAGTGTGGAAAGTCTGAGTCGTCTGCTGGTACTCTGACCTGATGAAACATTGCTTCAATGTCTGCCATCAACGCAATAGGCTCCTGTAAAGTGTTAGTCAAATCTGGCTCCTGTAGAATTTGCTCATTCAGAGAAGTCCATTGGTACACTGCAGCACAGTCAAACACAACACACATTTTCTCCTTCTTGGGGTGATATATTCCATGATGTGGTATGTACCATACCCTGCTATCATCGTTGCTCTGCTACATGTCATTTATTTGGCATGTTGACTTGCTTATTTCTAAAAGGCAGACCTATGCAGAAATGTCCATCAATGCATTTCACTGTGCTCGATACTGATTCAATGAACTGACGATCTTCTCTAGACATTTCTGACTTATCGTCGATGCTGCGTTCAGTGAAGTCGTAATTGAACTGCTGTTTCACCAGTTATTCCAGGTTTGCTATTGAGATTCTATTCATTGTGGCACATGGATGGCTTTGTGTCTTCAAGCTGGTGCCACCGCCTCTAAGTGGACCGTTGATAACCCAACCAAGTAGAGTCCTGACAGCGTAAGGTCTGTCTCCTTGACTATTTATCACACGCCAAGGTTCTGTAGCTTTTGGTGCATTAGTGCCTATTAGCAATCCAACTTCTTCATCGATTTGAGAGAGCTGTACTTCTTTTAGATAAGGCCATTTTCCTATGTCCTCTTGCTTTGGAATGTTGTCCTTTGTAACAGGAACTTCCTTTTGTGTGTATACATCTGGCAGCTCAAAGAAGGCATTGTCTTCTAGGCTACACACTTCCAAACCTGCAATGACAGAGCAATCAACAGACTTCTCTTGACCCATGGTGCGCAGAAGAATCTCTGTTTTCCTGCCTCTTATATTCAGCTGTCTCGTCAGAGCTTCACTACAAAACGTTGCTGAACTTCCTGGGTCAATGAATGCGTATGTCTCCATGGTCTTTTTGCTGTTCTTAGCTTTGATCCTCACCGGTGTTATTGCTAGAATGCAATCTTGGTTACTGGCCCCAGTATGACCACATGTTTCCACACTGGGGTTCACACATGCACTGCTTACTTTCTTTTCTTCCATCATAACAGCAGCGCTCTCATCTTTATTAAAGTGCAACACACTAGGGTGCTTCTGTGAACATACTTTGATCCTTCTCTTGCAATCTTTGCTCATGTGTCCGTAAGCCAAACAACCAAAGCAAATTCTCTTTGACTTTAAAAACTTAATTTTTTCTTCATGAGGCTTGCCTCTCATGTCTACACAACTCCATTGTGTGATCTCCTTTACAGAATAGGCAAGGTTTCTGAAATGCGTTATATGTACATTCAGTGTACTTTGCTTGGCTCCTTTCAGGATCTTTCTTTTCATCACAGTGAGCTACACCACTGGTGACAAAACTACTTCCCTTGTTTCTTAATTTCCTGTTGGCCCTCTGAACTGTGTATTTGGCTTTGTCACTTCCTTTAACAGTTGTGTCATCTGAAATCTTTCCAAACAAAGGATCCATGGCAATCTTAGCGTGTTCGTCCATGAAATTAGCCAAGTCTTTAAACTTGGCTCTTGCTTGTGTCGCTCGTGGATATCACAAGCCACTCCACTCCATCATTCTCTTAGCTTATAAGGAAGCTTTGAAACTACAGTTCTCATGTTTGTGGGATTATCCATTTCTTCCATATACTCAATGTCTTCCATGGTATTGCGGCATCCAATGAGAAAGAGTGCATCCGCATTAAGTGCTTTTCCATCTTCAGACTTAATCTGAGACCAATTGAGGGCCTTTTCCACATAAACTGTAGAGATTCTAAGCTTGTTTCCGAAGTTCTCTTGAAGCAACTTTTTAGATTCTTTGTATCCTTTATCTGGATTCATATGTTGGCAACTGCAGGTCAAGTCTCTGGGCTCTCCACTTGTGTATTGCCCTAAGAAATACAACCGGTCCTTACTGCTTTCCATCTTATCTTCTATTCCATGTTTAAAAGCGCTAATGAATGATCTGTAGTCCAATGGATCACCTTTAAACATCTGTATTTCGCGTGATGGGAGGGTAGGCAATCTATGTTGCTTCTCTAAGATTTCTGTATTGTCATTTTGTCTCTGCATCACCTTTGCTGGCTGCTGGATCCAATCCAACATCAGAGCGATCTTCAGTAACACCGTCATGCTGGCTGGTGTCCGAATAACTTGTTAATCGCACTCTGTGGCTTTGCTGTATTCAATGTGCTTGCTGCTGCATCACTATGGGCTTTGAAATGAACTCCTTAGCATGGGGATCTAGCTTTGCTGGCTTCTGCATGGAATCGAAATGTACATTCATTCCGTCATCTGAGTTCCTTGTTGAGCCTTGCATGTCCTCAAATTCTTCATGAACTCTTATTTTAGCATTTGAAGCTGCTATCGCGGTTTGTATTTCTAACTCCTCCTTTCTAGCTCTCAGTTGTGCTTCTTCTTCATCTCTTTCTCAACACAAGCGTCGTTCTTCCTGTTCTATAGCTCATTTTTGCTTAAATGCGGCTGCACAAGATAAAAGCACTGCTCCTTCAGCCTTACTTTCATTCGTGCTGAAGAAGTAGAGGTAGATGTTGTTGACCGACCGCTACCAGAACCTGGCTTCTGAGTTTTCTCATGTCTGAGCAATGTTATCTCTGAAACGCTACACCAGGGTTTACTTCTTTATCACGTGTACCCGATTGTTCAGTGTGATGATGAGCCTCATACAGCCATCTATCAACCTGCACGGCAAATTCTTGAAAGGAAACCTCCTTAGGTTCATACCAGCTAACTGGATTAATGTCTCTTTCCTTTCTGGTAGCAAGTTTTTGTGCAGCTCTAGATTTATTTCCCTCCAATCATTGTTTAATCTCTTAATTTTATCCACATTCTGGTCATCCTCCATTAAAGCCTTAATCTCATTGGTTTTGGTTGTGAGCTGGCCTAACTTTGCCTTCCTTGATCCTTTTAACTGGTTCAATTTATCCTCCAATGCTTTAAAAGTATACTTGACTGACCTCTTGCTTACATCTTCTTGTGGTATTTTCCAAATATCTATTTGAGACCGAGATGCTAATTCACCAGCTTCTGGGCACTAGCTGAAGCTGCTGTTGTTTCTACTGTCAGCTCTTCATTTTCCATTTTATTTATTTATTTTAGTTTGTATAAACAAGCTTGCGGTCTTTTTCTTTATTATTATAAATTCTTAAAAGCGTCTGTTTAACTCTTCACTTGTATTTACAGTAAGCAAGCTTCCCTTTTATGTATCTCTGTTTACAGCGTCAATCTTCGCAAAGTGCGTCACACAATAACACGGTCTTCCACAGAAGAATAAACGGAGTATATCTTCAATACACAGAGTCCTTTCACTAATAGCAAAGGTTTCCAACTCAAAGCATAGTTTTCAACTAAATGTGGTGGCGTTTTAATATATGATTTTACCACTTCTTAGGTTTTGTAAGCTAGATATCCTACACATTACGACTCGTCATCCAATCACTGTGCTTCACATATCACTTCCAACTCTTAACTTATAGAATAATTCCAGGCGTATAGACTTCCCAATCTTCAGAAAACAATAAGCTTTTATTTACTTACATCCAATAATAGTCAAAGTGGAGTGGAAAATTCTTCCAATACAGCAATATGTTCCATGACAGGAACTCCATCCAAAAACATAAATGGATATTCTTCAGTTTAACTATTTTCTTATCCGTATGTCTTCATATCCTTTGTCTTTAGGTCCTTTATATTCTTAGTGTCCCTTTTTATGATTTATATGTATAAAGTCTTTTTATAAATCTATAAACTTATCAACGGTATCAACGGTCAAAAACTCACTGCTTCATTTGTGTTCTTTTTCTTTTTAGCGTTTACTTTCAAAACCGCATTCTAAAATAATAATGTCATTACCTAAAACAAAACTACCACTTGAGGGCATATTTATAAACAAAACTACCACTTGAGGGCACAGTGCATAGAAAAGAAGCACATACCAATCCATAAACAGTAATAATAATAATAATAATAATAATAATAATAATAATAATAATAATAATAATAATAATTACACATTTCTAAATAAACTAAAATAAGAATACATTCTTTTTTTATAATCAAAATACAAAATTGCAATTCGGCTATTACACCATCCTTACTAAAGTATTGTACAGAAATGTCCATTCTATTTGGTCAAATACTTTCTCTGCATCAATAGATACAGCCATTGCAGGATCAGGGTTGTCCCAGTTCAGTACTTGTAAGATCATTAGTTGTCTAATATTGTCTGATGAAAATCTACCTTTTTGAAATCTAGTAGCTAACATTTTTGATAGAATTTCTGAATCTGCAAAATTGGACGATAGCTGCTACATTGTGAATGGTCTTTATCATGTTTTAAGATAAGACTTACATAAGCTAGTTGCATGGATTTAGGTAGTTCCTTGTTTATAAAGGCATAGTTAAAAACATCTAGAAGAATTGGGGTTAATATTTCCTTATGCGACTTATAAAACTCTGAACTAAAACCATCTTCCCCTGGCACTTTATTACTGGGTAAAGAGTTAATGGCTTCTTTTATCTGTGGATGTAATCTGAGAATCTAATATGTCTTCATCTTCTGGTTCTAACTGTTTTAAATTAATTTTTTCATCATCAATACTTTCATTGAATGTATATAATTTATTGTAATAATTTCAGGGTTGGTTGTAATTTCACCTGTTTCTGTTCTAATTGTGGGAATTATATGGGATTCTTTCATTTTCTTAAGTGTATATGATAACACCTTGCCAGACTTTTCACCATGTTCATGATATATCCTTCTAGTTCTATTGATTTTGAATACTTCTTTGTCAGATAGAAGTTTATTTAGTTGATATTTGAGTTTAATAAGATCAGTATATGGTTTGGGATTCGAGTTTTTCCTTATTTGCTTTTCTGCAATATTTATTTGTTCTTCTAAAGTTTTAATTTTAACCATTTGCTCTTTTTTCTTTGCAGAAGTATAAGATATAATTCTACCTTGCATATATGCTTTAAAAGCATCCCATAGAATATCTGGATTAGCCTCACCATTGTTATTTATTTGAACATATTCTTCAGATTTCTTTCTTCATAGAAGAAGTAAAGTTATTATCTTTTGTGAGAGAATTATTACATCTCCATGTATTAAGTTTTTTTTTTTTATGGGAGCAGATGAAATACAAAGTGTAACAGTAACAGGGGCGTGATCTGAAATATGAATGGTCTCAATGGTTGCACAGAAACATCTTTAATTCATGATTTAGAAATTAAAAAATAATCAATTCCAGAAAAGGTTTTGTGTACAGCAGAGAAATATATAAAATCTCTGTCTGTTGGTTTCTTTCACCTCCGCACATCCCCAACACCTAGCTCTTGAGATAGATTATTCAATGCCACAGTGGATTTAGTGAAACTTTGGGGGGCATCGGAGGTTCTGTCAAGATAGTTATCCATAACAGCATTACAGTTTCCACCAATAATGAGTGAAAAATTATTCCACTTTGATCATTCATTAATTACCTAAAAAAATCAGACTGATTGGTATCAGAAATAAGATACATGTAATATTACTGTGTTCCATGTATTTGACCAATATAACAGAAATACCATAGAGAGTTATACCCTTAAGTGTATGTATCTGTCTTATTTAAAATTTCTCAAAAGAGGATGATAACTTAGAATGATCTCTAGACTTAAATACAGTAGTCATTGAGATCTGAAAACAATGGGAATTAATAACACTAACCACGAATACTGCAAAAAACACAAACCCCACTAACAAACACCGTTCTGGTCCTACCACATTTCTCGTCATTGTACCCCTCCTAGACTCAAATACATTTATGTAACCTCATTTAAAAGGTAATTGATTCCAATCACTTTATAATAAATAATTAACTAAATAAATGAATAACAGTTTTGTAGTATTATTTAAGTCAGACAAATAATATTTAAGTTATTCAATTAATATGACATCAAGGCGTTATACAGTAGCTATTTAAATGATATCTCAATACCAACGTCACTGCATATCATAATAACATTTTCAATGAGTAATTCATAAGAAGACGTTGTGCCAGGTCCCAAATATCAGAATGCTGTCACCTTTAATTTATGGTTCTTTTTGTGCTGTCTTCTCTCTGAAATGTCATGGAGGAGCTCCAGTATAGTTCTTGCATTTTATCACTTTCCTCCAGTGAAATGATGAACTTCTCTAAAGAAATGCTTTGGCCTCTTCTACTGTTTTAAGAAGCACAGTACGATTCTCATAGGTTACTTTCAATGTTGCTGGATAGATCAAGCCGTAGCTCACATTTTTCTCTCTCAGAAACTTCCTGAAGGGTGTGTGTTTTCTTCTTTTAGCCTGCAGTAGAGTCCTGTATTGGGTCAGGTACCCAGGGGACACGCAGGTGAACCGCGACAGCGGGTCGGGTTCGGGTCGGAATATTAGCTTTGCGGTTCGGGTCAAAAAAAAAAATTTTCGGGTCTGAATTTGAATCACCTAAAACGTGTTCTGTCCTTTCAGTGTACTCGTCTGTAACCCTTTCCTAAATAACGTATTAGAAGGTAAATGTACCAGTATTTCCTGCACTAAAGCAGGAGGCGATTAGGGAGGAGTCAGCTGACTAAGCAGTGTTGTTCTTGCGTGTTTGATACGTCGCAAGATCTTTTTATAATGTCAGAAGTGTGGAATTAATTTGGAATCACAGCAAATGAAAATAATAAGCATGTGACTGGATCCGTTGCTGTCATTATGTTTTTTGTGAACGACAGCCACAAAACTCTCTGTGAAAGCACAGGTGTAGCTCCCTTTCAACTGGTGGCACGAAAGGAACAGACAGGTATTTTATAGTAAAGTAAGTAGAGATAGTTAATGTTACAATGTTAAAATATATCCAGACCACTAGATGAAGCTACCACGCTGTATAGCCTATTGTATAAATCTGTGGAGAATGGTAGAGATATCTGTGTGTGAATGTGAGAGCGTGAGCGAGTCAATGGACGCAGGCAGTAGGTGAAGGACAAACACTTGCGGGTTTGGGTCAGGTCGCAGGTCTTATTAAAGCAGGTTTCCACCGAACCAGGTAACTATAGACCAATAAGACTGACTTCTATTATATCTAAACTTATGGAAACTATAATAAGATCTAAAATGGAAAATTACCTATATGGTAACAATATCCTGGGAGACAGTCAGCATGGTTTTGGGAAAAGGAAATTGTGTCTAACTAACCTGCTTGACTTTTTTGAGGATGCAACATTGACAATGGATAATTGCAAAGCATACGACATGGTTTATTTAGATTTCCAGAAAGCTTTTGACAAAGTCCCGCATAAAAGATTAATTCTCAAACTGAACGCAGTAGGGATTCAAGGAAATGCATGCACATGGATTAGGGAGTGGTTAACATGTAGAAAACAGAAAGCACTGATTAGAGGAGAAACCTCAAAATGGAGCGAGGTAACCAGTGGCGTACCACAGGGATCAGTATTAGGTCCTCTGCTATTCCTAATCTACATTAATGATTTAGATTCTGGTATAGTAAGCAAACTTGTTAAATTTGCAGACAACACAAAAATAGGAGGAGTGGCAAACACTGTTGCAGCAGCAAAGGTCATTCAAAATGATCTTGACAGCATTCAGAACTGGGCAGACACATGACAAATGACATTTAATAGAGAAAAGTGTACAGTACTGCACGCAGGCACTAAAAATGTGCATTATAAATATCATGTGGGAGATACTGAAATTGAAGAAGGAATCTATGAAAAAGACCTAGGAGAGTATGTTGATGAAATGTTTTCATCTAGACAATGTGGGGAAGCTATAAAAAAAGGCCAACAAGATGCTCGGATATATTGTGAGAAGTGTTGAATTTAAATCAAGTGAATAATGTTAAAACTTTACAATGCATTAGTAAGACCTCAACTAGAATATTGTGTTCAGTTCTGGTCACCTCATCACAAAAAGGATATTGCTGCAACCAAAATTATCCCGGGTTTAAAAGGCATGTCGTATGCAGACAGGCTAAAATAATTTAATCTATTCAGTCTTGAACAAAGAAGACTATGCGGTGATCTGATTCAAGCATTCAAAATCCTGGTATAGACAATGTCGACCCAGGGGACTTTTTTTCACCTGAAAAAAGAAACAAGGACCAGGGGTCACAAATGGAGATTAGATAAAGGGGCATTCAGAACAGAAAATAGGAGGCACTTTTTTACACAGAGAATTGTGAGGGTCTGGAACCAACTCCCCAGTAATGTTGTTGAAGCTGACACCCTGGGATCCTTCAAGAAGCTGCTTGATGAGATTCTGGGATCAATAAGCTACTAACAACCAAACGAGCAAGATGGGCTGAATGGCCTCCTCTCGTTTGTAAACTTTCTTATGTTCTTATGTTCTTATGTAGGTCGTGGGCGCTTAACTGGACAATAAGAGGTCGTGGGCGCTGAACCGGACAATAAGAGGTTGTGGGTGCTCAACCGGACAATAAGAGGTTGTGGGCGCTCAACCGGACAGTCAGAGGTTGTGGGCGCTCAACCTGGCAATAAGAGGTCATGGGCGCTCAAGCGCACAATAAGAGGTCGTGGGCACTCCTCTTCTCAAGGTTTTGGCACCGAAGAGCGATGGGCAAGTTCAATTTCCAGTGGCCTTTCTGTTTCCAAAACCTCTACACCAAACAATTCACATACAAGTTGTTTTACATATTCTGAACAATGATTCCCTTCAAGTCCTTTGGCCACTCTGATAACCCTGATGTTGTTAAGCCTGGAACGGTTCTCTTAGTCCTGCATTTTGTCGTTGTTTTTTGTTGTCCCAGACCTTAATTCCTTCACTTGGTTTTCAAGACGAAACACGGTATCTTCCAGTTTTGATATTCTGTCTTCTGTACCGGTAACCCTTTTCTCAATCCCTGTTATATTTTCTCTATTAAGCTCTGCAGCATCTGTTTAATGTCACTGAATTCACGCATCATAAAAGTGACTGATGGCTAGCTTCCGCGTCGCCATCTTGGCTTCTTGTCGGTGAATCTAACTTTGCTCTTTTTTTTTGCAGAGGTTGGAATTTTTGACTTGTTGAGTTTCTAACTGTTATTAGTATCCATTATACAACTATTAAACACACTTTAGTACAGTTTATAGGAGTTTACTAGGATTAAATGTAAAAAAAAAAAAATTGAATATATATATATGTCATTGAATATTTATAAAGAGCCTAGTGAAATGAAAACATATGAAATCAAGGACAGATATTATGGCGTGACATTCTGGAAATAAAAATGGGGAAATAAGCCAACCCTTTCTCTTAGTACAGCACGGCATTGCCAATGTAGAGCTACAGTATTGCCAGGGAAAATTAAATGTAACTTAAGGCTTCATTGGTTGTGTTTTGTTTTAGTTTTACAATGTTTTAATTTCTGCAGTAGGAATGCACTGGCACTCAATTCTGCTGTAGAACAATAAACTACACTAGCTTCTTAAGATCAGCATATTTAAACAAGGGATGTAAATATCCTTTGAAAGGACAACACAATCATTCCAGAGGAAGCTAATATGTGTCACCATCAATCACTTCATGGGTGCTGCATGTTTCTGCTGTATATGAAAGATGCTCACATCATTTTATACGTGCATTGCATTTCTTATGGTACCTTTTGGATAGTTATTTGTCCACATGGGAAATATGTGAGTTGCTTCTGAGAGTTTAACTTCTTGTAAAAGGAAAAATAATTCTGAATGATTGGGTTGTTTTTTGCATATTACTTCAGTGTATTGTTTTTCAAATAATATTTTTCACCAGAAATATCTTTAAAAAAAAAACATTGTAAATGTTTGCCATTTATTTCCATTACAAGAACGGAAACTCCCAGACGCTTTGGCTCACCTTCCATGTAGGAAGCGCTGCTTTCCCAATGACCGGAATGGGCTGGAATGTCGACTGCGTTCCTTGAAGTTGAATACGGGGAACCGGTATTGAAGGATCATCACTGCAAGGATTGATCGCTACATCGTCTACACTAGTAACTTCAAATACAATACCATTCACCTTCCATAATGTGTGTGTGTGTGTGTGTGTGTGAATATGTGAGACCTACGAAATGATGGCAATACATATTAGGTAGGATTTACTGGTACTATTTTGTTAGCACCATGCACTTTAAGTAAATCATCCCTGCATCTGCAAGACAGTAAAAAACACAACAAGCAAGCATTTGCTGAAATTCAAAATGGTCACATGACTCAATAAGTACGGCAATTTAAGAGCTGCTGATAGACAACTCTGTGTTTCCTGCTAGTTCTGCAACACTGGCAGTCTGGATCTGGCCCATTGTAACTAAGCATAATCCAAAATCGTGTTATCAGATGGTTTGGTTTCTCTGGATTAAATAGCAGTGAAACCACTGGCTTCCAAATCATTTCTTTTTTCATGCGAATTAGGTCTTTAAGTGCCAGACTATAAGTGACTGCAAATGCGAAAGAATGTGAGTAACTCATGAAATGTTAAAACAATGAGAAAAGTACATGCTTTGTTGGAGGAAAACCATCTCCATAATAAGCAGAAAAGAATGTTGGTGTATAATAGCACGACGGAATGTTGAAGATGTGCTCGCTGGGCATTTCATTAAAAAAACAACAATTTTGAAAGGCCTTTTTGGCCAGTTTTCCTAGTCCTGTTTTTTATTAAACCTCGGTACTACACAGACTTACCTGAGGGTCTGTCAAAGGCCTGCCTGTTAAACAGGTTCCAGTTGTGCTGAAAATGTACTCTGCCCCAAAACGTTTATTAGAAACACCCTCAAATTGCTGAAGGCGGCTTGCATAAAAATGAAAAGTAACTTATTGCACAGCTGTTAACTGACATAAAATACAGCCCATTTGGAAGAAGAGCACCTTTTTAATTCCCCCTTCCTCCCTGCCACTTAAACAAGTTATTTATGTACTTCACCGACTCAAACGGCCTGTTTTCCCATTCTCCACAGTCTCCTGCTTTACACTCCTTTTTATTTGATTTGATTTCTGTCCTGTTATTGTCTCTGTTTCTTTCTTTTAATGACGTTATCTTTTCTCGGACCTGAATTAGAAACAGCTTAAAACAACGGAAGCCATTACAGGACTATTACGGCCTGTTAGGGTTTATTAACAGCCATTAGACTAAGAAGTTTCTTAAATTTTACACACAGATGATGGCTTTAGGATAACATTAGGTAGCTAATAATTTAACCTTCAGTGTTAAACCATGCCTCCACAAATATTCAAACGTCAAATGATATATCACTTTAGAAACTGTAGGAGAATCTCTGCGTGTATTATACAGTGTTGGTGTTATATACAAGATGCTCAGTATTCACATATATTGGTTCTGTCTTTGATATGGTGTAGACAGATGTGACTGTCTGATTTAACAAGAGAACACCAATAATCAGTACAACATATAATCCAGCACATGGTGTCTGATTATGGGACACCCCGTATACTCTCATATGTTTGATAGGGTGGCATTCAAAGGGTGTGCGATATACAACCTTTGCTCATTGTCAACTTTATGAAACCTAGTTGTGCTTATTCCACATATTGAAGTGTGCTACTGAAGAATGCATTTCTACAAGTAGATGAAATCCTGCAAGGATCTTATTACAGTAGAACACTGTTCTCTCACTTTGGGAGAAGAATGCAAATCATGCAGGGTATGAAATTAATATCCAGAATTGTATTAAGGAAATCAAGCTGGTATTTAGAATACTGCACATCACAAATGTTCAACACAGTTAAATATGACCAGCCAGAACAAGAAACAGCTAGAATCATTTTTTAGAAGAATTAAATATCCACACGAATATTACACCAATAATTGATTGCATAAGTATTCACCCCCCTTGAGTCAATATTTGGTAGAGGCACCTTTGGCAGCAATTACAGCCATGAGCCTATTTGGATAAGTCTCTACCAGCTTTGCACATCTGGACACTGCAATTTTTGCCCATTCTTCTTTGCAAAATTGCTCAAGCTCCGTCAAGTTGGATGGAGACCTTTGGTGAACAGCAATTTTCAACTCTTTCCACATATTCTTAATTAGATTGAGGTCCGGGCTTTGACTGGGCCACTCCAGGACATTGACTTTTTTGTTTTAAAGCCACTCCAGTGTGGCTTTGGCTCTATGTTTGGGGTCATTGTCCTGCTGGAAGATGAATCTTCTCCCAAGTCCCAGGTCTCTTGCAGACTTCAGCAGGTTTTCCTCCAGGATTTCTCTGTACTTTGCTGCATCCATTTTGCCCTCTATCTTCACAAGCTTTCCAGGCCCAGACGCAGAGAAGCATCCACATAGCATGTTGCTGCCAGCACCATGCTTCACGGTAGGGATGGTGTTCTCAAGATGATGTGCGGTGTTAGGCTTGCGCCAAACACAGCGCATAGAATTTTGGTCTCATCAGACCATAGAATCTTCTTCCACTTGGTCTCAGAGTCTCCCACATACCTTCTGGCAAACTCTAGCCAAGATTTGATGTGAGTCACGTCCACAGCTAGACATTCATTACTCTGTGATTGTCATTGCTAAAGCACCCATGCATCCATGCAGGTCTTTTTTTACCAGTCAAGTACTCATGCTAAACTATGGAGCAGTGGAGCACTGATTCTAACCTTTTTTGTTTCTATAAAGCTTTGTAAATCTATGTTTAAAGTAAATTAACTTCTATTATAAGCAGCAGGCATGCCAGTTCTGTCTTACCTACATTTAGTTTTTGGTTTCACCTGTGGTTGTAATCACATTGTAAAACACTGTGAGGTTTCTGAATTCGCTTGCTATCTGCCATTGATTCTGAGGGTATATCTCATCTGTTACCGGTGGGTAGGGAAGTTCTGGGTGTAGGTTCTGTAGACCTGGCTTCAAATTAAAATGCCTTTCCTAATTTCCTATATGCCTTTCTGATGAGTTCTGCAAATTGAATTGGTGAACAATCCTCCTGTTTACCAAATGACCTAACCGTGATCTTCAAATGAAAAAATATGCTAGCCTACTGCAATGTGAAGAGTGATTAGCATGCATTAGCAATGACACAGAAGAGCAGAAAGCATAAAAGGAATGGAACAGCAGTGTGACGTGAGAGTGATTAACGTGCATTAGCAATGACACAGAAGAGCAGAAAGCATAAAAGGAATGGAACAGCAGTGTGACGTGAGAGTGATTAACGTGCATTAGCAATGACACAGAAGAGCAGAAAGCATAAAAGGAATGGAACAGCAGTGTGACGTGAGAGTGATTAACGTGCATTAGCAATGACACAGAAGAGCAGAAAGCATAAAAGGAATGGAACAGCAGTGTGACGTGAGAGTGATTAACGTGCATTAGCAATGACACAGAAGAGCAGAAAGCATAAAAGGAATGGAACAGCAGTGTAAAGTTACGTGTGCGTGAACCCAGTGGGCTGTCTTGTGATAGTTAACAGATTCCGTAGTTATTTCCTGTTCTGTTGTGTGAGAGTTGTGAATGAATCATGCTGTGGGACTGAAATGTGTTTTTAATGTTATGGGAGGCATCCCATCTGTAAAACTGGTGTAGAGATGTAGAACCAAAGTGTACCCATAAACAGTGAAGAGAAAGTGAATCAGCTTCCATCCGGCCAGTGCCTAAGAGTTTTCAGCAGTATATTTCAACTGTTCTATATCACCTGGCAAACTGTTTTGAATAAGACTATTTTGAGATTCATATTCATTAATCAAAATGCTTTAAAACTCTGTATTCAAATATTTACTAAGAACATCTCAGTGAATCCCCTTTGATCACAACAAGAACACTGGGAGGTCTCACAGTATAACGTTACCCAGTGCCGTGAGCTCCCAGGATACTTATCTTCCAGCCCATGTACTAATACAATGACATCATATAGCAATGATAGCTGAAAGGTCTTCATCATTAATTACAAAATGAATCGCTCTCTCGTGTCGAAGCAAGCCAAAACGATGTCATTAAATGAAACTGTTTCTCCACGTGATTTGTTTAAAATGGGTTATTCTGGTTTGTTCCTTCTTTACTCAGGTCAAGGTTAATGCTTTTGGAAGACTTTCTGAAGGCTTAATTAAAAATAAAATCCCATTTATTATAAACACACATTTCCAAGATAGTTTGTACTTGATCTGTTAGTTTTAGACACTGGAACACCTTCTCTTCAAATCCAATTAGGATGTAATGAATATTATATGAGTTATACTAATATAAAGACACTTCTGTATCTCTGGAATCCCAAATAGCTCTTTGTAGTACTTCATGGCACTGATAGACTGAAGACCACGACTTCTGATGGTCATTACTTGTTAGTACATTTCTAAATTACAGTACTCTTTCACACTGTATGGCACCTTTCAACAATACTTAACAGGGAGGATAAGTGTGTGCCACTTTCAGAGCAAGCTTTGATTAAGGGGAATAAGGAGAGCACTGGTATGTAATAAACTCTTTACACCACACATCATTTCACGGGGTGGAGCTAGGCCAGCTGCTGTAATGTTTAGGACATAATGTTAATAACAAGTAGAACATATAAAGAGAGAGGCTCCGTCCTTTGAAGGCCCTACGCATATCAAGGGGGGTTCTGTCATTGAGGAGACCTAACAAACAGGAGAGGGGTCACCGTCTTTGAGGAGACCCAACAAACAAGAGGGGTTTCCACCGCTTGGGTGCCCTCACATAAATAGAGGCATCAGAACCTGAAAGAGAAGAAGACAAGGAATCATGCATGCTAAAGGAGGGGTTTGGCCGGGGGTCCCCTCTGACTCACGGAGAACCCTCCTCTATGAGGTAAATGAAGCGATGCTTAACAAAGGGTAGGAAAAAGTGGAATCACTAACCACCCAAAGGATGGACCCCCGGCTCCCTGCTGAAGGCGTTTATGGGAAGAAAAAAGGAGAACCGCCAAAGCATATAGAAAAGAAGAAAAAAGAGAAAACATGTAACACAAAAAGAAAGAAAAATGCTTAATGCGACACAGGGGTTAGTAACTGTACCCTACTGACTATGTGAAGACCCTCTGCACAGTGGAAAGGAAAAAACCCCTTTAATTTTTATTTCTTTTCTTTTTTAGGAGGAAACCTTTTGTGGCCCAGGCGGACAGGTCGTCCCCACTGTGGACATACTAGCAATAGACTGATGGGCAGATGCTATTTCTGCTGGTGAAGAACGAATGTAAGCTTTGACTGCTGATGAGGTCCAGTGTCCCATATGCTGGTTAATCTTTGCTCTTGCTGCTGAAGTGGCTGCCCTGATTCTGAATGCAGAGTGTGGAATTGCGGGGGAAGACCTGCTCTGGAAACCAAAGTGGAGAGCCGAGAGCAAAACCAATGTCTTGAGACAACAGACCCGCTTGCATTGATGAAAAAAATGTTTTTTTTTACAATGGACCTGCTTGAATTGAAGAACAAAGGGTCAGAGGATGAAATGGTCTTGCGTTCTGCGATGTAGTTCAGTATGGAAGTGTAGGGCACAGAGGAGAGTTGGTTTTTGAAAGCTGAATACATTGTCCTTGCCGCAGCTTATCTGTTTTTGAAATTCAAAGCAATAGGATGAAATAGGAATCTTGAATGAGGTTCAGGTCACTGCAGCGAATAGAGTAGGAAAGCTGGAAATAGAAGGAATTGTACATTCGGAGCATCTCAAAAACCCCAAAATACTGTTAGGCATATGATTTCCATAGTTAAATGGAGAAAAGCAGCCTTTGCAGAAAAAGTAATCAAGTTGCCTAGAATGACTATAGAAATAACCAGGCGAGCAGGTGACGGAGAGCACTTGGAAATTCCTTGCAAGAGGAGACGAACAACTGGGATTCATAGTATAGTTGGAGAAACGATAGACATCAAGCGAAATTGGTGTTGAATTCCTGACAAATAGGATTTGATAGAAGCTGGTGCCAGATGTAAAGATTCTTTTGCATGAACCATGAAAGCCATGATCCAATTCTGGTTTAATGGAGTCGGATTAATCCTGCTTTGGGAACGGAAAATCAATATGTGGTCCAGTGGAAGTAGGAGTGCTGCTGCTATGATGCTTGTGTTGTATTGAGTAGTCTGCTGATAGATGGGTTCAATTGAAAATTAGCTGGCTGAACTGGGATGTCACTGCTGGAGTTGGCAGAGCTGTAGGGACCAGACTAAAATCTGGAAACCGCCGTAGTAATTGCACAATAACAGATGAACTGGAATGATAATATGAACTGTAGATTTGTTTTCGCACATGAAAAGTATTCATTTCTTTGATCAAAGATGACCCCATATATGTGCTGCTGCGAATTACAAATTAAAATGATCCCGCAAAGAGAGCGGTGTGTGTTTCTTGAATAGGGGAACGAATACAGTCAAGTTACATAGATACAGAGGGCTTGCTTAAAACATTCAGTGCCAGTATGATTCCTAGAAATTGCAGAGGCTAAACGGATCTTTTCCATCACTAGATCTTAAGAGATTAAAGTATTTGAGAATGGTAAAAATGGCAAACAAAGAGGTTTAGATGATGGCTCTTAAAGATCCCACACAGGCGAAGAACAGCTGGAATGGAGTGTGGTGTTGAAGAACGGATATCACATAATACTGATGTTGGATTCCAGATAAGTAGACTTTGATAGTGAAAGAGACCACGGAATGAACAATAGAAAGCGAGAATCCAATCTTGATTGAAAGGGGTTGAGGAAATCCATTTTAGTTCAGAAATTGTTGAGAAAAGTACTCCAGCCGGTGGTGTAGGATGATCTATTAGAAGGGTGAGAGTAGATGCCATGTATCCTGGGCTGAATCCAGGAGATTACTAGGGAGAGATTTAGTTAAATAGATGATTTGATTGCTTAGCTTCCAGAGGCGTTGGATGAGCTGCAGACTTGATGGAATCTGGATATCTTATCTGAGCTAACGGACCGGCCATGATATTGTGAGTACCGGGAAAGTGAAACCTTGAATAATGAATCTGAAATCCATATTAGACGACAAAGGAGTTGCATGACCAGTGACAAAGAGGACCGGTCAAGAGGGCTGAAGAGAGATAAATTATACAAATGTTGGGGCAGATTTAGGCAGATTGATAAAAAATGTGCGGAGGATCATATCCCTGCAGGCGTTTGCTCTGAGGTTGCTGCAAGACATAGATTTGCAGTAAAACCTGTTGAACTGATCAGGAACAGTCTATGAATGCATTATCCATCATGAGGTAAGAGAATGCTTTCAATTATATTAATAACTCTTCAATGTTTGCTGGCAGCGCCACACATTAATTAGCCTTTCAAAGTAAACACTTCAAACCAAGCTCCAGGTAATAATTATTTGATTGGAAAATACAGGGCTTTCTTACACAAGGATATAGATACTGTAGCTTAAATACACAATTTGTGGTGTCATACTACCCTCTAGTGGTTACGATTAAACACGCATGAGTCCACTTCATGAAAGCAAGAGGGTAAACTACAAGAATGCGTTGCAAAACACAAAACCAAGACAAGTTCATCACAAGGAACTTTTTTTCCCCAAAACAATGAGAATTGAATCAAATTAATGTCCTACCCATTATGATTTTGTGTCTCAGTTACTGAAAGAAAGTAGCAATGGATTGTATGGAAATAGTGCAACGTGATGATTGAGAGATCTAGTACTGCCGATATGGGCGTGGAGGGATGAGGCTGTATTGGCATCTGCAACGGTGAGAAAGTAAACAGAATTGGTAATGCTGAATGAGTGAATCCAGACGATTGTGCACTGAAGGGCATTGTTGAGAGCTGAACTAGAGCTTGCTGTCTTTAGATATTATAAAAGGGGAGAAAGATAATCTGCGCTACTGGATCCTGTAACGCAGACTGAGAGTAAAATGTCGGCGGCTTGAACCAGCTGGGGGAGCGGCACTGCTGTTGCTTGAGTACTGGATTGCAACATAAAAGAAAATACCTTTTACGAACAGAGCTTTCAGTGAACGAGTCAATCTTTACAAAGAAATGCTGGAAATGCACACCAAGGAAGATTTCTCTTGCGCTCAGAATACTAGATACAGAGCTGCATGATCGAGTACTGTACTGCTGCGGCTGATATGGAAGGTTGCCGTTGTGTGGAGTCAGAAGAGTCACTATGATGGTAGGATAAAACAGGATACCAGGCAGATTTCTTTAGCCATTTCATCTGCTGGATCTGGAAGAGGGGATGCCACCATCACAGATTTGCTGATTCTAGAAAGAAAATTGCTGCGGGTGACTTCCAAATAATCGATTTAGATGTGGGTCGGTAGTGATACATAAAACGAAAAAACGCAAGACCAACGAAAAAACGCAGGACAACTACATGTAGGTGGCTAAGCATTAAATAGAGTAGATTTAATTGATGGAAGAAGATGATAGGGCGCAGGGGGCCTAGCTCCACCCCCCAAACCACACTAATAGGTTAACATTTCAACTTAATTTCAGCTACAGTGAATTTACGAGACAAATGAATTTCCTGCAAACTACAGCTAAGATATGCACAGGCCAAGTTATGCACGTCCCAATCGTATGAGCTGTTCTCAAGACATATCTAAAGAAATGTATGACTGTGGCGGAGTGTCCCACCCCTATGTATTATTATTTGTATTTTTGTTTGCGGCGCGGATAAAAGCGCCGCGTCTTTTGTTATTTATATTTAAAAACCTCGTGAGGATGCATGACTGATCAGCTACTGATTATTTAACTAGCTGACAGTCATGCATCCTTACCAAACGCGTGCAGACTGTGGCCGAGGGGTAATAAGATAATTAACAGCTAGTTAACCCCTCGGCCAGAGTATAAGAACTAGCAGCTGTCCGTGCTGCAAGTGGAGTATAGAGAGGAGAGTACGGGAGAGCGGAGAGAAAGAGCGAGGAAAAAGAACAATTGCTATATTTAAAAATATACTTGTTGCTGTTTATTTGTTTGGCCAACGCCTTTTTGTTTTGTGGTTTGTTTAAATCTTTTATTTTTGTTTTGTTTATTAATAACTACGCTGAGTGCCGTTGCACTCAGCTTCACCCGCCCATCCATTGTTTTGGTTTCTGTACTTCCTGGTCCGTGACGTCACCACTGCGAGCCAGACTGTCACAATGACTCACCTTTTTATTGGAGGATTTTGAAAACAATTCTACTGGGGTAGTATTTTTATTAGTAGTATCGACAGTACTGGTACTATAGAAAATATTGTTATATAAATATTAGACAATGCCTTTGAATCAAACCATATAATAAGTTATGTGCAACACAGATTTGAAAAACCTATACAATGTAAATGAAGAAAAGAGCCCAATGCATTGCCAGGGTTGCTGTACAATCAGTAGAACATCGCTCTGAGAAAGCAGGGCCATTAGCACTGTAGCAACAGAAGTTCAAAAGCAAGACTAGGAAACACTAAGATTCAAACAATAAATATAGTGTAGCTGCTGTTAACTATTACCCTAGCACCCTGAAAGGCCGTACAGCAGCAGCAGTAACAGTATAATTGTATTTTTATTGAGCTAATGTGCTGTCTAGTCACCACCTACCGGCTGCTCTGTGCTGCAGTATCAATCACTGAATGTGAAACTAGACTCTACATGGAAGATACACACATAATCAAATAGTTATATAAAAAATATGCAACCATTAATCTGAAAGTTGATAGATATTTGTTTTTCATCAAATGTATTTGCTTTCCTATAACTTACCCGGCTATACCAGCCCATTATTGCATTAAGGGTCAAAACCTAAACATTTTCATAATGTTTCAATGAAAAATAAAACAATTACTATACTCCAAAAGGAGAGCAAGGAGAGGAGGCTCAGAAAGCAATACCGAAGAACCCTAGTTGTGCTTTGTTTTTGAAGCATGTTAGCAGAAAATGCCTTAAACAAAATGAACCAGATTAAATGTGTGTGTGTGTCTGTGTCTGTGTGTGCGTGTGTATGGGTGTGTGTGTGTGTGTCTGTGTGTATGTCTGTGTCTGAGAGGGAGGTCTGTAGGACCTGTGTTAGACAGTTGTTGTTTTTAAATAACTGAACTTTAACTTTAATGATAGTTCATTGCTGTATAAATTAAATCTTAACTTTAATACATTGTGTTCAATGCAACAGAACCCACACAGCTACAGATTGCGAGTGGCTAACCACAAACAGACAGACAGAAAAGAAGCAAGCAACCAAGTCCCTTCCAGAGTCTCTTCATGGGCTAAGCCCTCTGGCTGCAGGGTAAATGTGTGAGCCGGATCACTGCTAATATACAGTACTAATATACCACTAATCTGCTGCTCCCTTTGAACACTTTCGGAGTTACATAACAATAGGCTTAAAGTGTGTGTTTTGAATTAGAAAATATTTTTTTTGGTGGTTAGTCAAGAATGTGAAGAATGCGTGGAGCGGGCCAGGTCTAAGCAGCCTAACTGATGCTTACAGGGAAAAAAAGAAGAAGATGAAAACCTCTATTGAGCCCTGTAAAGTGTTAGGGCTTTGGACGAGGCAGAGAACGAGGAATGCCTGTGTATGTTTTAATAATTACAATAAATGAAACGTTAGGATCCAATACACATTGATGCTGACATAATATTGCGTCTTTGTGTTGGCTGCAGGCTATCCATCTGTAATAGGGCACTTATGTTTGCTTTATTCCCCTGACTTCAGTTTCCAAACTGCACATTGTTCACACGTGAAAGCGTCAGATACTCACACGTGTGCTTTGACCTGAGTTCAGGAGCTGCTCCTCAGTTCCAGCTGCCTGCCATCCTGCCATAGGCATATATCATGTAGGCTAGATCATCCAACATGTCTTTATATTAGTAAGCGCCAGCCCCATCTGCTGTGTATTACCAACAAAACAAAATTTGAGCCAAAGTGGCAGATCACTAGATGGCACTGGGTCTGACTTCAATAAAGATACTCTGGCTGATCTTGCCTAAGGTACATGTATCTAATACATCTGGTAAAAGGCAGGGCACATCAACAGTGCTACTCCTGTTTAACAAGCCTGCCTTCAATCCTAGTAATCTCTGTACACTGCTTGTACATATCCTCTCTCTGATAGTATCTGCTGTGAATGAATAAGGAGTTCAAAAAGGTAGAATATATATATATATATACAGTGCCTTGCATAAGTATTCACCCCCCTTGGACTTTTCCACATTTTGTAGTGTTACAACCTGGAATTAAAATTGATTTAATTAGGATTTTTTGTCACTGATCTACACAAAATAGTCCATAATGTCGAAGTGGTCAAAAAATCTACATATTTTCCAAAATTATTTACAAATAAAAAACTGAAAGGTCTTGATTGCATATGTATTCACCCCCTTTGCTGTGACACCCCTAAATAAGCTGTGGTGCAACCAATTGCCTTCAGAAGTCACATAATTAGTTGAATGGAGTCCACCTGTGTGCAATTAAAGTGTCACATGATCTCATACTCCTGATTAAATACACCTGTTTCTGGAAGGCCCCAGAGTTTGTTAGAGAGCATATCTAAACAAACAGCATCATGAAGACCAAGGAGCTATCAAAACAAGTCCGGGATAAAGTTCTGGAGAAGCACCAATCAAGGTTGGGTTATAAAAAAATATCCCAAACTTTGAACATCCCCCGGAGCACCGTTAAATCCATTATTAAAAAATGGAAAGAATATGGCACAACTGCGACTCTGCCTAGAGAAGGCTGTCCACCAAAACTCAGTGACCAGGTAAGGAGGGCATTAGTCAGAGAAGCAACCAAGAGGCCAATGGTAACTCTGAAGGAGCTGGAGAGATCCACAGCTGAGATGGGAGAAACCGTCCATGGGACAACTATAACCCGGACGCTCCACAAAGTGGGGATTTATGGAAGAGTGGCGAGAAGAAAGCCATTGCTGATAAAAACCCATATCAAATCCCATTTGGATTTTGCCAAAAGGCATGTGGGAGACACAGCAAACATGTGGAAAAAGGTTCTCTGGTCTGATGAGACCAAAATTGAACTTTTTGGCCTTAGCGCAAAATGCTGTGTGTGGCGCAAAGCCAACACTGCTCATCACCCTGAGAACACCATCCCCACGGTGAAGCATGGTGGTGGCAGCATCATGTTATCGGGATGCTTTTCATTGGCAGGGACTGGGAAACTGGTCAGGACTGAGGGCAAGATGGATGGAGCCAAATACAGGGAAATTCTAGAGGAAAACCTGTTTCAGTCTGCAAGAGACCTGGGACTGGGGCGGAGGTTCACCTTCCAGCAGGACAATGACCCTAAGCACACAGCCAAGGCTACAGTGGAGTGGTTTAAAAACAAGAACCTGAATGTCTTAGAATGGCCCAGTCAAAGCCCAGAACTCAATCAGATTGAGAATCTGTGGCAAGACTTGAAAATTGCTCTTCACCAACGGTCCCCATCCAATTTGACAGAGCTTTGAGCAATTTTGCCAAGAAGAATGGGCAAAAATTGCAGGATCCTGATGTGCAAAGCTGATAGAGACTTACCCAAGAAGACTCACAGCTGTAATTGCTGCCAAAGGTGCTTCTACCAAGTATTGACTCAGGGGGGTGAATACTTATGCAACCAACAAATGTCTTTTTTTTGTTTAATTAACTTTTGTGTCACAATAAAAAATATTTTGCACCTTCAAAATGCTAAGTATGTTGTGTAAATCAAATGGTAAAAATCCCAATTAAGTCCAAGGGGGGTGAATACTTATGCAAGGCACTATATATATATATATATATATATATATATATATATATATATATATATATATATATATATATATATATTTAGCTCAAAGAGTTAGCTGCCCAACGTTTCGATATGTTGTACATATCTTTCTCAAGGGAGCCTGTCTATATACACACACACACACACACATATATATATATATACACTGCTGTGCAAAAATCTTAGACACGTTGCATTTTTCTACAATACATTATGAGCATCAACAATTTCCTCAAAGCCTCCACTAGTGTTTTCTACTATTATTACAACCTTGACTTGCATAAAGAAGGAAAACATTGAGTGAAATAGCTTGCATCTCTCGATTTTCAAGGTGTGGTATCCACAGATCCCTGCTGAGTAAGAAGGAAGCAGGAAGCAGAACCTGTAGATTGATGCTCTGCTTTTATAATAGTGTCCACCAGTGAGGAATACGCATCCATATCTGACATTTCCAACCCTTAGCCATTATTTCCACTGTAAGCCTGTGTGATACACATCCAGTGATTTATGTACATTCGTTTCCAAGGTGTGAAGCTGACAAAAAAAAGTACAAGAGAAAGTGCAGGTGGAGGGCAATCTTAAAAAGCATGCCTAGCAGATGGATTCAAAACAAGGAGAATGAATGCAGTTCACAAGTTTTTCAGACAAGCTTATCCATATTGTAAAACAGAAACACAGCTGCTTGAAATTAGTTAGGAATTTTGTTTTTCAGTAAAGTGTTGTTGAAACTGGTGAGTTTGTTTTGTATCCCTATTGAAGCCTGATGCTAAACATCGGGTGTAGCAGTACAGCTGACAGCAGGTGCCGGTGGCACAAACTACCAGTAAGCCTCCATATGGTTACCCTTTATATACATATAAGTGTAATACAATTGCAGCATAAGAACATATGGAATGCCAAAGGGTAGACATGAATGGATCCTTGAAGGGTCTTAGTGTTTTACATGTTATTAATTCACTTGGTAAAGTACATTCATTTATAACTCTGTATAGCAAAGTGTTTCCTACCTACTGTGAACCCATAGTCCAAGCATCTTAGCTACATCTCTGTTGGAAAGACTAAGGGGTAGATGTATTAAAGTGTTGCGGCTGTCGCAAACCAGCTGCAACCGAAGTCTATGGTGAAATGTACTAAACAAGCGCAATGCTTTTTAGGGAATGCTTTGAGACAGCAGTTTTTCTTTGCGGTTCAGCCTTAGATGAATATGTAATGTGGCAGAGTAATGGGACTACATCCCCCAGAATGCCATGGGGTTGCTAGTAATCACCTGACACTAATTTAATGAGGAGCACTGCCTCTAGTTAAGCAGGTGTATAAAAGCAGCTCTCAACGTTTGCAGAGGGCTGTCTGTGTGAAGCCTGGGTAATACTTGTGTGGTTAGACCTGAAAACTTGAAAGGTATTGTGAAAAGTGTAACCTGTATTGTGCTTTGTTGAACTGGTAAATGGCTTAGCTGTCCGGTTGATAGCTAAGACTAAAAGTTTAGTTAGTGCTCCTTGGAGGAGTTGTTTTGTTCCTGTGTTTTATGTATTTTGTTTTGTTCCAGTGTTTAATAAAAGTGCAGTTCTAGTGTCTGAGTTTAACTGTTTTAAGGTCACAAACCTGCCTTGGCCGGGGTTCTGAAATATTATAATATATGTACAGATGTACTAAAGCTGCTGGCAATTGCGACACTTACAATTGCATCAATTTGTTAAGAACTTTTGAAAGCATGGTTTTAAACAGTTGCAATTAGCAAACCTTTAAAAGGCAGTATGAAAAACACTATCCCCTAACCATGGCAGTATGAAAAACACTATCCCCTAACCATGGCAGTATGAAAAACACTATCCCCTAACCATGGCAGTATGAAAAACACTATCCCCTAACCATGGCAGTATGAAAAACACTATCCCCTAACCATGGCAGTATGAAAAACACTATCCCATAACCATCGCAGAATGAAAAACACTATCCCCTAACCATGGCAGTATGAAAAACACTATCCCCTAACCATGGCAGTATGAAAAACACTATCCCATAACCATCGCAGAATGAAAAACACTATCCCATAACCATCGCAGAATGAAAAACACTATCCCCTAACCATGGCAGTATGAAAAACACTATCCCATAACCATCGCAGAATGAAAAACACTATCCCCTAACCATGGCAGTTGTGATTGCAGCAAGAAGGAGGCATTGGTCTTATTCTGTTTTGCTTGTATATGCTTCCCCTGAGCGATGTTGTCTGTAGACACTGTGTACATTTCCATCAACCAGGTGATTCCACATTTCAAAATACCCTAACTATCTGTTTCATAGATATTAAGAAATGGATGTCAACACATTTTTTTAATGCTAAATTCTGATAAACAGTTTTGGGTTCTAAAAAGCAATGTGAGCGCATAAACCCATGTGCCTGTGCAGTGGCCAGAGACCAGAAATCTGGGTGTAATTTTTGACTCTGACCTTTCCATCTACAAAACATTGTTAAATTCAGATGCTTTCTCTCAGTACATGATGCTGAGAGACTGATTCACGCCTTTTATAACTTCCAGATTAGACAATTGCAATGCCCTTCTCGCTGCTATTCCAAACTGTGTTCTGTCCAGATTGCAGCTTGTGCAAAACGCTGCAGCCAGGATCTTAACTTCAACTAAACAATATGATCGGATTGCGCCAGTTTTGGTGGCGCTACACTAGCTGCTAATTTGATTTTAAAGTTCTACTCCTCACATACCTGAGTGACTTACTGGTCCCATATGTTCCAGCGGGGCCGCTTCCATCCCAGGATGCTGGGAATCTCACATTCCAAACATTTTAAAAACAAACACAGGAGGTAGAGCATTCGGCTATGTGGCCCCTAAGCTATGGAACGAATTGCCGGTTCGTACTGCATTTTCCAATATGCCTTTTTATTGTATGTTAAAGCGCTTTGCGACAAGTTTTAGCGAAAGGCGCTATACTAAATAAAGATGTGATTGATTGATTGACATTGTCTTTAGCAAGAATGAGCGATTTATAGGATGAGAATATAATTTAAATGAAGGCCAAATTAAGCACAGGAACTGGCTCGGCAGCCACACAATTCTTGAGCTGCTGTCTGATTTAAAAGATGACCTGGAGCCTGTCACCCAGAGAAGCCATGCTATCCCTGCAGTGGTCACACTATTGTCCACCCTGCATTATCATGCCTCTGGGTCCTCTCAGGGACTGTGGCAGCTGTTGCTGGCATTTCCCAGTCCGCTTTTTCTTGTGCGTTGCCAGTTGTGCTCAATGCATTTTTGAGGCGAACACCAAATACCTGTATTAAAATGTTTGGATATACTGCCATACTGCCTCGTTCATCTTAAAAAAATCGCTAGAATATTGTGGCGGAGTGTCCCGCCCCTATATATATTTGTGCACTGTATTTGTATTTTTGTTTGCGGCGCGGATAAAAGCGCCGCGTCTTTTGTTATTATTTATAATTTAAAAACCCTGTGAGGATGCGTGACTGATCAGCTACTAATTATTTAACTAGCTGACAGTCACGCATCCTTACCAAACGCGTGCAGACTGTGGCCGAGGGGTAATAAGATAATTAACAGCTAGTTAACCCCTCGGCCAGCGTATAAGAACCTGCAGCTGTCCGTGCTGCAGGGTGGAGTGTAGAGGAGAGTACGGGGAGCGGAGAGAGCGAGGAGAAAAAAACTAGATTTAAAAAAACGACTGCTAAACAGTATTTGTTTATTCGTTTGGCCCTGGTGCCTTTTTGTTTTGTTGATTGTTTAAATAATAATGACTACAATATGTCGACAGTCAGTCCTGCTAGTCTTAAACAGTATTAAAAATCCCTTTAGACTCTCTGCCTGGCACCTAAAAAACAGGGAAAGTATACGCAGTGCACTCTTATCACTGCAGAAAAAGTGTCTTTTTATACACTTGCCATAGCTTTGCATAGAATGCCCCCCGTGTTCACTCTATGCTGTTGGAATGTACACATCTGAAGGGAGGGAAGTTCATATAGGATACAGGAAAGCCTTTAAATCTATCCATCCTAGTATTGAAATGATTCATTATTATAACTGCCAGTGATATTATAGAGAACTATACATTCGCTGGATCTGTCATGAAACAGATTAAACAAATGGCAAAATGTGCCAAAATCAATATGATCATTTTTCATTGTTTTATATTAGAAAATATGTCCCTTGCCTCCTGTCATTCAAACCTGAAATCAGGCAGTAGAGTAGATATAACAGCGGGGTACAGGTATATCACTATGGACCAAGCACAATGTTAGTACCTTGCCACCAGAATGAAGCTAATTATACATCTTCTCAAGTGCAGTTATTTTCTAGAATAATACGTGTATTTATATTTGTGTTTGCAATAACACTGATGATGCTGTAAATATTGATTCTCAGATGTGTCCGGTACCTGTCTTTTGGATTCATTAAGTTTAACCAGGTGAGTGACAGCAACATAAAACAACAAGGTACAACATCTACAGAAGCACAACTTCACAAGCACTCCGTTTACAAACACTCTGTAGCTCAGAGGCACCAGGACTGCAAGATTGTACTGTGTGGCAAATCCTGCCTCTAATTACACTGCACAGCACACAAAGTCTCTCCAGTCTCTCATCTAAAAACAGCATGGGAAATCATATCTGTAGCTAAAGTAAGCTAAATCACTGTAGTTTATAACTGTAAATAGTCTTTGAAACCAAGACAATGACATGGTCTCCAATATGCACCAAGCCTGCAGCTAAATATATGTGGGGTTCAGGATTATGCTCCTTAAATGATGGGTGAAAATAACTCCCAGGTATTCAAAACTAGAGACCTGTCTAATACCCTTACCTGATTCGTTTGTGTTGCACTATCCATGCTAAATAGCATTGATTTTGTGTGTCTTGTGTGATCATAGGTGACAACATTGTTAATTTGAAAATATATTAAATATACAGTATATTAAATCATTAAGCCAAAGTTCATACTGGTTCTCTATCGCTCCAAGTTAAATTTGTATATCTCAGCTTTTGAAAAGAAGTTTATGATTTTGACCCTTGGCATCTTTTCAGTGTTAAGTTCTGCCCTGGGAATGCTTTACTAATTCGATCAGACCTGAATGAACCTGCTTGCAGTGGGACAGGAGGGCAGTCATTGGAACTGCACGCTCATGGAGAATGGTGTTCAATGGAGTTTGTGTAGAAGCACAGGCACGCTCATGGAGAATGGTGTTCAATGGAGTTTGTGTAGAAACACAGGCACGCTCATGGAGAATGATGTTCAATGGAGTTTGTGTAGAAACACAGGCACGCTCATGGAGAATGGTGTTCAATGGAGTTTGTGTAGAAACACAGGCACGCTCATGGAGAATGGTGTTCAATGGAGTTTGTGTAGAAACACAGGCACGCTCATGGAGAATGGTGTTCAATGGAGTTTGTGTAGAAACACAGGCACATTCATGGAGAATGGTGTTCAATGGAGTTTGTGTAGAAACACAGGCACACTCATGGAGAATGGTGTTCAATGGAGTTTGTGTAGAAACACAGGCACGCTCATGGAGAATGGTGTTTAGAATGGAGCTTGTGGAAGTAGAAACACAGATTAATAGTCACTTAGTTTGCAAGAGCTGACCACAGTCCAAGATCTTTGTGTGTTTCACATTTTAAAAGAAATAAGCAAAAGTTAACAAGCTAGCATCGTACAAGCCAACATACAAATGTGTAATTGGTTGTTTCCAGGCACAAATATATAGGTATTGGCACGGACAGGACATTGTCGTTAGTTGACTGAGGTTTAGAGGTTTTTAAGCTTGTTCATAAGCCCCCTTTTTTGGCACGGGATCATTTGGAATTGAACCTACATTAATATCTGCTAAATGTTGTTTATAAAATGACAAAGCTCAATTAGTTTCTGTTCTCTAAATAAAAAGAATATGAATATGAATGTGCAGCTCAACATCTCCTTCACAGTGAGTCCTCCTCCTGTCTATTGTTATATGTTTTACTGGCATTAGACAGATTGATAACAACATGTCTCACATCGCAGAGAATGAACACAGGGACACCAGACCTACAGGTTATTCCATACAAAAACAATACATAGTAAGCATGAAACACACACTCCAAACTGTGCTTGTTAAGCATAGTTCTGGAGGAGAGACAGCCCCAGTGCTACGTAACTTTCCAAGCACCATGCCACCTCCCTCAGAGTATGAATTTTCAGTATTCCAGTCAGCCAACAGCGCTCCTGCAGCATCAACATTCTTCCAGCTCTCCTTCTCCACCTCTACAGATGCAGCACTAATGTGTATTAGGCCATCGTCTCACTAAGCTCAGTGGGCAAGAGGTCAAATATTGTATCAATACACCATGGTCATGTCTACGTCTTCCTTTGACCTTTGCATTCACCATTCTGTTCACTAAAATCATTACAATATTGGGGGGTGTGTGTCTAGATCACCTGAACAAGTATTGGGATGGATTAATAAGTGCAAAAGGTACACCTGGTGGGGCATTATTTTAATTCTCCCCACCCCATAAAAAGGGTTTCTTTAATGGTGACTGCCAACACTCGTACAACATTCATATCTGTCTCGGCAGTCCGCATTGCATCACAAACAGCTGTTTTATATATAGTGCTATATATATATATATATATATATATATATATATATATATATATATATATATATATATATAAAACCCCTGACAATTCTCTCATATTACTGAATTACAAATGGTACATTGAAATTTCGTTCTGTTTGATATTTAATTTTAAAACACTGAAACTCAAAATCAATTATTGTAAGGAGACATTGGTTTTATGATGGGAAATATTTTTAAGAAAAATAAAAAAATTGAAATATCTTGCTTGCATAAGTATTCAACCCCCACACATTAATATTTGGTAGAGCCACCTTTCGCTGCAATAACAGCTTTAAGTCTTTTGGGGTAAGTATGTACCAGCTTTGCACACAGTGTCAGAGTGATTTTGGCCCATTCTTCTTGGCAGATTTGCTCCAAGTTCTTCAGGTTGGTTGGACGACGCTTGTGGACCGTAATTTTCAAATAGTGCCACAGATTCTCAATGGGATTGAGATCAGAACCTTGACTGGGCCACTGTAGGACATTCACCTTTTTGTTCTTGAGCCACTCCAATGTTGCTTTGGCCTTGTGCTTGGGATCATTGTCCTGCTGAAAGGTGAATTTTCTCCCAAGCTTCAGTTTTTTAGCAGACTGAAGCAGGTTCTCTTACAGTATTTCCCTGTATTTTGCTCCATCCATTCTTCCTTCAATTTTAACAAGATGCCCAGTCCCTGCTGATGAGAAGCATCCCCACAGCATGATGCTGCCACCACCATACTTCACTGTAGGGATGGTGTGTCTTGAGGCATGGGCAGTGTTAGGTTTGCGCCACACATAGCGTTTTGAGTTTTGGCCAAAAAGCTCTGTCTTGGTCTCATCTGACCACAAAACCTTTCCCCACATTGCAGCTGGGTCACTCTCATGCTTTCTGGCAAACTCCAGACGTGCTTTCAGATGGTACTTTTTGAGTAACGGCTTCTTTCTTGCCACCCTCCCATACAGGCCAGTGTTATGCAGAGCTCTTGATATGGTTGACTGGTGCACCATTACTCCACTCCCAGCCACTGAACTCTGTAGCTCCTTCAAAGTGATTTTTGGCCTCTCTGTGGCTTCTCTCACAAGTCTCCTTCTTGTTTGAGCGCTGAGTTTTGAGGAACGGCCTTTTCTTGGCAGTGCCTGGGTGTTGTGATGCAGCTTCCACTTCCTGATTATTGATCCAACTGTGCTCACTGGGATATCCAAACACTTGGATATTATTTTGTACCCTTTCCCTAATCTATGCATTTGTATTACTTTATCTCTAACTTCTGTAGAATGCTCTTTGGTCTTCATTTTCCTTCATATTCACAGCCTGACCAATGATCCTTCAACAGTGGGGTTTTTATCCAGAAAATGTGACAGCAACTTTAATGGTTCACAGGTGGAGGCCAATGGTAAGGTAATTGTGTCCTCGTTAGGGCAATTTCTTTCATGGGTGTAAAATGGGAGCTTCCACAGCACAGGGGTTGAATACTTACGCAAGAAAGATATTTCAGTTTTTTATTTTTCTTAAAAATATTTCCCAACATAAAACCAATGTCACCTTACAATAATTGATTTTGAGTTTCAGTGTTTTAAAATAAAATATCAAACAGAACGAAATTTCAATGTACCATTTGTAATTCAGTAATATGAGAGAATTGGTCAGGGTCTGAATACTTCACTGTATATATATATATATATATATATATATATATATATATATATATATATATATATATATATATATATTAAACAGAAAAAAAAACATTTCCCTCGCCCATGTTCTGACAAGGCTTTCCAGCACACACTGCTTAACTGGTACATAATAGGCTATTACATTTTTTACAATTTTTAAAAATATGAATACTTTAGTTACATTTATGTTAGGCTAGCTATCAAATTATTAATAACAACATAAATATATTGATAAATGTATTTACATTTATATTTATACCTTGTTTAAAAACATTGATTGAAATGCCGTCATTAGGAGGAGAACGGCTCATTTCCATACAACCGATTCAGCCATTTCATCTCTTAATATAAACAAGATAATAACCTAATACTCATGAACAACAGGATCTCCTGGATACCTGTAACTCCATTAACTAGGGATTTCAACATGGAAACAAAGCGCTGGGTGGAATCACATACAAAAAACATTGTTCAAATGCAGCTCCCTTCGTGTATTCACAACTATACTGTATGGATTGTGCGTCACAGTTCACACGGAAGGAGGGTTCTGAACATAAATGATCCATCAAATGCTGCAAATCCAGAATTGTTTGTGAGGAGTTTATTACAGGATTGTTGTGTTCGGAAACAAACCCTCAAACATTTGGTAATTTTAATTATCATGAACATTATATTTGTAATACTTTACCATACACAATATATTAGTATTACGAATATAGATATTGTAGGCTTATGTTTTAAAGTGTATAGAAGGCATATAAACTAAATATAGATGGACTAATATCATGGCTGTAAATATTAAAAGGGGTTCAATTTTCTACATCAACGTGTGGAGTCCCCATTGGAGACAGCGCTGTCGATCATGCTACTGCATCCAGGGTTTAGCTGCACAGACAGGTCGGAGACATTTAAACATAAAACACATAAATATAAGTCATAAAAAATTAAATGGATAAAGTCAGGATCCATAAGAACCACAAGACATAAGTGACCTAAAGAATTCAAATGGAATTAGCCACAGAGAATGATTAAACTGACGAACACCCACTAACTTACTCTTTGTGGTGGAGCATAACTTATGAGTTAACAAAAAAAATAAACCACGCATGCGCGAAGAAATATTAAAATAACTTGCTAAATACTTTATAAATTTTTCGCTTCCAAAAACAGGCACTCCTGCCTGCCCGATACGGTGTTTAAACACGGAGCCGTTTTTTGTTAATTTAGCATAAATTTGTCAAAACTAATTTTTAGCCGATTCTGTAATTTAAAACCTAACGCATGGATTTTCACGAAACTTGGACAAAAAAATTCTCCGTCACACAACCACGGAGCATTTGAAATGCCATCCCAATCTGTTTTGAAACTACAGAGAAAACATCCCCCTCAAAATCGAGTTTAAACAAGGCTCTGCCAGCCACTCTTACCTATAACAGCGCTGTCCTGCAGTTTTAATAATAACAAATTGAAAATATATAAACCAAACCCTCTAGATCAGTGGTTTTCAAACTGGGGTATGCAAGCTCTCATCGAGGTGGGGGGGGGGGGGGATGCGAGAAAAATCCTGTAATGGCGGACATGGGATTTTGTTTACCACATTGTAGTACTTTGCAACTTAGCAATCGAATCAACAATGTTGAATCTCCTTTCAAATAAAACCACAGCCGTACTGGTGTACGTTTCCTTTCTGTTGGGTGAGGTTAACTCTATAAACACCCGGCCGCCTTTGAACAAAAAAAGGCAATAACTTTGATGTGCTTTACTTCTTTTTGGGTTTTCTTTTGTAGCGAGAGAAACAAACACTATGGACTTAACCCGTTCTTGTCAGCTGCACACATCCTCATTTGAATTTCCTGCAGCCTCCCGCACTGTACACGTTTACCTTTACCTGCCTTTTGTTCTAAAATTCCAGCCTCCAAATGAAAAAGGAACATTTCTAAAATGTAAAGAGGCGTACTGTGCACATTTCAGACAGGACAGGTTTTTAAACTTGGCCCTAAAACTGAAATAAATAAATGAATACGTAAATTGAGCCTGATTCATACATTTCATCATGCAGACTGATGCCTCTGATGTAGTCGGACTAGGCACGGATCTCTCCCAGGAGGTAGAGGGCGTGGGGCATTTGGTATTGTACATTAGCAGGAAGCTGCTTGCGTGAGAGACTGAGAGACCAGGTGTGCTGTAATTGAGAAAGAAATGACTAGCCTTCATAAAATAAGAAAATTAACCAAAATCAAGCTTCTGTGCGCCTCTCTTCCTGTGCGTGTGGGCCCGTCCACCCACATGCAGTTTTTGTGTCCCAAAAAATGTCCCAAACAACGGCTGCCTTGCGGGGGCCCCAATTCTGCTGGGGGCCCTACGGTATAGCGTAATTTGCGTATCATGACAGACAATACTAGAATCACAACATAACAAAACGTGGATCATGATGCTTAACATGTACCTTGCAAGTTGAGCCCGTGTTTGGAAAGCGTGAAGCACACCTCCATCTGTATCCTGATTCTGACTCGCTTACCAAATCTGAAGCAGCACTTTGTTGATCCTTTTTTTTATGTTAATCCCTACTGTCCCACACATCACTTGCCATTTTAGAAACTTTCTCGCAAATTCTGCCAAGGTGGTAAATTGATGCAAGGCAAAACACGTTGTGATAATTATTTCTACTATTTATCAACTATGTAATTTATGGCGAGCATTGACATGGATTTCTGCCTTCAAATTCGTGTGCAGCAATGGTCATTCGAATATTCAGATAGTTCCTCCGCCGCACTAAAGAAATAACAATTACTCCATAATAATAATTACTCCATGCCACTGTTTTCATGTCACACTACTAAAGTCTTATCTCTTTGATAAACCAATGACCACTGACACAAAGCGAAATGAGCAGAGATTTGTGACGCATGCCAGAATAAAATCTGATCAGAATGAAAGCTCGGCCAATCAACATGCAGTGATTATACTGACGTTAATGGTGGCCAACAGCAGCTAACAGAAACAGAAGCAGTATGAGGAAACAGAATGCAAGCAGCACGAACTGTGCTGAATGAAAGCGCATTTGAGAAACGTTGCGCTGGTGGACTGTGTGAGTGGATGGAATGCATCCGCGTTGAATGAAAAGCAGATGAAATAAGTCCCGGCACCCAGTACCGGTATAAAAATAAGTCCCGGTACAGAGTACCGGTGAGTAACTCTACAACACTGACAGACTCTCAATAAAAATACACTTTTGGAATAAAACTGGATCCATTTTGTGAAAGATTGCATGGATTGCTCTCTGCATTCACTCAAAGATGTCATTTTATTGTGTAAGCTGCACACATTTTAACTGGCTCCAGGACATGCTGTTTTTTTTCTTTTCTCCTTACCTTTGCAATTGCCTGAAAGCAGGCACCCACAAGGACTGTGCGTGTTATAGTGAGGACATCACCCAGCTCAGTGGAGAAAGAGGATTTCAGCTTTCATTTTATTCATCCAGAACTTTAAACATTTTATTATCTCTGCAGTAACAGGAAGTCATATGTTTTTCAGTTTCATCTCGGTCTTTTCCAAACCTGGCCTTGCAATTTCAGACTGCCTGTAAAAGTGTGTGCAGTTAATAATGTAGACTATGAGACCATCAGAATACTATGATATTAGTTTGAACACTCACCTCATGAGGTGAAATGCAAGCATATCCATTCGCTGTGCCCCACTTTCACCAGGGAATACCAGTCTAGATTGTATTTTTACAGACCGTAAGAACCAAGGTGTTTTACTGGGACGCAGTCTTGTGGGTTTTCCTTGCCGTGTGTTCATTAGAATATGGTTATTAATAAACACATTCTTCAAGTTTATAGCTCTCCGTGCAACGTTTACTTGGAGCTGTGCTTGGATTACTACCAAGCTGGTTTCCCAAATACGTTTCCAAGTAAATTCAGTAAAAATGATATCTGACCTGAGACTGTGGTCGACTGCCAATATATGGTATTTCTTTTCTTTTATTTGGGAAGCTACCTTTGTTTTGCTATTGATAATTGAGAACCTACACATTGAAATTGTTACTGGATGTGCCAAACAGGCTAGACAAATGGGATTACAGTATTGCATTAGCAACAATCCCTTTAAGGAAGTTGTATATAAATTGTCCAGATTTTTTAAATCAAGTAATCATCAGCATATGAACCAGACAAACTATAGCGTGCTCTTGAAATAAATGACAAAAAAACAACATCAAAGCAAAAAAAGGAACTTTAAATGCATAAATGACACGCTGTCAATCAGAGCGTTCTGTGCTGCATTTACAGTTGGAAAAGCAAGAGTGAGTAATAGGAAACATTTGCAACACAACAGAGGGAACGAAAATACTGAACACACGCCAGTCCTGAAGAACTGCACACTGCCCAAAGGCAATGTACCTCCTGCATATGAACAATATGATACTCTATTGTTTTAATAACCAGACAGTGCCAGAAATGTACAGACTAGACCTCACAGAAATCTAATTAGAAATTATTTCAATTGTATAAAAGAGTGGAAAACATCAACAGCATGGAAGTTATTAAGGCACAGCAATGTGTAGAAGGAAGGTACAGTGCATTCGAATACATATGAGTAGGGAGCTGGCCAAGAAACAATGAGGGCGGATGATAGGGAACACAAACCACCGGACAGGGGGAGACCTACACCACAGCACTGGCTTCCCTCTAGCGTTTTAACAGAACAATAAAACAGGGGCATGTTTACCAAGCATTTGCTCTAGTTTCTATTAAAGAACACGAAAGGAACGACCTGTAAAGAAAACCCTGTAATGCTCTTTACAAAGCAGTGTTAGGATGTGACACAGCTCAAATGGTATATTTTGACAGCAGTGGCAATAATAAAAGGTCACTTTGCATCTAGCTTGTTTTGGGGGTTATTTTGGGAAGCTGAAAGGCTAGGCTGTATGTCCACTGTATCAACATTAACATGGGTGTTTAAGCACCAGCCTTGCCCTTATAAAAGCTTCCCATAGTAAAATCACAGCAAAATGTAATAAAACATAGTGAGAGCATGGTAAAGCATAGGTAAGCATTGTAAAGAATAATGATGTATTGTAAAGCAGATTCAGAAAACTGGCAAATTTCTTAGCAGATGGGTCAACTATGGTAAATGCATAGTGTAACCATAGGAAAAGCATGGGAAAAGTACAAATGGCAGCAATGGCCCAATATTCTTTTACTGAATCAAAATCATAGAAAAACCACTCATATGATTTAAAAAGATATCCTGTTCCATCTCCAACTTCCATTAGCTCTAATGCTGTTTGTATTTGTTTACGACCCCTTTGGAAGATTGTGGGGCTTGCTCACACAGTTTATGTAAACAGTACGGCATAACAGCTTTTGAAAATCAATTAATTCATGAATGTATTTATTTTTATTTATTTTTTGGTAATGAATGAAGTATCTGCTTGATAACAGTAGAAAGACTGGCACAGAGTAGAAGAGAGTGACGTAGCCTCAGTACTAGCATCTAGAATCACTTGTGTTCATCTTAAACTAGCACATCCGCTGTTCTATCAGTGACCCATGCTGCAAATCACTGGGTCCTGCCAGCTGAGTGCACTGCACTGACTCGTAATGGCAGAAGTGAAGCAGGATGAAGCAACACAAACTCTTCTATTCGCTTCTTTGGCCCACACAAGCCTATGTGCTGGATAGTACAAATGATGTAATACTTTTAAAGGGCAATGTCAATTTGTTTCGGAGAACATAATGTGTCTTAAGACACAAAGCAGAGGTGCTTTGAGAGTTTATTGCGAACACTCTGGTCTCTCCTTCGAATTGAAATGATGCATTTGTTATTCTGACATCACTACATCCATTTCATTTATTGCATGGTACAATCACCATTATCATTACATCCCAAGGGCTGGAGCTGGTGCCAACATTCAAACCTATTGATTAAAAGCTTCCTTATGGAAAATGCTGTCTGATCTAGTCTGCACTGTTGAATTTCTACACAGAAAGCTGAAAGTGTGAGCGATAGAAGGGTGACTCAGCAACAAGGGATTGATATGCTTGGAAGTCCGATTAGTAAATCATAGCTTGAAAAAACACTTCCCCTTTTAAGGTTTTATCAATTAACTTTGACTCTAATTGCATTTGTTAATGTCTACGCAGGGCTATCTATTATCTACAATTAAAGTGATTGTACCGGACAACATAATCCCATGAATCTTACCTATTGTGCACTTTTCTGTATTATATACTGTATGTCTCAAATGTCCGATTTCAGCCTGGAGGCTGAACTTGTCCCCACCCTCTTCAATAGTGTTTTCCTGACAATAACCAATCAGCTGCGTCCCCTATTGACATGCATTCAGTCAGTAACATGCTATCCAATCAGCTGCGTCCCCTATTGACATGCGTTCAGTCAGCTGCGTCCCTTATTGACATGCGTTCAGTCAGTAACATGCTATGACCCTGAGGACACTGCTGAGGTCAAATGAACCAGGAAGTTGAAGTAGAACATATTCCCTGAGAAAATGTAACGTTCCTTTAGCCTTCGGCTCGGGACATTTAACGGCATGAGGCGGGTCTTACCAGACGCTAAATCCCCCTTCGGGTTCTGTTACTTAAATAGTAACAGACAGCAGGTTTTCAGATTAAAATACATGTTTGCTGTAACATGTGTATCTTTCAAAACTGCACGTTTTAGACCTCCTGTATGTAGCTAATGGAAGTGCAAAAAAGGTAGGATTTATGGAATGATTTTACATGCTAGTGCTTTAACATGTACTCTAGTGCTAACAATCCACATGCTGTACTGTTAGAAAAGACGAAAAACACGGGGCTTGATTTATCACTCCATGTATTCCAAAAATAAATAAATAAATAAATAAAATAAAATAAAATAAAACTGTCAATGTTACAAAACAACCAAGACATATATTAGCAGTATCTTGTAACATGCATTGCCACTTTGATTATCTGCCTATGGTGTTATAAATGGGGAGTTCTATCTGTCATATGACACTGTCTAATATAGATTGTAACTTTGAAACCCAACATTTTTTTTTGGTGGGGGGGGGGGATTCATAATGTGGATTATTGTGGATTATGCAGATGACAATGGCTTGCCTTTGCAGCTGTTTCATTCTGTAATGCTTTTTATAGCTCAGATTCTCCTTACAAATTAGCTGCATCAGTTAAAAGCCAGCCTGATTCGGGCTGAGTCCCCGAGGACAGCGTGATACTCCAGGCAGACAAGCAGCAAGCAAGGAAACATGGTGCAGAGAACAGCGACACAGACACAAGAATTGAAGAAAGGTCAAGACTCATCCCTTGTTAGCACACCATTCTCCCCTGTGCTTTAGATCCTACTACTTCACTCGGTAGGCTATTCCATGCACTTATAACTCTCTGTGTAAGAAAGTGCTTCCTACCTTCTGTTCTAAACTTTAATTATATTAACCTGTCTTCATAGAGTCCTGGGATCAGCCTAGCTGCCCTTCTCTGTACCTTCAAGTGCAATGATGTCCTTTTTGTAGTGAGGTGAGCAAAACGGCACAGTATTCTAGGTGGGGTCTAACCAGGGCATTGTATAATCTTAGCAAACATCTCTAGAATTGGCGAGATACTTTTAATGATGGCTCCACTATAACCCTGAGATCCTTTTCAAAGTCCTCGACCCTATTTCCATCCTGTTAATTTTCTACTTGTAACATGGATTTTTACACCGAATATGCAATACTTTACATTTCTTAACATTAAATTGTATTTGCGACAAGCAACATTTGAAAGGGAGACCAAAAAAAGGGCTTACTTTACCAAAAAGGTACTTAAAATGATCTATTTGAAAGCGATGCTGTCTCGTCACCTCAGCAAACACGAAAGCCAGCAAGACTAGGAAGAAAATGAAGCACTGCTTGTCTGTGAGGAACTAGAAGGGCAGAATAAATGTGGTGACAGTTCTTTGAAAAAAAAAAAAGGTTCCATTTGTTATGCATAGCTTAACAATGTTTTCTTTTAGGATGTCAATGCCAGTCTGCATCGAGAACAGATCAGTGGTTGGCATTCTTCCCACTCAACAATCTGCTGATGGTACTGCTTCTGATTAGAAAGCAAGAATCCATTTTGGGAGATGAGGTCATCTTTTATTAAAAAAAAAGCCACTGTAAGCCGGCCATGCTGATCTGTTATCTATAAATGCCCTAAAGGATGCTGTTTATCTTTTTTAATTGAATCTTTTTGATTTTACTCTATCTCTGATCTTGCTAACTATATTTAAGGTATCATAAGGTGTTATGTCAACATGGGTTGGTAATAATACAAACAACTGTACAAACAAGTGCCTGCAATAGGGCCATGAGTAAGGATGTTCTCCACTTGGTAGCGACACATGATTCAAAGGCTGAAATATCACCTCGAGTGCAAGGCTATAATCCCCTTCAGACAGACATACTGCCATTTCCTCAGGCCAGCATAGCTCCCGTTGCAAATGGAAAAGCATTTACAGATGCTGCCGAACAATGCTGGAATCAACTTCTTTTTCCACTATCCCACAAATCAACCTGCAATGTTGGCATCTGACATCAGATTTTTGGTCTTGTGTTTTGTCGAGTATTGACGCTTTTTTGGCATGGGGGGGTAGGTCCCTGCAGTTTTTGTCAGATCAGACAAACTGAAGCAGAGAGTTAGTCAGAGATGTCCCATTGCAGATCTGTCCCAGACTCACTGTTTCAGATGTAGGACTATGCCGGTCAGCACAGGGTTACCCCATTAACAAAGACACATATGTTAAGAGGCTTGTTTTTTACTACACCTCTGTGTGTGTGTGTGTGTGTGTGTGTGTAGGGGCAGGTATTACTAGCAATGTGCGGACAACATTTGAGAAAATGTCCCCACTAAGATATTAACTCCTGAAACAACAATGTTGTGGGGACGTCCACACTTTGTAAAACACCTTTTTAAGAACTAAATATGCCTTAAAAAAAAAAAAGTGCCAAAATATTTAGTTTGTTGTCGACTTTCACCCTGTGTGGAGTTTTGTCTGTCTGGAATTAGAAATAGTAAATAAAAATATAGTGAGAGTCAATGAGAAGTCCCCACAAATATAGGAATGCAAACATGTGTGTGTGTGTGGGGGGGGGTAGTCATTATGCAAAGTGGGTAATGTATATATACTCATATAAACATACTCTGACAGAACTGAGACAGAGCGTGCAGAATTGCTATGCATTTGCTATGCATCTTACACCACTCAGACCCCTTGCACAGCTAATATTGACAGATACCAACTTATTTAGTGGGAAAGGTGTCTGATGTCTGGGGTAAAATGGGTATACTGTACAAAACCACACAATAAATCAAATAAGTATTAAATATGCATAGAGTGTCATTCCAACACACCCTCCTCAGATATAAGGGGGTCAAGAACTTCATTACTATAAAGGAGGTGCTGCTAATCACTGAAGAGGGAAGCCGCTCACAAACATGTCAATACGTTTTTTCACTTGTATTCCATTTTAAAGTCTGGCTCTGTAATGGACAGCTATACATCACACTGCCCGATCTTTCCTATAATGCCGAACAGCTGTTTTGGATATGCTGAACTGAAAAAAAAAAGTTATTACAATATCAAAGACAGTACAAATTAATTTAAATTAAAGTTAATTTAAATTAAAATCAAAGACAGTACAAATTAGATGAATGTGACATTTCAGTTTCACAAGAACTCCTGCAACAGTGTCAGTGAGCAAAGCCCAGCTCTCCTCTCCTCAAACAGTAATCTCAACAAGCAGTGCCACGTTGTGGAATCATGGTTACAATACGATTCCAGGACTACAGATATTTATAGTTGATATTGCAGCTGTCATGCACTTGTAAATTTAAAGGATATAACTTAGAACTTTTGGCTTTTTAATAGGTATGGGGTTAAACTATAGTTCAAAAACAGAACGAAAGCACTTATGACTTCCAGATGTTTACAGTTGTCTTTGCGTGCCCGCTTCTTCTCTTCCCTCGCCCCTGTGTGGTGGGACCAGCTACCAGAGAACTTCAGCACTGCTCTGTCTCTCACTGCCTTCCGCCGCCTCCTCAAGACTGCGCTTGTGGATCTCATGATCTACCCCTCCTACCATGCGCTGGACTCACCTGACCTCAGCACCATGTTAGTGGATGCTAGCCTGACCTCAGCACCATGTTAGTGAATGCTCAGCTGATGCACTATCCTTGCACTACTACTATGTCATTGTAGACACAAATTATTCTCATCGTAACTTCTTATCTCACATTGTGTTCTAGTGGTATACTAATAATAATAATAATAGTAATAATAATAATAATAATAATAATAATAATAATTGAGAACCTTAACTAACTACAGAGCTTAACTTGCTACACGTTTGATGTACTGTATGTGTTGTTTCTGCAACTTTAAAACCACACAAAAGATAAATTAAAAAGAAAGGTAAAAGAAAGGCAAAATGTTACTGTCTCTGAATCATGTGTTGAAAATGTGGTTGACAGTACCATCAGGTCACTTTCATCCCAGCAACAGCATCTGTTTCTTGAAATAGTTAATGCAAATACTACTGTTCCAATCGTACAGTGATTAAAGCTAACACAATAATTCCATACATTTTCCACCACAAGGCCATTTATTCACTATATACAGGACCAACACCAATTATGGGAACAACAAAGGCTTTGCAGCAAGACTGGGGCTGGGGATTGTATTGTCCAATTTTCCTCACTCAGGCCCCTTGCTCCCTAAATACCCAGGTATCTCTGAATAGATCATCGTCTCCTCTTTAACAATATGCAGAATATTTGCATGAGTGAGACATCTCATAAGTAGAACGGTACCCCAAAATGTTCTCCTTTGTCTAGGAAAGCAGTACAACACGGGATGGGGAGTTTGTTGCCGGATAACTTGACTCAGACTACTAGCTCATAAATATCTTGGTATCCCTGAATAGATATTGGGTTCCACTTTAAAAACATGCTAAGGACTTTAATGAGCAGCCTGTCCCACAACACTGCTCATTACAATGATTCATTTACTGCCAATGCTGAATGACTGGGTGGATCATTTCTTCTCTATTTCACAGTGGTGACGGCTAAGACTGGTTTATTTAATGTAGTGTTGTCCTTTTCAAACCTATTTCTGAGGGTAAAATGTAGAGAAAATGTCAAACTCAGTCATTCTGCATTGGTAGTAAGTGGGTCAAATTTGGGGACAACAGCACTTGTGGGTCAAACTGCTCCTTATAATCTGTTCCAAAAACAAACTCCCCATCCCCAGTTGTACAGCTTTCCTAAAAAAAGAGAACATTTTGGGGTACCATTATACTTATGAGATGTATTGCTCATTACAATATTTTGCATATGTTTGACAGACATAGTTACTGAGCTGAAAGTGACCTCCAAGTGCTATCAAGCACATTTTCAACACATGGTTCAGAGACGGAAACAATTTATTTATCTTGCTCTTATTGTATTACCTGTACTGTAACACTTGAAATGTATTTGCTTACAATTGTAAGTCGCCCTGGATAAGGGCGTCTGCTAAGAAATAAATAATAATAATTTGAAAAAGTGATATCTACAGGTTAAAGAAATCTGTGACTTTCCTAGTCTTTTCACCTGGAGAGAGAAGTCTCCACTCCTTCAGGGCCTCCTTTCCTGTCAGTAACCTATCAGCTGCTTCCCCCAAAGACTGACATGCTTTGCAGCCAGTAAGATGCTTTGACCCAGAGAATTCAAGAACGCAAGACAAGCACACTGACAACTTTATGTTTGTGATAACATGCGTTTCCTTCAAAACTGCATATCTGAGAGATATATATATACGTATATAGTGAATGGAAGTACATAACAAGTAAGATTTATAAAGCGACTTGGTTAGCTACAGCCACTTTAACACTGAACAGAGGGTATTTGTCTCGTCGTCTCATTCTGAATTCCAATGTCCAGTTGACACCCACAATGGACTCATACTCTGATCCAAGCCCTTTTATGTAAGCTATGGTAGCTTCCCTGCAGTGAATATAAATGGAGACACCATGCTTGGTCAGTGGGATATCAGCAGCACATTTTCATTCTCTTTTGAGGTCACTTCCATGCTTGAACAGAACAAAACCTGACTGGAAAGGTACAGTACAGTACGTAATGCCTGTTTGTGTTCCTAAGGTGAGGTTTAGTCAGCGTTCTTCCGAAGACTCCTGAATTATTTAATGAGGTGCCAGCATGGATTTCTAGTACAGGAAACAGATTATGTAACTGGTCCTAGTGAGTGCAGAAGACTTCTCAGAAAGTCACCTGTCAGGCCCAACAATAACAGAGCTTCAGCTGACTTAGCTGACAGTACAGGAAAGAGCTGAAATGCATGCTTTTTATTTTTTTTTTGCCAATATGAAAATATTTCTTAAAACCAGAGAATTTTATGCTATTCAGGGGTCGATATTAAGGAAGTGAACAGGGATGGATCGTAAGGCTGCCCCCTTTTCACTCTCTATAAATCCCCCGGGTGTTGTACCTCTGTATTGACCCCCTTATTAACACTGCTGAGATCTGTGAAAGCATTTCTACGTGGTAATTAGTCACATATGATACAACAGATTTTGTCACATGTGGGACATGTAGACAAGAACATTTGAATATAAGCCACAGTACACAAATCTAACAATGTCACGAAACAAGACTTTCCAATAAGTGCCTGGAAAGTAGATTTAAATATAAGACAGTACACAACTCTAACAATGTCATGGAACAAGGCTTTCCAATAAGTTAGTGCCAGGAAAGCAGACGTAAGTGCTCACGGGCAGGTTACAAAAACATGATCTGCAAATCGGCGGCTGGTTCAAACGGTAGGGAAGAGGCCTCAATGGGGCCTCATCCTCTTTCACACCGTTGCCATGGTATCCTCAGAATGCCCTGTCTGTGCTCACTGGAGGTCAAGCCAGGTCAGTCTCCAGAGATTCCAGACACTGGGCCAAAGATGAGAAATGAACAGGGTTACACAATACAAGCATTGCCTCACACACACACAGAGACAAGTGGAAATAAAAATGCAATGTGAATGTAAATAGTAGAGGAGCTCTGGGAAGTTGAACAGATTCAGGGGACAGCCTCACTGATATCACATTGAGTGGGGTAGAAAAGCACTGCACAAAGCTTCTATTGAAGAGCCTAAGATAGAGACTCAATTCAATAAAGCACAAGAATGTTTCTTTAGATACAAATATACAATTCGGGAAGACGTGTATTGTAGGTGAGCACATTTTTTATTATTTTACAAAAGGACATAACAACATTCAGTAACAAGCAGAGGCCCTTTAATTGTGTCTTAAAGGATGATTCAGCATCAACAACATGGCTAGGTAACCCATTTCTTCACCACTATCTGTAAAATAGTGTGGCCTACCCTCTGTCCTAAGCATAAAATGTTTAGTTTTTTACATAGTTCAATCTTTTGTAGATTTTGAATCCATTAAATAGATTACTTATTTAGAGTGGATCTTGTGAAGCATTACATAGTTCCGATATAGCTTTGAAACACCCAACCGTAAGACAAACATTTCACGTGATTAAGAATCTTTCCTGAGCTTGCTGTGTATTACTCCCAGCATGTTGCATTAAGCAAAGCGATGGTTCTGGCAGGGAGCTCACTTTATCCTTAGATCAAATCACATCAAGCATACTGAAGTCCTTCCAATACCAGATCAAATTGGCAATCAAATTGCTAGTATTTTATTCGTCCTCGATAAACAATATATCAAATATGTCACCAAGGAAAGGATTTATATCTTACCTAAATCAATTATGCCCCTGCTGTGCGGCAGAGTTCACCTCCTCCTCCCCAGCCTCACCTGCTTTTATTTGTCTTCCTCTTACGGAAGAGGGCAGCTATCCTGCCCCCTGCCCATGGTTTCCCTACAACCATCCTCTTCACTTATCTGAGAGCTAATTTAGGGGCAGGGGTACCAGAGTATGTATAATGTTGTATTATTGTCTAGTCTGTGTTTTAGTAAATAATCTATCACATGAGTTTCCTGACTGAACTTCAGTCCTTTTTTTAAATTTTTTTATATAAACCTGATTCTTTGTCATTGTTGATACAGAAGAAAGGTCAGGCCGGCACAGCTCTCAGTGCTTACAGATTAGTTTCAGTGTTGCAGGCCTTATTTTAAAGCTGATATACCTAGAAAGGGAAGCAGGCAGAACGGCACCCATATTCTGCACAGCTACGTTAAGAGCTGTTGAGCTTACTGGCATTTCTTCCTTAATAGCCCTGGATTTTACAGGGCAACGTTCTTACCTTTAAGTCAATAAATGAATGAGATCAGTTTCCACATGCTGATACCATCTTTTATAGGGTCCATTTAGCCGAGTGTTTTTAGCAGCTGTTAGGGCAGCGCTTTTCACATCCTTCCATCCATTCATCCATGCTTGAAAACAGACCATATCTGCTGATCAAACCACTTCCATTTTTAAGTTGCGATCGATAGCAAACTGAAAGTCCAGTACATTGAAAAGGAATGCCTGAAAAGCAGACACTCGAAGAATGTTATGCAAACAATGCATATTTTATAGCCAGTCCTGCAATTCTAATCGTATTGCACATCCGAAACGCCTTTATATACAGTTCAGCAGAGTTGTATTATTTTGGTATTTATGAAGATACAAAACATTATTACTTGGTATGTAGTTCACCAAAGCTTCTGTTGACATAGGGACTTCATACACAGGTGTTCAATGAAGCAAAATGCAAGTTTCTTCAAAATGGAATCTTCTCTATATAGCAGCCTTTAACCTAACAGATTTATGTTCTATTGTTCCACCCTGGAATATCCATATATCTTGAATAAGATTTTCATCGCACTGTATGAAGACATGAATCCAGATGCTTTGGTTACTTGTATCAATGTACAGCATAGAAGCCATTTATATTCCCGCTTATGACAATATGTGAAAAAAATACCCACCATGATATAGATGAGTTATTCAATGAGGATGCAGCTTGATAGGTTCTGCCCTGGCAATGATAGAAAAACCACATGTTTTAAAGACCCCTGTAGGTTACTATTGTGAAGCCATTTCACTCTACAGAAAGTTTTTTTTTCTAATAATATGGCATACTTTTGTTTTCCGGCTAATTCCAAATATATTTGAACATTTATTTCAATTCTGAACGAATATTCAAACCCACATTTGTTCCAGTAACAGTACAAATACATTGCAGACGTGTCCATGTTTGAGTAGGTTAAAAAGCTGAAGGGTCTGCTGCTATGTATCTGTTTATCTGTTGCTGTTTAGATCAGGCACTAATTAGATGTTTAAAACAGCCCCAACCTCCCCCCGCCGAATCTCACAAAATATGTATCTTTCCAAGAGGCACCAGTGCCAATAAGAACTCAATTCAAGAGGGTCAACAGAGTCCAACGGAAGACTGCAGCACTCTGCACTTAATAGAAGTGTCTAGACGATGTCTTGCACATATAATGTGCTCTAGTGCTGTGCTGGGAGAGGTCTACCAAAAGTCAAGATGTAACTTCAGAACAAGTAAACCAATGGAAAGGTCAGGGCACTTTCTACCATGTATGTCTTTATAGTAAGCCAGTGAGCTTCACATTCCAGAGCCTCATGTCAAGGCAGGGGAACATCAAGCCGAGACTGTCCCCAGTCGTGATCTCCTCTAAAGACAAAAGCAGTGCAGTGCTCCTGAAACCAACTTCAAAGTTATTTATCTGGTCGCTTCACCTGCCTGCAAAAGAATCACTGTTTGGGAGGAATCCTGTTGCATGCACAGGCCAGATTTACATAAATAATGATGATGCCATATTAATAGAAAAGGACAGTGCTTTACATTTGAAAGTGTAATAGATTACAAAACTCTTTGATTCCTAACCACAGTAAAAGAAAAATGTTTGTTTTATTAGGCTAAAAGGATAATACAATCAGATTTAAGCGTACACACGGTACCTGTTACGAGATTTGAGTGATTGGCTAGCATGCCAGGGAGACAGCAGACACATAAATCTGTCAACAAGGCCTGTGTCCAAGCACATCAAAGGATGCTTCCGTACAGATCTGACCTCACCTGAAAAACATGTGAGTAAGCTGGGATTCGCACAAAACAAAGCAGGTTTTTTTTTCCTCTTAACTCCAAGGTGAAGGAAGGACATGCATTGTGATCCATCCAGATATAAATCAAGGATCAAGCATTTGGGGAATGTAACTCAGCCACTTTATAGACTAACGAGGTGACTTAGCACTAAAGTCAATGTGGAATTGTTTCCAGAACTGGATACCAACAGGGCAAGGTTGCATACGTTGTACTGCTACCTTACTGATTATATCTTCAATTACTGGATCAGATTATATGAGTGAAGGCCCTTTTAATGCATTTCTTTATAACCCTGTACAATGCAGAGGGAAGTAGCTAAAGAAAGAGTAGATCATTCACAATCTGGGTCAGGTTGCATAAAAGACTTGCAGGGTCATCTTTCCAGATAGCCGCTGCCAATGCAGCCCATATCAGTAAAAATCATTTTCAATTTCTTTCAAATTCGGGCACGTTTGTAAAACTCTCTTTAAGTTTCTCTGTCCAGTCACCTGCCGTGATGCTATCTGTCCGCTTGTGTTTAGAGTTTGCAACGAGGTGACATTCCCTTCTAAGATTCGGATTGCAAAGCTGTGAAGTTGGCATGACAATTTAACTTTGAAATATAACAGATCCTGATATTGATGGTGTGATACAGCCATCTGAAATGTCTTTGTATCAGATAGCTGTCGGATGGAACTGATGTCACATTAAAATGAGCTATACTGTTTAATTCTTCTTCTCTATATATTATATAAAATATAGTACCATGTGTTGTGTAAGATACAAGCTGATTTTCAGCCCCTGAGTGGCTTTGCTCTGACCTCTTTCTGGGTGCATAGATAGCATTGCATATTTTTTTATAAGTACAAGCTTATAGAATGTTAACACAAGTTTTCAGGATGTTTGACTTTAATGCCTGATGCTCTGATGGAATTGAAATTGTAGGTTACAAACACATGCATCATCTTTGTTGCAAGGGGCGCACTGATATCGATACAAACTGCATTTCTCATTCTCTTAAAGTGCTGCCAAGAGACGTTCATTTGCCATGATGTGTAAATAAACATATTTTAAAAATATGATTATTTGAAAACGCAGATATAAAGTATGTCAGTGTTGATAGCCAGACAGCCAGTTGTTTGGCTCATTCAAAGAGCTCATAAGATTACCAGCTCATATACCATCGACGGGAGAGACGAAACACAGCTATTATTTTTAAAGTGAGATCCATGAATGTTAGAAATTCAATCTGTTTTGTGAACATTTAAACCAGGAATTGTTTAACGTAATGCTTTGATGGTGGTCTGTCTGCCTTGAAAGTCAAACTGTAAACCATGAGGGTAATTAACTTTTCCAAAATACCAACTATATTGGATGATAATCCCATGCACATGGCCGGAGAATTGTGAATCAACAAGATCTACATAAGGCTGTGCTCAACACCTCATGTTAAAAGATGAACACACAGAAACTGCAATCTTCAGTTTGTTTTCACAGCTTTCCTCTTTCAGAACCAGTATCCCCTGAATATATACTGTGAAGAATGAGACTGAATGGAGATCTCCTGGCTGAAAAATAACTGCTAAAGTTACCAAACAGACCATTTACCCCCGTTTTTGTTTCTCCCAAATGTCCAGTAATGCTGTCTCACCACAGCAATCCCTACAACAGGTCAGTAGTTGTCCTCTGATGCCCAGTCACCTCTTTACACCCAGGAGCTCCTCAGTGGATCAGCCCTGCTTTGGCCTCACTTGGTGCCTAGCCAGGGGGTCCACTGTAGAGCTGTGAGGAGAAGCAGTACTTCCCAACCTATGAGAGCACCAGATCCAAAGTAACGTTCTCTGTGGATTCCTAGGCGAAGATCAAGAACATTGTACAGCCAGGATGCAAACCTGCACTCCCTTATTAAAAGACTAACCGTGCACACCAATTGCTTCTACAGTGAAATCGGCACTTAATATTTGTGCATGAGGAAACATTTAGTACATCAAATAAAGCCGAGAAGGTTGCCATGGTGAAGATGGCTTGGTTCGGCCCACTCAAGCTTCAGATTGCCTGCAGGCTCTGGGGAGACGAGCATTCACAGCAGATCATGAGGTTGATTGAAGGTGGGATGCTGGATGGAGAATGGTGTTGGTCAGTTGAGTCAGTGATATGATTTTAAACCAAAGGAGTTTCCCTTAGGACAATGTCATCGTCAGGTTTGCTTCAAAAAGAGACAAGAACCGATAAAGTAAGGTATGCTAACTTTCCACTTGTGAATATAAGGAAAACATTATTTCTGCAATTCATTACTAGTGAGATTTGCCTCAGAGTTTCATCACTTCAGATTACATATATTTTTTTTATAATTATCATTTACATTCATAATAAACCAGAATGCTTGTTTTAGCCTAATGGTGGCGGTTCTGTGGTTTTGTAGCAGGTGTAAATCAGAGTGCATTGCCTTAACGCAATGCGATGTTTGTGACAATTGTGATGACATTTGTCTGGGGTGCCAGGTAGGGATTATTCTTAGTCCTACCAAATAAATAACATCAAATATCGTATCACTAGGACCTAGCAGCAAAGCACATTCTTAAACTAATACAAAATATTATTGTCACAATATAATATATATTTTTTTAGTTTTTAAAGTTACAGTTAAAAAGTAGTTTAAAAGTATTACCATTTTAAATAAAGAAAAAAAAAAATAATACACACCAGGCCCAGTATAAACACAAAAGTAACAAACTACAATAGAAACAGACATAGACAAATATACTAAGTTGTTCCCCCCTTATTTCAAATCAGATTACTTTAAATCATTCTTATGCAAATCAGAAAACACATGCATATGCAAATATTAAAACCTTCTTTTCAAAAAAATGTTACATATGCTATTGCGTTTCCTTTATTCAAAAGACACGTCTCTTAATTTCTTACATCTAGAAATAGACTGCAAAAACTCAAACAGCACCAATAACCACAGGCCAAGGTATTCACTATAGTCTTTTTTCAACCATTGAAGTTTAAACAAATGCTATAGCATACATCTAAAATGGCTGCATGCAAGGCATTGCCTATCACGTTCAGGTTAATATCAGTATATCAGTGACACGCTTATTTGTAACAAAATACCAAATAAATAAGGTTCCTCGTTTGCTATTAAAATTTAGAAAGAAAAAAAAACAATAGGAACTCTTGCCAGCATTACAGTTGGATTTTTCTCCACCTGCCCCACACGTGTCTCACATAATTGCAGCTTGATTGACAGCACTGGAAGACACACCTGCACAATAATAAAACATATTCTGTTAGTTTCTTTTTGAGAATTGATTACATTTAAAGCCGTTTTTTGGCTTCATTAAAATAAGCCAGCAATTGAAAGAGTGCTGCTCCTGAATGTAAATAGATTTCCAAGTACGTTTTTAAGCTAGCAGTAATTTAAATTGTTTTGGTTTTGTGTAATAATCGTTTTAATGTGGTCCAAGGTACACGTAATGCATTTTATTTGTTAATTGATTCCCCATTTCTACTTCCAAATGGCTTTTTGTGCATGTTGCAACATCGAGGTTGATGAAAGATATTATGTTAATCTTTCCCATTCATTTCTGCAACCATGTATAATGTATGCCTTCACTTCTTCAAAAGGTCACCAGCTGCTGCTGATCAAGATTTTTTTCCAAACTCGCAATCCATGTTTTCACACAGTTTATTCTTTTCTGTCCTGTGTTATGTTTGTGTTTGCATCCTGTGTGTGTTATTCCCTCCCCGCTGTATTCCACCATTGCTTGTTTATCATTTGTGTGTGTGTTTCCTCGTACCATGTGACCCGCTGTTTGTTTGTCTGCTCTGGTCTGTTCCCATTCGTTGTTATCTGTGCGTCCTCATTGATCTGTCTGTGCCCATTGGTCCTGGTGTGCAGCTGAGGGCCAATGGGATGCGTCCGAAGCCTGGTACCCTATTTGTATGAAGGGGCGGGCTAAGTCTATAAGAAGGCACTGCAGTGCTGTTCAGATAGTTGTTCCAGGAAAGTGGTGAAGCAGACAGAGCAGAGGTCTCTGAATGGGTGCTGGAAATAGCGTCCAAATTAATAAAGGATTGGAACTCAAACAAGCCTGTCTTCTCCATTTTCTGCATCCGGCAAACGCTACAATATGCATAGCTGAACCTGTCCTTATGATATAAGAGCAGAGCTTTTTATATTATATATATATATATTGAACATTTAACCTTTATATTATAATAGCCCCCCATGACTGAAGCACTATAGAGTGTACTGTCGTTATCGCCAGTGATTACAGTCTACCAATTGTAAAAGCGTTACCAATGGCATACACTGTCTGTTTACACAATCACGTTATGGCTACAGAACATGCCTGGAGACAGGCAGGTTGTCCAAAATATCGAGATGTCAGGTTTGTCACTGTGTGACCCTGAGCAAATCACTTAACCACCATGTGCTCCGTCTTTCAGGTGAGACGTTGTTGTAAGTGACTCTGCGGCTGATGCACAGTTCACACACCCTAGTCTCTGTAAGTCGCCTTGGATAAAGGTGTCTGCTAAATAAACAAATAAAAATAATAATAAAAATAATAATTGCACACACAGGTGCGGATGAGAGTGAGAGGTTAGGGTAGGTGCAGTATACGCTTTTTGATTAAAACATATATTTTTTATATATAGCTTATATACACATGCCTTCCTGAGAAAGAACTGTAACCACCAGAAATGTACTGTGTTGTCACAGCTCATGATATTTTACTTGTGGTTAAGAACAAATGGATCCTCTAATGTTAGCACATGTTTCCATTGCAGCGCACAAGAAAGTATAGAAGGCACTGGAGTGTCAGTTAAATGGCAGAACAATCGCCATGCTTTTATTAGTTACTGCAGGGGTTCCCAAACTTTCTCAGCTCGAGGCCCCCCAAAACATTCCGAATCCTGGCTGAGGCCCCCTACCAAATGAATCTGTGTTATTATTATTATTTTGTCATTAGCAGATATCTTTATCATTTTTATTATTAAGAACATAAGAAAGTTTACAAACGAGAGGAGGCCATTCAGCCCATCTTGCTCGTTTGGTTGTTAGTAGCTTATTGATCCCAGAATCTCATCAAGTAGCTTCTTGAAGGATCCCAGGGTGTCCGCTTCAACAACATTACTGGGGAGTTGGCTCCAGACCCTCACAATTCTCTGTGTAAAAAAGTGCCTCCTATTTTCTGTTCTTGTTGTCCTTTTTTATAGCTTCCCCACATTGTCTAGATGAAGACATTTCTAAGTCAACATAAACTCCTGGGTCTTTTTCATAGATTTCTTCTTCAATTTCAGTATCTCCCATATTATATTTATAATGCACATTTTTATTGCCTGCATGCAGTACCTTACACTTTTCTTTATTAAATGTAGTTTGCCATGTGTCTGCCCAGTTCTGAATGCTGTCTAGATCATTTTGAATGACCTTTGCTGCTGCAACAGTGTTTGCCACTCCTCCTATTTTTGTGTTGTCTGCAAATTTAACAAGTTTGCTTACTATACCAGAATCTAAATCATTAATGTAGATTAGGAATAGCAGAGGACCTAATACTGATCCCTGTGGTACACCACTGGTTACTTCGCTCCATTTTGAGGTTTCTCCTCTAATCAGTACTTTCTGTTTTCTACATGTTAACCACTCCCTAATCCATGTACATGCATTTCCTTGGATCCCTACTGCGTTCAATTTGAGGATTAATCTTTTATGCGGGACTTTGTCAAAAGCTTTCTGGAAATCAAAATAAACCATGTCGTGGTTTACATTAAGTAATTTAGCTGCAGACACCTTTATCCATTGCTACTTAGATACTGAGCAGATCACCTGACTCTTATTGCAAACAACAAATTAAATAATAAAACAAAAAGGTACAAGGATAAAAATAAATGTAAGTAAATAATACTACTTAAAAAGTACTCTGGATTCAGCAGAGTACTTTGGGATGGGTGCGCTTGGTAATTCCTGCACAGGTCATTACATCGCGGTTTCATTCCAGTCAATGATATTCGCATGTCACTCTCCACATGCAGACGTGCTCTGTGCTTTGTCTTCAGTGCTGTCAGTGTGGAAAACCCAGTCTCACACATATATGTTGAAGCAAAGGGTAAAATAGTTCTTAGAGCTTTTTCGCTAACAACAGGGTACTCATCCATAATGTGTATCCAGAACTGTGGTAACGGAACAGCAGAGAATTTAATCTTTAAAGTCCCATAGTTTGACAGTTCAATCAACTCCTCTTGGGATTTCAGGTCCGGGTTTCTATCGATTTCAGAATCAAAGGGATTTCGGATTCAATTCAAATGTTTGTTTTCGAGCTTTGGAAAGTATTCACTGAAGTAATGTTGCAGATGAATCAAATGAGACACGATGAGTGGCAGGATGCTGCTGGTACTCATGCTGGAAGATTTAAGTTCTTCATGTGAAAGTGGAAACATTTCTGTCACTCCTTCATTAAGTTTATTTTCCCAGAGAGCAATTATTTTTAGTGAATGTCTTGCATATTTAATACAGTTATGTCACAGCCTTGGATGCTTTGATTCAGATAAGTTATTATTATTATTATTATTATTATTATTATTATTATTATTATTATTATTATTTAATTCTTACAATTGTTACAAGATATCACATTATTTGTACATACAATTACCCATTTAAACAGTTGGGTTTTTACTGGAGCAATCTAGGTAAAGTAACTTGCTGAAGGATACAGCAGCAATGTCCCCCACCTGGGATTGAACCCATTCTGTGTATCAGGGGCCTAGCTTTTATCATATTGACAATTTTTATCACTTCTTGCAGCAGCTGGTTAAACTCATCATCCATACGTTTGGCAACAAGTGCTTCACGGTAAAGCATGCAATGACTTGCAACGGCATTTGGAGATTTTGTCTTTATAAAGACAAAGCAGCCGCCATAGCAGCCACACCGTCGATGTGTGGGAGTGTGCACTGTGTTTGGCACACAGTGTTGTTTGACAACAGCTCCACTTCAATTTTTTTGGCTGCTTCTTCACCCAGTATTTCACAAACAATATCTACAGTCACTGGCAAAATTAACTCTTCCCCAATTGTATGCTGTTTTTTTGTGCGAGTAATGAGGTATGAGGCTAGAAAAGACGCCTTTAAGGCTCTCTCTGGAACAGTAACATGCTGCTTAAAAGTACTCACTTGTTTTAAAATTTGGGATTCCTTTCTTTTAAAAAACTCTATAGATTTCCCAGCTTCATTTGGGTGTTTTTGTTGTAAATGCCGTTTCAACTTTGATGGCTTGAGGCATTCATTAGATAGGATTTCAAAGCACATCACACATTTTGGGTAATCAAGGCCATCTTTCTTCGTAATGCAAGAAAACCCGAAGTGAATGTACTCAGCATCATATTTTCGAGATTTAGATTTTGATGCCTTCACTGAGGATGGCTGCTCGTTTGTACAGGTGGTACTTGTACTCAGCATCATATTTTCGAGATTTAGATTTTGATGCCTTCACTGAGGATGGCTGCTCGTTTGTACAGGTGGTACTTGTACTCAGCATCATATTTTCAAGATTTAGATTTTGATGCCTTCACTGAGGATGGCTGCTCGTTTGTACAGGTGGTACTTGTGGCACTGGTACTCCTGGAAGCATCACTGCATTCGTTTTCTTCCTCAGGCTCCTTTCGTTGGCGTTTCAGAAACCGCTCCATTTTGACTGTTATACTCTGTCGAGTTCTCACTGTACATGTGCAGAAGAGGAATGTTTTATTTTATCAACAGCGGGGGGAGAAAATATATCAAGAAGCTTAACGAAAAAATATAGAATTGTTTTTTTTTAAATCGTATTGCGAGAAATTCTGCTTTATATTTAATTGTAGTCTCATTATGTAAATTAAATAAATATAGCTGTTTATCCATCCATCCATCCATTATCGATCCGCTTCTCCTGGTGAGGGCCACGGCTATAGTTGTTATTTAAATTGTAATTGCAAGTCACCCCGCTTTTGTGATAATGGTACATACTCTAAGCGCGAAACAAGCAACCAGGGACATTCAAAGTACATATGCAGGGCAGGGGGCGCGAGGGCAAGAGTTTTAAGATGTGTTTATTTAACTTTTAAGATTTGCTTTTAAATATTTCACACATAATTTTCTTTTGTTCAGTAATTTTACATATTTGCTGCGGACCCCCTGAAGCTTCACCGCAGACCCCAGTTTGGTAACCCCTGAGTTACTGTATTCCCTCAGTTTTCAAATACCTGCACAATCCATTCAAATACAATACATACAATAACATCTCAAATCTGTTTCTCATACAGTACACCTTACCACACAAAAAGTTTATTTTAAACTAAAAGAGATAAATACAGCTTTATTGAAAATCCTGCCAGTCACACAATACTACTCAGTTTCATAGTGAAATTGGATTAGAAAATGCTACATATTTCTTGCAATTTATTTGTAGTTACTAAATACAATTTCTTCAACTAACTAACAATCCCATTTGACACGAGTATGTATTTTTCAATATACAGCTATGGCCAAAGGTTTTGTCTCACCTAGAATTTTAGCATTGCTATCGCAAAAGTCTACCGGAAGCCATAACAGTAGTACAGTATTTCATGTTAGATTTCAAAATGTCTAATTTTTCAATTTTTGTCAGTTTTTCATAAAGTATATGGAAAACTGCAAAGCGGTTTGTAATTCAATATACAGTGGCTCTCAAAAGTATTCACCCCCCTTGGACTTTTCCACATTTTATTGTGTTACAACATGGAATCAAAATAGATTTAATTAGGAGTTTTTGCCACTGATCTACACAAAATAGTCCATAATGTCGAAGTGGGGAAACAAATCTACATATTTTTCAAAATTATTTACAAATAAAAAACTGAAAAGTCTTGATTGCATAAGTATTCACCCCCTTTGCTGTGTCACCCCTAAATAAGCTCTCAACACAAAAGAAAGTCCATAATGTCAAAGTGAAAAATAAAATCTACAAATTGTTCTAAATTAATTACAAATATAAATCAGAAATTAATTGATTGCATAAGTATTCACCCCCTTTGCTATGACACACCTAAATAAGCATTAGTAAGAAATGGAGAGAATATGGCACAACTGTGAATCTGTCTAGAACAGGCCGGCCTCAAAAACTGAGTATCCGGGCGAGAAGGGCACTAGTCAGGGAGGCCACCAAGAGGCCTATGGCAACTCTAAAGGAGTTACAGTCTTCCACTGCTGAGCTGGGAGACACTGTGCATATGGCAGCAATAGTCCGGGTGCTTCACAAAACTGGCCTTTAGTGGCAAAAAGAAAGCCATTGCTGAAAAAAACTCACATCAAATCTCGGCTAGAGTTTGCCAGAAGGCATGTGGGAGACTCTGAGACCAAGTGGAAGAAGATTCTATGGTCTGATGAGACCAAAATAGAGCTTTTTGGCCTTAATGCTAAGCACTATGTTTGGAGCAAGCCTAACACCGCACATCATCCTGAGAACACCATCCCTACCGTGAAGCATGGTGGTGGCAGCATCATGCTATGGGGATGCTTCTCCGCGTCAGGGCCTGGAAAGCTCGTTTGTAAACTTTCTTATGTTCTTATGTTCTTATAAGCAAGTCGCAGCTCAAATCTGCGGGATCTTCTCACTCTTCTGGATCATGTTCCAGGATATCTCCCTCCTCTGGATGTACAGCCCACACAAGCACACCAAGCCTGGCATTTTCTTACAGCAATAGGCTACAAACATGATTTATGTTTTCCAACAAGTAACCTATCCTGTTCAGACGGGTTAACAATGCAATTTAATGTATGTGTTATAAATAACGAAACGCTTAAATTACGTAATTAGTGGATAATTAAACATAGACTTTTTTATTATTAGTATTGGCTTAAATACATGTTCCTAAATGCAGACATTATGCTAGGAATTGATACTGTTAAGACGCATCTCATTCTCTGCCTGGTCTGAGGCACGTGTTTTTATGATGCCGATAAGGGTCAATTAATGTTACAATACAGATTTATGAATCAGACGAATAATATGCTAATCACAAAATTGGTCTCTAAGGGCATGTTATTCTAATGTCACAATGTTTTTTGATGGTAAATGCTGTTTATTCATCACCTGATGAAATACTGTCATGTTAAACACTATTACTAGCACAATAAGTTTTATCAATATGGGCCAAAGAGTGATAAGGGTATGGAATTGAGCCAGAATCACTTGAATCCTTTAACCCTTAAAGTTAAGTATTTTTTATTATGAATTCTTCTCAGAGATACATCTATAACAATGTGTTATTCTCTGACCCAAGGGACCTTACAATACTTCCTTATAGTTTTGTTGAAAAATATTGATGTTTGGGCAAATTACAAGATATTGGTTCACCAGAGTGATTGCAATGACATAATACTTAGCAGTAATGGACAATACTCTCGACTATTTTCTCAAAATAAATATTTATAAATAAAATAATAGTTACTCATTCCATTATTATCAGTATCCTTTCTTGATTATTATTATTTATTTCTTAGCAGACGCCCTTGTCCAGGGCGACTTACAATCGATATTTATAAATGTTGTAAAAACATATATATGAGACAGAATTAATGTTCTAATATAATTATAAGTGAAATACAGCACATTTACAGTGTTTCCCCCTTTTTTATTAGCTCTAAACAAGTTTCTGTGATGTTTTGTGTTTGCTTTTGTCTCTGCCGAGCTGCTGTAAACTGACTCCACCCTTTAGACACTAAATGCCCCTCTCAGTGACATCACACAAAAAAACCTACCAGGAAGTGAATGTCAATCCCTCCCCTATCCATTGAAATGCGTTTCAAGCCTGTACTGCAAAGTACGATGGCCCTGTAACGATCGCGGTCCTAGAAGCCCACTTCAGAATGATTGTGTTAACACAATCCCGGTGCTTAAAGGGTTAAGATCCAACATGACAAAGTTTTGAGATCAATCAGCCACTAGGAACTGGACCAGCTTAAATGGACTGAATGGCCTCCTCTCACTCATACATTTTTGTATGTTCTTACAAAAGATCGGTGCAAAGGCTGTTATCGTGTTCACCAAGGAAGACAGATGAACAGACTGACCCACACACATAAGGTTTCCCACTTTTGGAATGAGGACCCTAAAAAATGATCTCAAAGCATTTTACAAAAATCGCAACATTGAACAGTGAATCCTAGAATTATGGACAGGGAAAGGCAGATGGTTTCAAAGCCGACGTTAAAGATGAAAGTTTTCAAGCAATATCATTGTTTGTCCCTGAGCTGTGGGTCAGTTACAATTCACATATGACATCATACCTCAGGAGCTGTGACTCATTGCCCTTGACATGAGAATGCCTAATGCCCATTTTCTCCAATTACTCTGGAAAGCAGGCAACACACCAGAACTCATTTGGGGACTCAGACTGGCTCTTGCTAACACAAACCATGTGTTTAAACTCAGATAAGATGTAATCTGACTGCACACCATCATGAGGGCAATAAAGTCCTAAACTCAGTCACAAGCAATTGAAAGTAGCCCATTTCTTTGCCAAACGGCTGGTCAACAAGCCTTCTAAACTACCCTTTATAAAACACACATATGCATATATATATATATATATATATATATATATATATATATATATATATAAATATATTGTAAGACAGCAGGGAGGGGGGTTAAATCCTCCCTGCAGAAAATCATGTGCGTAGGCACATTTTGGGTTTGTTTTGTTTAATTGTTTAATTCTTTGTTTAATTATTTGATTGTTAATTATCACCTGCACCTGGCTATTATTGAAAATTAGAGCCAGGTGCAGGGTACTTAAAGAGTGCAGTCAGTCTGCTCATGGTTGCTGATGTGTGTGGCAGCCTGACTGTGCTGGTGTGGGTATAGCCGTAAAACAAAGGAAAAAGGTAGTGTGAAGCCTTTTTTGTGTGTGCTGTTTTGTTTATTTTGTGTTCCAGGTAAACAGCTTAGCTGTCCTGTCTTTTAGTTTAGGTTCCAGTTTTGTTTAGTTAGTGCTCAAAAAGAGCTAGGTGTTTGTTTTGTTTGTTTTTGTTTTTGTATTGTTTATTAAAAATAGCGCAACCACGCTTTAAAAATCCATTTCTGTGCCTGGGTCAGTGTTTTTAAAGGGACAACGAACCGTGGTGAGGGGCGATTCTATTACATATGAGTACCCTGCACCTGGCTCTAATTTTCAATAATAGCCAGGTGCAGGTGATAATTAACAATCAAATAATTAAACAAAGAATTAAACAATTAAACAAAACAAACCCAAAATGTGCCTACGCACATGTTTTTCTGCAGGGAGGATTTAACCCCCCTCCCTGCTGTCTTACAATATATATATATATATATATATATATATATATATATATATATATATATATATATATATATATATATATATATATATATATATATATATATATATATATATATATATATATATATATATATATATATATATATATATATATATATATATATATATATATATATATATATATATATATATATATATATATATATATATATACACATGCACACATTTTATTTAAATGTTATAACTGCTGTACAAAACAAGCTGCTGTGTTGTGATTCTTGTTACTATAGTATGAACTCAAATACTGTTGGGATTTTAAAACACATTGATTGTGTGACTAGTGCACTGGTAACATCTCCTACCCATAGCTGATAGGGTATAAAAAACAAAACCACACATCACAAATTCTTAGCCTCTGGTATTAGGTCAGTAATGGAGGTAGAGAGTCAAAGGAAGGCCTAAATGTGCTAATATGGCATTATCTGTTCTAAATGCAAATTAGAATTAAAAACCTACTGGTCTACAAAACGTTGCTTGTTGTGTTGTATCCAGTGACAACAGATAAACAGCACACAGCTATTCAACATGGAAGATAAGGGTTCAAAAGACTAAGGGCCTGTTTTTCACTCCCTCTTTACCATTCAATGCAAGTGTTGATGTACTTGGAAATAGGGATGGGTTCAGGTTCTCGGCAGTAAATCTGCATTGGAAGCTGTACACCTGTAAGATGTGAAAGTCAATGAAATATGTAGTAATATGTATTTTGTTGTCCAGTGGCTATAACCGTGCTTACCGGTGTAGATTTCAGCCTCCAGTGGGTCCTCCACCTTCTTGTGCTGTATGATGAAGTCTGAGATCTTGCATCCTATAACAGGCTCGATGTCCAGCCACTCCATCGCTACCATGGTGCTTGATGGCTCCAGGTTAGGTGCCAGTCGTAGTCTGCAGATTTAAACACACAATTAGAAAGCATGACACCATTGATATGACTAGCCCTGCATGCCGCACAGCAGTAGCTTTACTGTAGGAGTCACCAGGAACCACATTGATATGACTCGCCCTGCATGCAGCACAGCAGTGGCTTTACTGTAGGAGTCACCAGGAACCACATTGATATGACTCGCCCTGCATGCCGCACAGCAGTGGCTTTACTGTAGGAGTCACCAGGAACCACATTGATATGACTCGCCCTGCATGCAGCACAGCAGTGGCTTTACTGTAGGAGTCACCAGGAACCACATTGATATGTTTATCTTTTCATTCAACCTTTGGGTGACAGAACTTCTAAGCTGCCCACACAAAGCATTGAGTCAGCTGGGTAATATTACAGACTTACATTATAGCAATGAGGAGAATATAGCTGCAAAAAAAAAACTGCAATAAGAATGGATACACATCATGTAAACTGCTTTGTTTTTACACTTTGGTAACAATTGAGTTGATACTTCCGGAACCTTCCAGAATGACAAGCGATTGATTGCCAGCACAGGGATGTCCGGACACAAGCAGTGCTATATCCCTGGGGCTTACTCTGCTTTGGGGGTCGTCATCCTAGACCTAGAGGGAAGGCAGTATTGGAAATCTATGGCACTTTGTCACTACGGTTAGTGGTGAGGGTTGTGTGGGATGCAGCAGTTTGCCTTACTCTGAATGGGCATTGTGGCATTTTAATGGTCCATTGTTTATTTTAATTGCTTCCTTTAGTGACACTGGATGGGGTAAAACAAAGACATTGCAATTGATATCATTTAATGTATTTATAGTTACCGTTATGGAAGTAGGTAATGGTAGAAGTAAGGTTTTACAATCAATTAAAGTGATGAGAGCAACTCCGATATGCAGAACAGGGCAGATCATGAAAGAAGCAGGCTCGTTTGCACAAGCAGTTATAAAGCTTTAACCTCTCCTTACTGGCAGCACTCAGACCCTGTTCTGACGGTGCACAGGCCTACACTTGAGGATATTAAAAGAGATCCAATGTAGGGCCGCATCTAAACACCTACCAGGCTTCTATGTACAGTACTATACCTCGGCTGTGCAATTGAAAGTAACCAATGCAAAATGAAGTACCGTAAAGTCATCTCGCAAAACGAAAAAGACAGATTGGTACCTCTCCTGCTACAGGTTATTAAATGACGTCACTTTTCCATTCAGTACATTTAATAGGGAAAGGATAGTAATTTGTATGTAAGTGAATGACATACCCCCACTGTTTAAAAATGTAAGACAAGAAATCAACTCCCCTGCGCTGAATAGACCCAATGTCTTCCCATAAAATATACATCCTGGAGTGCTGGTTTAAAGCGTGTGATAGTTCATCTAATTCAAGTAGCATTTTTACTTACGGTGGGAAGCCTTCCGGTGGACAAATACTGTAATTGTGAATTCTTGAGGATCCATTCTTAAAATCCATATATTACTATTAGTGGTATCTGGTGTAGATCTGGTTTTACAAAAAGCTGTATAATGAGGGTTAGTGGCCAGCACAACACTTTATAAATTATGGATCCATAAAATGTTTGACATTTAATGCCAACAGCATCCTGGGTATTACAGTTCACTCTTTAATTTTATCACTGACTAGAGAGAGAGAGAGAGAGAGGGAGAGAGATTGTAGCTGAAAAGTAAAATGGGTTTAATAAAGCCTAAAAGAAAGGCTGAATGCTCTTTCAGACCGGATAATGAAAATGCCACTACTTGAATGAAAAAAACAGGACTGGATTTGATGCTTCGTAATCCTAGCTATCCATACAGCAAAGCTCTCCCAGGATTAGCAGAGAAACAGTGTCTCTCTACTGAACAGGAACCATTAAGAGAGAATAGCTGTAGTGCTCACTTCCTGCAGTCTCCCATATTAATAATAAATGAGCATTCGCCTCTTGCAATTAGAAACGATAGCGGCAGCTGGACAGTACATCTCCCAGAGAAGTGAAGACCAGTCAAACGAACATTACAGCGGAGAGCTCAGTTTTGCTGACATACTGGAAGCATTAAATATTGAATGCTCATGTGAGCGACTCTCCTGAAACCCCTCTTCAGCAGGTACTACCATTAGAGGAAAGAGCTGCTTGTGCAAAGCCGTGCCAGCCTGGGAGGAGATTGCATTATTTAGCGAATCCACAATCACATGAGATGTAGACTGGCGATATGAGAGGCAAAGAAAATAGAACACATTCATTCATTCTTGCACACAATAAATTAATTAAATACATTTGTATGGTGTGTATATGAATAGTAATAATGCATTATACTTTGAAGGCAACAATATAAATTAATTAGAAGGTAATTAATAAGGTCAAGTGAACAAACATTTTCGTTAAGGCACACACTAAATACAATGATATTCTACCCGGGTGTGCTTTCTGTTTCATGGTTCAACAATGTTTTTTTTTATTTATTGTTTTCTAAATTATACTGCTTCACATCATTTATAAGGTTAGTTTCATACAAGCAGATTATCTTGCTAGTAGCATCTGCCTTTCTTTTTACAAAAGTAAATGCAGCAAACTTATGACTAGGGTAATTGCTTTGTGAATATGGAGCACCATGTTGCTATTGAAGGTCATTGTGAAGTATACCTATTTATATAATAATAATACAGGCTTTATTGTAGCACTTGTGAATTACATTAAAATCGAAAAACATTGCATTAGTTTGAACTCATATTATAATATGCTTATGTCTGTATGTACATGTTTTCCTTCTGTTCAATATGTAAGTAAGGTTGTGTGATTTATTAGATGACTTTATTAAGCTCTGAAGTGAGTGGTTCAATACAGTTGTAATCACTGTAATCAGCAGTAATCAACAGTAAACACCACTGTAGGGCAGCAGTGTGTAGTGGTTAGGGCTCTGGACTCTTGACCGGAGGGTCGTGGGTTCAATCCCAGGTGGGGGATACTGCTGCTGTACCCTTCAGCAAGGTACTTTACCTAGATTGCTCCAGTAAAAACCCAACTGTATAAATGGGTAAGTGTGGGTAAGTCGCCCTGGATAAGCTCCAGGGTGTTGGGGATCATGTGTGGTTAGAGTTACTTACTCAGGCTGGAGCAGAGGGCTGCAGTTTGGGAGTCCATTCTCATCAAAGGCACTCAGGTCACATCTGCACCAGTCCTCAATGACATCACCTTTTCCTGTGCACCAGTAGGTGCTCATTACAGCGTTCCTGAAAGCCTGCAAAACACACGGGTGGCAGAAATGCAATTAGTGTCACACAGCACCTGCTTGTTCTGTTTGAGAACTAACCGCCACCCGTTTAATGTGTAAAAACCCTGCAGCATCCCCTTTGTCGAGATGCGTGAAAAAAACATGCCCTTCTGGGGTTTCTCACAAGGCAAACTGGACGTGAGCAAGTCTAAATATGGCATACATTAAAGATAACTTAATGAAAACCATGCTCTGAAAGGGAGGGGTTACATACAATCATGATTAGTATCATTTCACTTCACTGTATCGTTATTTATGTATTTATCTTATCTGCTTTTATTTTATATCAAGTATGTTACTGATAGACAGCCTCTGACTCAGCTGCAAATATAAGACCACAACTATCTGTATCAGGAAAAAAGAAGATGCCCTACATAGAACTTTTCAATTAAAATGTAGTGTGGACACACTGGTATACAGACAAGTTCCTTCAGATGCACTTCAGACTCCCAGTGCAATAAACAAACTGTAATAAAGACAGCTGATGGTTTGGGGCATTCTGTGCAGTAAATAATACACACAGTTGTCATAGTTTTTATCATGTGATACCTTTTAAAAGTAGGGATTGCAGCGACTTAATTAAAATTCTTGGACCAATTATGAACTTGGAGGTGGTTATGATCAATGCATTTCCTGCGGTACTGGATTTAAAATATTAATAATGTTTTAAAATAACACCTGAGAGTGTGTTAGTGTAATAAAGGCTTGCACGATGTGGCATTTCCATTTGGAAATGTTTCTTTATTGAATGACCTCTAATTGTGTGCTTTTCACACTAAAGCCTGTTCACATGACAGTCCAGGGCTCCAATGGCTGAGCTATTCACATCACCAATTTAACTGTGCAATACATTCATCTCTGAAATGCAGAAGAACAGTGTAAACGTATTCAGATCTCAGCTATGTAGTCATACCAATTAAGGTCAGTCACCCTAATCTTTCATTACGGGATGAAAAGGTATGAGTCTGAATCAGAGGAGTCAGGTTACCTCTGAATGAACTCACACCGTGACTCAGTTTTGATCTTTCGGCTGCAGTTTGGAAATGACACACATACACACGCACACGGCAGATACTGACAAGGACCAGAGTGCATAAACAACCCACCACCAAGGCAAAGACCTGAACGGACCAGACACGAAACACCTTGTTGTATCTTCAACTTGTATACCTGGAGCTGGACACTTTCCTATTCTCTGGGACACTCTGTTATAGTTAATTTAAAACACAATCAATTTCAGAATACTCCCAATTAGGGGTGTGCCGAGTAGCGAGTATAAACGAGTATCTATATATGTGTAGGTTATTTTTTCTACGAGTAGTACAAGTACAATGCTTATTACATGTTTTTGTTTCTTAGGAGAGTAAGACCAAAGATCAAAATATATATTAGAATTTTGAAACGACTGTCAAATTATAGTAAAGCCATGTCTGCTCATTTCTGAGCACCAGATTTGTTTTTTAAACTCTAAAACTCTGAATAAAATGATGCTAGAGATCACCAGTTTTCTTTAATGTGATAACCTTCAATGTATCATTTGTTTCGAATCAGCTCTGGCTGACTGACTGGAGGAGAACAACCTGTCATCATCTAATTCTCCAGTAAGGACCTAAGTCTAGGTCAGTGGTTTTCAACCTTTCTTTAAAATGGTACCCCTTCTGTCTGGAGGTTTCAGCTCAGGCACCCCTTTACAATTTTCACTCCACTGAATGTTACCATGTGTGCAATAAAAGGTAGGATAGTCTGATTAACAAATGCACTGAATCAAAATCACGCATGCATACAGGTGGACGATAATTTTGAAACTATAGTCAGACTGTAAGCTTTGAGCTGCTAAACAAAAATGAAATATTTATGCACTGTGGTTTAGAGAATATATAATACCGTTAAAAAAATAAATTGCAGATCATTGTGTTGTTTTACTTTCATTGTTATTTTAGTCATCAGTCTTCCTGCATACCCCCTATGACCCTTAGAAGTACCCCCAGGGGTATCCGCCCCCCCGGCTGAAAATCCCTGGTCTAGACCATCAGAATGATCTTCAGTGATCTAGACTGATTCACTATTAAACAGGAGCTCCCGAAATCCTCAGTTAAGGCAGGTCTTTATGTATGATTAAAATCCAATTTGAAACATAAAGTGCAACCTGCAGTACAATGAACAGCTTTTAAGATGCTACAATGAATACCCCAAGTTAGCTCAGATCAAATATGTAATGTACTGTATAGTTTAAGCTCCACGCTGTACCACAAATCAACTACAGACTGTACAGTATTAAGTGGTTCCTAAAACAGCATAGAATGTGACAGAACAAAAGCAAAGAACCATCCAATGCCATTGCTAATTGTAAATGAGGCTTTAGACTGACACAGATTAAGCTTGCCAAATACATGCAGAGCCACCTAGAACCATGTGTGTTGTTTTATAGAGAACCAGCAACAGCAATTCTGTCTGCTGCAACACACACTTATTAAAATGTCATCTTTAAATGTCTTTGATCTGTTTATATACCCTTAGCTTGACTTTACCTTTAAGATATCTGACTAGAAACAGGTTTGTCACAGATTACTACTGTAATACCACATTTCACCAGCAGGTGTCACACGCTGAAGATCAGGTCACTACAGAAGGCCGTCTTCAAAAACGAAACACTGCATGTTCTAATTTGATCAAACAGGAAAGTTCAACATTATATTTTCCAGTTTCTGATCTTAATCAAAAACATACAAATCACCTAAAAATTCAAACTGTTTGTGGCGAACAAGATATGTTCAATATACTGTAGCTTAATGCTTTATCGTTCAGATCGGTGAGAAAAAAATGATTATATATACAGTGCTCCCCCTTTATAAGGCGGCCCTTTATACTGCGGAACAGGTTATAAGGCGGTACGGTCATGGCTCCCATTTGCCCCATAATGCCATTACACTAACACTAGTATTCTCGTTACAAGGCGGAACACAGACAGCACTAGCCTCTTAACTATGGCTCCCGACTACAGCGTTATAAAGCGGAGTACTGTACACACACGCTGTTTTCAGTCAATAGATTTTTTCTCTCTCCCTCACATTACATCATCATGATGAGCATCCTCCTCTCTACACACAAGAAAGCAAAATGCAGGACAAACCTGCATCTGGACATCGCTTTTGTGACATGACAGAAAATTAATTACAAAATATACTACAAAACAAACATGCTGCAAACACTAAAATCACCATAAAAACTTTCAGTGTTTTCTGACTTCCTAAAATCCAAACAAATCCAACCCAATGATGTAAATAAATACGACAGTTCTATGGAAAAAAAACGATAATGTACTATTGAAAACTAAAGCTTTATGAATTATTGTAATTTACTTGACTGATTCATAAAACACATATGGACTGCAGACCTCGGCTCGGGAAGATTGATAGTTACCTCCAGGGGACAATGCCCTCAGCCTGCGGCTTATACTACCCTGTAGGGAACTACAGTTCTTCCCTCAGGGGACAATGTGACATATAGAAGAATAAAAGAAAGTAAATGGATAAATAGACTGAATATAAATACCTCCAATGTTTTGATTTAAGCACATGCGCCCTTGAGAAAGATATGGACAACATATCAAAACACTGGACAGCTGGCTCTGTTGAGCTTGCAAAAAAAAAAGCTGAAATAAATAATTTTAGACATCTATTTCTTGTAACTTTTTTTCCTCATTCACAAAAGCAAAACTTTTGCTACAAAAGATTTTTCCTATAAGTATTTGTTTTCCAGGAATTTCTAGAATTGGGGTATGTAAACTTTTGACTACATCTGTATATATATATATATATATATATATATATATATATATATATATATATAGATAGATAGATAGATAGATAGACATATATGTAGGTACATCTATTGCAATGGACTCAAAGGAAGCAGGCCTGTTGGCTAAAACTGTATGGTTAAGTCTTTATTTAAAAAAAAATATTATTATTATCATTATTATTATTATTACTATTAGTATTATTATTATAGACTAAGATACATTTTACAGTGAACCCTTAAAGATATTTCAATCAAAATGTCTCATTTGCCATGAATAGTTTCAAATACTATCTGTTTGTTTTTTTTATTAAAATTTTGTTTTAAAAGGTTTACGGACCCAATTACTGACAGATACATGTTCTTATACAACAATGCTAGTGTGTTGTTATTGTCATATTTCTACCATACCAGTAGTATAAATAAATATTTATATTAATAAAGACAATGCAGATCATTTCAGATTCTTGCTGGACTGATCATCACCTGTGCACTTACAAAAAGGCAAGTGTTTTGTGGTGTATTTATGCTTTTAAGCACTTTTATACAGCCTGCTCTATTGATTTTGGTACAATAACTCAAACTCATTTAAATAAGCATGCACAATCGATTGCTAACTCCAAACCATGTGCAGTTTAGCTGCGCTCTAACTCAATGCACAATTGTCTTTAAAGCTTATTCTTTAAGTCCACAGTGCTCAGGGCTGTTTTGTTTAATGCACTGTCCGATTCAAAGCTGGTCAGGTAAAACAGGACTGCAAAGCTGTGACATGTTTGTGTTACCGCACTGCGACAGGTCAATAGCTGGCCGTGGCTTCCACTCTAGATAACTACAACTATCGCTACTCGTAACCCACTGCAATATGTGTCCTGTATCTGACACAAGACTGGCAGCTGGCTTTCATTTGCTAGATTTTTTGCTCTATTTCTCACACACACTAACCAAACCACAAGATTTTAAAAAAGCTCAGCATTTACCCAGGTGTCAAAGTTATCTTGTTTACTTTTTAAACCAAGGCCACATAAAAGCAACATTTTTTGAGTTTCCTGCAAGAAACAAGCACTAAATTAAACTAATTGTGCTTCCTGGGCCATATGGTGAAATGCTGGTCAAAACTCAGACACACGCAAAGCCCAGGAGAAACTCTTTGTAGACTCTTGTTATCAATAGGAAACCAACCATCAGAAAACAAAACAGGAAGTCCAGAACATGTTACTGCTAAAATATGTGGAACAGACAGGAGAAATGACTTGGAATGATTCAGATCAATGTGTTTTGCATTCCCAGAACGTAGACGATCAAGGCTAAGATAAGTACAAATAAATTCAACTTAAATAAACACCTGCTGAAGGTCATTTGAGTCATGGTTTCTGCAATGTAATAAAAACCGTGTTAAAGCTGCATTCCTGATTATTTTACATTTCTTGGCAGTGGTAATAGACAAAGAAAAAAAATGTGTTAATAAAACTAATTTAATTATTAATGTTAACATAAGGGACTGATGAACATTAATAACAAACTATTGTCTGGGAATGGGATTCATAAAGCTTCGTGCCAGTATTTTATCTTCACCAGACGTTTCTTACAAAGACTTTTGATACCCAGAATGGAACATTCTTTTTCTAGATTTGTGATGTCATTATAACATCGTCGTACTACAGTTTTCTAGATTTTGGAAATGCATGTTCCAAGCATGAAAGGCCTGAAGGGGGTAGGCCAGTGCCAGTTTGGTACCATGGGTCAAAATGTGTCGTTGCAAATCTCCTGTTAAGAAATGCTTATCGTACAATTTCAGAACAAACAACGCAAGTGCCAATGAAATTCGTTGGAGGCTTGTGGCAATGTGCCACGCCCCTGTGTGCATTTCTGTGTTATATGTTGCATGTGGTGTGTTGATGTTGGTGTATAGATATGGCTGCACGGGCTATAAATGGGTGTGTGCAGCACAAGTTATTTAAAATGTATAATTGTATTTAGGCACGAGGATTGCACATTACTTCAAATGCATTTAAAGTAATTAATATGTGAGCACGGGGTTGCACAGAATTAATTCACGTGCTGGGATTCAAGTGAATAATTAATTAGTAATTGAATCCTGACACAACAGTATATATAGATGCATGTTTCACTCACTCGGGGTAGGACCAGCACAATACTTGTTTGTTTATTTTTACTCATCGTGTTTGTTTGTCTGTTAGTACACTGTTGGTTTAGTGTTAATCCGTTTTGTTTGTCTATTTATTTTGTCGTAAGTGTCGTGTCCTGTCTTCTGTTTTGTTCAACCTTTTTATTTTCTGTGTGTTAATAAAACACTGAGCGCCGCAGCATCTCAGATTCACTGCAACTACTGTCTGTCTGTGTACTCCTTTCTGGTCTGACGTACAGTACTGTGCAAAAGTTTTAGGCAGGTGTGAAAAAATGCTGTAAAGTAAGAATGCTTTCAAAAATAGACATGTAAATAGTTTATATTTATCAATAAATAAAATGCAAAGTGAGTGAACAGAAGAAAAATCTACATCAAATCAATACTTGGTGTGACCACCCTTTGCCTTCAAAACAGCATCAATTCTTCTAGGTACACTTGCACACAGTTTTTGAAGGAACTCGGCAGGTAGGTTGGCCCAAACATCTTGGAGAACTAACCACAGTTCTTCTGTGGATTTAGGCAGCCTCATTTGCTTCTCTTTCTTCATGTAATCCCAGACAGACTCGATGATGTTGAGATCAGGGCTCTGTGGGGGCCATACCATCAATTCCAGGACTCCTTGTTCTTCTTTACGCTGAAGATAGTTCTTAATGACTTTCGCTGTATGTTTGGGGTCGTTGTCATGCTGCAGAATAAATTTGGGGCCAATCAGATGCCTCCCTGATGGTATTACATGATGGATAAGTATCTGCCTGTACTTCTCAGCATTGAGGAGACCATTAATTCTGACCAAATCCCCAACTCCATTTGCAGAAATGCAGCCCCAAACTTGCAAGGAACCTCCACCATGCTTCACTGTTGCCTGCAGACACTCATTCGTGTACCGCTCTCCGCCCTTCGCGAACAAACTGCCTTCTGCTACAGCCAAATATTTCAGATTTTGACTCATCAGTCCAGAGCACCTGCTGCCATTTTTCTGCACCCCAGTTCCTGTTTTTTCGTGCATAGTTGAGTCGCTTGGCCTTGTTTCCACGTCGGAGGTATGGCTTTTTGGCCGCAAGTCTTCCATAAAGGCCACTTCTGACCAGACTTCTCCGGACAGTAGATGGGTGTACCAGGGTCCCACTGTTTTCTGCCAATTCTGAGCTGATGGTACTGCTGGACATCTTCCGATTGCGAAGGGAAGTAAGCATGATGTGTCTTTCATCTGCTGCAGTAAGTTTCCTTTGCCGACCACTGCGTCTACGGTCCTCAATGTTGCCCGTTTCTTTGTGCTTCTTCAAAAGAGCTTGGACAGCACATTTGGAAACCCCTGTCTGCCTTTAAATTTCTGCCTGATGCAGTATAACTACCTTGTGTCTTGTTGCTGTGCTCAGTCTTGCCATGGTGTATGACTTTTGACAGTAAACTGTCTTCAGCAACCTCACCTTGTTAGCTGAGTTTGGCTGTTCCTCACCCAGTTTTATTCCTCCTACTCAGCTGTTTCTGTTTCAGTTAATGATTGTGTTTCAACCTACATATTGAATTGATGATCATTAGCACCTGTTTGGTATAATTGTTTAATCATACACCTGACTATATGCCTACAAAATCCCTGACTTTGTGCAAGTGTACCTAGAAGAATTGATGCTGTTTTGAAGGCAAAGGGTGGTCACACCAAATATGGATTTGATTTAGATTTTTCTTCTTTTCACTCACTTTGCATTTAGTTAATTGATAAATATAATCTATTAACATGTCTATTTTTGAAAGCATTCTTACTTTACAGCATTTTTTCACACCTAGCCAGCTTGTCACAAGGCTATATCGACATCTTGTGGCTGTAGGATAATTACAGGTTAAAAGACACGTCATGTTAAACACAAGGCCCTACTCATTTGGCAAGATGTCCACTTTGTATTTTATTACAGAGTCATCATCATCAGTTACAAACCATGCTCCTGTGCGTTCTGTTCATAGTAAACGTGCATTAGCACTTGAATAAAAAGACAGCAGGGAACAATAAAACAAGACCGAGGTTCAGCACAGAGTCTGGTGGGCAGCTATCAGACTGCACAGGTGTGACTGGAGGAACGACGCTCCCTGTGACACACAGCTTCTGCTTGCCTGCTGGTTCTGAGAACTGCACAGAGATTAGGACTAGAATAACAAAATAAAAAATCAGGTAAACTGAACCCAGCTGGAAATCCACAGCGCTGCACTTTTATGTACATGTGCATATGAGGGCCATCAGGGTTATTCTGGTAGAAATTGGAAGCATGTTCATATTTTGACATAGCAGTGATACCAACCAATAAAGACTTTCAGAGCTAAAATAAATCAATAAATAAAACAATTAAAGTAAGAAAAACACCAGTTACAATAAAAAAATGACAAAGAAACAACTTAAAGAGTACGTAGCAGGATCCCAAAAAATATAGTTCTACATCCCCACGTGTTGCTACAACTGTTTAAATAACATGCCTCTGATTTTTATTTTCATTGTTAACATCCTAACAACTTTTTTCACATACATTTAAACTCTCTCTCAAAGGTATTTTCAAGGTGTCTGCTTAGTGGACTCGGGTTTGAGATCAGAGGTGTGTCCTCTCTCTGATCACTGACGGGAGGCACATTATTTTTTTCCTAACCTGTGAACGAGTGGCTTGCAGTTCTCCGGAACAGACAAACACAAGACAGTTCACAGCTGTTAATTGTGAACTGTAAAATCTGCAAATCTGGGTTGGGTGTCAACAACACTTTAAATAATAAGCACAGGCGCTACACAACAATGTGCATTGCACCGAGCACAAGGAGGGTTACAGTCCCGAAAGAATAAGACACTTAAATTACACACAACACAAACACAAACACGTCTCCTGACACTGGGTGCTCCAGTGCAAGTGAGTGGTGAAAGACAAACACAGAGGTAACAGAAGGTCAGTGTAATCCGGGGTTTGGTGGTGGCGTGCAGCAACAGCTCCTGGTTCGTGTTAGCCGTCTAGCAAAACAAACAATGACAATTAGCTGACAAACAAACACGAAACACTCACGGTACTTTTAATTCTCCTGTGCTTACGGTCATTAGAGTTTAGCCATCAAAACCAAGGAACAGATCACTGGGGCCACTTCCCCTAAATACTCTCCATCATGCCCTCTTTCGGTGGTGTGGCCAATCACATCTCCTCCAATCCATGACTGACACATCACCTACCGCATTAAGGCTATGACTACGGGTATCGTGGCCCCGCCCCCTTCCTGGATGGCCGGCTTCCAACTGACCCTGGAATGAATTGCCAAACCATCCATTCCGGGGCACTCTGCTCCAGCTATACAGTGTCCTCACTTCCTGAAGTGACGTGCCCCAGTGAAACTTGTCAGGATGTTAACAACGAAGCACAAGTGATAAACAATGTATACAAAGGTAATGGAGAATACTGTGTAACCACTAATGAAAAGCAAATCAAGACCAATTACATTACAAACTCAACATTCTGTTTCACCACTAAAAAGGATGTAACTATAGGTTCGATAATCGCCCTGCACGTTCCTGACCGTGTGTATGTTAACAGCTCTGATAAGTTTGATTTTGATGTCCTTACTGGGGTAGGATTTTCAAAGGAGTTATTTAGCTGTGAGTTGAATTTTTTGGAACGCAGTGGAGACTGTAACATCTAGTACCTTTAACAATTTCAGTATGTTAATATACGTTTAAGAACTATTTGACTAACTCTTTCTTGCTGATAACTGAACTTTTTCAATACATGTAATGTCTGAGAACCTTGTGGAGAGGTGACATCTGTTCTTTGTTAATTAAGGAGTCGCTGACTACCTGCCAAGTCAAGATAGGCAGAGACATATTGGGGGTCTATGTTGGAGAAAAGAGAGATAAGGAGAGGGGCTCTCTCTTCTTGTTTGGGGAACGTGTGAGTTGTGGCAAGTAGGGGATGGGGGTCAAGGTTATATGTGTTTGGTATACTAGAGCACTCACTCACAGGTGGAAAAGAGGAGAGAAAGCTGACATCGCCAGCTGTCCAGATTCTAGCAGCTAAGTATTTACATTATCTGTTAATCTGTAGTAGGGCTAGTTCATATACTCTAGTAGTTGTGCATTTCTCTGTATTATTTTACCTGTATGATAATAATATATCAAACTTGTGGGTGTCTTAAACACCCACAAGTTACCAAACCAGAAAAAAGAGGTACCATTTAGTTGTTTCTTATTTGTTTTAGACTTGTAATGCTGTTATGTCCATTCAGAAAAAAAACAAAACAAAACACATTTGGAGTAAATAGCTTTAAGAATATAGCCCATTGTTTTTTTTGTTGTTTTTTTTCTTGTAATTTATTCTTACAGGAAACCACAAAGCCCTTATCAGAAGCTCTTGGGAAGCAGAGTTGTAATCTGTCTTCTATTAACCTATGCTTAATGTATTTACCCAGCATACGTGACCTTCAGTTGTACACATCAGGATATGCTCAAGCAAGACACTAACATTGTTAAATGAAATAACCCATTTCTCAGCAGCTTTTGGGAGGGTTTATATTACATTTCCTAACTTGTATTTACCGGAGCATACCTCAGTCATAGCAATTTAAACCATAGTCATCAGCTGCAAATCTGTAAACAAGGAAATGGTTTCAAATGTTTGCTTTCAAGGATTTAAGGAACGGAGGAAAAGCTAGCGTTTACAAATCAGCCTGGCGGGTTAGCAGCACAGGTAATTCAGCAAGTCGATCTTTAGAGTCTGTCAAAGGCTAACATTTTTTTTAAGGGTTTACATTTTTTATGTGTGATGAAATTTTGTTGTAAAAAAACATATTTTGTAATGTAATTGAAGAGCAGTGACCTGTCTTGTTTTTTATCTGCCTTGCCATAGCTATGGTTATATCCGCTTTTACTGGCACGGACCAGCTATGTATTTATTTATTCATTTTACCATTATTCTATCCCTGTTTGCCCCATTTTCGAATGTACCACTTTGAGTGCCAGTAGGGGCCACTGTAGAGCGGTGAGAAGAAACAGTCCCTGCCTATTTTGCCCCACCAACTGGGCGTCATGCAAGTAACAGTGCCATCTTGAGAAAACTATCATTATCAAAACTGATACTGCAAATGCACTGATATCTAAAATACACAAGCTTAGAAACACACACACACAAATGGTCTTTATATTAGAAGTGTGAAGAAATCCTCTTTCAGGTCAAAACTTATTTAAATTCAAAGTAGAATATCACCTGTAAGTGGGATTTCCCTTTGATATTCCAAAAGCTAGTGTATTATATATACATGCAGCAAACCAAATTATTAATAATATTAACCCTTTGCGGTCCTATGTCGGACCTGGTCCGACATTGCAATTATTCCTATCCGGTCCAATGTGGGACCCTGTCCGACATCATCAAAAAGACGCAAAAAACGGGTTTCTAGTTGTTTTTTCTCCGAAAAAAGCCGAGAAAACCATTCAATGGCCGAGTGGGAGCGACAGGAGCCGAGACAAGCCGAAAAAAAGGGCGTATCTCATGAATAGTCATACTTGCCCCCGGCATCAGATAGCGGCGGCCATAAGGAAACAAGCTGGCTGCTACTGCATCAGCGCACAGAGAATATCAGACATTTGCAGAGCTTTTTTGAGATATTATAGTAATAAAATAATGACTTGGATCGCATTATTGAGTCGTTTGGTGATAAAACGAGTGATCAGGAGATGATTGATCGGTATGTACGACTATTATTATTATTATTTATTTATTAGCATATGTGAAAGCTATAGCGAATGAAAGTGTGGGGCGGGGCTGGAGATGCCTAGTGTGTGCTTTGTTGATATGCAGGGCCTTTTAAACCCGTTTGACTGTGGAAAAAAATACTTTTAAACAGCGCGTCTAAAATTAACTGCGCATGTGAAAATAAATAGGACCTGACGCGCCTGACACGCACTTAATAAATGGACTGCAAAGGGTTAATAAAGTGCTGCCAGTCTTGTATCAGATACAGGAATACTAATAATAATACTAATAATAATAATAATAATAATAATAATAATAATAATAATAATAATAATAATGAATAGTGAGATCTTTAAACAGTGTATTTGCTATTTCAGTAGGTCAGGAAAATAAACTCCAATTATTTCAGTACATCTATGACGGGGTTAAGCATGAGCTAGTTCCAGATTACTCTACAATGATGTTGCACAGATTACCTTCAATCACCACTATTAACATTACGTGACTGGCTTTGCAATCAACCTATCATGGTTTAGACATCCTTCGTCATTAAGCCAGTGTTTCATTTAATCTTATTATGTTGTATGAGTCAACCTCTCTGGTTTACGTCCTTTCATTCCAGAAGGACTATTTATGAAAGTAAAACTGACAATAAATGTACATGTTGTTTTGACGCAATCGCAAGATAATGATATATGGCTTCATGAATCATGAGCAACAGATCCAATCTATTCTGATTGTCTGATACAATTTAATCAATGCACTCTATTGGCCAAGCACGATTACTTAAACAAAGTGGAGGCACTTACAAGGTTAGAATTTTACATAATGCATTTGAAAATGTTAATTCTGAGCATTAATGGCAATTGGTAATATGTATATTGCATGTTGGCTTCTAGAAATATATTAATAAATGAATTGATTTCCGGGTCATGTTGTTGAATTCTTCTGACATGTACTGTATGTATGTAGGTTGACTGTCAGGCACCAGGTAAATATATTTTACTGACCTGGGTAAGCTGATATTCTTGCATTATTTGGGAGTCTGGAGAGAAAAACGTATTTAATCAGACAACAGCACTGAGGCCACTGGGGTGAATAAGTGTTTTACAAAGTTTAAAACACTTGTGAGGACTGAAACAGAAAATGGCACAAAGTAAATCTAAACAAAAAGATGAGTACATCAGTTTAGAAAACTCTGTTATTTCACACCCATACCAAGTTTCCCTTTCAGTCAGTGATTACACTGATTCAAATAAAACTGTTTTGCTCAAGCTTGGACCAAGGAAAGGCATAGTGTTTGCAATACATTTGACAAACTGTAACATTGTCTAATATTAGATACTGCACTTTATATACTTAGCTAGACAGGGGACAGCTGCTCCTCCAGCATATACACCGAATTAAAACACACAGTACACCCTCGCTATAACACCCTTCATTATAACGACCCTGACCCCTGGACCCCAAATAAAAATAAAAAAAACTAAAAAAGATAATATTGTAATGTATGGGAGGTCTGTGAAGTGCAGGAACGCTTGGAGTAGGAGGGGCTGTGTTTCACATCAGTCGAACAGCCTATGAGCGACAGGCACGGACCACAGGACCTGCTGGTGATTGGCCATGGAGTGGGACGAGGCGGGACTAACTGGAGCTAAAGACCAGTGACAGGCTGCTTGTTGTTGTGAGAAGCAGAGAGAGAAGCAAATAAACAGAGACAGAATAATAGTTCCACCTTGAGATTCCTTTTAAAAATAAATTAGTTTTAACGGTGTACCCACAGCGACCTGTTAACAACTGACAGATTGTCTTTGTTATTATTATTATTATTATTATTATTTATTTCTTAGCAGACGCCCTTATCCAGGGCGACTTACAGAGACTAGGGTGTGTGAACTATGCATCAAGTGCAAAGTCACTTACAATTACGTCTCACCCGAAAGACGGAGCACAAGGAGGTTAAGTGACTTGCTCAGGGGCACACAATGAGTCAGTGGCTGAGGTGGGATTTGAACATTTTGCACCCATACTGCTCTCCAGTTGCCTAACTGCAGCTACTGGAGCCTGTGTATCCACCCCATTTATTAGTGTAATAAGTGTGTATTGTTTTAATTTTTTATTTTTATTTTACATTTTAACCACTTTTTTAAACTTTTAAATTGCATTCCCTCCCTCAAGATGGCTTCACATGTACCCAAATAGAAATCTCAGGACTACATTTCCCATCATCCTCCTGCTCACATATGTAACTGAGATGGATTTACCAGTGAGCAGGAAGATGATGGGAAATGTAGTTCTGAGAGGTCCATACAGGTACATGTGAAGCCACAAGAGGCCAACCAGAACAGCCAGTTGCTGGGGAGCAGCATGATCGAGGGGACCAGGGAGCAGGAGGTGATGGGTCTGAGGGTGAGAAGGATGTGGAAGCCTATTCCCAGGGCCAAAGAAAACGCCAGCAAATCACCCAGCAACATTTTATGTAGGTGAGTATACAAATATATGTTATGCACAAACTGTGCCAGAATAATTATTACATGATACTGTATATTCCCACATTCCAACATGTCCTAAGCCTTACATTGCACTTTGAAAAAGGCTATCAAAAAAAATTAGGTGTGTTTAAATATGATAATGCATTAAAAATAAAAAAAAATAAAAAACTACAAATGTAAACCAAAGGAACGTTTATTAAACTGCAATATTATTTTCTGATATAAAAAAAAGCTTTTTTAATATTTTGAGGGATTTTCCGGTTCAGCTGAGGTCTTCCAGATGTTTAGGGTCTTCCGCCCCCCCCACACACCAGATTTTTTTCTGGTGTGTGTGATTTCTACACGAATCATAGGAATGGACCTGGGAGAGGCCACTTTGACGGAATTCCGGACAGAATTTGACGGAGCACTTTCACCCATGCACCCAAGTGTCCGAGGTGTGTAGCTGGTGTTGTGTAAAAGGGTGGGTCTGAGGCCACAAGCCTTCAGGGGCCCTGCTTGGGCTGTTGAGGCTATGGCAGAGCCTGCTGCAGGGTTTGCCTGGGGCGTTGGGGCCCTACGATCGCCGCTCCCTCGTCCTTGCGGGTAGGCCCAGCTGTTTGCTGCCGCGGAATCCTGAATGCGATGCCTCAGGTCATCAAGCAGGGCAGTGGGGATCGAGACCGACCAAGTCACCATGCGTGCCACGAGTGGACGCCAGCGTCTCATTCTATCCCGCACCGGAGCACGGGAAGGAAGCATCGAGGCTACCTGCCGAGATGCCTCATGTTCTTGGTGGGAGCGTTGTAGCATCTCCTCCACCACTGGCCCGAAGGTATGGCTGGGAGATATCAGTGTATCCAGCAAGGCCGATTTGTCTGCATCAGGGACCCTTGCTTGAGACAGCCAAAGCTGCCTGCGAGCTACTACTAGACTTGCCGGGCTCTGGCCCAAGGCCTGTCCTTGGCAGCCAGAACTCTGGAGCAGTGTGCCTTATACTCCGAAACCACCGGTTCAGGGAGGGGCGCCGACTGCAGTATGCCATCCAGGTGGATGCTTGCTGTGTTGGCCAGGTGCGTGACTTGCGCTTCCACCGCTTAGGCCTTTTTTAAATGGACCTCTGTTAGCCTGCGTTGACCGTTAGGGCATGCAGGGTCCTTAGGTAAACCCCCTACTGGAGGGGCTCACACCAGGGCCGCGATGGTCGAGTCCACTTGTGGGAATTCCGCCAAGCCCAGGGCCCCCGCGCCTTCTAAGGAATCCAGCAGGGTTGCCCATTTCACCGAGGCCGTGTGGTTCCAAGAAGACCATACCTGTTCCAGGAAGTCAGGGAATGCTGGGAAGGGCTGAAAGCGGGGCAATGCTGCCTGCGTCCTGAAGACAGACTGGCGCGGTTCAGGCACTGCCGTCCAAAGTACCTGTAGGAACTTGAAGGCTTGCTCTATAACTGCCGGGATCGAGCTTGAAAGAGGGGAAAGCCCAATGTCCGAGGTTGTCTCAGAGCTGGGTATTCCCTCCCACCAAGGGCGTTGAGCACCGATAGACACCAAGCCTTAACTGCGTGCAGTCACACAACCTGGGTAGCACAACATACGCAGGGGTGGATACACAGGCTCCAGTAGCTGCAGTTAGGCAACTGGAGAGCAGTATGGGTGCAAAATTTGGGGTGCAGCGCGGGCGACAGCCTGGCCTTAACCGTGTGCAGTCACATGACCGGGGAAGCGCACAGCGTACACCGGAGTGGGGCACAGGCTCAAAGAGCTGCGGTAGGCGCGGGCTGAACTGCTTTAATAGACAGTAAGAAAGGAGAGTACCGAGGTGGGCGGGCCGAGACAGCTGGTGAAGTTTACTCAACAGCGGGGCAAGGCAGAACCTTCTGCAAGAGCAGTAGAAGAAAAAAACACACATGCACACACAACAGCCGAGTTGTGGGGGTAGAACAGTCACCACGCCAGGCAGGTAGACTGAAGAGAGTTGCGCAACGATTATAGCTCAGTTCACGGAAGCTGAGTTTACTGATTCCAGGGAAATGGCAAGCCAATTTCCAGCAATATTTTTCAAAAATAAAGCAGGGGAAGATTAAAACTTGAGTGAGAGCTCATTCACACAGACTCAACCACAGCAACTGGACAGGTTAGTACCTTACCTTACCTTACTGCGGTGAGAAGCAAAAGAGGAAGTGAGCTCCGTGGAGTGACTATTTGTTCCCTCAGAAGACGGGACCGAGGACGTCACTCCCCAGAGAGGCCTATCGGCAGCTCTGATATAAAATGCTCAGTGAATACCTGACCTGTGGCAGGCATTTCCCAAATGTATTGTTGGTGGTCGACTTTGAATTGAAAGGGTTACCAGGAACTAAGGAATCGAATATAACTTGAGTGCAGGACAAACTGGACACTCCCCTACGAACGCGTAAAAGCAAAAGAAAATCAGGAAGCAAAAGTCAACAATGCTGTATTCATTTTTATTTATGTTTTTCATCAGCAAAAGTGAATCTGAGTTTAAAGTAAAATGTATCCCATAGATTGATAGTACGTGTTTCTAATATACGTATCTGGTTGTATGCACGGTATTTTGGCTAGAGAATCCTGAAAGTTGTAGGACATCTTTGCCATGCTGATCAAGTGGTATCTGCAGAAATAAACTTCAATATAAGCCTCCCTCAAATACCGCAATACAAAAATGGTGACTTTCAAAAACCATAGTAAAAAGCCATGGCGTTAATTCAAAGTAATATGGTATTGCCTCTTCAGATATCTGGCACTGTCCAGATAAACTTAAAGCAGCTTCGACAAGTAAAAAAGTTTGTTTAATAAAGTTTTTTTTTTTCTCTAATTATGTATGTGATCCTTTGTGAAATTTCTGGGTATATTTTCCTAAAACTTCTAACAGCGGAAGGGTACCCAACAAATCATTACAAGTTCATGGTTTTTTTTAAGGAAATAATGAGAAAAATAGTTTTCTAATAGCGATAGTGCCCTCTCGATGAAGGCTCTACCCTGTGGTAGTTGAGCTTGTCTTTGGTTAGCAGTCTCACCTTTGGCTCGGGACGCAGAACTCCAGTCTCGGTTAAACACCACATGGCAGAGTCATCGATGGGCACTATCGCTTAAACAACACAGTTTGGAATGCTGTATGTAAAGAACCCACTGTAAGATTTAGAAGAAAAGCTCACTAAAAAAGCTTTTTTTTAATTTGTCCAGATATTATTGAGCGATGAGCAATTTTTTTCATCAAGTTGATATTTCCTGCAATAAACGTCCGGTTATTACGGGAAACACGCGCTCATTAACACCAGCAACAGAGCCCGACCCCAGTGCGACCCCAGCGCGACCTGTCAAAACTGAAAGGAATTCCAACACAGAACTTTAGAACTCTGGCAGGAAAAAAATGGCTCAACAGCGATTATAAAAAATATTGCATGAGGTAATGTGTGATAAATGAGAATGGAATGCCCCCACTCGAATATGCATTCAGTTCTCATTTATTATATCATATGCATTATTCTCTATACATTAGATTTCACTACAGAACTCATGTGAGCTGGAATAAAGGCGTAATAGCAGTGTGCAGACATGCTTAATCCATCAGGACTGGAAGGCCTTGAGGGACAGAAGAGGTAGAATGATGCAGATGACTTGTAGAAAGCTCCGTCTGAATGTTGAAACCAGGATAGATGTGTAACATGATCTGTATTATGGCTAATTCTTTACTTTAATATAAAATAGGTGTTCATTAAAGACTGGAGAAAGTGCTTTTAAAATATGGATCACTGTATGTCAATTGAACTATGTGTGTTAAGCACATCCCCTGATTGAGGAAAAGTCCAATTGTGGCCTAACAGCTGTTTTCATTATATTAGCTTTTTAAAAACTTGATCCAGTGAAAGGAAAATAGAAACATCATTAGTCTGTGTCACTGTACAAAAGGCTTTGTTTCCATAAGCATCAGGGAAATGTAATTAAACACAAATGGTTTTAATAGCCATTTGCCTCAAACAGTAGCTTGGGGGTTGACAACAATGTAAAATTTGAAATTACCAGGACTGGGAGATAATAATTCCATTCAATTCCCTGCCAAAGTAGCAAATGACAGGCATACCATTATGTATAATATAATATTCAATGACGACATAATGAATATAACAAAAAATGCTAATACACTTAAGCCATTAGTGTATCCTAACTTGTGGCAGTAATGGAAGTGTAGAGTTGCTGTAAGCCCATTATTGCGATTGTGCTTGAGATGCTGTGCTGTTATCAGCACCCTGTTCATGCGCACATCAGGATTTGCTGCTTTTGTTACTTGGTTACATTCAGTGTCTTTATGGAGGAGTTCTTCTCAAAGTGTAAGAGAGGTAGAGGCCTGTGCCGGACCTTTCAGTCAGGGCCCGTTATCCAGGAAGACATGCGCACCAGGAACGCTTTGGATGACACGGTGTTTTCAGCATGGCATCTGTACATACAAAACACAGCAACAACGACTTAGTATTAAGTTAATATGTGGTGTGCTCGGGTGTTTCTTATTGTTATTGAGATGTCATCTTGTGTAGTTTGGGACCAAAAAATGATTTCTGATAATTTAAGAGACACCCGACACACAACGGGTTAACTTGTTGTAAATCACATAAAATGTGGTGTTGTTTTTGAACTTGAGAACGATGCTGTGTGAGTGATACACTAGATAAGAGGAACTGGAATCCTGACAAACACGTTGTGGTGGTTGGTGTGTTTCTCATGCAGGATGTAAAAGAAAAAAGATACATACACAGGGGGAAATAGTTTTGTTGTTGCTTATGAATTTTATCTGGTGCATTTTTAAGATTTTTTAGCTGATAGAAGATGTGCTTAATAAGTCAATATGATATGCTGGGCATACTATGCTTGACTTGCAGGTGTTCCTATACACTATCACCAGACAGCAGACTACACCTGTTGCAGGTGCACGTCTAGCAGTGAATTGTTTATTTTTGGGCACATTTGCATTCTTTATTTAATGGTATATTATTGCACTTTAAAATATTTGCACCTGTTTATGTCACAACTTGTTTATTTGTTTCATTTTTTAATTATTTGTGGTGTTTTTTTCTATAAAATTTGTGTGTTTTGACTTTTATTAATCACATCCCTGCAACTGAAATTGATTAAGGACCGACACCTGAGACTAATGAGTGCCTGCCTGTCCGCATAGCTTAAAAAGCCCACAGGTTTACCAGACGAGAGGTAGAAAAAGCAAGGAAAAGAGAGGAAAGCGAGACATACAGAGAGGAAACGAGAAAAAGGAGAGCGCAGGAAAGCGAAACGCAAGCACAGAAAGCAGCAAAGAAACGACAGGACGAGACATTGCAGTGAGCGCGAGCGAATTAAGAGCGGGAATCGGAGAGAGAGATGGTGCCAGGGTTACTGCTGACTGCGTGACGGGCTGATTACTGCTAGTAGGGGAAGCGACGGAGAGATTCGCTCCCCTGCCAAAGTGAAGTACATTGTTACAGTATACTCTGCTGTGTGGTTGTGTGTTTCCCTGCCTCTCCTTATGTTCATACAGCTTGCGTTCCCCATGATTTAGACCCATTTGGTTTTTTAATTTTTAGAGTTTGAACTACCAGAGGGGGGAGGGACTGATGCGAGTGTGGCGCTGCTATTGGATCCAGCTGCACGACTGATACTAGGAGCGAGGACCTCTCTGGATATCCCATTTTTTATGCTTGTTAATACCCTCTCGATTTTCCTATTGCTTTTAACAGAAAATACTTTATTTAGTGTGTTTTATGGTAGTATCCCCGGTTTTAGTATTTTTATTTTTCTTCGATGACCTCAAGGTATCAGTGCTGCTCATTGAGGGAAGGTCTGGTGATGCTCTTGAGAGAGGGGAGATTTGATCTAATAGCTAAATTGGGGTAAGAGTAGCCGAGAGCCTGCGCTCGGTAGGAATGGCGTTATCACCACTCTGAGCCTCATTTGTGCAGACGGCAAGGAGGTGAAATCACCTATTATACATGTATGCTTATGGTGATTTTTATTGTGTAATGGATGCATTTGAAAGAAAAATGGAATCTTCTGTTTTAGTAGTTTTTATTGGTAACTTTTATTGCTGTTTTGATTTGTTTTGGAAATAAATAAATCACATTTTGATAGCAATCATGCAGCCTGAGTGTTGCTCCATTGCTGTTGGTATATGAGTTGCTCTCCACCAAAGATACCTGACGATTTACAATAGAGTTGCTTAATCTCTTTAAGCTGGCGTATAATAATTCAGTTTGTATAAATAGACAAAGTATAAAGCCGCACTGTTTGATCTGTTGGAGACGCATTGCCTCATTTGGCAGCTGGCTCACACACCCACCTGGTCCTCACATTACACTATGGTTCTTTTTAAATATCAGTGCACCTAAAACAAACCTCTTTGTCACTGAAAAGGTCATTTTATATTACTTGTTATCAAGTTAATGTGACCATGGCAATAATACAACCTTAAATCATTTAAAAAGAAATATACAGCAGGCAAGGTGTCTGCATATCAACAAATACACTTGTTCTGCAAACAACAAGGTCAGGAAAAGGACACGCAGGCAGTGCTGATCAAGGGCATTCTGTAGAAGCAATTGTAACATTACTCTGCAGTGCCAGCCAAACACGTCACCCCTGCAAGGTTGTCATTAGCAGGTTTTTTTTCTTGATGGGGAAAAAACATCAAATAAACAACTTACGGCACCTATAAGCCCCTAATGAAAAGTGTGGCTCATTTATTTATGATTAGGTAACTTTACTGGGTGCTTTTCTTCCTTTCTGAAAAAAAAAATGCATGAAAAAAGTTTTTTTAAAGGATATATTTCTAATAAAATAATAAGAGACACGTACCTGAAATTCACTGAATCATTTATCCAGGCAGATTTCATTCATTACCTAGCAATGAATCCTGTGAGGATCCACTGTTCGTATTCAGCATAAATGAATAATTCATTGGAAGGTATCAATGAATGCTCACCAGGCGATATTTAACATGAATTACAATTGTTTTAAGGTATTACCAGGTCACTTTGTATTATTGCGCTAACTCCAGCCTCCTACTTAACCTTACACTATGAAGCTACAGTGCCTGTCGATGAAGGCTCTGCTATGCTCTCCTTTTTCCCCACTCAAAGTGCTCCCAAGACATTATTAAAGAGAGACAGGATCAACTATACATATGAACTTATGTAAGAGACACCCAGCACACAACTCATTAACTTATAGAATAATATTGTGAAACAGATATATTAAGGTAGTCTTTTTGCAAAGCTACTGCAGCACTGAAAGAATCCCGGTTTGCAAGGCAGCGCAGTGGAGTGGCCCTACCTCCTTGGTGGCGTTGTCCTGGATGAGGGTGTAGAGGGGCACCACGCGGGTGATCTCCAGCAGCACCGGTGATGGGCTGACCTGCTCCTTGCCCTGCCGGCGGCACAGGTGGCACGTTGCCGGGCAGTGGCCCTTCTCCTCGCAGAGGATCTCCACACCCGAGATGAGCTGCTCGTCAGACAGCAGCTGTGCAGAGAGCAGCCCGGACAGGTACGTGATGAAGGGCATGGATCTCATCTCCTTCCTGCTCCCCAGTTCAGTGGTTTCTGAAAGTAGAATGGACACCCAGCCGAAGACCATGAACAAGGAGGTCTTTACAAGCCGTCCAGGAGACTTGGTGGAGCCTAAGCCTGGTTAATTCAGTCATGAATACACATGTAAACCAGAGCAACGATATTCAGAGGGGCGTCGTAATCACACAGTGCCTGAAAGGTATAGTTTACAACAGCTATATCTTTTTCATATGTATTACAAGTGTAATATTGTTAATATCTTTCAGTTAGACAGATGACATATTTTACTTTCAGTAAAGAAAAGGGATACAAATTGAGAAAACGTTTCTAAGTCAATGTCTTGTCACATATATCTCATGAAGGGGTCAATAAGCATCAGTAGCGTTAATCCCTGATTGGATTTGGGTCTGGGGGCCAATACAGTTTCCAACCAAGGACGTATCCACAGTGCTGTCTGCGTGTAGCCTTTCTGTGTCCATGAAACACGACACCTGAGCTGGCAGACACCAGCTGGAGAATGAGGAACACAAGTTTAAAAAGAGAGACTGCTGAATTGCCACGTTTCAAAGGTAACATTAAAACCAGCCTTCAATATGCACCTGGAGAGAGCTTTCTGGGCATGTGATAGCTTTGAAACTGCTGAATAAAGAGTGTTTAATCATGGGGCTGGTGCTCATACCAGGTTAAGGACTAGAATAAGGAGAGATTGTAGTCCTTCCAGCACGTCCTGTCAAGGCTGTGATCAGCATCCCTCGGGACACCTTCCAGCACGTCCTGTCAAGGCTGTGATCAGCATCCCTCGGGACACCTTCCAGCATGTTCTGTCAAGGCTGCGATCAGCATCCCTCGGGATACCTTCCAGCACGTCCTGTCAAGGCTGCGATCAGCATCCCACGGGACACCTTCCAGCATGTCCTGTCAAGGCTGTGATCAGCATCCCTCGGGACACCTTCCAGCACGTCCTGTCAAGGCTGCGATCAGCATCCCACGGGACACCTTCCAGCATGTCCTGTCAAGGCTGCGATCAGCATCCCTCGGGACACCGTCCAGCACGTCCTGTCAAGGCTGTGATCAGCATCCCTCGGGACACCTTCCAGCACGTCCTGTCAAGGCTGCGATCAGCATCCCATGGGACACCTTCCAGCACGTCCTGTCAAGGCTGCGATCAGCATCCCTCGGGACACCGTCCAGCACGTCCTGTCAAGGCTGTGATCAGCATCCCTCGGGACACCTTCCAGCACGTCCTGTCAATGCTGTGATCAGCATCCCTCGGGATACCTTCCAGCACGTCATGTCAATGCTGTGATCAGCATCCCTCGGGATACCTTCCAGCACGTCATGTCAATGCTGTGATCAGCATCCCTCGGGACACCTTCTAGCACGTCCTGTCAAGGCTGTGATCAGCATCCCTCGGGACACCTTCCAGCACGTTCTGTCAAGGCTGCGATCAGCATCCCTTGGGACACCTTCCAGCACGTCCTGTCAAGGCTGTGGTCAGCATCCCTCGGGACACCTTCCAGCACGTCCTGTCAAGGCTGCGATCAGCATCCCTCGGGACACCTTCCAGCACGTCCTGTCAATGCTGTGATCAGCATCACTCGGGACACCTTCCAGCACGTCATGTCAATGCTGTGATCAGCATCCCTCGGGATACCTTCCAGCACGTCCTGTCAAGGCTGTGATCAGCATCCCTCGGGACACCTTCCAGCATGTTCTGTCAAGGCTGCGATCAGCATTACCTCGGGATACCTTCCAGCACGTCCTGTCAAGGCTGTGATCAGCATCCCTCGGGACACCTTCCAGCACGTCCTGTCAAGGCTGCGATCAGCATCCCACGGGACACCTTCCAGCATGTCCTGTCAAGGCTGCGATCAGCATCCCTCGGGACACCGTCCAGCACGTCCTGTCAAGGCTGTGATCAGCATCCCTCGGGACACCTTCCAGCACGTCCTGTCAAGGCTGCGATCAGCATCCCTCGGGACACCGTCCAGCACGTCCTGTCAAGGCTGTGATCAGCATCCCTCGGGACACCTTCCAGCACGTCCTGTCAATGCTGTGGTCAGCATCCCTCGGGATACCTTCCAGCACGTCATGTCAATGCTGTGACCAGCATCCCTCGGGACACCTTCTAGCACGTCATGTCAATGCTGTGATCAGCATCCCTCGGGACACCTTCCAGCACGTCCTGTCAAGGCTGTGATCGACATCCCTCGGGACACCTTCCAGCACGTCCTGTCAAGGCGTGATCGACATCCCTCGGAACACCTTCCAGCATGTCCTGTCAAGGCTGTGATCGACATCCCTCGGAACACCTTCCAGCACGTCCTGTCAAGGCTGTGATCGGCATCCCTCGGGACACCTTCCAGCACGTCCTGTCAATGCTGTGATCCGGCCAAACAGCGTCCCAATCTAACATTCTGATATTAGGTACAGGCCCTATTAAAGTGGCCAGGGATTGTATATTACATTTGCTTATGATAACCTCCGAATTTATTATATGAAGCCTAGAAATGTAAAAGATGTGGTAATGGCTCTGTAACATTAGCTGAGAACCTGAATGTCTCACCATAGTGGCCAATTTAATAACACATCCAATAATATCATGCCAACAACAACATCAAATGCAGTTTGCAAAAGTAAATGTGAACATAAAGGAATCACGATTAGGCAACTACATGAATGGTAAAACTGGAATAATTGTGACAAAGCTTCTTTATACAGTAACTGTTCTGGGTCTCTTTGGTGGATAAAGCACTCTCGACAACAAGGGAGGGGTTTAAGCAGGACGGTACCTGTATGATTATTTGTTTTAGGCAGGACGGTGCCTGTATGATTATTTGCTTTAAGCAGGATGGTACCTGTATGATTATTTGCTTTAAGCAGGACGGTGCCTGTATGATTATTTGCTTTAAGCAGGACGGTACCTGTATGATTATTTGCTTTAAGCAGGATGGTACCTGTATGATTATTTGCTTTAAGCAGGATGGTACCTGTATGATTATTTGCTTTAAGCAGGATGGTACCTGTATGATTATTTGCTTTAAGCAGGACGGTGCCTGTATGATTATTTGCTTTAAGCAGGACGGTGCCTGTATGATTATTTGCTTTAAGCAGGATGGTACCTGTATGATTATTTGCTTTAAGCAGGACGGTGCCTGTATGATTATTTGCTTTAAGCAGGATGGTACCTGTATGATTATTTGCTTTAAGCAGGACGGTGCCTGTATGATTATTTGCTTTAAGCAGGACGGTACCTGTATGATTATTTGCTTTAAGCAGGACGGTGCCTGTATGATTATTTGCTTTAAGCAGGACGGTGCCTGTATGATTATTTGCTTTAAGCAGGACGGTACCTGTATGATTATTTGCTTTAAGCAGGACGGTACCTGTATGATTATTTGCTTTAAGCAGGACGGTACCTGTATGATTATTTGCTTTAAGCAGGACGGTACCTGTATGATTATTTGCTTTAAGCAGGACGGTGCCTGTATGATTATTTGCTTTAAGCAGGACGGTACCTGTATGATTATTTGCTTTAAGCAGGACGGTACCTGTATGATTATTTGCTTTAAGCAGGACGGTACCTGTATGATTATTTGCTTTAAGCAGGACGGTACCTGTATGATTATTTGCTTTAAGCAGGACGGTGCCTGTATGATTATTTGCTTTAAGCAGGACGGTACCTGTATGATTATTTGCTTTAAGCAGGACGGTGCCTGTATGATTATTTGCTTTAAGCAGGATGGTACCTGTATGATTATTTGCTTTAAGCAGGACGGTGCCTGTATGATTATTTGCTTTAAGCAGGACGGTACCTGTATGATTATTTGCTTTAAGCAGGACGGTACCTGTATGATTATTTGCTTTAAGCAGGACGGTGCCTGTATGATTATTTGCTTTAAGCAGGACGGTGCCTGTATGATTATTTGCTTTAAGCAGGACGGTACCTGTATGATTATTTGCTTTAAGCAGGACGGTACCTGTATGATTATTTGCTTTAAGCAGGACGGTGCCTGTATGATTATTTGCTTTAAGCAGGACGGTACCTGTATGATTATTTGCTTTAAGCAGGACGGTGCCTGTATGATTATTTGCTTTAAGCAGGACGGTGCCTGTATGATTATTTGCTTTAAGCAGGACGGTGCCTGTATGATTATTTGCTTTAAGCAGGACGGTGCCTGTATGATTATTTGCTTTAAGCAGGACGGTGCCTGTATGATTATTTGCTTTAAGCAGGACGGTGCCTGTATGATTATTTGCTTTAAGCAGGACGGTGCCTGTATGATTATTTGCTTTAAGCAGGACGGTGCCTGTATGATTATTTGCTCCGCCGTGCCCCTATTCCAGTGGGGACACTGCTTTTTTTAACAAACAATACAAAAACTAAAATGAATCCTAGCTCCTGTTTTGGAACACTCACTAAAATTAACAGGACCCTTAATTAATATTATTCACAAAGCACAGATTTGATATACTTTGTTTTAACGTACACATATTCAAGTCTATACACAAGCCATTGCCTTCACACAGTAGCTAATGTCTTTGAAACCTGTCCTGCCTGGCTTGTTAAATTACAAAGAGGTGTATTAGCTGAACTGGTTGTCAGTCAATCCGTGTTCTGGGATAGCTGTGGCATTCTGGGAGATGTCGTTTTCCATTCCACATTTAAACAGCAAGAACTACATTACTTTTTCCCACCCACATTTTGAATGCCTCCCTAACATTCCAGGATAAAGACTGAGTACTATTCAGGGTCCTATATCTATCTCCCTTCTGCAGCGTTACCCCGTATTCTACCACAGAATATATCTGGGTTCTTTCTTTAGTCTGGGAATGAGTCTACCTATAATAATAATCATAATAATAATAATATTAAAGTAGGTCACTGGTAACAGGTTCAGTTTTATTTCAAAGGGTAAGGAACCGGGAAGATCTTTATTTCCTAATGGGAACACTCCATCAAACAGCAGGGTAGCCAAAGTGACAATTACGCTGAGAAATGTACTAATAACCGTTGACATACACATCCAAAAACATTAATAAAAAGCTGAGAGAATTGCACAGCCAGACTCCAGTGTCTCATCCTTTTGTCTAATGCAACACATTTACCACATGACTCATCACTGGAGCTCAGCTGATAACAATTACCAATATCATCGATTCTTTTACATGTTATTCATCTGTAGACCTACAGCTTCAGTCTGGAACATGTCTTCTTCAGGTCTGCGTTCCTCCTTAATCCTTTACATCCAACCAACAAGCTGCTTCTAATCTGGAGACAGACTATCATGATGCATTATTAACATGATGCGTCTATATCACTGAAGGGTTGTGTTTAATCACGGCTGAGTGATAGAGGAAAGTATAGCCTAAATCTTACATTCAGAAGAGTTTAAAATGGGTGATAAATGTTTGGATGACTCAATGTTTTCCAATCCCACTCTTTGACACAGCTGAAGTCTGTAGAAAACACTATTAGTCTTCTTCGGTCCTTTGACAACTGCTCTTCAATCTGTTATAAAATCAGAATCATCTTAATGGGTTTACTTAAAATCACTGTGCTTAACAGCACTAGAAAAATCGCATTTCAGAAATAAGCCCTGACCTCTCTATGTTATTTACTAAAGCATGTCTGTCAGTTTGTTCAATACTTCTACATTTTCATATTATTTAAGCAGTAATGACCCTCAGACAGGGCATTTCCTGGCCATTAGTGCTCTGGCTGCGAGAGTCGAAGGCCCAGAAATGCTCTGCCTGCAGGTCATTATTGCTATTATAAACCGTCTTTATGGTTTTAACAGCAATAACATTACGATTTTTCTTTTTTTTCTATATGTCCTGCAGTGCTGCTGCTGCGGTTCTTCGATGGTATAATTCCGCCTGTGAATAGCGAAGGGAAAAATGTTTTCTTAACAAACAAACCAAACATTAAAAAATCAACATACAGTTTCATTTTTAATTTATTTAAGACAGGGAAAACATTTAAGACCGTTGTGTTTCGTCTGCTTTTTTGAAAAGAAAAGTTGCATTTTTAAATAGGTAAATATAACAAACTGATTCTATAACTAACAGTATTATTAAACAAATTAACTTATTCTTAAAAGAAAGGAATTCAATATTTGAGTTATTTATTTTGTCGGTAATGGTTGTGTGGACATTCTGAGGGCATTTCCTGGCCATTAACACCCTCTACAGCAACCAATCAGAAGACAGCATTCCCGTTCTATTCATCTGACAGGCTTATAATATTTATGAACACACATTTATTTAATTTCTTATCATATTATATGTTGTTTCAGCTTACATCATTATTTATCAGGCACACTGTTTATTCCAGAAACAAAATTGCCCTTTTCAACTATGGGTCTGCTTCTAAAAAAAAATAATACTAATAGTGTTGAAGTGCGTTGGTTTGAAAAATGAGTACTAAGAGTGTGCAGCTGTGTTGTCTGCCCTTTCTGTAGCTGTGGTTTTGTGCAGTGATTTTCCATATACTAACTCAGAGCTGCAGAAAATACAGTTAGTGGTGATATCTAAATCCACCTCACTTCAGAAATGAATCCCTGTGGAGTCTTCTTAGAATCTGTCTTGGGACATAGAAAGCCTGGTAAATAACAATTACTATCAGAAACATCAAACGAGATTTATACAAATAAAACAGGTAACATTCAATATCCATACAGATAGTAAACTATTCCAGGATCCATTTCATGTCAGTATAAGTTTCATTTGTTCAAGACCTGAAACAGACCATCTGTTCCAGAACTGTTTGTTTGTGAACAGAACACAACATTCAAAGCTTCAAATTATCAACAAATAAAACTTTACACAAACACATGTTCCAGTGTAAGCCATTCTCTAAACATGAGTTTATAATGACCAACAAATAAAACTTTACACAAACACATGTTCCAGTGTAAGCCATTCTCTAAACATGAGTTTACAGTAACTTAAACCACACAATGAAGTAAGTATCACTTTATTTGCTCTTAAGACAAGTACATGAATGGTAAGGGTAGTTCAAACCTGAATGGGAACTCCCAGTGCGTAATACAGCAGTGTAGTACAAAGCAGCGCTGTCCGTTCAGCACCATGCTACCAATAGCAGTGAATAATGTCAAGGAAATCAAGGACTGGCAAATCATATTGTACGCAATTAAAACAATGGGTGTGATTGGCTAAACATCTTCTAAGCAATGGAACACCCACAGACATAAGCCCAAATTAATAATAATAATAATAATAATAATAATAATAATAATAATAATAATAATAATAATAATAATAATTCCTACTACAGTATTTTTGTCTACTGGACTCAATTTTACTGCTGTTTCTTTACTCAAATTCCATATTATCAAAACCACAGGAAAGTTAAGGTAAGGTTTAACTGTCTATAACCATGTAATGTTTGGGATGGGCCAGAATAAAATGTTTTGACAGTTACCATGCCGTGGAAAAATACCATGGACCTTAATATTTATACATCATGATGTAGTTACTGTAATTCACAAAAAAACACAATTCCTTTCACAGAATGCTTTAAACTTACTAACATTGTATTTAAAATGGTATATTTCACTATGACCAAAAGCTGAAAGAAGGCATTGCAATTTTCACATTTTTTTAAGACAATCTGATTTTTATTTTAATTTTAAAACAATACCCTAAAATTGTACAATATATATGGTATACTACCACAGTGCTTTGTTGATGGTAAACAGAATTAGGAAATATTGCACAATTATGTATTTTATAGTGTATTACACAGTGATGTATTTTACACTGTATTGCACAATGGTGTATTTTACACTGTATTGCACAATGGTGTATTTTACACTGTATTGCACAATGATGTATTTTATACTGTATTGCACAATGGTGTATTTTATACTGTATTGCACAGTGATGTATTTATACTGTATTGCACAGTGATGTATTTTATAGTGTATTACACAGTGATGTATTTTACACTGTATTACACAATTATGTATTTTATACTGTATTGCACAGTGATGTATTTTATACTGTATTGCACAACGGTGTATTTTACACTGTATTGCACAGTGATGTATTTTATACTGTATTGCACAGTGATGTATTTTACACTGTATTGCACAGTGATGTATTTTAGCTACTGTATTTAACGCTGACACGGCTGCTGTTGGATGCATGCAGTTCACGTGGCATTGCATTGCACTGCATTGCACAGATGAGCTCCAAGCTGTCACACATGATTATTACACATCTAGTGTTTGTACAAAGAAGATTTCTTCACTTAACGTTTTGAATACTGTTAATAGCCTGATTAAACACAACTACTTTGAGAATAAGTAGGCTTTCCTGCTGCAGGCGCTTGTCTGCTAATTCAGAAAACGATTATATTTAGTTCAGCTATGTGTTACTGTAGCTTGCATTATACAGCATTATAAGAAAATCATAATTAAGACTGACATTTAAATATAAATAAAAGTGCAGCTTCACTGGCAGTGAAGACAATAGCCCTAGTCCTGTACAAGTTCTGCTGCTAAACCTGTGGATCTTTACCTAACTAGTCTTCAGGTCTTTGCAGTGGAATATTTCCGAGGGTTATGATGTAAAATGAACGAGACAGGCCAATATTATATTTATGAGCAGGGTTGTCAACCTTGCCATTTTTGTTTTTACTGACATACAGGCTTACTGTACAATGGCCTTTTTTTTTTACGGATATCATAAAAAAACAAACAAACAAACAAAAACCCACCATACAATACATTATGTACGAGGGTATTTTTATGTAGCTTCTTTAGGTCTTATTTACTTCTTATGTTCATACATGGACTGCTGGCTGGATCATTTGCATCGCTGGTCTGAAGCTGGTGCTGTTTTTAACAGCAGTCTTGATAGACAGAATTCAATCCAGAATGTCTGTCGATAGTTGATTTTATTATGTCTGTTCTTACAGGGATCATCTGAGAAAAACGTTTTAATTCTGCAGTACTTTGTGGCAAAGCCAACATATTAATGGCAACCTTGGCCAGTGTAGGACAACGTGGCTCTCCGCTTGTGCCAGTATTAATCAGCCACCAGATCCTATCTAAGATCTGTCAAGTCAGTCACTTGGTACTTCATATATTCCATTCTTAGGCTATTCACCATATTTCCAAGAGCTATTTGTGGGAAAAGCATTGCAAGCTGGACGAAGTCTCCCGAGCTCGCTGTGCTTTGGCCACTTGGTTGAAGAACGTGTACCAATTTTAGCACAGTATTGGTAATTGGCAGTCTTATTTTTATATTTTTCACTGCCATACCATCATTCAAGCTGACTGGTAAAAACACGCAAAGCAATACAAAATATACCAGCCTTTATTTCGATCCACTGATATTTTTTGTTATTTACAGATTTACAGTCAGTGTAAATATTTGACTTAGGGATTGTCGGCAATCCTGCAGTAGATTTGATCCTTTTTGCAGGTGGAAAAGATCTTCCTCAGACACTTTGCTGAGGCTGGAAAGAACATGGCTTGGTTTAGAAGCATGTTCACAGTAGAAGCATTTAGATTGTAACAGTAGAACATTGTGCTGAGGCTGGAAGGACCATGGCTTGGTTTAGAAGCATGTTCACAGTAGAAGCATTTAGATTGTAACAGTAGAACATTGTGCTGAGGCTGGCAGGACCATGGCTTGGTTTAGAAGCATGTTCACAGTAGAAGCATTTAGATTGTAACAGTAGAACATTGTGCTGAGGCTGGCAGGACCATGGCTTGGTTTAGAAGCATGTTCACAGTAGAAGCATTTAGATTGTTGCAGTAGAACATTGTGCTGAGGCTGGAAGGACCATGGCTTGGTTTAGAAGCATGTTCACAGTAGAAGCATTTAGATTGTTGCAGTAGAACATTGTGCTGAGGCTGGAAGGACCATGGCTTGGTTTAGAAGCATGTTCACAGTAGAAGCATTTAGATTGTAACAGTAGAACATTGTGCTGAGGCTGGCAGGGCCATGGCTTGGTTTAGAAGCATGTTCACAGTAGAAGCATTTAGATTGTAACAGTAGAACATTGTGCTGAGGCTGGAAGGACCATGGTTTGGTTTAGAAGCATGTTCACAGTAGAAGCATTTAGATTGTAACAGTAGAACATTGTGCTGAGGCTGGCAGGGCCATGGCTTGGTTTAGAAGCATGTTCACAGTAGAAGCATTTAGATTGTAACAGTAGAACATTGTGCTGAGGCTGGCAGGACCATGGCTTGGTTTAGAAGCATGTTCACAGTAGAAGCATTTAGATTGCTGCAGTAGAACATTGTGCTGAGGCTGGCAGGGCCATGGCTTGGTTTAGAAGCATGTTCACAGTAGAAGCATTTAGATTGTAACAGTAGAACATTGTGCTGAGGCTGGCAGGACCATGGTTTGGTTTAGAAGCATGTTCACAGAAGAACACTGCAAGGGCACGACAGCGGTGATGATGGGGATTGACAGTACGTTTCGTTCTGGACGTTGAATAAAAAGGTGTTCTAATGAAAAGGGCCCTTTCCACTCATATAGTAACACGGGAATAGCATTAGAGAGAGAGAGAGAGAGAGAGATGATTATAAAATATATGTGTTTCTATAAAATCACAGTGAGCTCTCTCTTCTCGCTTACCAACCAGTAGCGTCTCCCACACACCACTCACTCCTGCAGGAGGCTGAAGAGGGGCTCCAGCCTCCTGCAGTCACTCTACATGTGGTAAACAGTCTTTTCCTGCTGGCAGAAGTCACAAAATGACTTGATGTCAGGGCTGATTTTGTGCAGGAGCCAGCCTGTGGCCAGGATACCATGCAAGAGCCTCCTGCTCTCTTGCCTAAGGGGGTTTTGTATAGCACCCTCCATTCTGGGGTACCCTTGTCTCCCAGGGACAGGTGAACCCTCCACTTCTCTCAGCTCATGACAATGGGCTGCCTTAATACACAGTTTGTACATTTCTTTACTGTTTAACCACTTCAACTCCAGATGTAAAAATGAAACCCCTTCCTAGGTACCAGATTTTGAAAATAATAATAATAATGTTTTCAAACCTGTAATTGGTATAAAATGTTAACATATGATAAATAAAACACAAATAAATGACTTAAACTGTGTTTTTCATTAACTCTTTATGCTGCTGTGTACTACATAATGCTGTGTACTACATAAAAAAACAGCACTGTGAGCTACACTATGCTAAAGAAATACCACATGGAGTGACTGCAAGCTCTAAACACATGGAGTGACTGCAAGCTCTAAACACATGGAGGGACTGCAAGCTCTAAACACATGGAGAGACTGCAAGCTCTAAACACATGGAGTGACTGCAAGCTCTAAACACATGAAGAGACTGCAAGCTCTAAACACATGGAGAGACTGCAAGCTCTAAACACATGGAGTGACTGCAAGCTCTAAACACATGGAGAGACTGCAAGCTCTAAGCACATGGAGAGACTGCAAGCTCTAAACACATGGAGAGACTGCAAGCTCTAAACACATGGAGAGACTGCAAGCTCTAAACACATGGAGTGACTGCAAGCTCTAAACACATGGAGAGACTGCAAGCTCTAAACACATGGAGAGACTGCAAGCTCTAAACACATGGAGAGACTGCAAGCTCTAAACACATGGAGTGACTGCAAGCTCTAAACACATGGAGAGACTGCAAGCTCTAAACACATGGAGAGACTGCAAGCTCTAAACACATGGAGAGACTGCAAGCTCTAAACACATGGAGTGACTGCAAGCTCTAAACACAGGCAGTCACAGAGCCGCCAGAACTGTATAAAACAAACACACACAAAAAAAGTTTTTTAAAATGGAATAAACACTTTTCTAAAACCTCACCCCCTCAGCGAGACAGTGTTTTTCCTCTTTCACACAGCCTTCTCAGCCTAACTGGAGCCTAGTGCTGCAACCGTGCACAATACACAGAGACAATCGTCTTGCTAAGCTGTTTACAAAAATATTCAATTATTTTTTCACAACGTTTAAAAAAACTTCCTACCCCCTCCAAAAAAAAGTATTTAAATTATGACAACACAAGTCTTTTTTCTTGACACAGTGAAACAAATGTAAGCACAATTCCACTTTACTTTTCCCTATACCGCCCTCTCGAATGGAATGAACTGAAGCAGTGACTCTCCACCCTTCTTCCCCACACCGATTGGCTGCCAGTGTCACAGACCTCAGAGGGAGGTGTGGTTGAAAAGAGAGACCAATTTTCATTGATTTCAAACACTTTGTTTGCAACGAATACTGCCTAATATTCGTAAAAATGAAAGACACTATTCAGCCATTACTTAAGAACATAAGAACATAAGAAAGTTTACAAACGAGAGGAGGCCATTCAGCCCATCTTGCTCGTTTGGTTGTTAGTAGCTTATTGATCCCAGAATCTCATTAAGCAGCTTCTTGAAGGATTCCAGGGTGTCAGATTCAACAACATTACTGGGGAGTTGGTTCCACACCCTCACAATTCTCTGTGTAAAAAAGTGCCTCCTATTTTCTGTTCTGAATGCCCCTTTATCTAATCTCCATTTGTGACCTCTGGTCCTTGTTTCTTTTTTCAGGTCAAAGAAGTCCTCTGGGTCGGCATTGTCTGTACCTTTTAGGATTTTGAATGTTTGAATCAGATCGCCGCGTAGTCTTCTTTGTTCAAGACTGAATAGATTCAATTCTTTTAGCCTGTCTACATACGACATGCCTTTTAAACCCGGGATAATTCTGGTTGCTCTTCTTTGCACTCTTTCTAGAGCAGCAATATCTTTTATGTAACAAGGTGACCAGAACTGAACACAATATTCTAGGTGAGGTCTTACTAATGCATTGTAAAGTTTTAACATTACTTCCCTTGATTTAAATTCAGCACTTCTCACAATATATCCGAGCATCTTGTTGGCCTTTTTTATAGCTTCCCCACATTGTCTAGATGAAGACATTTCTGAGTCAACATAAACTCCTAGGTCTTTTTCATAGTTCCCTTCTTCAATTTCAGTATCTCCCATATGATATTTATAATACACATTTTTATTGCCTGCATGCAATACTTTACACTTTTCTCTATTAAATTTCATTTGCCCAGTTGTCTGCCCAGTTCTGAATGCTGTCTAGATCATTTTGAATGACCTTTGCTGCTGCAACAGTGTTTGCCACTCCTCCTATTTTTGTGTCGTCTGCAAATTTAACGAGTTTGCTTACTATACCAGACTCTAAATCATTAATGTAGATTAGCAATAGCAGAGGACCTAATACTGATCCCTGTGGTACACCACTGGTTACCTCGCTCCATTTTGAGGTTTCTCCTCTAATCAGTACTTTCTGTTTTCTACATGTTAACCACTCCTTAATTAATCCATGTACATGCATTTCCTTGAATCCCTACTGTGTTCAGTTTGAGAATTAATCTTTTATGCGGGACTTTGTCAAAAGCTTTCTGGAAATCTAAATAAACCATGTCGTATGCTTTGCAATTATCCATTTTCAATGTTGCATCCTCAAAAAAGTCAAGTAAGTTAGTTAGACATGATCTCCCTTTCCTAAAACCATGCTGACTGTCTCCCAGGATATTGTTACCATATAGGTAATTTTCCATTTTGGATTTTATTATAGTTTCCATAAGTTTACATATAATAGAAGTCAGGCTTATTGGTCTGTAGTTACCTGGTTCGGTTTTGTCTCCCTTTTTGTGGATCGGTATTACGTTTGCTATTTTCCAGTCTGTCAGTACAACCCCTGTGTCAAGAGACTGTGGCATGATCTTGGTTAGCGGTTTGTAAATAACTTCTTTCATTTCTTTGAGTACTATTGGGAGGATCTCGTCCGGCCCAGGGGATTTGTTTATTTTAAGAGCTCCTAGTCCCTTTAACACTTCTACCTCTGTTATGCTAAAGTTATTTAAAATTGGATAGGAACAGGTCGACATGTGGGGCATGTTATCTGTGTCCTCCTTTGTAAAAATTTGTGAAAAGTAATCATTTAATATATTTGCTATTTTTTTTTCTTCATCTATGATTTTTCCCATTTGTGTCTCTTAGACATTTAACCTCCTCTTTGAATGTTCTCTTGCTGTTATAACATTGGAAAAACATTTTGGAATTGGTTTTAGCCCCCTTAGCAATATTGATTTCTATCTCTCTCTTGGCCTTTCTAACCTTTTTGACTTGTGTTTGCAGTTCCAAGCACTCTTTCTGTGTACTTTGTTTTTGGTCCCTTTTAAACGCTCTGTAAAGTGCCTTTTTTCGCTGAATATTTTTTTTAATTGATCTATTAAACCATTTTGGCCATTTTGTTTTAGATTTAGATTTGTCTACTTTTGGGATGTAATTGTTTTGCGCCTCTAGTACTAGTACAGCCATCCTTTTTCTGTGGATGTTTTCTCTAGTTTACTCCAATCTACTTCTGTTAGTCTCTGTTTCATACCTTCATAGTTTGCTTTTCTAAAATTGTAAACCTTAGCTTTAGTCATTACTTTTGTGGTTTTAAAAAATACTTCAAATGAGACCATGTTGTGGTCTGAGTTTGCCAATGGCTCTCTGATCTCTGTTTTAGTTATTCTGTCTTTATTATTTGAAAAGACTAAATCAAGGCATGCCTCCCCTCTAGTCGGTGCCTTGACAAATTGTGTTAGGGTTAGGAGTTATTTGTCATTTCCACCATTTCAATTTCGTCCGTCGTGCTCCCCACCGGGTTCTCCCATTATATACGGGGAAAGTTGAAATCCCCCATTAGTATGGCTTCTCCTTTTCTACACGCATTTCGAATGTCATCGTATAACAGATTATTTTGCTCAGGGTCTGAATTTGGCGGTCTATAGCATGTTCATATTGTTATGCCCTTTGAATTTTTGTCCATTATTCTGACCCATATTGATTCTGCATTGTTTTCTTTGTCCTGATTTAACACCTGGGCTTCAAGATTATTTCTTATGTATAGCGCTACCCCTCTGCCTCTTCTGTCCTGCCTGTCTTTCCTATACAGTGTGTACCCACTAATATTATATTCGTCTCCATCACTCTCAGACAACCAAGTTTCTGTAACACCTATCACATCATAGTTACTTGTTAGTGCAGTAACTTACAGTCACTTATTTTAGGAAGAAGACCATTATTCATGCATATCCTAATACAAATTTGTATTCGAGAACACCCCTAATGTACACACACACACAATTACACACACACACACAACACAACCTTAAATAACAAGCCCACTTGACACCAAGTATCTGCAACAGCGTCTTCAAAATAAAACACTACAATCAATCACGGTCTTTTATTTGCAGCTGCACCGCCAACCAAAGCAGCCATCTTCATTTGCTGTTCTAACTCACCAAACTAAATGAGGACCTAATTCAACCTGCATGCTTTAACATGCTCTCTGTTTCATGTACAACTGGATCTGATATTGAGGTCTCACCAGAAAGCCCTGGAGGGAGAATAGTCCTGCCCATACTGTCTGCCAAACTACCTGTCTACCTGTCTACCTGTCACGGACAACAACAACAACAACAACAACAACAACAACAACAACAACAACAACAACAACATGAGCAAAGTTCACAAATCCTCCAATTCATTTCCAACTGCCTTAGCTTTCATTAAGAAAGAACAACACAACACGTCAATGAAATGACGAATTATCTTCAGCCTAACACAAACCCACACATTTAAGGCTGCGCGCATTGGGGAATGCTACATTTTGTACAGAAATTGACACCTTTAGGTTAACTCCCTTGGTTTGTCACCAGACCTAGTTTATTGTATGAAAGGTCTGAACTAATGCAACCAAAACTGGAAAAATACGAACTACCAGAAGCTGACCAAATAAACACATACAGTACACTGAAGTGAAAAGCACAAACCCACTTACAAGTCAAAATGTCTTGGCAATTGATGCATAAACCTAATACACGTAGAGAAACTCTCACATTCATATTTATTCACCATATAATGAGGGTTACATGATTACCCCCAAAATGTGTTTTTATCAGGGATTTTATATTGATTTATATATATATATATATATATATATATATATATATATATACTGTATATATATTTTAGCTCAAAGAGCCAGCTGCCCAACATTTCGATATGTTGCACATATCTTTCTCAAGGGAGCCTGTGTTTGAATCAAAACATTGGAGGTATTTATAGGTTTTTGACGGCATGACAACTACTTGTTATTGTTTACATTCAAATCTATGATTTATTCTTACATGATGTAATGCTGTTCTATATATTGTGACATCATTTTTACTTCTATCTTTGAATCTGTATTAATTCTAATTAACATTACTTTATATAAATTTATATTTTTATTATATCATGCAATGCTGGCTCTGAGGATCAGTCTAGATTTGGCCTCCCCAGCGCATCAGCATGCACAACTTTTGAACAAACTTTGTTTATTTATTTAAATGCTATATATCTATTGAAGTTAATTAGTTCATTCTTTTCTGTTGAGTCCCGCTGGCATAATCGTGTTCAGTCTATTTATCCATTTACTTTCTTTTATTCTTCTATATGTCGCATTGTCTAATTTTAGCTGTTCTAATACTACAAACTTTACATCATTTATGTCATGCCTTGACTGGTGAAGTGCTGTACTATTGGTTCATTCATTTTTTTTATTTCTAATTAATGAAAGGTGGTTCTGAATTTGTTTATATAAAGTAGTTCCAGTCTCTCCAACATATTTGATTTCATCACATTTTTCACAGGCTATTCCATAAACAACATTGCTATTTTTACAGTAGGTATTAGTTTTTAGTGGATATGTGGTGTTCTTATGTTTAATTATATTTTTACTTTTATCTATGTATTTACACACTTTACATCTACTGGTGCACATGTTCGTAGAACCCATTTTGTCAATTATTCTTTTATGTTTACTGTGAACTAAAATATCACCTAAATTAGCTTCTCTTTTGAATGCTACAACTGGGGCCTTAAGAAATACTTTTTTTAATTTTTCTGAATTATGTAGAATCCGCAAGTGTTTCCAAACTATCTTATATATCTTATATATCGTCCAAAAACCTAAACTGCCTGTTTTTTTCTATAGCTGTTAAAAAGAACTGCCCTGATAAGCAGCAGTTGTATGTTATAATTGTTGTAGGATGTTTTATCAGTTTTTATCAGTTTGACACTAAAATAAGAATCACTAAAGACAATTAATGATATTGAAACAAAAGTCACCTGTTGAGCCTTTCAGTAAAGTCAATTTTTTTTTCATTTATCAGCCAAATGCCTTAGAATATCAGATTCATCAACCTTTTATCTAAAAAAAAGGACACTTTGTTTTAAATGCAAATGGGCAGCACATTGTCCTCAAATCCCTGTACCCTTGGTGTGGTGTAACCAGAGTGAGCTGCTTTGATCAATGTGTGGAGATGCCACTGGATCATATTCTGCCATTTATTCTGTTTTTTTTTTTTTTCTTTGAAAGTTTGTGTTATTCAGATCATTTTTGAAATACAACCTGCATTTCTTCTATTGACATAAGCAGGTCTGGATCGTATATCTTATTCATTTTCTGCAGACAAAGTGAGCTTACTAACAGAAAGACAAAGGAATGTTGAAACGAGGTATGTCAATGTTAACACCAAAGGCACTGCTTTCTTGGAATGGCAAATACATAACAGAGGAAAATACTAAGTATAATTCTGTTTCTCACGTAACAAGTATAATTAAATGTCTGAACTTGTATAAAATGCAAGCCTCACAGAAATGGCACATGGAGTGTCTGTGGTTAGGCACATTTCAGTGCACTAGTGTCTATGGTTAGGCACATTTCAATGCATGTGTTCTTCAGCACTGATCCTTTACCCCTGTGACCTTTGAGCAATAACAATAACAGACCTTCATGGGAAATCAATTTCCAAAATCATTTTGGTGTGTGGTACACCCCGGCACCCTACAACTTAAATAGAAAGGACTTCCCTTCACACAGATGTTGACCTTTCAGGAAGTAAAGGTCACTCCATTCTACTGAGTGTGGTTGAAATTGTGTTTGCACTACCCAAGAATGAACTCAAACCCAGACCTGGAGGGATTGTATAATTAAGAGAAAATGAACTCAAACCCAGAGCTGGAGGGATTGCAGAATTAAGAGAAAATGAACTCAAACCCAGAGCTGGAGGGATTGCAGAATTAAGAGAAAATGAACTCAAACCCGGAGCTGGAGGGATCGCAGAATTAAGAGAAAATGAACTCAAACCCGGAGCTGGAGGGATTGCAGAATTAAGAGAAAATGAACTCAAACCCAGAGCTGGAGGGATTGCAGAATTAAGAGAAAATGAACTCAAACCCAGAGCTGGAGGGATTGCAGAATTAAGAGAAAATTAACTCAAACCCAGAGCTGGAGGGATTGCAAAATTAAGAGAAAATTAACTTAAACCCAGAGCTGGAGAGATTGCAGAATTAAAAGAAAATGAACTCAAACCCAGAGCTGGAGGGATTGCAGAATTAAGAGAAAATGAACTCAAACCCAGAGCTGGAGGGATTGCAGAATTAAGAGAAAATGAACTCAAACCCAGAGCTGGAGGGATTGCAGAATTAAGAGAAAATTAACTCAAACCCAGAGCTGGAGAGATTGCAGAATTAAAAGAAAATGAACTCAAACCCAGAGCTGGAGGGATTGCAGAATTAAGAGAAAAAAAAGACCAAGAGATGGCCCACTCATTCATGAAAAGCCAACAAAGTCATAAATAAACCCAAAAGAACTTTTGGGTTTATAGAAATAAACCCACAAAAACTGTCTTACTGGTCAAATATGGAACAAAAAAGGTTCAAATGTTTCAGATAAATATATATTTTTTAAATGCAGCCACTCAGAATCCACCATTCTGCCACTGTTGAACTAAGCAAGCCTCTTTAAAAAGGCATTACAATTCTAGCTAACAAAATAAATCATACATCTCTCCAGGTGAAATGACCATGGCTATGCTAGACTATGGTTGTTCTCAAACTTTTTCAGTCTCGGACCCCCTTTTTCCATGCAAGTAAAATTTTAACATACACAACTATATTTTTAAACACATTTATGATTTCAAAACATTTAAATCACACACTTTAAAGGTGCATTGGCAGTCAAAGACTAATGTAGTAATTCAGCTCATAGAATCCGCAATGAAAGAATGATTGCAATTGCAGATGATTTAATGACTGTGATGGGAGCTCAGGGCCCGATGACTGTGATGGGTGCCCAGGGCCCGAGTGAAAGATAAATTTGTCTGGCCTTGGCCGTGAGTGCTGGAAAAACTGGGGGAGAGAGCCCAGCCTCTCCAGCATGAGCACACACCCCGCAGAACTAAATATGAACCGCTCAGCACTCAGGTAAGGAAAAAACCCTTCTCACATATTTTTAATTTTTTAGGGGGAAACCTCAGGGAATCCGTGGCTGAGGGCAGCCCTTCCTCCAGGCTCTAAGCGGTCGACTCCTGTTTCAGCTTCCCAGCGCTTGACAGAGTTGCCGAAACAAAAGAAGCCACATGGGAGAATAACACAGAGCTTTTATGTGCTTGCTGATGACGTGTTGGTTAGGGGCGGATTCTCCTTGCAGAAAAGCAACCAAGTTTACAATCTACACATTTTCAACTTCAAAAACAATAAAATGTATAAAATGTAAAACACAATATATCCTACCTTCAGTGTGATGGGTGTGCCTGCTTTTCTGAACAAAGCACTTCCAGGCTCTGTGCTGGTAATACACATTTGCAGATCATCTTCAACATTGAGACGGTTACAGTATTTGCTTTTGACTGCAACCAGATCAGAAAATGCTGACTCACTGTGACAGGCTGGCTCGCAGTGGTGAGGTGTGGTGACGTCACGGACCAGGAAGTAACTGAAACCAAAACAATGGATGGGCGGGTGAAGCTGAACGCGACGGCGGTCAGCGTATTTAATAAATCAAATAAACAAAACAAATGATTTTAACAAAAGAACAAAACAAAAGGGCACGAGGGCCAAACGAATCAGACAGACAAACAAGTAAGTGTCGTGCTGGCTAATCCAGCACGTTTTAGCAATTGTTAATTTCTGTCTCCTCTCTATCTCCCCGTACCTCCTCTCTGCACCCAACAACCAACCCCGCAGCACGGACAGCTGCCGGTTCTTATACTCTGGCCGAGGGGTTAACTAGTTGTTAATTATCTTATTACCCCTCGGCCACAGTCTGCACGCGTTTGGTAAGGATGCATGACTGTCAGCTAGTTAAATAATCAGTAGCTGATCAGTCATGCATCCTCACGGGGTTTTTAAATATAAATAATAAAAGACGCGGCGCTTTTAACTGCGCCGCAAACAAGAATACAAATAATAATAAATAGGGGCGGGACACTCCGCCACACTCACCAAGGCATGTTGATGCAAAAGGCATAAGCCCTTTCATGGCTTCAAATACTAGTTCTGAGTATTCCAAACCCAGAGATAACCAAAAATCACAAAGTCATTGTTTTGGAATAGTGAGCTTCAGGGTATTATCGCATGATAAATCCACACGCTTGTCCTGTACTGCTGGGGTCAAGGCTGCATTTTGACAGCATCTTCTTCAAATGGGTTTCTTATCCAGAGGCCATCTGTTGCTGTAACTTGAGGAAAATAATGCCGCAGCTGGTTTTGTAAGTGTGACAAGATGATGTCCTTTATCTTCAACTCCCAGAATTCATTCTCTCATGAAATCTGCCATCAGAGAGAAACTTTCAAAACTGCCATCCTGTACACATGAACACCAGATTCAAATGTTGTTGGGGCCACATTCGGCCCAAGGGCTGTGAGTTGAGAACCCTGCTGTAAACTTCTGTTGAGCTCACTGAGCTGATCAAAAACATCCGCGAGATAAGCAAGCATTGAAAGCCACTGTGAATCTTGAAGAAGTCCAGCATAAGGAAATCTTTGTTACTCCAAAAAAACCACTGCTTCTTGTCTCGACTCAAACCAACATGTCAAAACCTTCCCACGGGAAAGCTGTCATACTTTTTTTGCTTTGCAAAGCACAGAAAACATGCATTAGTTGGTCAACCTTTGATGAAGTTCACCATTCTTATCAGCTAAAGCTTCACAATGTATTGAACAATGAGTCCAAGTAGCACTGCATGCAACATGCTGAATTCGAGTCACCAGACCACTGTTCTTTCCTGTCATAGCTCTGGCACTGTCAGTACATACCCCAGTGCACAGTTCCCAGTCCAGCCTGGAATCTTTAACTGCCTCAGAAGAAGTGTCATGAATGCTTTCCCCAGCAGCTCGACCTGAAAGTGGATGACAAAACAATACATCCTCCTGCACGGATCCGTCGCAAACGTATCTTACAAAAGCTACGAGCTGTGCAGCCCCTGACACATCAATCGATTCATCGAGCTGGACAGCAAAAAGTCACAGTTTTTCACTTTCACGAACATCAGCAGCCATTTCATGAATGTGCAGCACAGCCGAATCGTTTGAAAGGGGTACCACGTTTAATTAACTTGCAGAATCAGGTCCCAGTATAATGGTTGCCATGCCAGCAGCACATGGCACTATGAGTGAGTCAGCCATGGTGTGGGGCTTACCGCTTTTTGCTATCCTTAAAGCCACCATGTAGAACGCACAGAGAGCTTTAGTATTCACACTGCGTGCTTGAAAATGACATCCTGTTGTTTTTTCAGATTCGCTAACTTCCTGTGGAAAAAAACAATGGGTTTGTCCTTCAGGGAAGGATGCTTGGTTTCTAAATGACGGTGCATTTTTGAAGGCTTCATACTTTCATGAGCAAGTATTTCACCACAAAAAACATGCTGCTGTTGTGGGTTAGTGGATCCATCACATGTACCGCAGCTCAATATATTTTTGAAACATGACTTCCGTGCTCACATTCCTCACTGGCCGTCTTAGAAGCAGGCTTTTTCAAAAACTTTTTCATGGTTATTATTACACAATGTAGTTCGCCAATACTGAGACTCATCCACAAATAAGCTTGTGTTTGTAAAGCGGTCACTCAGTTTATTCTGTTTTCCTATGAGATGAACTCTTCTTTGCTTCATTGATTGATTCCTCTCTTTCATGGTTACCTGAATAATCAGTGAGAAATGTCAAGGAAAGGACCACATCATTATCAGACCCAATTCTAAAGAGACTCACCGTTCACCCTTCACAGTGTAGCGCGTAACCTCCAAAAACGGCAGTACATCTGTAACTAAGTAACTTCTGGTTATATTAAGATATAGGTGGGACCCACAGATATAAGGATGGAGGAGAAAGTAGAACATACTGATTAATAGTACTATAGGGAGGGTGTGCTATTTTTGTAAGTTGATGTGCATAAAGGTAATACATTAAAAGAAAAAAAGAAAAAAAACATTTTTTAATTAAAAAAAAAAATTAAATGTAATCTTCTAAATCTTTTGCGACCCCCTTCAGACATCCCTGTGAACCCCAGATTGAGAACCCCTGACCCAGTGTATCATGTTTGAAAATGATATATCAAATATACAGACGTCTCGGACGTTGTGCTGCATGAGGTGAAGCCGAGTGCCTCCAACCCCCGAGAAGTCTGTATATTCAACGTATACGGACACCCCAAAGAACCTTATTGTATTTATAATCCAGGTCTAACAGTGGATTTGAAAAAAAAAGCAGAAATAATTTTTAGGGCAATTTATTTTTTATTTTTTATTAAATACCCTTACGCCAATAAAGGGACCAAAAAAGTAATCCCATTTATAACTTTGAGCTACACACTAAGTAAAGCTGAATTCTTCTCTCAGTGAAAGACAATGTTTCAGAAGAACAGAGGGACAGAAGGAAAAAAATGTATTCAATGGCGTCTCAGATTTCATTACTTTTTCAAGATCTGTGTCGAAGAGGGGTCGCGTTTACAAACCACTAAAAAGACATTACTTAAAGTGATGAAGTCGGGGTGAGTGTGTATATTGACAGATTCCCCAAGTATGTTTTCATTTAGATAGTGGTTTATTCCAGCTTGGAGAATAATGTAGCTTGAAATGTTATGTTCTTCTCCTTGGGCATGTCTTACATTTCCACAAAAATCCCTTAGTATTTTGGGGTCATTCTTTTTTGTTGCTATCTACCAGTTCATTTAATTGCTCTTCATCCAAACTACTTTTAGAATGTGTTTTTGCTGGTAGTTGGTCACTCAGTTGTATAGCTACTGTAGCTCTGTAACTGTAAACAAGATGGCTACCGGTACTGTACATTCTGTGAGGCAGTGCAGTGATTTCTAATATGTGATAAAGGTCCAACTGTCTGTATCCAACCAATATATGGACAGCTGGAACCTTGCTCGACCAATCACATTGCTTGTTTCATGTTCCATTGCCAGCACTGCTGTCAGTCTGTGCCTGGGAGAGACCCAGTACTGTCTGTATTTTATAAACCAGTCCTGGTTTGCCATTAGATGACCCAGTTTGGAATTGAGGCGCTGTCCTGAAGATATCGATTGAAGCGCTTTTTTAAAATATTAAGAAATGTGCTAACTGTGTAACAAGTTTGATTGCCTTCACTACAAAATGTGAAAATAGAGAACTGAAATTCCACATGCACCAGATTTAGATAAATCCTTCTCCTTTAATATTCTTCACACATTGAAAAGATTTCCAGATCAATGACTGTTATCTTCTTTTGAACTGAAAATCCACCCATCTTAACCTGAACGTTACATTAGAGAGAATGCTCTGAATGTCTGTGTAGTATAGCTTTAGGAGTCAGGCCCTCTGTTTTCCTCAGGTGTTACAGTAGATCAAGAATGTTTTTTAAGACTTATAAAATACATAAATTATATATATGAAATACACTGGCCGACTATGAACTTCTAGTGCCATCTAGTGCCTACAACTCATATTACAGCACTCGCTTCCAAATAAATGAACGTTGAGAATCTTTTCACAAATGCTATACTGTTGGCTAAATCCAGCACATAAATAAACCCCTCTCAGAGTCAGATCTCTTGCTTGTTCACCAAAGATCTTGAATACATAATTGTAAGCAAATACATGCAATCCCACAGATGCAGAGGAATCTGTATAGTATCCTTTAACTACTATTGCAAAAAGGGATACCAAGATATTTAGAAACCAACAGGCAGGAATTCTGCTGTTATACCTCAATAATGTATATTAATGGAGGTAGACATTTCAGACTAATTCTACACTCACCAGGAGAGTCATCCAAACATATGTGATGGTTTTAGTTAACCTGAATGACCCACACTGCTTAAAGAAGGGAAGAGCAATTTAAAGATACTGTTACCCTTATCAGCACCATCGCTTGGTAACGCAGTCTGTATCCTCATCAGCACTATAGCTTGGTAACACAGTCTGTACCCTCATCAGCATGGTTGCTTGGTAACACAGTCTGTACCCTCATCAGCATGGTTGCTTGGTAATGCAGTCTGTACCCTCATCAGCATGGTTGCTTGGTAACGCAGTCTGTACCCTCATCAGCACTATGGCTTGGTAACACAGTTTGTACCCTCATCAGCATGGTTGCTTGGTAACGCAGTCTGTACCCTCATCAGCATGGTTGCTTGGTAATGCAGTCTGTACCCTCATCAGCATGGTTGCTTGGTAATGCAGTCTGTACCCTCATCAGCATGGTTGCTTGGTAACACAGTCTATACTCTCATCAGCATGGTTGCTTGGTAACCCAGTCTGTACCATCATCAGCATGGTTGCATGGTAACACAGTCTGTACCCTCATCAGCACCATGGCTTGGTAACGCAGTCTGTACCCTCATCAGCATGGTTGCTTGGTAACGCAGTCTGTACCCTCATCAGCATGGTTGCTTGGTAACACAGTCTGTACCCTCATCAGCACCATGGCTTGGTAATGCAGTCTGTACCCTCATCAGCATGGTTGCTTGGTAACACAGTCTGTACCCTCATCAGCACCATGGCTTGGTAACGCAGTCTGTACCCTCATCAGCATGGTTGCTTGGTAACGCAGTCTGTACCCTCATCAGCAAGGTTGCTTGGTAACACAGTCTGTACCCTCATCAGCATGGTTGCTTGGTAACACAGGCTGTACCCTCATCAGCACCATGGCTTGGTAACGCAGTCTGTACCCTCATCAGCATGGTTGCTTGGTAACACAGGCTGTACCCTCATCAGCACCATGGCTTGGTAACGCAGTCTGTACCCTCATCAGCATGGTTGCTTGGTAATGCAGTCTGTACCCTCATCAGCATGGTTGCTTGATAATGCAGTCTGTACCCTCATCAGCATGGTTGCTTGGTAACGCAGTCTGTACCCTCATCAGCATGGTTGCTTGGTAATGCAGTCTGTACCCTCATCAGCATGGTTGCTTGGTAATGCAGTCTGTACCCTCATCAGCATGGTTGCTTGGTAACGCAGTCTGTACCCTCATCAGCATGGTTGCTTGGTAACGCAGTCTGTACCCTCATCAGCATGGTTGCTTGGTAACGCAGTCTGTACCCTCCTCAGCATGGTTGCTTGGTAATGCAGTCTGTACCCTCATCAGCATGGTTGTTTGGTAATGCAGTCTGTACCCTCATCAGCATGGTTGCTTGGTAATGCAGTCTGTACCCTCATCAGCATGGTTGCTTGATAACGCAGTATTTCGGGGTATCCCCCTTCCTTGAGAACATTTTGGACAGTGATAATCTAATCTAAATTATTAACATTACATTTCAAATCAATAAAAGAAAAAGAAAACTACATTAGTTAATTTTAAATGATATAATTTGCAGCTTGAATTAAGAACCCATCAATGAATGGACTGTACATACAATCATATGCTGAATATGACAAGCTTCAGTTTTTTTTACATCACCCACACAGTGATCTTAACAGTTTTATTTTGCAGGATTTAGAATGACTGCCGCGGGTTTAATGTCAATTTGCGGGCCCACTTGGGTGGTCTGTGTTGGTTAGCATCAAATAGTTAAGAAATATTCCCTGACAAATCAGTAGTTTCCCAGTAGGTCATGCCTGCTCTGTGACCATAAAGCCCCAGACATATAACGCCTCACAGTGACAGAACGGGAAACGCCTACTTCATCAGGACAGCTCTGAAGCCAGCAGCATGTACTTGATAAGTCAAACTTTATAAAACAGAAGTAGCTTGTAATGTTTGATGGGTTATGATTAGGAAATACGCTCAATAAGGGTTCTAGTCTAGCATTATTGTGTATAATTGTCCTCTGGTTAAAAAAAAAAAACCCAGAAAAACAAAACAAACAAAAAAAAAGCTAAGTTAAAACAGGTGGTATTTTTTCAAGACTGCATATTAACCAGTTCTACACTGTTTATGAAAACAAAACAGAACGCGAAGCTAACTGTTGCTACGGTTATAATAATTGTAATAATTCCATTTTGCTCAACCAGCACATGTTTTAGGCTGCAGAGACCTCTTGTGGCCAAAACCAGAACTGCTCATTTCTATAAACAGCAGATGTATTAGGTTGGTATTTTTTTGTGAAGAAGGATACCAGTGGAAATAAAACCAAGGACTATGCCAGCACTGAAAAATGAACCCTAAATCTATACACATTAGAACTGAGACAAACAATTAAACAAACCTGAACAAATGCAAAGACTGTAATATCGCAGTCTATAATTTAACAAGGTACAAGGCACATCATTTCTTCTTCTTCTTCTTCTTCTTCATTTACTTATTTGGGCGTATTTTGCACCACAGCAAAATGTTCTCTTTCTGGTGCAAATTGATCAGTCTTTGACCTATCTATCTATCTATCTATAGATAGATAGATAGATAGATAGATAGATAGATAGATAGATAGATAGATAGATAGATAGATAGATAGATAGATAGAATTTTTATTTATTGATTGTATTTTTTTTTAAACAAGAGATGGCGATGTAACCAGTGTCCCATGACATTGGCATTGTAACCAATGTCCCATGGGCCATGCCCAAGTTCAGTGAATGCACCAAACCCTCACAGTTCAATTTAAAATTATTATCAATGTATATATGTTTTTTTTTTCTTTCTTTTAAATATTTGATATGTCAATGTCAATTTGGAAATAAATAAACGTGCAAGAAATTCAAAGTTGTCAATTGAAGATTCGCCTTCAAATACCAGCATACCCGTATCTTGAAACTGCATATCCCATGAACGCCTCAGTGTACACACGTGACAACCGAGTGGTCCAGTTTGATTGATGTAAAAAAATTACCAACCAGCTTCAAGAACAGGTCGCAGTGCCCAGAAAAGCCAATAAAATCACGGGAAAGGCGGGGTTTTAGGATCACGGACGTCACGGCTGCAGTTGCAGTATTTCCTTGCAGAAAAGGGACGCGAGAAGGGTCTGGTGAGCGAATTTGACATTGAAGTGCAATACTGGTAAGAATCTCAGAAAATATAGCCGACTATCATTAAACACGGAAGATGCATTGTTTGTTTGCAAAAATAAATAACAGCGTTTGATAGCAGAAAGTATGTGTTTTCCCAGCAGAGCTGGTTGTGCGAGGGGAGGCCTGACAGTGACGCAGTGTTAGTGTCTGCTAGTTCTGTTTTGTACGTCATGCACACAGTTATGATTTCGATGGACAACTAAAAAATGAATGAAAGTGTTTGAAATAAGCGTGCTTTATCCACAGATGAAAATAATCGGCTTGTCAGCAGTGACGACCCAGCTCGTTTGAAAATGTCGTTTGGTAATTTTCTTGGCTGGTTGTGCATTATTATGTTCACTTTCGTTTTTTAAATGCTCATGTGTTAATGTTTGTAACAACATTTGAAGGTTCTGCTAAAACGTGTCACTCATTGATTGTGCTTTACACTTTAAATATATCAAATAACATCACCTAGAATATACAAGGCACGTGTTTTAGGGTGAGTTGTTCATTTTTAAATGGCTTCATTAATTAATCCAAACTGAGACAGATAAACAGTCAGATTAAGCCTCTAAACAATTTCTAGGCGCGTTTAAAGCCATTTGATACCGTTTGAAAGGGAATCGTCATTTTGCAAACTTTTTTTTTTAAATCTTTCAGGGAGTTGTGCTGTACAACCATGGCCACTGCAGCAATCCTTGACCCAGATATCATCAGGGAGGTCCTGGAATGCTCAATCTGCATGGAGACTTTCAATCAGGACCAGTTACGGCCCAAGCTCCTGCAGTGTGGGCATACTGTGTGCAGGCAATGCCTGGAGAAGCTGCTTGCAAGCACCATCAACGGAGTGCGCTGCCCCTTCTGCAGCAAAGTGTCCAGGATGAGTAACATCTCCCAGCTTGCTGACAATTTGACTGTCCTTAAAATCATTGACTCTGCAAGCTCAAGTGGAACAATGTGTTTGATGTGCAAAGTGTGCAGGAACAGACTACCAAAGCAGTACTGCCAGGTGTGCAGATTGGTGTTGTGTGATGCCTGCAAAGCTGAGGGGCACGAGCAGCAAGGCCACTCTGTACTTGCCATCCACGCTGCGGCCGAGCAGCGCAGGAGAGACGTAGGGGAGAAGCTGTCTGCTTTGCGGCAGATGATGCAGGATATACAGAAGAAGAAATCTGCTCTGGATGGAGTCTTCAGAAAACTGCGGTTAAAGTACAAATCTGTGCAGCAGGACTATGCTAAAGCTGAGCTTGGATTACAGGACGAGCTGACAAAGTCTCGCACGGCTTTTTCCAGTTCCTTGTCAGAAATCGAAAAACTGAACAACCAGGTTCTTGAGGAACAGACCTATCTTTTAAACCTGGCGGAAGTCCAGCTGGTATCGAGATGTGACTATCTCACCATGAAAATAAAGCAGGCAGATCTTGCTCTGCTGGAAGAGGCCGTTGACGAGGAGGAGCTGGATTTGAAGTGCAACCTTCCTGTGCTTCTGAAGCTGCAGGAGCCTGAACTGGTCCGAGCTGAACACCTGGAGCCTCTGGGTGTGGGGCAGGTCAGAACAAACCAGGTCATTGTGAACACGGAAGAGGATTACCAGGAACAGGCAGCATCTTCATTCAGTTTGTATCGAGATGTTGACATGGTGGCTGAAAAAGCGTGCTCTTTGACAGCATCGCCCAGCTTCAAACCAAAGCTTGTGGAGCCGGGGGCTTCTGGATCACAGCAGTGCCAGTTAATTAAGAAAATGGGCTGCAAAGGCAATCTGCCTGGTATGTTTAATCTCCCTGTTAGCTTGTGTGTTACAATGCAAGGGGAGGTGCTCGTGGCTGATCGTGGAAACTACAGAATTCAGATTTTCAATCGGAAGGGCTTCCAAAAAGAAATCCGACGAAGCCCGAGCAGCATTGACAGTTTTGTTCTCAGTTTTCTTGGGGCAGATCTTCCGAATTTGATACCACTGTCTATAGCCATTAACAATCAGGGACTGATAGGTGTCACAGATAACTATGACAATTCAGTGAAGGTGTACACACCTGACGGCCACTGTGTAGCATGCCACAAGAATCAGCTGATTAAACCGTGGGGCATTGCAGCAATGCCTTCAGGACAGTTTGTGGTCACGGACGTGGAAGGGGGTAAGCTGTGGAGTCTCGCTGTGGATCGCAGTGTGGGGGTTGTTAACTGCAGCAGGCTGTGTTCAGCTGTCCGCCCCAAGTTTGTTGCCTGTGACAGCAGCGGGACTGTGTATTTCACTCAGGGTCTGGGATTAAACATCGAGAACAGGCACAACGAGCATCAGCTGGAAGGGGGCTTTTCCATTGGGTCTGTGGGTACTGACGGACAACTGGGCAAACAACTGAGCCATTTCTTCTCAGAAAACGAGGACTTCCGCTGCATCGCTGGAATGTGTGTGGATTCCAGGGGAGATCTACTGGTCGCAGACAGCGGTCGTAAAGAGATTTTGCACTTTCCCAAAGAAGGGAGTTTCAGCGTCTTGATCCAAGAAGGGCTAACGTGTCCTGTTGGTCTGGCCATAACTCCTAAAGGCCAGCTGTTGGTGTTGGATTGCTGGGACCATTGTGTAAAAGTGTATAATTATCACCCAAGGAGACAGTCCTGTACAGACTAGGACTAGAACCCCAGGATGGTGTTTTGCAATCGATGTAACATCTGGTTTTCTGTTTCCATTCATGCTGTCATTCATATAGGAAATTCAGGAACCTCTGCTACAATATTTTAGTACAGCAAGCTAAATATTGCTGTTAATAAAAGTGTTTGTCAAAAAAAAAAAAAAAAGGCTGCCCTTTTATGTTCATATTTTAGGCTGGCATTTTTTTTTTGTTGTTGTTGTTTTTATATGGGTTACTCGTGCTTGTTTTGAAATAAAGAATCAGAGCCTAACTAATTATACATAATTCAAATATTGTACTAATTATACATAATGCAACCAGGGTGCTGTGTTTTTCATGAAGTGCGTGAGGGTCCCTGAAAGCTAAAGCCGAAGCTGTAAGCACTGTATTAAAGGATGCACAACATGTGACCTCTGCCAGGTTGTGTACTGCCTGGTTAACGTCAGAAAAAGAAAAAAAGACTGACAGTGAGTCATTGTACAGAAGTTAATTCCATGGGTTAGTAGCTGTAGGGTGTTATTAGAATAATGTAATGACAGTCTACACTGGCATACTGAAAAGAACATTACAAGATCAATCATTGAAATGGCAGTTGATTTATAGCATCTTTTATTATTGAAACGTTAAAAAAAAAACACACACACCACCTTAGGCTGCCGATGACCTTTTAAAATGAACTAGTTATGTAATTACTGCAGTAACGTTCCCTATGCATTTATACATGTAGTTTCAATGTGGCATTAAAGTGTCTGCATTCTCAACCGTTTGTCTTTTGTGTTAAAGAACAACTTTACATCCTGACTTGTGTGGATTGTTTGATACCTTTTGAGTGTAATAAATCTGAGACTCCAGAAAGCCGTGTTGATTTCAAGCCTGCTTTACCTCTGAAGTAGTCAATAGGTGCCATTTGCTAGTGCTGATGGGGAGCTAGTCACAATGAGGGCATCTACTGTATAGTGTAATGGTACATGTTAGCGCTGTGACAAATTAATACAGTGGGATCAGGCATTTCTGCATTATATCAACACATTTCGTTTGTTCTGGACACGGTGGACAACAAAGGTCATTCTAGTCCAGGTATTTGTTCCAACAAGACCCTGATTGAACCAATTAAACCTGTAGCCAGGCGCTATCCCTACAAATCTGTTGTGAAAAGCACCCCTGAAAAAAAGTTCATGCGCCAAAATAATACAAATCGTCCCTGTCTTTCTTACACTGAATTATAATGACGTAGATGCCCCCTAAAACAGGGACACAGATCAACACAGAATTGCACATGCAACAGTATTGCGAAAAGACCAGAGAAATGTCACTCCAGCTACGAAGAGCCACACATAGAAAACTGAGCTTCATCATCACTGTAGGGAGGAAAACACAAAGAAATGGATCATTTTCAGGTTGCTTGTTTTATATTGAGGTGTTGTAAAAGCATTTGAAAAATTAAGTTACATTACACTTCACTTGTGCAGTTACTAAAATTAGAGTAAGTTGTTCTAACAATATAGTCAAAGAGAACATTCAAATAACAGGTAGATGCCAGTTAAAAATGATCCAAAATATTACAAAGTAGCCTGTCCTCAAACGAGGACAATGGCACTTAATGGGTTAAATGGATGAAGTGCAGAGCTGAGCTATGTGGTAAAATGTAGCGTGTATTCACCCAGGAGTAATATTACAGTGTAGAAACTGCAGTTAAATCAGATTCCAGCAAGTACGATTTACAGATTTAATGTATTCAGTGCTGACAGGACTGTGTCACTGTACAGCTATGTGAATGTATTCAGTGCTGACAGGACTGTCACTGTACAGCTATGTGAATGTATTCAGTGGTGACAGGACTGTGTCACTGTACAGCTATGTGAATGTATTCAGTGGTGACAGGACTGTGTCACTGTACAGCTATGTGAATGTATTCAGTGCTGACAGGACTGTGTCACTGTACAGCTATGTGAATGTATTCAGTGCTGACAGGACTGTCACTGTACAGCTATGTGAATGTATTCAGTGGTGACAGGACTGTGTCACTGTACAGCTATGTGAATGTATTCAGTGGTGACAGGACTGTGTCACTGTACAGCTATGTGAATCTATTCAGTGATGACAGGACTGTGTCACTGTACAGCTATGTGAATGTATTCAGTGGTGACAGGACTGTCACTGTACAGCTATGTGAATGTATTCAGTGGTGACAGGACTGTGTCACTGTACAGCTATGTGAATGTATTCAGTGCTGACAGGACTGTCACTGTACAGCTATGTGAATGTATTCAGTGGTGACAGGACTGTGTCACTGTACAGCCATGTGAATGTATTCAGTGGTGACAGGACTGTGTCACTGTACAGCTATGTGAATGTATTCAGTGGTGACAGGACTGTGTCACTGTACAGCTATGTGAATGTATTCAGTGCTGACAGGACTGTCACTGTACAGCTATGTGAATGTATTCAGTGGTGACAGGACTGTCACTGTACAGCTATGTGAATGTATTCAGTGGTGACAGGACTGTGTCACTGTACAGCTATGTGAATGTATTCAGTGATGACAGGACTGTGTCACTGTACAGCTATGTGAATGTATTCAGTGCTGACAGGACTGTCACTGTACAGCCATGTGAATGTATTCAGTGCTGACAGGACTGTCACTGTACAGCTATGTACTGCAAAGCTGCATCACCTATATGTGAGTCACTGTCTGAAACTGAGAAGCATCAGCTGCATGTGTATACATGGTTGTGTTTCACAGATTCAGTAAACAGCGATACATAACAGGTAATAAATGACATGTACGAATAATCCCTCAAACTATGGTGTTCACCCATCCTAGGAAAAACACAACTCTGCCCCTGGTGATCCTGGTGTTCATTTCATTCAGTTGTGGACAAGGCTGCTGTGGATTCAGTTCCGAGGCTGCATGTACTTACAGAGCACACGACTGACAGGGATAAGAGAGGAGTTTGGAAAGCGCAACGATTAGTCGGCAGTTCAGAAACCTTGAGGGTGTGGTTTGAAAAAAATCCAGATCATATTCCCCCTGCAACAATGTTAGTGCTGTGATTATAATGAGTGGCTTTTGAGGGAAAGAAGACAAGCAGCATTGCAGGAGGGAGCATGATATGGATACATGATGGAGATGTGAACACACCCTTCAAGTGCTTCCATCTGATTTATAACCCACAGTGCATGAATAAGCCAACTCATCACATTAGTACTTGTGCTCAATTTTAGTAGGTCACACAGAGCTAGATCTACAATATTCTACCTTGCTGCATAGACCTGGGATTTCAGACATCTGTATATACTGTACCCAATCTCCCCTCTGAAATGAATTGCTCTTAAGGAAACCACTGGCACATGAAGTTTGCAATCTGCAATGCACTAATCCATACCAACGTCAAGCTTGTGCTGTATGTGGGTATTATCAGTTAAGCCCAAATGGTCTGACGTGTTTTAGATAACAGCCTCTACAGGCTGGCCTGTAATTGGCATACATGAGTAAACTCCTTAGAGAAAGAAGGGTTTGGAAAACCCCATTGGCACACCATTATAATACCTGTGAATTAACCAGTAGAAACCAAAGAAGAACCTGTGATCACAGCACGGCCAGCAATGGCTGACCTGTAATCACAGCACGGCCAGCAATGGCTGGACCACATACTACCCATGTAACAGGGCAGAGGGCTTGGAGCGAACCAGTGACCACACACCAGAAACAAGTGCCTTAACGACTATGCAAGGGTTTGTCTGCATTCATGGTAATAGAGAACATACTGCATGGATGTCAAAGTCATTTCAGCCATTGGCTGTGCTTACCTTTCTGGTACTGGAGCCAGAGCTGCTGCTGGACCTTCTTGCTGGGAAAGTATATGGTGCAGGTGAGCTCGGAGCCATACAAGGCCTCAGCAATGTAGTGTGTGCCGTGCTGCTGGATGAGTGCCAGCAGCTCCTCTCGACTGCTCTCCACGTTTAGCACCTTCAGCACTTTAGAGAACCCTGGGAGAGACACGTGGAACACTCTTACATGCTACCCTAGAAAAGCACTGCTTATTTGAAGAGGTTCACCATGTAGTTCATGTCATGGGTGTTTTTAAAATCCATTTTCTTATGTTGCAGAGCTTTGTTGCCTACATGCTGGTTATACTTTAAATCAGGATACAGATGTTGATTTAAAAAAATGTAAAATAAAATCTACCGGTTTCTTTCTGGTATCGAATCATTTCCTGAAACTGAACAAGAGCACAGGAAGTGAATCCATACAAGACATTTCTAGTCTTTGAAATATCTGCAGATTCCAAATTGAAATATACAAATCAAGCAAAGTGCCAAAAGATCTTCAAACTCTGTAACAGTGATAATACTGCCAGTGCTGTTAAGAAATTGATTTTAATACCTTGGTTAGCACTCATTAAACTAAATATTATAACAGTGTGTTACCAGGTGAATCATTGAAACTGGATAATGAGAAATAATTCTCTTGATATAATTATAATTCTTTAATATTTCAGCAGCAGCATTTATAACTACGGGGGGAGGGGGTCGGGTACTGAGAAAGAATGCAAATATTAAAAACAACTGTTCAAATGTGATTTGACACTACTTTCAGTTAGAAGTAATGCTGGGTTCATTGATAATGGCATTAGCAGACTTATGAAATCTCATTCAGCTAAAGCTAAGAGTAACAATATATCTGTTAGCAGCAGGCCTTTCAACCATCCTCTAGCAATACCACCTTAAATAGTAGCAGGGTTCCAAAAAATATAGCGTTACACGTCCCCATGTACTGCTACAAACTGTTTAAATAACGGACCTTTCCTTTTTCTTTTCATTGTGACCACCCTGACAACTTTTTACAAAGCTCTTTTCAAAATGTCTGCTCTAGTGCATGGATAGTGTCAGGATTATTGCCCACATTGTCAAACAAGTAACACAGCAATAACAATGATACGGAACAGAAAAGCCAGAGTTTTTTTTTTTGTATTTATTTTTTATCGCTCTTCCTGCAGTGATTTAGAAGATATCAAATCCCAGTGCACTAGAGCAGATCTGGAATAGCCTCTTCTAGGGTGTGCAAGGAGACGCAATGATCCTGGATTACTCTCACACGCTGAGAGGCAGAGATATGTATTCATCCTGGATTACTCTCACACACGCTGAGAGGCAGAGATATGTATTCATCCTGGATTACTCTCACACACGCTGAGAGGCAGAGGTATGTATTCACCCTGGATTACTCTCACACACGCTGAGAGGCAGAGGTATGTATTCATCCTGGATTACTCTCACACACGCTGAGAGGCAGAGGTATGTATTCACCCTGGATTACTCTAACACACGCTGCGAGGCAGAGGTATGTATTCATCCTGGATTACTCTCACACGCTGAGAGGCAGAGGTATGTATTCATCCTGGATTACTCTCACACACGCTGAGAGGCAGAGGTATGTATTCATCCTGGATTACTCTCACACACGCTGAGAGGCAGAGGTATGTATTCATCCTGGATTACTCTCACACACGCTGAGAGGCAGAGGTATGTATTCATCCTGGATTACTCTCACACACGCTGAGAGGCAGAGGTATGTATTCATCCTGGATTACTCTCACACACGCTGAGAGGCAGAGGTATGTATTCATCCTGGATTACTCTCACACACGCTGAGAGGCAGAGGTATGTATTCATCCTGGATTACTCTCACACACGCTGAGAGGCAGAGGTATGTATTCATCCTGGATTACTCTCACACACGCTGAGAGGCAGAGGTATGTATTCATCCTGGATTACTCTCACACACGCTGAGAGGCAGAGATATGTATTCATCCTGGATTACTCTCACACACGCTGAGAGGCAGAGATATGTATTCATCCTGGATTACTCTCACACACGCTGAGAGGCAGAGATATGTATTCATCCTGGATTACTCTCACACACGCTGAGAGGCAGAGGTATGTATTCATCCTGGATTACTCTCACACACGCTGAGAGGCAGAGATATGTATTCATCCTGGATTACTCTCACACACGCTGAGAGGCAGAGATATGTATTCATCCTGGATTACTCTCACACACGCTGAGAGGCAGAGATATGTATTCATCCTGGATTACTCTCACACACGCTGAGAGGCAGAGATATGTATTCATCCTGGATTACTCTCACACACGCTGAGAGGCAGAGATATGTATTCCTTAATACAAGATGACTTGGAAGCAATGCACCATGTGACAAAGTCATAAGTCATAATTACAGGACATGTTCCAATTAAGGACCCTAATTGATCTAGCAGATGGTAATTCTCTGATTGCAGTTAGGGCATACATTTCAAGAATGTCTGGTGTAATGTCTGCAACATTACGATTGCTGTGCTAATTTTGTTAAGTAATTTGTTCATGTACAATAAGGCAACCATATTAAAATGAATTCAAGGGCCTCAGGTCCAGTGGGCTGGGGGACCATTCCAACGGCCTTATGCTTCAGGAGTTATAAAATAGCTTGTAGGTGTAATGTATAATAACCTCCTATTGCTGCAAGTAGTAGCAGAAGCGTATTTGTAAGAGAGGGGCAAGCAGGTTTTAAGGGGTTTGAGCTTGTGAAATATGAATAAACAATAAACTTCAGTAACCGACACCAATGACTTCTAAATAGGTGTTTAACATTTTACTCCTACTCCATTTACATTGTAATTGAGGACATGTGGCGATAGTATCTTTAGAAAATGAAACACAATCAGTATTTGGAAAGAGTAAAGAAAGGAGTATAATTGTGAGACTATATGCAGGTGGTGTGTGATCCCACTTCCAGAATACTAGTGCACCTGCTGAGAAACTTTCAATGTGTTCAGTTAAACTAAATGTAGCGCACCCAGGCTTAGTTATACCATACCGTCTCCATGCATTCCACAAACATTGTAACACTGGCCGCTGTAGTTCATATAGCAGGGTGGTACTCAGTAGCACATTACCTTCATCAGATTACTCACATGAAATTGCCTTTGCGTGATCAAACTAATGGCTCAGTGCAAGGACTTCACGTGCATGGAAAATGCTGCTGATCCTGTTTGCACGCTATTGTAGTGTATAAGTACCAGGCCCTTTGGCTCGTCATCAACATGACATCTTTAATAAACTGCTAGAAATCCATCAGACAAAAAAGCTTTTTTGAAGGTATGGGACACAGAAGTGCAGTCCCAGGTGTGTGTTTAGAAGCAGGCATCCACATCCCGGTTATTATTAGAAATGTGGTTCTGTTATTTGTGTGTGTTTACCTGTTGACAGCGTGATGGCGCTGAGCTTCACCTTGTACAGGTTACTGCGGACTCTCCACTGTTGCACCATGGGATATCCCATAGCTTCACTGTGCTTGGCCTCTCCTGCGTTACCAATACAGAAAAGACATTGTTAAAAAGGGCTGGTCATTCAGACGCCAGTTGCAGCCTGGATCCCAATGTTTCTACACCTTCACTGGCTTCTTTCCTGTCATTAACCAACCAGCTGCTTCCTGTGTCGACTGACATGCTTTCAGCCAGTAGCATGCTCTGACCCAGAAGACACTGCTGAGGTGAAATGTGTGTGGTGATTGGGGAAGGGTAATGGGAAGGATGCACCTGTTCTGTGAAGAAACAGGCTTGATTGTAATAGACATGAGGAAGTGGTGTCCCATTACCAGGGATTATGGACTGTTTTTAAATGAGCTGCACTCTCTGGTCATTCCGTCTGTGTTGGTGTGAAAGGGATGGCTTGCGAGTGACGTCACACCAGGAAGGGGAATGGACGCGTTTAATAACAAAATAACAGATTTAAACAAACAAAACACTTTGTAAAACAAAACAAACACACACGGAACAAAACAAGTATCATGCTAGCCTAAAACTAGCATGAGTAGCACGTGTTGTCTTTCTGGTTTCTTTTGCTTTTCCTCCCGACTCTCGTTCCACCTCTGAACACACGAACCCCGTTCAGCCAAAGCTGTTTGTTTTTATATTGCAGCTGAGGGATTAACTGGCTATCAAATACCTAGTTTACCCCTTGACCCCAGTCATACGCGTGGTCAACAGCCAGTTTATCAATAATCGCTCGCTGTTGACCACGCATTCTCACGATTTTATCTGGATAGGGCATTTTAACCCCATCCAGGCTGTAAAACAAAAACAAAACATTGTGTTTTTACACAGTAAACCATGCATTAAAACCATAATAACACAACACAAATACAAACTAATACATATGCACACAGGGGTGGGGTGTACCCCGACACAGCTGGGTATTATTGGGATTATACATCAGTGAAGGTATGGAATATGTAGCAAATGGAAGTGAATTATTTTGTCAGCTACAATCCCTTCAAACCAAGGTCTAGGCAGACATTGCATTCCTCACACAATTACCAGTCAGGAGTGGCAGGTTGGGTAACGGCTCTGAGAGAATCCCTCGACATTGCTCCTCAACCGGGAGGGGAATCACCATTAACCCATCGGCAAGCTGGGGGAAATCTTTTATAAAGTTGTTATCCCTGAAAGAGACAAGACGGCACTCATTACTCTGTGGTGAAGGCAGCAGAGCCAGGGTGGATGATATACTGCTGCAGCAGTAACCAGCTCAGATCATTTACTGTCTTTAATGCATGGATTAACAGAACTGACAGGGATGCAAGTACAGTAACACAGGCTAGCTGCAGCAGTAACCAGCTCAGATCATTTACTGTCTTTAATGCGTGGATTAACAGAACTGACAGGGATGCAAGTACAGTAACACAGGCTAGCTGCAGCAGTAACCAGCTCAGATCATTTACTGTCTTTAATGCATGGATTAACAGAACTGACAGGGATGCAAGTACAGTAACACAGGCTAGCTGCAGCAGTAACCAGCTCAGATCATTTACTGTCTTTAATGCATGGATTAACAGAACTGACAGGGTTGCAAGTACAGTAACACAGGCTAGCTGCAGCAGTAACCAGCTCAGATCATTTACTGTCTTTAGTTGGGATCTTGTGAAAAGTGCCCTTGATTTGAACTCCATGCTGCCAGTGATCTTGCAGGTGAAGTAGCACGCACATGAGAAGTGGAGCTGTGCAGTGGGAAGGTGCAGGGTTACCTAAAACCCTTTTTATTTCTGTTAGAACAGTGCACGAGCAGGGATTGAACAGCAGAAACAACTGTCATAACAATAAACTGGACAGATTACCAAGCCTGAACCCTTAAAATGAGTGTAGCTAACAAGGACTGGAGTTAACAGTAAGTGTAGTTAACAAGGATTGAGTTAACAGTAAGTGTAGTTAACAAGGATTGTGTTAACAGTACGTGTAGTTAATAAGGATTGTGTTAACAGTAAGCATGGGTATGTATTTTAAAGCATGCTATTTGGAACTGCATGGGTCAGAGACATCTCTGTTTAGAAGCCATGCTTTCAGATAGTGGGGCTCTTCCTTGGTCATTTCACCTGGAGGCGGAACGGTCCCACACCTGCAGCGGCTTCTTTCCTGTCGCTAACCAACCAGCTGCTTCCCCAAACCACTGACATGGTTTGACCCAGAAAACACTGCTGCGGGGAGTGCAAATGTACCCGACATCATGTTTTAAAATAAAAATAAATACATGTTTACTAGCATTTTACTATAATGTTTTTCTTTCAAAACTGCACATTTGAGACCTATGTAGCTAATACAGGTGTGTGGCAGGTTAATTGTATGGGGTTATTTTGTAATCACTTTAAATAACTACATAGTTATTAACAGCGTGCCAGGAAGAGGTGGGCTGAGAAAATGAACATGCTAGGTGGGGGGGGGGGTTAATGAGCATTTAATCTTGAGAGCCTCATCATTCCTACACAGCAGAAATTAGAGCATTTAGGACTGACACAATACAGCATGAATCAGCTTTGCACCAGGAGATGCAATAGAGAAGAGATTATTAGCAGATAAGAAATGACAAACAATCCGAAATCTCTTTAAGGACTTCCCAGGTCTTTAGCAATGGATAAAATAACAGACTGACTGTAGTTAAACCCCTAGCGGTTATTGTAGATAACGGTAATGCTTGCTTTAGGCATGCTTTTGGCAGTATAAATAAATAACGTCCCTATTCCCCTATGGAGAAAAGACATGAGCAACACCATTTCAGTGGGGTTTTAACCAAAACTCCACATCAAGGACAGATGCACTGCTTCTCGAAAATAATATGGATTTCACAACATGATGATGCAAGGAATGCCTGTAATTGTGTTGGAAACATTGATGCATTTTTAAACTAAAGCACTTGACACTTCAGGGTCTAAACAGTTGGTGCTTCTGTTCCGAATGAATAATGTATAAAGCAGTGCTTGCAGGGGGGGCTACCCACCAGAAAACACTGAACTGCATTACTCTCAAAGACAAAAGAGCTTGTTATTAGGAACATCTGTTGTTTAAGGAACATTTTAGTACAAACTTATAATATAGACCACCTCAAATAGCTCAATGTCTAAATGAACAGTATTCTTGTATTTTTCCAGTTGTATTGAATTGTGGAAGTTTACTCATTTAAAAACTTTTTGCATCTGCTTTATTATGTGAGTGCCATCTGTTAACAACTCCAGTCTTCAGTACAGCTTGCCATTTACAACTGTGAGATGTGATCAATGCATACTCCAAGATGACATTGTTTAAATACACCATGCACAATCAGACAGGGAAGCAGTAGGAAATGTACCTTCCAATGAGCAAAATGACACAAGCGGGCCTACATAGGATTCAGTACACATGGATAACATAAACGTGAGGCAAACGAGTTCATGTCTAAAAATATCCCCTATGATACTATAGTTCCATTAAAAAGAACCCATCTTTCATTGAAAATATTCCATGTCTATCCCTTCTTAGAGATGTGTGTCCTTGTGTGTTATTTCTCATCTTTCCACACTGCAGAACAGGTGCAGTCCTCGCGTATTCTATGCATGTCATTTTTCAATTCCTCATGTATCTCTCATGCACACATACAGCACTGGTTTCAATTTCGAATAAGAACCCAAGGAACTTCCTGCATGTCTTTCTGACTCGCTGGCAATCAGTCCAATACGGCTGGTATTCAGCATGATCGACACCCAGCTAGTCTGCTTACGATATGAGATCCCTGCTACACTCACGTCAGGCTGTGTTTCAGTACAAATACACTGCATCACATCACATGAAGCAGCCAGCGGCCTGCCTGTACTGCCACGCTGATGCACACGTCAGGTTTGAAGGATGTTGCAATGAAGAAGTCAGCTCAAAGTAGAGACATTATTCTAAAAAGCGAGTGCTGTATTACAGTGTTTGGGGCGCTCCTCAAAAATAAACAACACAAACATTCTAACAGTTGTTCATCATTGCTGTGAAGTCACCAGCCGGCCTGTATGTATTGTGCAAAGTAAATAAACCCATAAGGGATACATTGCTTTTATAACGAGGTAGGAACAATTTCATAACTTTTCCAAATTGGTATCCCCATTCAAACGTTTTTTAATTTAAAACTACCTGAAGCATGACACACACACACACACACACGCACTCACAGACACAGACACACACACACACACACACACAGACACAGACACTGACACACACACACACACACACAGATACACACACAGAGCACACACACTGACACACACACACACACACACACACACAGACACACACAGAGCACACACACACATACACTCACAGACACAGACACACACAGACACACACACACAATCCATATTTTATTTTTTAATGGCAAAACAACAGAAGCAGCAACAGCCATTCATTTTGTTATTGTGAAACACTGCAGCTAGTCTGGTGTTCTGGCTTAATGCCACCTGTTTGTAAATCATGCTACCTGTACATTATGCAAGGTAAAAGGCAGGATACAAGGAATAGCTTGCTGTCTGTAACTTCTTTCTGTTCTGTCTGTGATATCTGCTGCATATCTTATTGCTTATGTACGGCTCCTTCTCAAAAGCTCTGGCTGCTTTGATTCAATATGCTAAGCTAATTCTTTGGAAAGGGATCTAAGGAAAGGCAGTGAGAGCTAGCTCTGGGAAGAAACAACAAGATAGATTTATTGCCTCTAGTGTAATAGAAAACGAGCCTGTGGTGTATTTTACCCTGAAAAATGGTTTTCAAGCACCTGACATAATGCAGGCTACTTATGCAGAAACACTGTATTGAGTGAATTCCATCTCCGTCTCTGGACTGGGAATCACAGCCCTGTTTCGTTTCTAGAGCTCCTCTCTATAGTACTGTACTGTGCAACTTATTTGCTATGCAGATGTGCACTCTCCAGTAATAATATTATGTGTGTGTGTGTCTGTAGTCGGCCTGATTTAAAAATAAAATCCCAGTGAACAGCTTTCACAGAAGTCACATTAACACACAATTCTACAAAAAAATAACTTCAGTGCGTTTCTAAAACTCACATGTACAAGACTAGCGACCTCCTTTTTATCACCAGCTACCCAATTTCATTTAAGAAAACTCGATACCCCATATGGCACTATGGTCACATTAAGGTCACAAACGCATTAGCTGCTGTTTACAGAAAACAGCGATCATGAGCAAATTAAAAAAACAATGTTTAAACAAACTTTAGGTAATCAGATGCTGGCGATGCAAATAATGTAGAGCCACATAGCAGTACAACTGTTGAAACTGAAATTGACAGCACGGAGGCAAATGCGAATGCAACTTATTTCAATTATACAGTAGTATGCAAATACAAAACCAAAAAAAAGCCTGTTGAGTACACGTGGCTGTAAAATAAGTGAATTATTAAATGTGAAAAGAAAACGTTCATGGTAAGCGTGTCTTCTACTCTATTATTTATTTATTTCTTAGCAGACACACTTGTCCGGGGCGACTCACAATTGTTACAAGATATCACATACAGTTGGGTTTTTACTGGAGCAATCTAGGTAAAGTACCTTGCTCAAGGGTACAGCAGCAGTGTCCCCCACCTGGGATTGAACCCACGACCCTCCAGTCACTCTACTTCTACCTTTATTTACACTGTGTACTGTTTCGCATGTTAACTTTATTTCCTGGTACGTGTGATTTAGTTCATCTTACATACAAAGCTTAACATGACCATAGCAGTGCCACCAGCCAATGTAGCCATTTAAGTTAGTTCCGATTGTGTTTGATTAACACAGGCAATTTAATAACTGATTAAAATATATATATATATATATATATATACACACACTCTAGGCGGTTTAGCTCTGTTGCATACACTGGCCTTGCATAACATTTCATTGTAATTCCTAACACAGGGACTAAACCATGAAAACACAAATCAATATCACATGCTTGTTGACAGCTAGGAATAAACAATGGCTGACAATAAGTGTTTCCCTCATTACTTCCTCTACAATACACACACATACCAATACTGTAGTTTCTATTATTCATATATTCTTGTACAAGTTTGTTTTTTGGACCACAGGGAGTTCACTTGACAGGAGCCCTTGCAGATGTAAAGTAATTGCCCATGAGAAGAGAATCATTCAGTTCAGTTCATAACTGCTATCCAGCCTTCAGGGTTTCATTTGGCCATAAGCAATCACTTGTAAACTCCAGTGCTCATCTCTTAAGAAGTTGTTTAACCTTTCCAGATGTCAACTGTACAGTTATCAGGTGAGTCAGGAAGCTTTTCAGAGCACGGAAGCATTTTAATTACAATGCAGTCAGCTGGCATTATCCAGGTCTGTTCCAGCCATGTCCTCATGTATTACATTGAACCAATGAAACCCCCAATCAGCTCCTGGAGAGCTTCATCAGTGTGTTGAACAGCATGGTATTCCAGGCCCGGAGTTTCCTGCTTCCTGAGCCCAGTTTGTTTGCAGTGCTTTAGTTTTGATTCAATGGATAAGAAGGTGGATGTATTTACGGGGGCCTGGGTTGAAGCAGAGTGTATGACGTGTGGCCCTTTGCTGCAGCTACACTGGATAACAGGGTTCAAAGGAGGTACAAAAATGAAACAATGAAAAGTATTTTTTTTGGGGGGGGGGGTGCACTGCACACAAAAGGGTTAAATGATATAACAATAATTTATTACAGGACGTTTGGATAAAAGTGCTTTAGCCAGTACGAAGCTTGTGTGTACATCCAAAAAACAACTTGACATTTGTTTGACCTTTTCTACTTTTTAATAGCGATGGCACGGCCAGCATTTTGATTTAATCCATGACAGGGAGCTTATTATTCTAACTGTGCTACACTATGTGCAGAAATACCTTTTGAAACGTTTACTCTGGTATGCCATCATAAAAGGCACAGCAAAATGAAGTAAAGCACAGTCAAATGATTTGAGTGAAATCCTAGTTGAGTCACAGCAGAAACACAGGTAAACTGCTGGATCACTGTGAGCGTGTACCGTGATAAAGGAGATATCTCTTAGCTGGCACCAAGTTAGTACAAACACTGTTTTCCAAAGCATACAACGTAAATGTGCCAGTCTGGCTTGAAAATATTCCAACAATGGAATTTATAAATAGAAACGGACCACTGTAGTGGTTTAGAATAGATTTCATTAAAGGAGAAGACGCATGAAGTGTACCATGAGCCACATTCACATTGCATTAAATATGGTCTTCTCACAGGTGCAAATGCACAGTGACACTGAAACAACCAGGTTCCAAAGATAAGGCCTTCGGTAACATTGTTAAATCATCCCGGTTTTACTACTGTATTCACAAGTTAACAGCAATGCATTCAACTCTGCCAGCAGCATTACAAAATCAAATAATCATTGGAAATCCTGGCCTGTGATTGGTTAAAACCTCATCATAGGAGCAAAAATAGATTGAACTATTGCCCTAACATGTGATTGGTTCACAACACTATCAGTCCCGCCCCTTTTCAAAGGAACTCCTTTCTCCCCTGCACTCTTCACAACAAGAGAAAATGGCTGAACATTAATTACAAAACATACTACAAAAGAGAGATGCTCCAAACACTAAAATGAATTACAAAACACATACTACAAAAGAGAGATGCTCCAAACACTAAAATGGTGATTAAAACGTCACTGTCACTGTTTCCGATTTTCTGAAATTCAAACAAATTCAACTTGACGAAAACAAATGTGACAGGCGTGATATAAACTGGATTGTGCAGCAGTCAGCAAACCAGACAGAGACAGAGAAAAACTTTGATAACTATACGGTATGAACTTCAAAAACATTTCCTGTTATTTCTGTTATTTATTTATTTATGCTGTATCAGCTATATTTAAAAACAATATATATATATATATATATATATATATATATATATATATATATATATATATATATATATATATATACAGTACTGTGCAAAAGTTTTAGGCAGGTGTGAAAAATGCTGTAAAGTAAGAATGCTTTCAAAAATAGACATGTTAATAGATTATATTTATCAATTAACTAAATGCAAAGTGAGTGAACAGAAGAAAAATCTAAATCAAATCCATATTTGGTGTGACCACCCTTTGCCTTCAAAACAGCATCAAGCATCAATTCTTCTAGGTACACTTGCACACAGTTTTTGAAGGAATTCGGCAGGTAGGTTGGCCCAAACATCTTGGAGAACTAACCACAGTTCTTCTGTGGATTTAGGCAGTTCAGTTGCTTCTCTCTCTTCATGTAATCCCAGACAGACTCGATGATGTTGAGATCAGGGCTCTGTGGGGGCCATACCATCACTTCCAGGACTCCTTGTTCTTCTTTATGCTGAAGATAGTTCTTAATGACTTTCGCTGTATGTTTGGGGTCGTTGTCATGCTGCAGAATAAATTTGGGGCCAATCAGATGCCTCCCTGATGGTATTGCATGATGGATAAGTATCTGCCTGTACTTCTCAGCATTGAGGAGACCATTAATTCTGACCAAATCCCCAACTCCATTTGCAGAAATGCAGCCCCAAACTTGCAAGGAACCTCCACCATGCTTCACTGTTGCCTGCAGACACTCATTCGTGTACGCTCTCCAGCCCTTCACGAACAAACTGCCTTCTGCTACAGCCAAATATTTCAAATTTTGACTCATCAGTCCAGAGCACCTGCTGCCATTTTTCTGCACCCCAGTTCCTGTGTTTTCGTGCATAGTTGAGTCGCTTGGCCTTGTTTCCACGTCGGAGGTATGGCTTTTGGCCGCAAGTCTTCCATGAAGGCCACTTCTGACCAGACTTCTCCGGACAGTAGATGGGTGTACCAGGGTCCCACTGTTTTCTGCCAGTTCTGAGCTGATGGCACTGCTGGACATCTTCCGATTGCGAAGGAAGTAAGCATGATGTGTCTTTCATCTGCTGCAGTAAGTTTCCTTGGCCGACCACTGCGTCTACGGTCCTCAACGTTGCCCATTTCTTTGTGCTTCTTCAAAAGAGCTGGAAACCCCTGTCTGCCTTGAAATTTCTGCCTGGGAGAGACCTTGCTGATGCAGTATAACTACCTTGTGTCTTGTTGCTGTGCTCAGTCTTGCCATGGTGTATGACTTTTGACAGTAAACTGTCTTCAGCAACCTCACCTTGTTAGCTGAGTTTGGCTGTTCCTCACCCAGTTGTATTCCTCCTACACAGCTGTTTCTGTTTCAGTTAATGATTGTGTTTCAACCAACATATTGAATTGATGGTCATTAGCACCTGTTTGGTATAATTGTTTAATCATACAACTGACTATATGCCTACAAAATCCCTGACTTTGTGCAAGTGTACCTAGAAGAATTGATGCTGTTTTGAAGGCAAAGGGTGGTCACACCAAATATGGATTTGATTTAGATTTTTCTTCTGTTCACTCACTTTGCATTTAGTTAATTGATAAATTATAATCTATTAACATATCTATTTTTGAAAGCATTCTTACTTTACAGCATTTTTTCACACCTGCCTAAAACTTTTGCACAGTACTGTATATATATATATATATATATATATATATATATATAAAGTCAGACTTCATATCCAACCTTGACTCTCTTATTATTTTGACTGATTCATATATTAAATATGTACTGCAGACTCAGCCATAGTGGAAAATGAAATGCCCCTCAGGAAGACTATTGTTACCTCCAGCCTGCGGCTTCGAGCATCATAGCCCTGTGTCGGTAACAATAGTCGTCCCTCGGGTCAATAATGTCCTACTATAGCCCTCCTCTCCAGTCCATATTTACTACTGTGTCAAAGTAACTGAAGGGGAGTCTGTTAGCTTACAGCAGAGTAAAACATCATACACAAACACCGGACTTGTATAAAAGAAGTGGGTAAAAATAGACGGCAGTACCAGCGTGCTGACCACTAGAGGTCATCGGTCTGCAGAAATCAGAGCATCTGAGATTGCTTGTTAATCCATTACCAATAACCATGCTTCGATGGTAATTGATCATCTAAACATGTCCCTGTTTTTCACTCTGGAAATCTGATAACCCTATTAATTAGCCCATCTAAATCACATGACACAATTTAGCATGCGTAAGTGGGTTAACCCTAACAGACCCCCATTGCACTGAACTGTCTGTCTTCACTGCTGTGCCTCACAGGACCTAACTAACCAGGTTTGAGATGCAGACTGAAATGAGCACACAGGTGGTCTGGAGAACCTCACAGTGACACTTCTGTTTGGGTTCATTAAGATCCTGGCAATGCCACAGGTTAGTAGAAGGGTTTTATTTGGTTTTCTTTGAAACTGATCTTGCTTTGCCCGAGGCCCCTAATGTAGCACTATACTTTATCACAAAGTCAGAACTGTACGCAACTATACCTGGAATATATCTATCTATCAAAAAACAAAACGAACTGAAGAACAAATCAGATGTGTTCAGGAGGTTTGGGTATAGTCCTTCACCTAGCTCTCTCTCTCCTGCAAGAATAGCTTATATAACACACTATATTCATTTCATTTACATGATGTATTTTTCCCCCTTCATTTATTAATTAAAGTTAAATTGTTTCATCCGTTTTTTAAATAACAAGTCAGTGTTCTCTCCCTCTCTATAGAGCACATGCAATATAAAGAGATGCATACAAAGATCAGAATCAGGGTGTTTTACTGAGCTTTGCTGTGATGCTCTGCTGTTTCCTGTTGTAAACATGCAGGTCCCCGTTCTTGGCACACCATTGTTCAGTTGCTGTATTTTATATCTCCACTAGAGGGCACAGGTGGTCCAGGCACCCTATGAGGAAATAATATGTACTCACTACTGTAAGAACTGTGAAGGGATAAGAAATGCAAACGCTACATAAATAAAGCTGCTCTTCCCTCACAATCACTCGGTTTCACATTTAAAAACAGTGCCTTTCTTTAGATCAGCACTCCTGTTGATCACAAAACTGACCTTTGCTTTTTTTTCAATCAGTCCGTATTGCTTTTAAAAACCCATTGAAGCGAGTTAGATTCATCAGTGTGATGTATGTGGGTGGACCTTAGGCATGAGGTCTAACTCATTTTATATAGTGCTGTGCAGGTTCCACTCACCATTCTGTATCATACAGCTGATGCCATGGTTTCTTTTAATAGCCCTGGCTAAAAACAACAGCACCGGCTATAATATCCGAACTGCAGCGGCTGCTTACTGGAGCACAGATTGTTACCAGCTGTATTGAAGGCTTAAGAAGCACGTACTGGTATTAAGGATGGATTTGATATCAGTTTGGATTATGTGTCTACAGATTTCTTGGTTATTGCAGTTGTTATTTTTAGCAGTGAACTGATACGACATGGCTGGGATGTTATAGATTTTTAGTTTTGTAGAGTCAGTAGTTGTTAAAGGCTGGAGTAAACTCTGAAAATATGTAGTTTCTAAATGTATTGCAGTTCTGGCAGGACAGAAGTCTGAAGTAAACATGGCAGGTGTCAGACAGCATACTAAAGATCCAAGCACCAGGCAGAGGAAGGCTGTGAACTTTGTATCCTCACTTTCTCCCTGGACCAGGTAGTAAAGCACCAGTGACCTACAGGTATGCCATTCGCATAGTCCTTAAAGATATTGTAGTCATCAAAATAATTACATTAACCATACCTGTTTCACAATCCCATTTTCTACAAGGCTCTCAAATGTGCAGTTTTGAAAGAAACGCAAACCTGCGTATTTATTTTCATGTACTAAGGTTAAAGACATCTCTGTTTGCAATTCCTTTACTCTCTGGACATTCTGCTACCCGAGCACTTCCTAGGTCATTTCACCTCAGCAGTGACTTCACAAGAAATAAGCCGCTGAAGGGGTGGGGACAATTTCACTCGCCAGGTAAGCAAAGGGTTAAAGCATTGTACCTGCTACTGCATTAGGTTAAAGAGGGCTTCCATGCCTTACTCCCAGTGATATCTGCTACTGCATTAGGTTAGAGGGTTTCCATGCCTTACTCCCAGTGATATCTGCTACTGCATTAGGTTAGAGGGTTTCCATGCCTTACTCCCAGTGATATCTGCTACTGCATTAGGTTAAAGGGTTTCCATGCCTTACTCCCAGTGATATCTGCTACTGCATTAGGTTAAAGAGGGTTTCCATGCCTTACTCCCAGTGATATCTGCTACTGCATTAGGTTAGAGGGTTTCCATGCCTTACTCCCAGTGATATCTGCTACTGCATTAGGTTAGAGGGTTTCCATGCCTTACTCCCAGTGATATCTGCTACTGCATTAGGTTAGAGGGTTTCCATGCCTTACTCCCAGTGATATCTGCTACTGCATTAGGTTAGAGGGTTTCCATGCCTTACTCCCAGTGATATCTGCTACTGCATTAGGTTAGAGGGTTTCCATGCCTTACTCCCAGTGATATCTGCTACTGCATTAGGTTAGAGGGTTTCCATGCCTTACTCCCAGTGATATCTGCTACTGCATTAGGTTAGAGGGTTTCCATGCCTTACTCCCAGTGATATCTGCTACTGCATTAGGTTAGAGGGTTTCCATGCCTTACTCCCAGTGATATCTGCTACTGCATTAGGTTAGAGGGTTTCCATGCCTTACTCCCAGTGATATCTGCTACTGCATTAGGTTAGAGGGTTTCCATGCCTTACTCCCAGTGATATCTGCTACTGCATTAGGTTAGAGGGTTTCCATGCCTTACTCCCAGTGATATCTGCTACTGCATTAGGTTAGAGGGTTTCCATGCCTTACTCCCAGTGATATCTGCTACTGCATTAGGTTAGAGGGTTTCCATGCCTTACTCCCAGTGATATCTGCTACTGCATTAGGTTAGAGGGTTTCCATGCCTTACTCCCAGTGATATCTGCTACTGCATTAGGTTAGAGGGTTTCCATGCCTTACTCCCAGTGATATCTGCTACTGCATTAGGTTAGAGGGTTTCCATGCCTTACTCCCAGTGATATCTGCTACTGCATTAGGTTAGAGGGTTTCCATGCCTTACTCCCAGTGATATCTGCTACTGCATTAGGTTAGAGGGTTTCCATGCCTTACTCCCAGTGATATCTGCTACTGCATTAGGTTAGAGGGTTTCCATGCCTTACTCCCAGTGATATCTGCTACTGCATTAGGTTAGAGGGTTTCCATGCCTTACTCCCAGTGATATCTGCTACTGCATTAGGTTAGAGGGTTTCCATGCCTTACTCCCAGTGATATCTGCTGCTACATTAGGTTAGAGGGTTTCCATGCCTTACTCCCAGTGATATCTGCTACTGCATTAGGTTAGAGGGCTTCCATGCCTTACTCCCAGTGATATCTGCTGCTACATTAGGTTAAAGGGTATATAAGGACCTTTTTATTTTATTGTGTTACATGTTCCTATGTGTTGCTACAACTGTTTACGTAAGGTGTGTGTATTGTTTTATAATTTATATTTTGACCACTTTTTTAACTTTTAAATTGCATTCCCTGCCTCAAGATGGCTTCACATGTACCCGCATGGACCTCTCAGAACTACATTTCATCCTCCTGCTCACTGGTAAATCCATCTCCGTTACATGTGTGAGCAGGAGGATGATGGGAAATGTAGTTTTGAGAGGTCCATGTGGGTACATGTGAAGCCATCTTGATCCTGGCTGAAAGCATGGCAGTCAATAGGTAAAGCAGCTGGTTGGTTAATGGTAGCGAAGGAGTGCGGACAATGTCATTCTCCATGTGAAATGACAAAGCAGTACACCACTAACTGAAAGCAAGACCTGTGCCAAGAGAAATTTCTTTAACCTAGTATAGTACCAGATATCGTAAGAATATCTTTCAAAACTGCACATTTGAGACCAGGTTTCCACAAATGTGGTTTAGCTGAACACCAGCTTATTCATCTGCATGGGTATTCATCTGCACTGTTGTTATGATATTAATATTTCTGAGATTTCATGGTCTGTATGCCGTCCGTGTTTTTAGAGTCTAGATGTTAGATTCTCAATGTCTCACTGTTAAGTTGAAAATATGTATTGAATGCATTATATCAGCTGTTTGTAGAGTAGCTGGTCTTTGGCCAATTGTCTTGGCTGACTTAAAACAATGCAATTGGGAGCAACACCAGCAGCAGACTGAGAACATGCATGGCACACTCTCACATCGCTTAGCCAGATAACCTGGCACAATCACGGGGCTCTGTATCCCACTGTTTAACCTGGCACAATCACAGGGCTCCGTATCCCACTGTTTAACCTGGCACAATCACAGGGGATCTGTATCCCACTGTTTAACCTGGCACAATCACAGGGCTCTGTATCCCACTGTTTAACCTGGCACAATCACAGGGCTCCGTATCCCACTGTTTAACCTGGCACAATCACAGGGGATCTGTATCCCACTGTTTAACCTGGCACAATCACAGGGCTCTGTATCCCACTGTTTAACCTGGCACAATCACAGGGCTCTGTATCCCACTGTTTAACCTGGCACAATCACAGGGCTCCGTATCCCACTGTTTAACCTGGCACAATCACAGGGCTCTGTATCCCACTGTTTAACCTGGCACAATCACAGAGTTCCGTATCCCACTGTTTAACCTGGCACAATCACAGGGGATCTGTATTCCACTAACCTGGCACAATCACAGGGCTCTGTATCCCACTGTTTAACCTGGCACAATCACAGGGCTCTGTATCCCACTGTTTAACCTGGCACAATCACAGGGCTCTGTATCCCACTGTTTAACCTGGCACAATCACAGGGCTCTGTATCCCACTGTTTAACCTGGCACAATCACAGGGGATCTGTATCCCACTGTTTAACCTGGCACAATCACAGAGTTCCGTATCCCACTGTTTAACCATACCCGGCTTGATAGAACACACCACAACCATCTACAGTACAAGGTTTCAAAGGGTACGCTTGCTGCATGATAAAGGAAAGCAATGCCTTAAAATAATGCTTCTAAAAGAACCTCTCATTAGCGTTATTAACATTAATGTTGTCGTTTGTTATGCTAAGAATATTTATTTATTTGTTTTTGTACATTCAGGTTTTGCAAGCATTTCAAATATAATGCTGTGTAGAGTAACAGCAGCATTCAGCGTAAAGCAGCAGCTTGTTAAAGATGATCGTTCGAGGCACAGCTGACTCAGCAAGAGATCTCTCTGACTGGGTTAAAGGGATTGTAGGTAACATGCCATGGAAGCGTACCTGTTTCACACTTCCATTTTCAACATCGGTCTCAAATGTGCACTTTGGAAAGAATCACAAACGCGTATTATCATTTGAAATAAAGATATCTGGTGCTAAGGTTAAAGAAATCTCTTTATTATTATTTCTTAGCAGACGCCCTTATCCAGGGCGACTTACAATTGTTACAAGATACCACATTATACATTATTTCACATTATACAGATATCACATTATTTTTTACATACAATTACCCATTTATACAGTTGGGTTTTTACTGGAGCAATCTAGGTAAAGTACCTTGCTCAAGGGTACAGCAGCAGTGTCCCCAACCAGGGATTGAACCCACGACCCTCCGGTCAAGAGTCCAGAGCCCTAACCACTGCTCCACAAAGCATGTTAATAACAGGAAAGAAGCTCAGTGCAATGTCAGATCGGTTAATAAAAAGAGTTTCTTTAAAAACTGCACATTAGAGACCTATATGACAAATGGAAGCGCAGGATTTATTGAATTGTTCTGTTAGCTAGAAACACTTTACACTGATGCATTTAAACAGAACCGTTGTCTTTAAATGGAATTCCATTGGATAATTGCTGCTCGACTACTTGTATTTGTATGAAGAGATTGTTTTGCTGTTATTTACACACCTGCAGTCATTGTTTGAGCCATATTATAAGTTATCCGAGCCTTGCTAGATTTTGGACTGCTGTAATGACAGTACCATATGGTTAATTACAGAGGACTTGTGTTCATTCTACTGTATACAATGGGATGAAACTGCAGCACAAGCTTTTTAATAAAGCACTGTTCTTAAAGCAACACACTGCAAAATGATCATGTAGTAATGGCTTTCTGCATGAGGTATTAATTATGTTATTAATTATGAGTTTTACATAATGTTTAAATTGTGTGTGAAGGTGCTTTTATAGTCGTTTTAATGCAGTATTGTCCAAGTTTAGAATTCTCACATTACACGTGGCTGACCCTGAGACTGGGGGGGGGGTGCATTAAAATACAAAAAGACAAGATGGAAAGATGAATGCGCCCTGCTGAATGTAGCACATGGCGGACCATAAGGTCATAGTGCACCGCCTCCTTTCTCACAGTGGAAGTATGTGGTAGGCTCACTGTGTGTGTGATGAGAGAATGACTACCTCAATTACTGGACAAAAACCAGTCGGGTTGAAGGGGAGTCAACAATTGTTTACAAAGGTATAAATATCAAACATTGTAAAGTCTTGTCAATCTTTTCATCTCTTTCGAATTGACTCCATGGATATCCATGCTTTCTAACACAAACATAAGCACTGAGCTGTACTGAGGCCTTGTCCAAAGTCAGTTTGGAACTCGTGCTTATATGATTGTATTTGAGGCATACCTTTCTTGTACATAAAGTGTTTTTGAATCAAAAACCATTTGTCAGCTCAATTTTTTCACAATTATATTTATGCCACAAACTGGTGTCTCATAGCACCAGCACCAAATTAAAAAAGCAAACATTATAGTATCCCTTCCCAGTTTAGAGGAAATGCAAACCCTTTCTGCAGTGCTTGAAATGCAAACCCTTTCTGCAGTGCTTGAAATGCAAACCCTTTCTGCAGTGCTTGAAATGCAAACCCTTTCTGCAGTGCTTGAAATGCAAACCCTTTCTGCAGTGCTTGAAATGCAAACCCTTTCTGCAGTGCTTGAAATGCAAACCCTTTCTCCAGTGCTTGAAATGCAAACCCTTTCTGCAGTGCTTGAAATGCAAACCCTTTCTGCAGTGCTTGAAATGCAAACCCTTTCTGCAGTGCTTGAAATGCAAACCCTTTCTCCAGTGCTTGAAATGCAAACCCTTTCTCCAGTGCTTGAAATGCAAACCCTTTCTCCTGTGCTTGAAATGCAAACCCTTTCTGCAGTGCTTGAAATGCAAACCCTTTCTCCTGTGCTTGAAAAGCAAACCCTTTCTCCAGTGCTTGAAGAGGCTCAGACTCCAGTATTAAGCTTCCTGGCCGATCAGAAAGACTGGAAGGCTCCGCTGGTAAAGTTTTTAAAACACAAGTTGATGATCTGAAACTTGGGCTCATCATCCTCTTGTTGATTCCCCATGGGTGTCTAGCATTGAAATCACTGGCTTTAGGCTTTAGAATTCCTGCCAAGTTCTTTGCAGCTGCATTGCTGGGAAAGACGCCCTACTCAGTGTGCAAGTCAACAGAGCACACATTGCTATTAAGCTTGCAATAACATCTACAATAGTCCCCATAGTACATGGTATGCATATGCATAAGCTTGAGGGGAAAAAAAAAAATCTCTTACTTACTTCAACTATGCCTGTGGGGTCCAAATCCCATAAACATCAGCTATTAAAATTGTATGTATACATGGTGGTGTGTAAACTAACCTCCAGTGTGTGTGTGTTCCGTGTTTCCAGGAAAATGTTCACCTTGACCCAACGAAATGCTTTTAGAAACACACAATTGTTGGCCGCATTTTGTCCCTACAGTGTCAAGTTTCAGCACATTGTTGGGCTGCAAGCAGGTGCCATTGATGATTGGTTACTACAGCGATACAGACCCCTTTACTGTCTAATGCACCTGTCTGTAATACACGTCCCTTGGTATGCCCTGCTCCTTTAGTTTGGTGTAGACTGGCTGGTATGAGTGCTAGGATAAATGTAGGAAAGATACTGCTCCCCAGTAAAGGCTGGTTCATACTCTTACGACCACCGGAGGCAGTCATGCAACAACAGTGCGACTCAACTGGCTAGAGATGAGAAAACTTTATCTCTGACAACCAGCTTCCCTTAGATCACCAGGTAGTCGCACGACTAGGAGACTAGAAATGGCCCTCAGCGGGGGCCGCACCATTGACGTATGAAACAGCCTTTAGGATGAAGGAGAAGGGTAGAACAAGAACAAGGGGGGCATTATTACAGGCATAAAGTTAACCCTAATTAATACAGCTGGGTGTCGAGGTCTGTTTGTGCAGCATCATTATCTGAGTAAAATGGAAATTTGCATTTCATTTGAGTGAACACTGAACAAGATGAATATTTCTCATTACTGACGAAGAATGCAACCACTGGCAGCGACACAGATATTCCAGACAGAGGTGACAATTTAGAACAGAACTACAAATGGTGTCCGTAAATGTTGACATATCTATGCAAATTAGGTTTTAATGAGACCAAGCAAAATCATCAAAAGGGTTGATGACATTGAAGACTATCTATGTAGAGATGCTTTTTGTTCTCTTTTGGTCAGATTTATTTTCATACAGCACAGTATGGAGTTTACTAAGAAAATACTTTGGACATTTTTTCAATAGTGATAAATTTAGAAATACTGATAGAAACTCAACAAATGTTTCAAATATAAGTCTTTCTCAATGTCTTCAATCTTGCCTATGAAATTTCCACATTTTGCTTCATTCCTTTTCTTTCCCGATGGAGTGTTTCACTATTAAAGGGAGCAGCTGACACACAACTGCGCTGATGAGCCAGGACTGACGGTATACAGAATGGCAGCTTTGAAACAAAGCCCTGCACTGTGAGTCCAACTAACTACATGACCACCGTGTGTACAACCAGGGTCACAGCAGTAATAATAACTCAGTGTAGTGCTTACTAGAGGATTCTAAATCCCACTGAGGGTTCCTGCAGTGGGACCTTCATTTTTAGTAGGAGCAGTGGTTTGCCGTCTGTAGGCAACATTTATTTTCTAGCTGTGTTTTTTTATTTTGCATTTGGATCTCTCTTTTATTTACACTCCTGTGTATGTGCTGTTCCATTGCTGGGTTCTGCTGTTTCCCCCGCCTTAGTGGTTACCATTGCTGGTACTGAGAGATAGTCAGGGAGACAGTTCCACTGCCTAGCCCCTGGAGAGACTGAAAACGAGGAGGAGAGGAGGCATTATCGGCCTCCAGTTCCAGTTCATAGTGCTAGAGCAGGATTAATGGAAAATATTTTTAAAGCTGTGGTTATTACGCAGGTTATTTATGTTCATGTGAAAAATTGTATTTAAAAAATGAACGGTAGGGAAGATACAAGTGACAGATAGAAAATGAACCTGCCAGCTTCAAATCATTTTTATTTCACAAGTTTCTATGCATGATGAATTCACAGACCTGACATCTGAAAGCAGAATAAACACATATTTCTTAGAAAACAATCTGTCTAACATTTTTTTTTAGGAAGCTTTGCAGTATTTAGCAGTGGATTTGCAGAAGTATTTATTTGATATTTGTTTAACACTGCAGAAAGGGTTTGCATTTCAAGCACTGCAGAAAGGGTTTGTGCAACACCCTTAAGAGCATGCTGAATTCTAAGTGCACTGTGTGCCCTCTTCACAAACATTTAGGGATGTATAAAACACAGTGTGATATTGATTGTCATACACTGATATTGGCTGGATTGTCAACATGCTAAAGAATCAAACCTTTTTTGAATTCAACAAACCAAAGGTTTTAAATAACTCAGAGTTAAAGCTGTGTGATTGTGCTGAGTACTCTTTATAAAATGCAGTTAAAATGGCTCACACATGCCAGTTTTAAATATAAGCAATTGGTGTAGGCAGGATTCTGTTTACTATTAAAAAAAAAATCATTAAAAAAAACACTGATAAATACATCAACATGTCTGTCTAAATGGACTGACATTTATTTTTGCACTACTAAAGACATTTCTTTTTTTACATATCCAGTGACCTTGTCTAACTTGCATTAGAGCAATTAAATAAACTGCATATATAAAAAAAAAAAAAATATCAGTTAATGAAAAATAACTATAGGTCCTATATAATGCTTCTATAGCAACAGGAGGTTAGTCACTCTGCAATTTCCTATTGTGACAGAATACTGTAACGATATCTTCAGGCACCAATAAATTAATGTTATAATTGCTATCCTGGATCCAGTCATTCAAAACTTCAAATTCAAATCTAATTTGACACATACTCATTAGTTTTGATTGTTCCTTTCATCAACCCTTTCCTGTTTAATGATTCAAGCAGCATATTATTTCCATCACTGCTAAACATTTGTAGCATGGCTACAGATTACTTTAAACTTGATTTAATTTAATCTTTTTTTCGTTGATAGTTGTCTATGTGTAATTATCTTTTTTTTATTACACCAAGAATTGCAAATGGGGCGGAGATGTTAAAATTATTGGAAAACTCTCCTGCTCGCTTACTAAAGGGGCTCGGTGCAGCCAGGGGAAAGACTCTAGCAGGTCAACCCATTAAGTCATGGACAAGTTTGGTAGAGAGTCAAGGTTTAGTTTCGCTCGTACTTTGGCTTTCATTTGCCTTCTATTTATTCAGTTTAATAAATGTATCCATATATATATATATATCACTGCGTTGCTCTATAAAACTGGAAACTAATTACACTGAAATCTTTTTAAATAACTTAATCCCCATTTGTAAACACATACATATAAATATTGGTTTGGGTTCCTGTCAGGGCTTAAAATGCAATTATATTAAACATTATCGCAGTGATGAAAGCAGCTGTAAAAAACATTTTTATGCATTTTACAAAGAAATCCCAGATTAAGAGCCTGAGCTCGATGCAGGCCCATGTACAAGAAGTTCATAAGGTCTACACTAAAATAAGCTCCAGTACCTACTGTTACTTCTCTTGAATCCCAGACATTGCTAGCTGTGCTGAACTGTGTGGTTTTGTCATGTGACTTAAACTCCTTTAATTTGACATGAGCTGTGAATGGCTGGAGAGGTGAATGGCAGGAGAGGTGAGTGAATTAACCTAGTCTTCCACAGGTGAATGGCAAGAGAGGTGAGTGAATTAACCTAGTCTTCCACAGGTGAATGGTAGGAGAGGTGACTGAATTAACCTAGTCTTCCACAGGTGAATGGTAGGAGAGGTGACTGAATTAACCTAGTCTTCCACAGGTGAATGGTAGGAGAGGTGACTGAATTAACCTAGTCTTCCACAGGTGAATGGTAGGAGAGGTGACTGAATTAACCTAGTCTTCCACAGGTGAATGGTAGGAGAGGTGACTGAATTAACCTAGTCTTCCACAGGTGAATGGTAGGAGAGGTGACTGAATTAACCTAGTCTTCCACAGGTGAATGGTAGGAGAGGTGACTGAATTAACCTAGTCTTCCACAGGTGAATGGTAGGAGAGGTGAGTGAATTAACCTAGTCTTCCACAGGTGAATGGTAGGAGAGGTGACTGAATTAACCTAGTCTTCCACAGGTGAATGGTAGGAGAGGTGACTGAATTAACCTAGTCTTCCACAGGTGAATGGTAGGAGAGGTGACTGAATTAACCTAGTCTTCCACAGGTGAATGGTAGGAGAGGTGACTGAATTAACCTAGTCTTCCACAGGTGAATGGTAGGAGAGGTGAGTGAATTAACCTAGTCTTCCACAGGTGAATGGGAGGAGAGGTGAGTGAATTAACCTAGTCTTCCACAGGTGAATGGTAGGAGAGGTGAGTGAATTAACCTAGTCTTCCACAGGTGAATGGTAGGAGAGGTGACTGAATTAACCTAGTCTTCCACAGGTGAATGGTAGGAGAGGTGAGTGAATTAACCTAGTCTTCCACAGGTGAATGGGAGGAGAGGCGAGTGAATTAACCTAGTCTTCCACAGGTGAATGGCAGGAGAGGTGAGTGAATTTTCCCAACTCACAGAAGCCACAATGTGTGCCCCCTGCCAAGATGGAAACCAACTAGCACCTGACTGCATTCAGCCGCATGGTGATCTACCTTCCAAGAGCCCTGCATTCAATTTAGTCATTTAGCAGACACTGTTATCCACCCTGGCAGCAGCAGCAGCAGCTGCCCGCACTTTAAAGAGAGCACTAAACACAACTCTGAACACTGGGAGCTTGATATCTGTGTGAGAGTGAACACTGCTGCTGTGCAGGCTGGGACTAGGCTTTTTATAAGGTTATATTCATTCTCTCAGAAATGATGGGTTTACTACAGGCACCATATTTACAGCATTGTAAAACATGCTTTGTTTATGCTGCTGCCTACAAAGCATTCTCACAAGGTTTAATCCAATACTCTGTCATAAACATGTGCATTTCTAAAACCCAGGTTCTCATCAAACACGCAGTGTAGCTACCATTGCTGTATTCTGATGTGTTGGATCTTAATTTGGTGACTGCCTATCGACACAGAAAGCACCTCTCTGACATGGCGTAATGATTCATTAGTTTGCAATGACTGCAGAGTAGCTGGCATGAGCTCAACAGAGGCAGGATCACATTTAAAGCGGTATACCCTGTAGGTCTTGAGCAGGTGGCTGCTTTTTAAATAGCCTTTTTAACATAGTCATCTAAACAGCAGAGAGCAAGCACACAGGGCTGCGTGTTTCATTAAGATGGCTTCATTCAGTTCTGTTCTTGTGGAAAGACTACCACAGAAAGTGGCATTCCATCTACAAATCGTACCCGAGACAACCACTTCACATGTAAAAATGTGTAAATCAGAATAACTGATGACATATCGACAAATGCCATTTTCTAACTCTAACTCTAACTCTAACCTTTAAATATGTTTGTTAATGTTTGCAATCATTCTTAGTGCCTCTTATTGCAATCACTCATACACTTTTTGATAAGTCTGTGTTAAGTCTTGAATTCTGGTTGCTAAATCAACATCTCTGAGCTCTAGTGGAATACCTTACTAGGTTCATGTAAAACATCAAAACATGCTAGTTTGTTTTCACTTACAAATGCATTTTCTTTCCTCTTGTGATGAACCCTAATTGGTAGTGTTCATCAAAGGGAAGTTCATCGGTATGCGGCGGCTGAGGCGATGCAACAAGCACACTGACGCAGGGTTTGAAGGAAATCCCCTTCTTAGTTACCTTTATTGTAGCTTAAGAGTTACATAACTCGGTTCCCCTCCCGTGGCATACTGGAGTTTGGGCATCCCGCAGCTACAGCACTAAATGAAACCAGGAGCGGAACAGTGACACATACGCCCTCCCTCTACACTGAACTCTCCTTCTCTCCTCTAATCTCGCATGATCTCCAGCACTCAGAACGAGGCATTGATATCATTAAAGGTACAGTACTCAAGACAGACAAATAATCATCACACTCTTATTAACTTTTTTAACATTATGACTGGGCTCCCTTATATTGTTCCAAGAATCTTTTTTTCCCCCTATATTAATTCAGGAGATGCAAATATTTTAAATACAGTGCTGTATATAAACTGTTGCATCCTGGTACCTCACAGTTCAACCACTGGAGGGAGTTTAAACTATTAAAGCATTATTGTCAATTTGAAACATAGCTAAGATAGCAATGCGCTCCAAGGGAACAGGGGACAGGAATACTCTGTTTAATCAGTCTAAAGCTGCACAGCTACATAGCAAAACGAAGCATCATCAAAATGATTAGAGAAACACCTCCCCATTGAGATTTAACAACCCATTGGAAACCCTTTTCATGTGTGATAACTACAACCGACCCTTCCTCACCAACTACGCCATCCAGCTCCTGGTCCAGGCCTTGGTACTCTCCCGCCTAGACTACTACTGCCCGCTCCTTTTCCACCCTCGCCCCGCAGTGGTGGAATGACCTTCCTACAGATGTCAGGACTGCCCAGTCCCTGACCACATTCCGGCGCCTCCTTAAGACTCACCTCTTCAGAAAGCACCTGTAGAACTCCTCTGTTCTTCCCCTGGGACACTTATCACCCTTCCTTAAATGCGCTTTACTTGCTCTTATCTGCCCCCTATTTTACTGCATTTAATCCTGTACTTCAGAGTACTGTAATCTGCCAAGTGTTTAATCTGTAGTATTTTGTATTTAATCATATCCTGATGTAACTATCACTGAGACTTATCTGCTGTATTATTGAATTGTATTTTGTCACACTTGTACTTGCTTGAACCTAAGTCATTGTATTTATCTTGCTCTTAATTGTATTATTACTTGTACTGTGATTCTTGAAATGTATTTGCTTACGATTGTAAGTCACTCTGGATAAGGGCGTCTGCTGAGAAATAAATAATAATAATAACTCATGCACTATTAGCATTCGGGTGAGTGCTCACGTGTCTGCATTGCTAGGGTTTGTTGATGCATTCACATAGCTTTCATGAGAAATTGGGAAGTTCAATGATTAATAAAGTTTGAATGTTTGTGAAGGGGGCTCCACCCCTTTATATATATCAGCCATGGAACGTTGTAGGTCTTTCAGAGTTGTCATTGGCCTCTTGCTGGCTTCTCTGACCAATGCCCTTCTTACCCGGCTGCTCAGTTTGGGAGGACAGCCTGCTCTAAGCAGATTCTGGGTGGTGACGTATACCTTCCACTTCTTAATGATAGACTTGACAGTGCTCCAAGGGATATTCAATGCCTTTGAAATCTTTTTATACCCCTCCCCTGATCTGTGCCTTTCCACAACTTTATCCTGGAGTTGTTTTGAAAGCTCCTTGGTCTTCATGGTAGTATCTTTGCTTGATTTGTGATCTGTATTATTATTATTATTATTATTATTATTATTATTATTATTATTATTATGGTTGTTGTTATCGCTTTGTGTATTTATTTGCATTATGCATTACTGTTATGTTTTGAATATGTGTTTTATTTATATAGATGAAGACGTCTGTTATTGTAATTGCTGGGTTGTGTTTTGTTTTTATAAATGTTTGTCGGCAGTGAGGGGGTTAGATGCATTCCTCCCTGACAAAATACGTGGGAATGTGGCTGGAGCCTTAATGAGGTAATGCTTCAATTAATGGTTAATTAGGACTCCAGCCACATAATATAAGAGAGCTCAGACTCAGCTGTGAGACAGTGATGGAGGAGAGAGAAAGAAAGCAAAGAGACGATTGCTACGGGTGTCAGTGTTGCTGAAGGTATTTGTTTGTCCAGTTTATTTGTATCTCGGTTTTGTTTGGCCCTCGTGCTTTTTCATTTTGTGTTTAAGAATCGGTTTGGTTTGTTTTACTTTGATTCTTCTTTAATAAATACGCTGCTATGGCAGTTTGAGCCCCACATTTGCCTGTGTGTCCGTACTGCTTCCTGGCCCGTGATGTCACCACTACAGCCATCATTGTCACAATGTTTAATAAAGTTCCTGTGGCATTGTTCATCAAATGGTGAATAAAGTTACTAGCCGCGGTGATTTTGAAAACGTATTTGTTTTGATGAATCTGTGTAAAAGGGCTTTCACTTGAGTTCAGGATCTGCTCTTCATTTCAAGTTGCCTGCCATAGACATAAACACAATCTCAAAACAGATCAGCCAGCCTTTATAGGAGTCAGGGCTCTGCAATAAACAGCAGATTTGGATCCAAGACTCCCGTTGTAATTCTGTCAATGCACAGCTGAGCAGTGGAGGGAGCTGCCGCTTACTAATATAAAGACACTGGCTGGTCTAGCCTACCTTACATGTGTCTATGACAGGATTAGAGAACTGAAGAGCAGCTCCTGAGTTCAGGTAAAAACACCCTAACACAGACTTCTCAAACAGACATCATCAGTCATTCCAATAAGAAACACTCATTGAAAACAGCATACAAAGATAAGGGCAGTAAAACAATATGCTATCATGGCCTTAATTGCCCCTCGTTATTGAGGAATGCTTTATATTTAGTCAGTAGTTATTGTGTCAATGACTCAATCACGCTTTAGATCAGTTTATTTAGAGTCGATATACAGACATCTCGAGGTCTAGTTCTGAATTGCAGTTAGGTCTGTCTGTGCCAGTGCTCCATGTTAAAGCCAACAAAAGGCTTTAGAAATCTCACAACCTCCAGAGTCTGAACCTCTGATTGTAGAAGTTACAAGCAGAACTGCCCTGAAGCCCCTCTGTGTGTGAGTCAACGGTGAAGTCATGCTGGTGAATCATTGCGCTCTCTCGCAGACGTATGGTTCTGCTCCCAGACACTATCTCTTCATGCCTTGCAGCTGAGCCTCCAAAAGGACACTTTTCAGCTGTGACTGCAGGAAACTGAATTTAGAACAGCACTTATTAAACTAACAGCTCAGCACAACCTTGTGCAGGCCTGTGGAACTTGAAAAGGAATAAAAACGAGTGAGGCATGAACATCACTCCCACAATCTATAACTCTGGAAGCCTTTCTGGAGAACTGTGTACTGGATGTTACAGACAAGGTTAACAGATAGTGGAGACTCTTTAAGATGAAGTCTACCAATCTACACAGATTTTAAAGAATAAGTCGCTTCAAATGTCATTGTCTTGTTTTCTTTATGCTGTTTGCAATCCTTCTGTTTTGTATAGTATTCTAGCTCTGTGCTGTACAATGATTCAGACTGGCCCATTGAGCTCCACAATATGGCTCTGTAGCAGGGCTGGAGCATGCACATAAGGAGGGGGCTTCTGTGATTATTATTGTAAATACCACTGTTGTGATTGTAGAAATAAATAAGAGTGGGATTGGTTTTAATGGGGAACCTGATGCTCTGTGTGTAGCAGCCTGCCTGCTGTGCTTAGTTACAGGAATGAGCAGCGTGTGTGTGATTACCAGCTGCGAGCTCCTAATCAGCAGGTGTGCACGGTGCAGCAGAGCACCAGGAATAAAAGGGTCCGATTGCACAGACCAAGGCTGCTGTAAAGCCATAGGGGTCAGAGCGCTGCTGCTGCCTGAAGCATCGGTCCGTCTGTGCTGCTGAATGGCTGGGTTCAGGAAACGAAGCGACCCCCTCTAATGGAGATTGAGCATATATCTGAGGTTGGAGTTGGGTGAACTGCCCGAGGGACAGGGAGTTAGTTTCAGGATAGTAGATCCCACCCAGTCTAGCAGACAGGTGTGGAAGCGGTGCCTCCATTTTGTTAGCGGAGTGGCGCACCCAGTTTTTCATGACAGCTTTATTTTGATAGTTTTTCTACAGTGTTTGTTTTGGTTTTTGTACGCCGGGCTGTATGTCCCACGTGAGCTGCAGTTGCTGATAGCGTCACATGGGGTTCCTCTGTATGTGTGTAAATAAACCTGTGCACCTGCAGGGTGAGTCAATGCCAGCCTTCTGTCTCCATCTCCTGTCAATCACGCAGTGAACACGCATGCACGTCATCCATGCATGTACCCCTTATATCACGGGTAGCAAGACCCCTGTTACAGGCTCTCTTCATTTAGAGGTAAAGAATCCCACTGAAGGTTGAAATTCGTTCAGTTCGAAGAGAGTTTCAATATTCTAATCCTGTCAGTGACACTTAGCTATCATGCAACATGTAGCTTTGCTAATCCCACAACACCTCTTCTGGAATAATCCCAGTGAAACACTGGACTGATTCCAGTTCAACCCTGAACACTGTGCCACTTTCTTGTGGATTGTTTTTGTTGTTTTTGTTCAAGTTCCTTTTGCTCCAGACATCTCTTTGGACCCAAGTTGTGAACAGTGGCAGCCTGTCAAGATCCCAAATACAAAAGCTTTTTAATAAAGTGCTTATTTCTACACTATAACTCTGCTTGTATACAATTACCCTGCTGTATGTTACACAGCAAACAGGAGCACAAATCCCAACCCCAAACCATACCGAATGCAGGTGACCTAAGGATTGGACAGAAGATGAAACTTCACCTTCGGTGTTTGTCAAACACCTAAATGTCAAGCAAGTTCAAATTTGTAATTAATGTACAATGTACGCAAATGTTTACATTTTATGTAGCTTCAAAAACAGTACATTGATCCTCTATGAAATAGGAATGCAAGTCGATATGTGTTTACTGCACAAGTTTACAAGGAACGAGTAATACTATAGCTGGGAGTTCAATGCTGTCTTGAATAGATTGAATTGAAAGGTCTTGTCTGTCTAGACCATTTCAACTGTGCTTGTATTCTTTGTTATTAGGCTGCCCATTTGAATGCATCTTAACGTATCTCTACAGCTCTATTTCTTACTTAGAGAGTTGACCTTGAAAATATTGTATTTTCGTCCATTCTGACACATTTGCTTTTCATTGCCAAGGACATTAATATTGTGTTGTTTATAAAGGAAGACTAATAACTATTATTCCCCCCAATAGTGCGTTTAGAAATACTGAAAGAAACCTAAGCTTTTGGTATTTGTAAAGTCGAATGAAGTTTGAAATTCAAGTTTGGTTCCTGGTCCACCAGAGGGCAGTATCTGTGTATAGAGGGCACTGTGGTTGCATATGCTATTATTGTTTAAATGTGCATATCCTACCACAGCATCTGCACCTGTAGTTGAACAAAACCTTAGAGCTTATTAACCCCTGTCAAATAGAAACATCATCAATATTCCCTTCAGAAGCTACCAGCGAGGCTCACACTGAATCTGTATCAGTGGCTGGGCTGCCTTTTAAGTATTTCCTATACAATCCTGCAGTAAAGAAAGATGGGCCACTTATTTTATGGATTACATTAAACCGTATGAATCGCAAACTGACATTTTGAGAAGGTAGCCTAATATTATTTCATGTGGAAGAGCAGTATGAATCAGTCGGCTTTTAATAGCAAGTCATTAACTGAAGCATCTCATGTTTTACAAGGAGGAATCGTTGTGTCTGGGCACATAAAACACTTTTTAGAGGATCACGCTGCGGCAAATGAATGATATCTCCTGGAGACACCTCAGAAGCATGACCTCTACCTGCACTGGAAATCAAGAGCACATCTTTGAGGGTTTGTTGTTTTGTTTTTTTCTCCATGTAGACTGGGTCAGTGGGAGTAGAGAGCACACTGCTTACAACCTTTCCATTGTAATGCCAGATGCGCTTTTACTCAAACAGCCAAGAGCAGGTCCCGAAGGTAAATGAAAATGAAACCTGGGAGGCTCTAAATCCAGTATCAACAAAACACAAAGACATCAATATTGCTGCCACAAATAAACTTGATCGGATTTGTTCAGTGATGACTTTATCATGAATTCCTATTAAAATAGGCACCAATATATCAGACCCTGCACTTTGTTGGAAATGATATATATATAAAGAACCATCGAAAACATAGATCCTAATCACAAATATTCATGTTTTAAAGGTAAAAGCATCAAGCAGACAAACATTTTGACTCGTGCAGTCTTCATTGTACTTGTGCAGAAACGTTTGTCTGCTTGATAGAGAGTTTTGCAGTTATGGATACAGTATTAATGTGTACTAGTATTATTGTTATTTCTAATATTAGGATGTCTATTAATATTGTTCTTTTTCATCAGTAATATTATGCCAGTGTACACAGTAGCCCGTTCTATGTCAGTCAAAATGCTTCATTTACAAGCAGCCCTATATAATAGCCTACCAGGTGAAGTAGTAGGCTCTAAAACACTGGAAGCATTTAAAAAAAGGGTAGATGATGTGCTTTTAACTTAGTTCCCCCCAGTAGGGGAGAATGGTGTGCTAACAAGGGACAAGCCTTATATATCCTTAAAGGACAGTGTCTTCGATCGTAAGTCAATTGCTCATAATAATCACCCATCCACAGAAGAGAAATAACAGACCTCTGTCATGAAAAGAATTCCAAGTTCAGTACAATTATTTGACATGAAGCTGCTCTGCTTTGCCCAGAGTTCACCCATGTGATGAGTGAGGTCATGCAAGCACTCACCTAAATGTCATCTGGAAGGTCTGGCCCTGGTTCACTTGCTGGGTCTTGTTGTTGTAGCCGTGCAGCATCTCTCCGAAGAGGGTGTCGTTGAGCCTGGCGTCCTGCCTCTGACACCTGGGGCCCTCGCAGGCATCTAAGAGCAAGACACACGACCTGCCGTCTGCTGCCAGCCTGTACTCCTCCACACACCTGGCAATGCACAAGCACAGCTGTGTGACACTCTACCCGCTCCTCGAGGTCAGCACAGGATGACACAATGATGCCAGCCTGTACTCCTCCACACACCTGGCAATGCACAAGCACAGCTGTGTGACACTCTACCCGCTCCTCGAGGTCAGCACAGGATGACACAATGATGCCAGCCTGTACTCCTCCACACACCTGGCAATGCACAAGCACAGCTGTGTGACACTCTACCCGCTCCTCGAGGTCAGCACAGGATGACACAATGATGCCAGCCTGTACTCCTCCACACACCTGGCAATGCACAAGCACAGCTGTGTGACACTCTACCCGCTCCTCGAGGTCAGCACAGGATGACACAATGCTGCCAGCCTGTACTCCTCCACACACCTAGAAATGCACAAGCACAGCTGTGTGACACTCTACCCGCTTCTTGAGATCAGCACAGGAAGTGTGCCACAAACATTCCCTTAGTGGGTTCAGTCCCCATGCCCATCTGGGAGACTCTGCAAAAGTACCTTTATGCCAATTCTAAATCACATGCAGTACATGTATTGTGATTCCAGTACATTGTATCCTATGTACAGATGTCATCCTGTGCAGAGAACATACAGCACAATTAGAAGAAGAAAACTAGATATGTTTTGTTTAGTTCCTGGCTACAAATGTTGTGATTTATATTTAAAGTAGAAAGAGATATCATTCTGTGCAGCTTCTTTTCACAGTCCTCTCGTCTGAACTACACAAGCTGGGCAGATAAATCTTGAAAACAAGTCAGTGCTATTTAAAACACAAACTCAATTGTGGTGCACTTCAACTGAATTACAGATTGCCCACGCAGTCTTTTCAAATGAAAAACTTCAAAGGAGTTCTAATACAGAAAAGAGCCTTCCACAGGACACCCTGCACTATACCATATTCAATACGAAAATTAGCTTTATCCAGTTAATCAAATAGCACAAACTTAAGAACATTTTTTTAGTTTAAGGCCAAAAAAGTAAAATCTAGCAATACAGTTTCAAATGGTAATTACACAGTAGTTTTTTTCCACCCAAGGGTGTGATTAAAAGACTTGCTCAAATGCACTTACCCACAGAACATGAGAACATTGCTGGAGGTAAGGTCCTCGGGCAAGGGCACCAGTTGCTGAAGGCACAGCTGTTCACACCCCCCATTAAAACCATCCGAGCAGTCTGTGCCTTTGGCGTAATCATAGCAACCAGTCCCATCCTTCATTGGCCTCAGACCTGCCGGACACTAAAGAAAACAATTTGAGATTAAAACAAGCAAGACCCTGACATTTACTACAAAGACTTTCTTATTAACATTCATTCATACACACTACTTGTATATAGAAGTCAGCAGAAAGTGCACACTGTCTCTTTAGTATAACAAAAACATACATATCCATTTCATGAGATTATGAGATTTTAAATATTTATCTTCTAAAATAATTGGTCTACAATAATGTTGCTTTAATTTTAAAGGAGAGCTCATCCTTCATATCCTGATTTGTGCCATAATTCCAGGTAAATGATTCCATTCTTCTGAGGCTCTGTCACAGGGACTGTCGTTACTGTTATCATGTTTTAATGATATTTCCATGTAGAAAAATACTCCCTCCGCACAGGCCAGAGCTTATGATTGTGAACAACACAATGTGATGACAAAACGATGCCTTAATGCTTCAGGAACGTTGTTCACTTGTGAAGCATCAAATGGCATCCAAAGGGTTTTTCTGCAGACTTGACATTCAAAGAAAACTCTCTAATCACCATCTGTTTCTTTTCTACCCTCGGTCCCTTTACTGTCAGCCTTCTCCTTCTCCTCGTAACACTTCCTGCAGCGAGTACAGTGCGGTAGAGTGGGGGCTGCGTGCACTGGACATTCATTAATGTTGCCATAGTCCTGAGGAACAGGTTTGTACAGCTAAACAACTATTTATCAATACTGCATTTTCAGTGCTGTTCATTAAAACAGGATGCTTCTTTTCATTTGACGTTTACACAGTTGTTAACGAGTTCCTTTCCAGTACACTCCATTCTATACAGGTAATGCACATGCTACTGTTTAATTAGACTAATTAGTTGCATTAACTCATAAATTCCCAATCCATATACAGTATATTTGGACTTGTATCAGCACTTTGGGTTTTCCTATGACATCATCTGTTGTTGGTCAGGTTAACTCTTTAGTTCCCTTCAGGGATGGGCAGTGGAAACAAATGTGCAAACTTGTTCCTGAAGCAATTCACAGCACAATCCACAAAACAATATTCAACAATAATTAAAAGAGGTGAGCATATTGTACAGAAGTCCTTGAAGGGTGTTTTGGACAGGTCTGGAGAGTATGAATGGTGGCCATTGGAAATGACGGCAGGGTATTGTATCATTGTATTCCTACTCGTTCAGCTCTCTACAGTTTGTTTATGGTTCAGGGTCAGTTCCCTATTAAACTGTTCCCTTAGTGTCACTGGTGATTACTGTATTGAGCTTTTTTATTAGGTAAGGTTTTATTGTATTAGTTATCATGGAGCAGGCCTCGTATGAATAACAGTCATTTATAGCTGCGGGTTACAGTGCCTTCTGCAACCCCTGATGATGGTCCTAAAATCATCACAGTGCCTCTAACTCCCTGTAATGCAAACTGTCTTTAAATGTGCATGTGTGTATCCCTGTGTGTGTGTATCCCTGTGTGTGTGTATCCCTGTGTGTGTGTATCCCTGTGTGTGTGTATCCCTGTGTGTGTATCCCTGTGTGTGTATCCCTGTGTGTGTGTATCCCTGTGTGTGTGTATCCCTATGTGTGTGTATCCCTGTGTGTGTGTATCCCTGTGTGTGTGTATCCCTGTGTGTGTATCCCTGTGTGTGTATATCTATGTGTGTGTGTGTTTCTGCTGAAGCTTATGAATCAAGCCTATCAACAGCAGCTTGCATGTAAGTTTTGAAATTTCCTATTAAAACTTGCTTTATGCTTCATTTTGTGATGCTTTGATGCGCGTGTTTTTTTGTTTATGTTTTTTTTTTTTGCCCAGAGCATCTCAGACACTGGGAGCTCCACGATTCAATGTGCAAGCAGACAGGCCACATTCATCAAATTCATGTACTATCCAAAACATGTCTGTGCAGTGCAATGCAGGAGAGAGATGCGGTAATAAAGGTGCCAAGAGAAATCCCAAGCCTTGGGGTAGGAGTAGGCTTTGATGAAGCTCTTAAACTTTTCAAAAGTATAATGATGCTTTCATAGTCTGAAGATATCAATGTTATAAATCAAAGCATTCTGTGAAGCAGAGACAGTTATACATATGGAAGGTTAAGCTTTGAGAAGGCATTCAGCGTTGAGAAGCGGAAACAACAAACAGCTCTTCCCTGAATGAAGAGGAATCTAAAATATGTACCTTTTTAATTTACGTTATTAAATAGTTACCTTTCTTATAGCAAGAATTTGAGTGAATCTTAGTTTGTCAAATAGCATTATATGCTGCTGTCTACTGTAAACTTTATGAGTTGCTGTGGCAGGGTGGAAGCTCTGCTGGTATAAGGGGGGGGGGGGGTGTGTGCGTGCGTGCCTGCGTGTATGCGTGTGTGTGTGCGTGCGTGCCTGCCTGCATGCGTCCGTCCGTGCGTGTGTGCCTCCGTGCGTGTGTGTGGAGAAACACGTGGGAATGTAGCCACAGGTGTATAAAACGGGGAATCACGGGTGGTTTTAGGAGTCGATGTGGATGAATTCATGTTGGAGAAGGTGAGAGGAGAGTTAGAGCTGGTGGGGGTTGTTTGTTTAGGGGAGTACAGGGCCGTGTTTTATGGGAATCGGCGGCTCGGTTTAAAACCACACGGTATATTTAAAGAGTTTGCATTGTATTGTTTTGTTTAACTGTTTGTTTTAGTCACAGTGCCTCTGTTGTTTTCTTCCTGTGTTTTGTTTATTGTTGTATTATTTATATTAAAAGTGTGCATTAGCAGTTAAACTTGCAGCTTCTTTCTCTGGGCTTCCTTCCTGTCAGTTACCAGGCTTGGCTGTGACGCTATCCTGTTCAGGTTTCATACAATGCTCATCCAGTCTTTCTGTATTTCAATCTGTTTTCAGCATGAGAATTGAAGCACTTAGTAAAGCTGTGTTTCCATCCATCACCCAGACAGTGCTGGAAACCATTTAAACCAGTCCTGCTTTTCACAACGTATCAGAGTGTCCCTTATAAGAGTACTACAGCAAAAGCAAAGCACAGTGTAATAAAGCACAGGGAGAGCATGGTAAAGCATAGACAAGCAAGCGCTGTCTAGCACAGAGCAATCCATGGTGAAGTACTGTGCACATTTACTGTGGTAAAATTAAAAGAGCTATTTGAGGCCTAGTATGTATACTTTTGATTATTTAATGCTTTGATATACATTGTAAATCTTATAAGAAATGTCAAGTAGAGCAGACAGGCATGTCAGCGAGAGCCTTCAACAGCGCGCCCGAAGCAACGCAAGTGCCAATTTCTTCTGTGGTGAGCAGACCATGCGATGCCATAGTAATTCATCCACAACTTCAAACAGCCAGCCGTTCATCTTTATGTAAAACTTTTAATAAAATAAGCCAAGTAGACAAATGTTTCATCTCATGCATTCATCAGTGTGAGTATTCAAACATTACTTTGAACTGTTTTAGATGCAATGCGCACAGCTGCCATGCCTTGTCGTTTTTAGTAAGATAAAGCCCCTGGAAAATGTAAGTTTACACCACAGTAATTGCTGCAGGCTAGTAGAAATGTGCCTTCCAGAATATGCTGTGACAACTTTTACTGTAAGATTTACTGTCCCATAGAAATGATCAATAAACTATAGCGAAACTATTCATTACATATTAGCAGTGCATTAGGTATGTATCAATTCGACAGGTAATTTGACAGATGGCTGATGCAGTGAAGCAGGGAGGCAGTTCAGACACTTTTCCTGGTAATCAGCAGTTTTTAAACATGCTTTAACATAACTAGCAGATAGAACAAAATGAAACAGATTCTGCAAATGCATTACAGGGCAGAGAGTAATAAACCATTGCATTTATATGACACACAGATAGGGGTGTATTCAGCTGATCCAAAGGCTATTCCTTATTTACAGACAGCACTCAAATACACTGTTACATTTTTAAAAATATATATATATGTAATAACACTGGTATTGGTTCTTTGCTTATATTGTACACTTCAATTTCGAATACAACGCTATAAATAATAACCCTAAATAAAGAATGTGTTGCTTCCTGGAACACTGTTGTTAGAAGCTGCTTCAGTTGTCCAGCTCAACATGAATTTGACCTTCAGCAAAGGTACAAGGCTGCAGCAGTTCATCTATAGCAGTGTATCTGAAATATCTGCATATCCTTAATTAGTGTTAAACATATTTCAAAATACTTTCAGCACCATAAAGTAGTGGCTAAGGCTCTGGACTCTTGACCGGTGGGTCGGGGGTTCAATCCCAGGTGGGATTGAACCTGCTGCTGTACCCTTGAGCAAGATACTTTACCTAGATTGCTCCAGTAAAAACCCAACTGTATAAATGGGTAATTGTATGTAAAAATAATGTGTAAAAAATAATGTGATATCTTGTAACAATTGTAAGTCGGGCGTCTGCTAAGAAATAAAAAATAATAATAATAATAATAATAATAATAATAATAGTAATAATAATGCTACCAAAGCAAACCAGAGGTAGGATTTCAGTACTCTCCTTTAATTATCGTAATAGCATTTCGATCTGCAGTTTTAATCAAATCAATCCCATGACGGTATGCTACCTATCCCTGTACTGTAGAGTCTGTCAAATTAAAAAGCTATTTGAATGCTTGTGAAGTACATGCATATGCAATATGTACCTCCAGAGAACTGATTATAACTAAACGAATAGATATCTTTGTATTTACTTCTGTAGAAGTTAATGCCATTTTGCCTGGAGCCCTTAATTAAGAAAACAAACTGGGGATGCAGACTGGACTCATCGGGCTCAATAATAATAAAAAGAACTGCAGGATTTCATCATGGAAAAAAAATCATAAAAACATACTGCAGTCCAAAAAAAGGACACGTATTTCTTATGAGAACAATGTTTTCTGTCACTCAGAAAAAATAATATTTAAATTACGTTTTTACAAAATCAGTTTCCTAAGAGTCGAGTATGTCATACATATTAATAAATTAGCGTCAGCTATCTTGTGACTAAGCTGCCTATACAGATATGTGGCTGTCCTAAGAGTACTTGATTTATGGCTGGTTATAGCATACTTGACATTGTGATTTCAGCTGAACTCTGATTCCACATGGCTACACAGAGATACGTGCATTAGCTATGCAAGTCATTTTTGAGAATTACATTAAAATACATGTGGATTTAGTTTCTTTCGACTTTCTGGGATTGTGATAATGTTCCTAATAATACAGAGAGTATTCAGTCATAATCAGACAGCCCTTGTGTGATTTAAATAGAATGTGCTCATCCAGTGAAGGCACGACCATGCGCAGTGTAGAGTGAGTCATACAATCATGGCTGATTTCAATGTTGGTTGGCTTGATTTGCTGAATGCTGCATTGGTCTTTGCTCTCCTGTGTCGGTCAGGTAGATAAATCCTAGACTGGACCCTTCCTTGCCTAGTTTGGTAACATCCATTGCTTAGGTTCACAGGTGTAAAGAAGTTATTGACTGGAGAGCTGGAACAGAAGTAGCATGCTGCTTTTCAGACCATGTGATCGTTGAGTGGGTTGCAGCGGTGTGGCAGCATTTGAATTGAGCATTTCATATGTATTCAATAAATGTACAAGCCGTCCTACAAATGCAACATTCAGACATGTGCTTACTCCATCCAATATCTTTGTAATGGTTATTTGGTGTATTTTATTTTGTCTTGAGGGATGCCAAGATCTTCAGTGAGATCTGGTTGTTTTAAAATGGACCATTAATGTCCCAGTTGTTCTGCATACCTGTACAGTAGGGTCTAGTCAATGCTTTTTCTTTCATTTAATTGTATACTTTTTTTTAATAATGTAACTGTATATAAAAATAATGTGATATCTTGTAACAATTGTAAGTCGCCCTGGATAAGGGTGTCTGCTAAGAAATAAATAATAATACTTTCTTGACATTTTATAAGCTTAATAACAAACTACAGGTTATACAAATGTACTGTATAGATGTGTAATAATAAAGAAAAAGACTGTATTAAATCCTTAATCTAGTCTTCCAAGTTCATTTTTACTAGTTTTGTAGGTAACAGTTTTTCAAATGATCCTTTGGAGAAAGAAACATCTGGTTTATTTAAATGCTTTTGCACATGAAAAGTGGTGTTTGGATACGATCCCCAAGATTAAAAAGACAAACATATTCACTCATATTTGAAGATTAAAAAGACAAACGTATTCACTTTGATTTGAAAATTAAAAAGACAAACGTATTCACTCTGATTTGAAGATTAAAAAGACAAACGCATTCACTCTGATTTGAAGATTAAAAAGACAAATGCATTCCTTTTGATTTGAAGATTAAAAAGACAAACGCATTCCCTTTGATTTGAAGATTAAAAAGACAAACGTATTCACTCTGATTTGAAGATTTAAAAAGACAAACGCATTCACTCTGATTTGAAGATTAAAAAGACAAACACATTCCCTTTGATTTGAAGATTAAAAAGACAAACGCATTCCCTTTGATTTGAAGATTAAAAAGACAAATGCATTCCCTTTGATTTGAAGATTAAAAAGACAAACGCATTCCCTTTGATTTGAAGATTAAAAAGACAAACGCATTCCCTTTGATTTGAAGATTAAAAAGACAAATGCATTCCCTTTGATTTGAAGATTAAAAAGACAAACGCATTCCCTTTGATTTGAAGATTAAAAAGACAAATGCATTCCTTTTGATTTGAAGATTAAAAAGACAAACGCATTCCCTTTGATTTGAAGATTAAAAAGACAAACGCATTCCCTTTGATTTGTTGTCTTGTTTTTTTTAAGATGCAGTTTCAATTGTATTCCAACAACAAGAAGAAAGTAAGAGAGTGACGAAGGCAGAAACCCGAGCCTCACTAAAGACACTTCACTGGCAGATTATATTTTCTCAATAGGGAAATTCTGATAACATCGATTCCACATAAAACCCTCTGATCTAGTTATATGACACAGCTCTGCCATAAAGCTCAGCAATCTTACCTAGCCCGGTGTGGCTGTTTGCAATAAAAAAATGTCCGACTCATGAGGAACAGCAGATCAAAGAGAAGAGACTTGCCTCACCTCAACAGAGACATGTGGATAATACCAAATGACAAAGTTTATTATTACAGGAACAGACTTGTAGAACAAAGGTTTCAAAACAGGACAGGCAGATTCAGAGACTTCTTGGGATTTGAGTCGCTTATTATGTAACTACATTTCTCAAGGGGGTGGGTATGTGATGAACGACTGGGGGAAAGAGCCAATGAAATGGCTTCTTTCTGCTTTAGTGATGTTTACAATGCAAACTTCCGTAGCCAAGGTTGTGAAGTTCACCTTGGATAACCTCCAACTCCTGAGTGAAAGGGTTTCCATATTGTATTGAATTTCAAAGCTGCACCTTTCATGTGACATCATCAAGTACCGTCTTTTAGTTGACCACATCGGGCAGGTAAGATCTAAGCATTCAGCCAAAGTTGACTGCCTGATATTCCGTGTTTTATTGTGATTATAAACTGATAAATAGTGGCTATATTATTGTTTTAAACATTTAGTTTACAGATTTATTTTCCTTTTCATTGTTGAATGCGGTTTCTCACAATAGAGTCACCTAGGCCCAAATAGAGTCCCAGGCCCAAATTAATCCTTGGATTAAAGTAGCTGTACACCCTTGCACTGCATTACCACCGTAGGTATCTGTTGAGTCACATTGTTTTTTCATATAAAACATTTCCAATAACTGGTTTCCCTTTTCACTAAATCATCCTGTTTTATTTAATATATCGTTGTGTTTTCTCTTTGTTTTCAGTTATGAATCAGTTTCTTTTTTCTGCTGTTGTGATACTACAGTGTTTCTGCCTGACCGGTTACAATCCTGTTTGGTTCCCTGAATCCTCGTTGGGCTTTCTTATTAGTTTGCAGTCTGCTTTGATTCAAGAAAGACTCACTGCAACTGCTGGGAGCCCCGGGCCTAAATATAAACCTTAGGAGATTGGCAATCATAAGACACTTCCAGCAGTGAAAATAAAGAGCCATATTCGTTTCATTGCAGCGTTTGGTAAAATAAACAGGACCCAAGAGGGCCCTGGTTTACAAAAAAGAAACTCTAAATTGATAAACGCCCTATGCACAAAGTTTCATTTCTTTCCATTTGAACAATCTTGTGTCTCTCAGGATGAATAGGTATCAATATTTACTCTCAGTCACACCACAGAGCTTCCCTTAATAGATCTCCATCAGTAAAACAAATTCACAAGAAGTTTCGTTCACACATTACCCATGCCATCTATTTAGACATTCGACAGTAATGCTTCAGAGCAGCTGGTCTGAAAACAGACTAGTCAAAGTGTTTTCAAACTGCGGGTCGGGACCCCCCGGGCATCACAAAGTTGATGCAAAGGGTGGGAGGAAAGAACAAATCATTTTGGAACTATTGCCAATTATGTAGTGCAGCCTCCCCACATTTTACTTGGGTAAAAACAATTGGATGTTCTTGCTTGAAGTGCCCATCTGTGGCAGGGTAGAAATGTACTGTACTGTATTGTGGTGTACTGCATTATTATTTAAAAAGGAAACGTATTGTTCGGTGTTTAAGCACGGCTGATTTAATGTATTGTTTTGTATGATTTGAATGTATGTTGTGTTTAGTTCAAAACATGCCGTTTTGTTGTTATTCTTCGGTTTGAATGTGGGCTGGCAGAGGCGGTGCTGGCAGCGCGTATCTGCCAGACAGCTCGTGAGAATGTGGCTGGTGCCGTTTATTGAATTATTGTTTGAATGTTTGTAATTATGGTCACCTGTATATAAGCCTGCAGCGTTCCGTGGTCAGGGCGGGTGATCAGAGGAGAGAACGAGAGCGAGCAGAGAAGATCTAAAACGAAAGTAAACAGAAAAGAAAAAGAAAACAATTGCTACTTGTGCTGGGATGCACCAGCACGGTTCTTGTTTTGTGTTAGAGACTTGTTTTGTTTAAAATCTGTGAGCAGTGTTTTTTGTTTCAATATTTAATTATTTTTTGTTCATAAAAACGGCCCCACAGTGTGCTTTTCACCCGAGCCCCTGCCTGTGCTCTTTCTGGCACCTATCTGGTCTGGGAACGTCAACCCTCAGCTACCCTGTCACACCATCCCAATAAAACCTCATCATATTTTTTGTGCAAAATGATTTATCTCTGTTACTGAAAGCCATTTGTATTAACACCTACACTGCTATTTCTCACGCTACACAACAGAATCACCTAGACGTATAATCACACAAAAAGCCTTACAAGCTGAGTTAGGGTTTCAGCAATAGCCACAAATCTCCAAGAAGACATTTTAAAAAGACTAGAATATGGAAACCAAAAGATATACTACCAGACTCCCTGTTTAATAAATTCAGCCACCTTCAACTCAACCTCATAGGTTGTGTATTAAGGGGATCCATATCCTGCACTATTGGTGGTCTAACACTTCACAGTATCAACTACACATCAAAGACAATTTCAAAAGAAAATCCAAGATCTGTGAAACATATAAAATACTACGGGCAAAAAAGTTTCCAGTTTCATCAGAGCACCGTGTCTCTTACTGAAGACAACTCTGTCATGGGTTAACATGTAACATTGCCCCCTACATTTATTACAGTTTACAGGAGAAAAAAAGAATGGGGTTCAGCATCTGTGGTTTGAGATATAGGACCATGATTCCACCTGGTTAATATTAAGATGGAGCGATTGAAACAGCAATGTTTTTGCACGAAGCCAGTTCCTACGCTGTTCTCCATGGGGATTAGGCTTGAGAACACGGATACACTTCAGTGTTAATGTGCACTGAGCCAGTCACTAAGCCAAATTCAATTTTAATTCAGTGAGATCTTATCAGCAGAAACATACATTGACTCACAACTGGGAACAACAGATCTTCAGTGGCCCACAGATTAAAATATGATTTAAACATTACATTAGGCTGGGTTTGGCTCTTAACCTCCTCACCAGCAGTTATACTGAGTCAACAAAGGTACAAGAAATGATTAAGCATGGTAGATACCCAGCCATTCTACAGGAAAGGGACTGCTCCCTTTTATTTACATGAAGCATTACAGGCTCCATCGTTTTTGATTAGTATTTGCAAGTCTTTCTGTGCCTGCCTCTAACTCTGAAAAACAGATGCTTATTTTTTTATTAAAGCAGTGGAAAAAAAGAAAGGTTCACACTAATTTTCTGGTTAGCTATGAACTGTCATTCATAGCAATAAAGCACTGAGTAATGCTATAACAAAGTAAATATCATGTAGTGCTACTAAATAGAATAAAAATACATGCTATGATAAAACGTTTTTCTCAATGTCTTCAATGCTGAAATTAGTTTGATTCACATTATTATACCCCTGGTTTTAGTGTAGTCTCCATTCCCAAATTTAAAAGGATCCTGACTGAAAAAAATGTTCAAAAGTTACTTCTTTTCCAGTTATGGCATTCATTATTTCCCTACCCCATTCACTGATATTGGAAGTTAATTTCCCCTCAAATAGATATATTTGACTGGGTAAAAAACTTTGAAAATAGCTTGCAAAAACGATGCCCTACAGTAGTACTAAAAAGCCAGTATGGTAATACAATTAGATGGGAAGACTTTATCAATACTAGGAAATACCTCATCAACATATCTGTTTCATTATAATGTAGTATTACTGAAGGCATAATTCCATAAAGCAACAACAGATATAAGAGTATTGGAACACCAGACCCCAGACCCACCCAGGATGACTGCAACCATTTTAAAAGAGAATTGTAAAACACTGTATTTAAATGACACTTAAAGATAGTCACCCTTGAAACAAATTAAACAAAACCCTTCTGTGCTTTAATGCAAATGTACAAATACATAGTTTAATTCAATAACAGCATTTAAAGCCAGTCTCTGTATTCTTTATTTATGCTGTCTCTGAATCTGCATCTTTTGTCTTTCTGCATTCTTTGCCTTTTTTCCAAGTTGTATTTATTTCTTTTTCTTGTCCATAATGCTGATGCCGCATCCCAGTGCTGTTTTCTATTGCTTTTTAATCAACAGTCAGGATTGCAACATGCTAGTGTAGGTCCAGGTTCAGAAGAATTAAAGAGATGAGTACGACAAAGCCAAGTTAGAACGTATTTAGAGTGAGTGAAAGAACACCACACTACCAGAGGGAAACCATGCATTAGTGTAAGGGAAGCAAAGTAATGGGACACTATTCTATAGGAATCCACAGATAAAGAATAGGGTTTATTCAGTCCAGGCACTCTGATCTTTAGAAAACCTTGTGCGTTTAATGCGATCAATCACCACTCAGCAGCTTTTGTTTTTAGACAGCCAATCTTGTCCCATCAGCCCTAGTTAATAGGGTCCCCACAATGTGGAGGAAAGCAATGAATCTTTTTGTCATGTCGAATATCTTAGCTGTCCCTGTTCGATGAGCGCTAAGGTCATTGGATCATCTGCCTGCGAAGCGAGCTGTTTGGTGGAGGTATGAATAATGGCACACTGCCGCAGAGACTTGTAAATTGCTTCTACACAAAAGCTAATGAAGATATTACCCGCCTGATATTTACATTTAGCTTCTGGCCCTGCGGGCTGCTTGCAGGCTCTAGGCTTCGCCCTTCCCCATGTCTTAGAAAGCATGACTCCAAAAATTATCACAACAAAATCTAAAGCAGCTTATCCTCTCAACTCCCAGCACTGTTCAATACCAACAGCAATTCAAATAAATTGAGCGTGAATTGGGCAGGGAAAGAAATACTACAACATCAGCAATGTTCTTTTTCTATAAAGCCTTTAATTTACGCAACAGGTAAACAGCCAGCAAACAAGATAGAATTAGTGAACCTAATTCAGAAAGCCCATATCAAACACATACCATATCTGGTACTGTACATTTCAGCATTTCATAGTCTGGGATCAAAGAAACTACAACATGATACTGCAAAAGTCTATCCGAAGCAATCATAGTAGTGTAGTATTTCATGTTAGATTTGAAATGTCACATTTTTCAATTTGTCAGTTTTTCATTAAGTATATGGGAAAACTCAAATGTAATTCAATATGTTAACGTTACATTATTCATCAGGTTTCATTCGACTTTATGAAGCAAAATGAGTTAATTCTACAGGGTGATGCAACACTTTCTGCCATAGCTGTAGGCAGGTTCCATCTAGGAAATGAAGAGTGAAGCAAGACTGTGCAGTACCCAACAGCCTACGTACAACTGAAAACAGATAAATAACAGTTTGACATTTCTGATAAACAGTCCAGGGTTTAGTGCGCTTCCCTGTGACTTCTTTGAAACTACAAGGGCAGAAAACAACTTGACAGATTATCTGATTGAATTTGCAATGTAAAGATCCCATTTTCTGAAAGGATCTAAGCAGCTGACACAGGTATGTATTACTGTAGCATGCAGCAGTGTGGCGCTCGGCCTCGCCTTTAGGGGGACTTGGTGCTGCTTCAATATTCTGATCGATGCTGGGTAACCGGCGCTGAGAGGGAGGCCCTTCCAATGCCGACCCCCTGGCAGGGCCGGATATGAGGAGTAGGAACACTCAAAGCATGGCACAGACTGCCTAAGATTCAGGTGTAGCCTGCAGTAAGTGTCCCTACCTTGCCTTCCTGATGCTGCACACTATATTTTTCCTGGCCATTACTTATACACCCCTAAACATGCAGCACAATTTAATAAGCACAATGTCCTTTTCTACCAGTTTAGTGCGACTGATATTTAGCAATACTGAAGAGTCCTGTGAACTCCAAGAGCACAGATTTAAAGTCAGTCATGTACAACACAGACACAGCACAGGTGGAAGGTGTTGATTTAATAGGGACACATGCTGCTGTTCTTCACAGGTGGAGTGTGCTCAGGTGGAGTGTGCTCAGGTGGAGTGTGCTCAGAAGGTGTTGATTTAATAGGGACACATGCTGCTGTTCTTCACAGGTTTTAATTTAGATAAAAACACAGGACTCTGCTCACCTAAAATATCTGATCACTTTCATGAATATCAAACGTTATTGATTTCACACAGTAATATTAAACTTAAAACATGTTGTAAAATTGCTTAGGTAACTAAAATGCAGTTTTACCAGATTTTATCAAGCTAGAATTGTGTAAAATGTGAACATTTGGGTTATAGTCAGCACATGGGTCTATAGAATGAACAAAAACATATGTAATGTTGTAATCATATTAGGTAACACTTTATATTAAGTGTCTCTAATGGCTGTGTATTTACATAGTAGTTACTTAGTAAATACATGTGTACTTACTCATAATTACAATGTTATTAGGCACAGCCACAATGTACTTAATGTGTATTTTTTGTGTACAATTGTGTACTTACATATATTGTGCAAAAATATGTATATGTTAAGTACATTGTAAATACACAGTAATTAGAGACACAATGTCAAGTGCTATCAAATATTAATAGGTGCAATATAGGAAAGGAAATGTACTGTAACAATAGATAGCACTTGGGCTTACATAAGTTATTTTAGTTAAAGTACACAATGGAAGAGACAAACAATGATAGAGATATGTCATTGTAATGGCAACCTGTCAACACAAGCAGTTTGATTTATTGATTACTGCTAGCTAGCCTGCTTTTGTTATGTGCACTCATTGTAAGAATATGGATACAGGTGACAGATTTACAACTCATATAGAACATGTTACACAACCGTCTGTCTTTCTGTAGCAAGGCTACTGCATGTGTCACCTAGTTTAGAGCTCATTATGCCAAAGATTCCTTCTCATAGATTATGCTTGTCTCTCTGTCTGTCTGGGCATGAGCAGCTTCCTTAAAAAGAGATATATACCGACTGTTTAAAGGGATCGGACTGTTATATATACTGTCTGTTTAAAGTGATCGGACTGTTATATGTACACACTGGGCAGCAGTGTGGCGTAGTTGTTAGGGCTCTGACCGGAGGGTCGTGGGTTCAATCCCAGGTGGGGGACACTGCTGCTGTACTCTTGAGCAAGGTACTTTACCTAGATTGCTCCAGTAAAAACCAAACTGTATAAATGGGTAATTGTATGTAAAAATAATGTGATATCTTGTAACAATTGTAAGTTGTCGTGGATAAGGGCATCTGCTAAGAAATAAAAACTATATATATATATATATATATATATATATATATATATATATATATATATATATATATATATATATATATATATATATATATACAGTACTGTGCAAAAGTTTTAGGCAGGTGTGAAAAAATGCTGTAAAGTAAGAATGCTTTCAAAAATAGACATGTTAATAGATTATATTTATCAATTAACTAAATGCAAAGTGAATGAACAGAAGAAAAATCTAAATCAAATCCATATTTGGTGTGACAACCCTTTGCCTTCAAAACAGCATCAATTCTTCTAGGTACACTTGCACAAAGTCAGGGATTTTGTAGGCATACAGTCAGGTGTATGATTAAACAATTATACCAAACAGGTGCTAATGATTATCAATTCAATATGTAGGTTGAAACACAATCATTAACTGAAACAGAAACAGCTGTGTTGGAGGAATAAAACTGGGTGAGGAACAGCCAAACTCAGCTAACAAGGTGAGGTTGCTGAAGACAGTTTACTGTCAAAAGTCATACACCATGGCAAGACTGAGCACAGCAACAAGACTCAAGGTAGTTATACTGCATCAGCAAGGTCTCTCCCAGGCAGAAATTTCAAGGCAGACAGGGGTTTCCAGATGTGCTGTCCAAGCTCTTTTGAAGAAGCACAAAGAAACGGGCAACGTTGAGGACCGTGAGACGGAGTGGTCGGCCAAGGAAACTTACTGCAGCAGATGAAAGACACATCATGCTTACTTCCCTTCGCAATCGGAAGATGTCCAGCAGTGCCACCAGCTCAGAACTGGCAGAAAACAGTGGGACCCTGGTACACCCATCTACTGTCCGGAGAAGTCTGGTCAGAAGTGGCCTTCATGGAAGACTTGCGGCCAAAAGCCATATTTCCGGCGTGGAAACAAGGCCAGCGACTCAACTCTGCACGAAAACACAGGAACTGGGGTGCAGAAAAATGGCAGCAGGTGCTCTGGACTGATGAGTCAAAATTTGAAATATTTGGCTGTAGCAGAAGGCAGTTTGTTCGCCGAAGGGCTGGAGAGCGTACACGAATGAGTGTCTGCAGGCAACAGTGAAGCATGGTGGAGGTTCCTTGCAAGTTTGGGGCTGCATTTCTGCAAATGGAGTTGGGGATTTGGTCAGAATTAATGGTCTCCTCAATGCTGAGAAGTACAGGCAGATACTTATCCATCATGCAGTACCATCAGGGAGGCATCTGATTGGCCCCAAATTTATTCTGCAGCATGACAACGACCCCAAACATACAGCGAAAGTCATTAAGAACTATCTTCAGCGTAAAGAAGAACAAGGAGTCCTGGAAGTGATGGTATGGCCCCACAGAGCCCTGATCTCAACATCATCGAGTCTGTCTGGGATTACATGAAGAGAGAGAAGCAACTGAGGCTGCCTAAATCCACAGAAGAACTGTGGTTAGTTCTGCAAGATGTTTGGGCCAACCTACCTGCCGAGTTCCTTCAAAAACTGTGTGCAAGTGTACCTAGAAGAATTGATGCTTGATGCTGTTTTGAAGGCAAAGGGTGGTCACACCAAATATGGATTTGATTTAGATTTTTCTTCTGTTCATTCACTTTGCATTTAGTTAATTGATAAATATAATCTATTAACATGTCTATTTTTGAAAGCATTCTTACTTTACAGCATTTTTTCACACCTGCCTAAAACTTTTGCACAGTACTGTATATATATATATACTGTATATATATATATATATATATATATATACAATGACTGTTTAAAGTGATCAGACTATTATATACACCGACTGTTTAAAGGGATCTGACTGCTATATATACTGACTGTTTAAAGGGATTAGACTGTTATACACACTGACTGTTTAAATGGGATCTGACTGTTATAAATATACCGACTGTTTAAAGGGATCAGACTGTTTTAACGCAAAATCCGATTTCAACACTTAGATAACAATTTCATGGACAGGGATTCAATTGCTTCTCAACATTTCTTTAGGGAAGGTTAAATGGAGATTGTGTTATAATTTTTCTAAGTCGATCTTCATTGTCTCGAGTGTGGCTTCCTTTTGATGTACTATGAAGCCTTTGCCTATTTATAATTAATTGTGAGTTTGACTGGCAATGTCTTGTCTTGCACTGCACTATGCCTCTAGTAATCAGAGCTTTGACTGGTTTGGACAGATACGGAGGTAAATTAGTCTATGTTTCTTTTCACCAAAATTTCCCTGTTACAGACCTTGATAGTGCACCCTCATACCTCCCTGTTACAGACCCTGATAGTGCACCCTCATACCTCCCTGTTACAGACCCTGATAGTGCACCCTCATACCTCCCTGTTACAGACCCTGATAGTGCACCCTCATACCTCCCTGTTACAGACCCTGATAGTGCACCCTCATACCTCCCTGTTACAGACCCTGATAGTGCATCCTCATACCTCCCTGTTACAGACCCTGATAGTGCACCCTCATACCTCCCTGTTACAGACCCTGATAGTGCACCCTCATACCTCCCTGTTACAGACCCTGATAGTGCACCCTCATACCTCCCTGTTACAGACCCTGATAGTGCACCCTCATACCTCCCTGTTACAGACCCTGATAGTGCTCTGATGTTTGTGACACTGTAACATGTTCTTAGTTCATTGCTTCAGAAATATCTGAAATGCCTCATTCTTTTTTCAGCAAGTAATTTGTTCTCTGACAGTGGTGTCTGGTGCCCAGTTGCAATCACAGATGGGAATTATGTAATGTAGTCATTCACCCATAATCAGACACATTTGGTCCATTTCCAGCACATTCAATTGGTAAAAGTAGGTAAGCACACTGCATGTATCCAATCAGTTCAATATTTCCCTATGAACAGCTATTTACTTAGAAGGAATGCAATGTGAAATTGTAGTTCACACATATTGAAAATTGAAGAACTAATCTTCTTTTTCTTTTTTTGTTTTTTTTACAGTGTTCCCATTTATCACTGTATAGCGAGGACACTATTGTCTGCCCTGCTTACAGTGCAGAATGCAGTTTCTTCAAAATCAACCACTTCATCATTTACTGGGGCTTCAACTGATTACTCAATCTGCCCTTCCAATGCCACCAAGGGGGCTATGGCAAGACTATCAATGAACAGAGCACACCGGACCTTTCAAACACAACCTGCTGGATTGAGATCCACTTTATTCTTGTGTATCCCTGGGTCGTTCAATTGAATTGTATTTCCTTGGGGTAACTAAAACAGTAACTAAATTCCAAGCTTGCCCTTGGGCCTCTGAGATTTCAGCTTATAAACCAACCAGCTGCTGCCTCTAGTGGTTAATACCGCTCACAGCACACCCTGCAACTGCCCTTGTGAAACATGCATCTCCTTTGAATATCCGGCTCAAAGAGTTGAGGACCTCCTCTTTAGTTCTAGTTCCCTGCCATAGCGTGAACAGATTAGTGTCTTTATATCTGTGAATGCCAGCACTGTCTAGTGCACAGCAATCTATTGCCAGAACAGCTAGAGGCAGATCACTAGATGGTGCTGGCTCCTATTTCTACAAAGATCTGCTCCAGAAACGTAACATTGACCTATCCAACTATATTGTAATTCATTTAATTAGAACAACTTTGCAAAACTGCAAACATAAAGGAAAGGGGAGAACTAATACATTCGTTTACTGACATATTTTTCCTTTCTCAGACCATTTGAGCACAATAACCCCTCAGCACTGCCCACTGTACAGATGGTTCATAGCGGTACATTGTCATTGTGTTAGTTCAAAGAAAAATCTAATTTCAATAGTTACAAAACCGCTTCTCAACATTTCTTTCAGGAAGGTTAAATGGATATTGTGTTATAGTTTTTCTAAGTCGATCTTCATTGTCTCGAGCACGGCTTCCTTTTGATGTACTATGAAGCCTTTGCGTATATTTATAATTCATTGTGAGTTTGACTGGCAATGTCTTATCTTGTCTTGCACTGCACTATGCCTCCAGTAATCAGAGCTTCGACTGGTTTTGACAGCGACGGAGGCAAATTAGCTTTCAGGATAAATGGCAGAAGAAACAGCAACATAACCTTGTAATAAATTGAGTTTCTATTTCTTTTCACCAATATGACTGTGCTATCAGTCTGTGGAATGAACTATTTATCATCTGATTTGCAATTTGAAATGAGTTTGTTCAAGAACCTTTTATGTGTATATCCAAAACCTGTGAGGAGGGGTTATTAAACTGCCAGGCAGCCGGGCTGGTAATTGAAAGTTAAATAGGAGAAGGCAGCTGCAGGTTAGACTACAGTACAACACAGGACTCTGACAGGCTCTCTGAACCCAAAGGAGTGACAACTATGACTTTAATCCACCTTTCCTTCTGCCTCTTACTGACAGCAGCAAAATCACAGGTCTTTTGTGTGTTTAGTAATAGCTGCAAGGGCAAAGGCACATTTTTTTGCTAGTTTTATACCATTAAATGGTTTATTCTTTTAAGAATTTTTATTTTTGTTGCCGTTTTATTTCTTTTGGATATGGAGATATTTTGAAACGCAATGCTAGAGATCCAGCACTCAGATGCAGTGAGCTTTTCAAACTGTTTTGTTTGAGACTCCGTTTTGAACCGGGACCCCTAACTGAAAACTGAGGAAAAGGCAAATAACAAATAAGAAAGAGAAAACGTACTACAGTCTGTAAGGAAAGAGTTAATGAATGCATTGTAAGTACAAAACTATGTGTAATGGGGGAGGTCTGTGCTGACTGTCTGGCGCATGTGTGGTACAGCAGGAAGGGGACAGCAGCCTCGTAGATCCGCCTGTCAGTCATGACAGTGACACGGAGAGGTGGGGAAGAGGGTGTGTTGGCTTTCCCTCTCTCTGAGTGGCTGAGAGGCAGGCCTTCAGCCCATAAGTACTGCGCTTGATTATGCATTCGGGTGGCAGGAGAGACGATACCCAGTGACGCTGGAGATAGACGCCAGTGTAAACAAAAACCAGGCAGGAACGCCAGTGGTTGAAGAGTGAACAAAACAGGCAAGCATGGCTGAGGAAGACAGCCCGCCTGAAACAAATAAATCAAGAATTAAAATAAGTAATTACGTACCCAAAGGGATGGGTGAAGTTATACGGGGAATTCTGGCCAACCCAGTATGTAGGGAATAGCTGAGCATAGGTCGGAGGTCGGTACTGACCGGCTTAGCGGCAGTGGGGGCACTGCGTAAGCAGCACCTTTATTTTGTATTTTTATTACTGTGTTTTATTTTCTCTTTTTATTTCGCCTTTGGTTTTCATTATTATTTCAGAGCACCTGTGTGTGCTGTCAGGTAAGTGCAACCCCTGCTTACCATCGTTGGTATAAGTGGAGTTGCAGCACCAGCGCCATCTGGCGACAAATAATAAAAATAAAAAAAAGAAAATTCCCAGAATAAAACTGGGCACCCGTGCAGTGTTTAAAATAAAACCTTCTGTCTCCCGTGTGTGTCGGTGAATTGCCCACCACCCTTCCACACTATGATTGAGAGTGCAATCTGCAAACATGCTGTTATGTGGGCAGTGTGTGCTGCTAGAATGTTTTATCGCCTGAGAAAGGGGTAATAAAATGAGCAGAACTGACCTCGACCTGACCTGCTCCAAGCAGCAATTGCCTGGTCAAAATTTTACTGACACATAGAGATAATTCAGCAACTACTTGCATACGAGGGGTGTTAAAACTCTCTAAAACAGCAGGCACTAGGAAGTGCATTTAAGAAGCTTCAATATCCTCCGTGAACACACACCAGCACCATGTCACATGCTTCTTCCAGACATTGGTAACTGATAACATTGCTTAGTTTCTGTTAATGACTAGTGGCTTCATTATTGTGTCTAATGATAATGATTAAGCTGTAAAAGTGTGACTTTTGATTATTGGAATCAATAAAGGAAGCTTGTTGAATTTTGTTTAAATCCTTGTTGTGTGCACTCCTTCACACACAGATACATACATAATGTTGTTTCCTTACAAGTCAATGCAAGAGTTTAAGTATAATTGATTTAAGTAGTTGATTCAAGTAACTGACCTGCTTAATACATGGACTGTGTTGCTATTTGCAGTTGGAAGGAACAGAATAGTGATTGGTAAGTACATTTGAATGCTTGTTTGCCAATGTAACTACATCAGCTGGTTGAAGTAATTAATTTTCTATAGTGTTCAAAGCTGTGGTAGATTGAAGTGAATTCCGACAGCGTGTAAACTGGACCAGCTCTAGACCTGCAGGACAGTATAAATTGGCAAACAGAGTCTTAGAACGCCAGCCTTTCTAAGCGCCAGCCAGTCTAAGGGTCACACGTTCAAGGGCAGTCTGAGCTGTGGCAGTCTAAGGGCCACACGTCCAAGGGCAGTCTGAGCTGTGGCAGCCACAGTGAGGACAGGTGGAGCGCGGGCCTTTTTCAAAACTCTCCCAATGGCTACTAGAGTAGCTACTAGAGTCTCATTCCCACCCTGACACCTAATGTCTGGATGGACAAAGCGTGCTCACTCGTTCTCCTCTCCCAGAATGAACACTGGTAAGCACTTGCTTCAGATACCACTACTAACTCCCTCTCCTCCTGTACTGCCTGCTACAAACTGTACATTCTCCTTCCTAAATTGCTGTTCTCTGACTAACAAATCTCTGCTTCTCAATGAACTTATAACTGATACTAATCTAGATCTCCTCTGTCTAGCAGAAACCTGGCACTCTGTAAATGATAAGCACTCACTACATCTATCCACCCCAAATGGCAACTCGCTCTTTGGCAAGCCACGCCTCACTGGTAGAGGTGGGGGCACTGCTGTTTTGCTAACTCTGTGCTTGCCGCCTCAACTCTCTCTATGCCAGCCTTCTCTTCATTTGCGCATTGCTATCAAGCTCCCCTCTCTCATGTCCCTCACCCTTGCTGTTATCTATCGTCCACCAAAGAATAACTCTGCTTTTATTGCTGAGTTCTCGCAATTCCTCTCCCTAATCTGCACTTCAACTAACAAAATTCTACACCTAGGTGATTTCAACATTCATGTCGATTTGCCTTCTTCCCCTCTAGTGACCGACTTTGTCACGCTCCTGGACTGTCTTGGACTCTCTCAATCTGTCAATATCTTGATATCTCCAATCTCTGAGTCTCAGATATCTCTCAATATGACCATTTCTTAATCACTGCCAATATTAATAATAATCTTTAATAATCTTTATTTTTATATAGCGCCTTTCATAGTGGACCACCATCACAAAGCGCTTTACAAGATACAAAACTAGGGTGTGTGAACTATGCATCAGTTTGACAACTATGCATCAGTTGGTCAACAACATCTCACCCAAAAGACTGGAGTGGAGTGGAGTTCTCATTCCTATACTACTAGAGCGCTCTGCAGTGCTGAATGGAGTTCTCTTTCCTATACAACTAGAGCGCTCTGCAGTGTTGAGTGGAGTTCTCTTTACTATACTACTAGAGCACTCTGCAGTGCTGAGTGGCGTTCTCTTTCCTATACTACTATTATTATTATTATTTGTTTATTTAGCAGACGCCTTTATCCAAGGCGACTTACAGAGACTAGGGTGTGTGAACTATGCATCAGCTGCAGAGTCACTTACAACTACATCTCACCCAAAAGACGAAGCACAAAGAGGTTAAGTGACTTGCTCAGTGTCACACAATGAGTCAGTCGCTGAGCTGGGATTTGAACCAGGGACCTGCTGGTTACAAGCCCGTTTCTTTAACCACTGGACCACACAGCCTCATATTAATCTTCCTGCACTTTCAGCTACTATTGATACTGTTATTTCCTTCCGTCCCAAAATCTGCTAAATCCTAAAGTACTCTCGGAATGTGTCTCTTCTTCCCCTCTGACTGGTACTCTCCCGTCTTCGGTCGATGAGGCAGTGTCCCTCTACAACGCCACCCTTACTCAGATCAGAGACACAGTTGCCCTGCTTACAACCAGAATAGTGAAGAAACATCTAAACTGTCCATGGTATACCCTCGAACTTCGACTGCTTAAGTCTGCCTGCCGCAAGTCTGAGCGCAAATGGAGGTCATCTGGACTAACAATTCAGAGAGATTTGGACCGATCACCTCAGTAGCTACAGACGTGCGCTCGCTGCTGCCAGGGTGAAGTACTTCTCAGAACTCATATCAATGGGACACGGTAAACCAAATATTCTCTTCAAAACCATTGATCAAATCCTGCATCCAGCCATTGATAAATCCATCTCCTATTCATCCTCTTCTCTTACCTGCCATGACTTCTTCTATTTCTTTGAGAACAAAATCGACACCATTTATTCTATGTTCTCCTGCCACAAACCCAGTATAGTAGTTGACCACCTTGACTCCCCTCCAATTGCCCCTCCTGCTCTCTCTTCATTCTCTCCTCTCTCCATTACTGATGTCTCCAACCTATTGTTGCCATTTGGACCCCTGGCCAACAAATCTCATCCATCTCTGTGCTTCTGATCTTGCTCCTTCCATTATGCACACTCCCAACCTGTCCCTGGTTTCAGGCCTGATTCCTGCTACCCTCAAGACTGCCCGAGAAACGCCAGCGCTCAAAAAACCCACCCTTGACCCGGCTGTCTTATCTAACTTCCGTCCCATATCTAATCTTCCTTTTCTCTCCAAAACTCTTGAAAGGGCTGTAGCCAGTCAGCTGATGAAATATCTCACAAATAACAATCTATTTGAATCTCTGCAGTCTGGCTTCTGGCTGCATCACAGAAGCGAAACTGTTCTGCTCCAGATTGTAAATGATCTTCTGCTTAATGCTGATGCTGCTGCTCCCTCTGTCCTTGTCCTCTTTGACCTAACTGCTGCTTTTGATACCATAGATCATAACATTCGTCTTGACTGCCTTCAGAAGTATACTGGGATCTCTGGAACCTGTTTCTCCTGGCTGTCCTCTTACCTATCTGGACACTTGCAGTCTGTTTTCTATGATGGAAGCAGTGCTGACGCAAAGCCGGTCACTCGTGGTGTCCCTCAAGGGTCTGTTCTTGGGCCTCTTCTCTTCAACATCTACATGCTTCCCTTGGGTCACCTCATCTGCCAACACAACCTCATGTTTCACTCCTATGCAGATGACACCAAGTTCTACCTAAAACTATACCCTGGATGTCCCTCTGCCATGGTCCGGCTCTCAGCTTGCATCCAAGACATCGAGGCCTGGATGTCTGCCAATTTTCTTCAGCTCAACACTAACATCTGAACTTCTTCTAGTTGGATTGAAAACTCAACTCAAGAATCTCAATATTTCTTCCTTGAACCTTGGAAACTGTCTGCTGCTTCCTTCCCCCACTGTACGAAGCCTTGGTGTACTTCTAGATAGTAACCTCTCCTTTGATGCCCAAATCTCCTCTGTAGTCAAATCCTCCTTCAACCACCTCCGAAACATCTCAAAGGTCCGTCCCTACCTTTCCCTCCTGAATGCAGAGATACTCTGTCATGCATTCATCTCCTCTTGACTTGACTACTGCAACTCTCTCTATGGTTGTCTTCCGTCACGTGCCATAAACCGATTGCAGCTGGTTCAAAATGCAGCTGCTAGGATCCTTACCAGATGTAAAAAAACATGATCACATTACCCTCCGTCTTGCTCAGCTGCATTGGCTACCTGTAAAGTTCAGGATTACTTTCACAATTGTCCTGCTTGCCTACAAGGCTCTTCATCACAAAGGTGCAGAGTATCTCTCCACCCTGCTGACCCTCTATGTCCGCTATGGCCTTGCACACAAGCTGAGGTCCTCTGTCTCAGGCTTGCTTGTTATACCCAAGCAAAAGTGCATCACACTTGGAGAGCTCTCTTTTAGCTTCATGGCCCCGACTCTCCCAGCATTAGTGCATGTAGCTCCCACATTCACTCGCTTCAAAGCAACTCTCAAGACCCACTTGTTCTCTTGCTTTTAATGCTCTTTAAGCCTGATATCTGTTATTAGCTGTTGTCTAAATTGCTATTTCAGGTTTTTTACTCCATCTTAAATTGTATGATTCTGTACGACACACGCATCCACAATGTTTAGAATTCACATCCTAGCCTTGTATTTAATGTATTATGCCTCTATTTAATGTATTTGCATTGTTTTTTACTGTTTGTATTTAATGTACTATGCCCTGTATTTCACTGTATTTACTGTAGTTCTGTATGTTACATTGTTGTTTTACAATGTCCAGGGTCCTTTGGGCAATCGTTATGGACCCCAGTTTGAGAACCCCTGTACTATGGTGTGGTATAGTCTGTAAAACAAAAGAATCAAACAGTTTGTGTCACAAGTCAGGCTGCTCAGGTTCATAAAAAGTATTAGAGCACTGATTTTGAAGAGATGGTTATCGCTCTTTTAAAACGTCTCTACTATTTTTATAGCATCTGCACAATGTATTGCTGTGGCCTCCTGTTCTCTTTGTAATGCTATAGCCTCTTTTAAAATGCAATAAAAAAAATGTGATATTTGTATTCACGTGTCCTGGGTCATTACCCATCTGGGACATTGCTCCCAAACCAATTTCACAGCCCAGCATCCAGACTTCTTCAGTGGCATTGGAGCCTGTTGCTGTCTAAATGCCACATTTCCATGTATATGTTTAAATAAGAGTTCCCTACATGCACTGCTATTCTTAGAACAGAAGCACAGCAGCTGTGCTTGTATTTAGGCGTGCAGTAGGAGGCTTGGAGTGTTCTGTAAACCACAACAGATGGGCAGGACTGAGAAACGATTGGAAGAAATGTCCCAGTTTGTTAATGACCCAGGATATGTGAATGAAAATACTGGAGGATAGTGCTGTACACCATTATTTCACAGTTGTTGTTTTTTCCTGCACGTCTGTTTTTCCCATCGATTGAGTATTTTCTGAAGCTGCAGAAAACACGCGGGAATCTATCTGCTTGTTTGGTTCATTAGTTATTCTGACGCTTTCTTTTTGGCAGAATATATAATGAGCTAAGAATCTGTGTCTATTTTCCAAAGACCAAAGTGGTGGATAATTTAAACTTCCATCAGTAAGATTTTCACCTGCTTCAGAACGGCCAATACAACTATTCACCAGTACAAAAAGAGTGAGAGCACTTCAGATCAAGTGAAACTGACTTTCAACATAGATCCTATTTTAGTAGCAGCTGCTATGATTGAGGAAGCACAAAACAATCCCAGGTTTTTGCATTTGGAAGCAGTGGCGGGATAGTGGGGTGTTGAAAACCACTGAACAAAAAGTGGAACCCCTGTATATGATGGAAGCCGTGCAATCGATTGCTGTTATGTTAAACATGTTAATAAAAGGAAACAGCATCAACATGTTTATCTATTGAAGTGAAACGCATGCTTTAACCACAGTCCCTGCTACAGTATTTACAGCATGCTTTTCATAAAACATTTAGAGCAAACAAATGGAAAAGTAACATATGCTGTTAAGATCCACTTAAATACTGCAATTTAGACATGTTTACTTGTTGTTTTTATTATATACGACATAAAGAGAATAACTGTACCATATAAACCTTTTTGTAATCCCTGACATTAAACTGTTAAGCAGGGATAGGTAAACAGTGTATAAAAAATGCTCAAACAGTTCAAATTCCGAGCCTTCGCGTTTAATTACCATCTGTTGATTCTGAAAATCCTGAGTGAGTAATACCCCAGTATGAATGGCTTTTCTTCTTTGGACTGTGCAGGAAGCAGAAAGTCGGGTTCAGTATTCACGAGGAATAGCAAGCACATTATGCACGGCTCCTTCCTATCTGAAACTCAAGACATGCTCTTCCATGTGTGCAACACAAACGCTCTCAAACACACTGTACGAAGGAACGCCCGAGTGATTAAAACACTATAGGCGGACAGGGTTTGGTATCTGGTTATTTGTTTTATTCTTTGCACTTCACACAGAGTTGTGCTTTATGTCTAATGCTGTACTTGAAAGGCGCATTTCCATTTAAATAGCATCTTCACAATGCACTGAATGACAGTTTTGAATTCATGACCTCCTCCTGCTCATTCTCAGCCCGTTGTTTTTACCGCCTGCATCCCGGCCAAACTGTATCATTTTCAGAGCGTGTCAGTGTTTTAAGGGCTTTGCTAGTTTAATTTCCGAGGAACCACAAATGAAATTGAAAACATTGTATTTGCCATGAATGCGCTATGAAGGAAACGATGCGCTCGAAGCTCCTGAATGTTCAGTGGGATGGATATCAAGGCACAGACCTGGCCAGCTTCGTATTTGCAGAGGATTACAGCAGAACACTTTAAAGTTTCAAGTCTTTCCTCTGAAGCTTTATTTCCATGTTACTCTAAATCGCTCGGATACATTCAGAACAAGTGGGATATTTGCAAGGATGCCTTCTACATTGTTAATGCAAATACTGGCACACATCCTAATGCCACTGCCTCTGTTCTTCTTATCTTTAATAATTGTTTTTTTTGTCTAGTTTTAACGCTGCCAACAACTGGCATGGATTGTTATCATTCCTTCATAGAGTCCTTTAGGGTAAGAACATGGCAAACAACCCCATGACTGCATATCCAAACCACTTATACCTGCCAGTTTAGTGTTTCCTTGAACAGTAACTGGCAGTATGTGCTGAATGGAGTTTTTCCAAAGCTGTTTGGCTTGAGGTGCCTTGATTTTATGCTAGCAGTGCAGCTCTGTATAGCCATTTCTGGACAGTGTTACTTTTTCCTTTGCAATCCCAAGGGTTTATAGTTGGAGATATTTGTCAGCACCTGATACACCACTCGTTAGTGTAGGTCTTGCTTAACAGTAATATCAAAAGGAAGACCCTTGTATATCCTCTATGTAAGTATCACAATCCGTTTCCATCACCCGCCCTGACAACTCCCAAGCTATAGGCACAACATGAGCTTTTCAAGGACAAGGCCATTTCACACTCATTGGGTTAAACAGTACGTACTGGGGTTCCGACAAATATAGCGTTACACGTCGCCCCCACATGCTGCTACTACTGTTTAAATAGCTTACCTGTAATCTTTTCAGTGTAACATCCTGACAACTTTTTACACTTATAACTTTAAAGTCTGTTTCAAAGCTCTTTTTAAAATGGCCGCTCTAGTGCATTGGGGTTTGAGATCTGTCCTCTAAATCACTGCAGGAGAGCGATTAAAAACAACAACCAAGAAGCATAACAACAAGTGCTGTGGCTTTTCTGTTCTGTATCACATCATGGCTCGTTATTGCTGTGTTACCTGTTTGACAACGTGGGCGATAATCTTTACACTGTCAATGTCAGTGCACTAGCAACATGTGGGGACGCGTAACGTTATATTTTTCAGAACCCCACTACGTACTCTTTAAGGTTAGGACAGAGGCTAGGGACAGAATAATTAACTGAATAAAATATAGTATATGTCATCAAAATAAAGCAAATATACCAGCATATATTATGTATTGTGGCAGAATGGAACACCAGAAAACAACAGACAGACAGAGGCAGGAATTCCTGACAAGGAATCACAACAGCAACAACCATGTGAAAATGTAGTGATATATTTAGATGGTTGAGCTTGATTCGTTGCTTTATGTAGTAACTGGATGGCTTGTTGACTTCTGATAGGCTGATACAACATTGAGTACAAAAAGATGAATCCATTTAAAGAGGCTATAGATCAAGCTCAGTCTTGAAGATCAGGATAAAATAGCCTTAAAAACCAGGGGTAATAAGCGATCTGAGTGGGTAAATCAGTATTTATTTATCAGTTTAAATACTTGTTTTTACATATACATTATGGAATAGTCCTTTGGGAGAATACTGTGAACAATGTGACAGTACTGCCTGCTAGCGCTGAGGGCTGTGTAAAAAGCAGAGAGATACACAACATGCATCTGGACTGTTTCTATATATATATATAAAACCGCTGCATTCCCAACATAGGAGGCTTGTTGCTAGGGAGCTGACATCACTGCCCTGTGACTTTTGTTAGTGAATTGCTTAATAAAAACGCTTGCGATATAATGAGGGTGGGTGCATATCTATATATATATATATATATATATATATATATATATATATATATATATATATATATATATATGCATGTGGTAAAGTAGGGGGAGGATGCGTGCAGTGCAGAGGCTCTGGGTGCACATGTATGTCTGGAGTGTGGAGCTGAGAAGGAGTGAAACGAGTGAGAAAGATACCGTGATAGCGAGTTTATTTTTTGTTTATTTTGAAGAGTTCTGTGTGTAGGGTTTTGTTCAAACTGTTATTTTGTTCCTGTGTTTTTTGTTTTGTGTTTATTAAAAGTGCGCGGACAGTGCTCAACTACAGTTACTGTGTTTGTGCTATTTTCCTTCGTTGTCTGCCTTGGCCGCAAGCCATGCTACCACAATATATATATATGTACACCAAATATTCCCAAATAATGCAGTACTAAAGCAATAGTAATATATTTTCAACAATGTTAATGAAATGCATACTGTAGTCCTTAACCCATATTTGCATTATTCAGTGAAGCGTACTGCTGATTAAAACAGTTTATGTAGTTATGTGTCTGTACAGCCTGTTAGGCCAATACTGCCTTATAATTTAAGACCAAAAGAACACATCTCAAACATCATTTTGTGGAATATTTATCTAAACTTGTTCTCATTTATCTTGTGAAATTGCTCCTGAAATCAATTTAAAGCCGTTAGTTTTCAGGTCACATCTTGCAGCCAATAAAATGTAAATCTGTGTGTCTTATCAGCAGCTGCCTTTTCACATAATATGTAAATGTTTTTATTAAAGGATACATGAGTAAAAATGAGTGTGTTTCCAAATGACAAAGCAAGGTCGAATACAAGACACTGAGCAGTTTGGTGGGGTTAAACAAACACCTGTCTCTGTTACAATCCAATCCATTTTAAATGAGTTCATCCATAACTGCAACCCCTTAATGGCTTAGATGAGAAAGGCAGCATGCCGTTTCGGTCAATGCCTTTGTCTGCATTGAAGGCATATTAGCTGAAACAGATGATGGCATTCGCCAAAACGTTTGTCTACCTGACTGAGTTCCTTATAGAGCTGATCAGTCCTGTGTTAGGGAGGCAAGTTGTCTTTTTCTGCTAGTTTTATTTCATAATGGAGAGCTGGCAGCCAGGAGGAAGGGTTTCAACATAGCATCATGATAGCCACTTGAAAAGTCACATGCACCTACCATGCATCCTGAAGAGTCTACCTTCCTGTCTGAAATACACTTGTAGTTTTTTCTACATCCCCCATTTTCCTTGGTACAGTCCCTCACTGGCCCGAAGGAAGAAAGGAGATCATCAATGGTTTCGAAATATGTAGACATCAGAGCTTCTTCCCTATGATGAGAAAAACAACACATTCACAATCACAGGACAAACCAAAAACATACACAAACAGTGACTTGGATTTAACTTCTTGGATATAAAAAAGATACACGTCTTTATCTTCTTTCTAGCATTTGTATATGTAACAGGGTAGAGGCTGGCCAAGAACCGACAACCACGCTCACCGCCAGTGAGTCTTAACTACTATGCAAAAGGGCCAGGCTGCTCTGCATTCGTGGTTCTAAAGCGTTGAACCTCATCTCACCAGCAGGGGCAGGATGCATAATGCCAGTGCATTATAGCTGACGTCTACATATGTGTGTGATGATTGAGTTTGGTTCTTTATTTATACAGGACTGCCACAATATGCATAGTGTAGTGATAATGACCATGCAACATAATAAATCACCCTTTTGAGTTTCAGTTCAGGTCAATAGCTTTTGGAAATCCTTGCAGCAAAATCAATTTTCTCAGCCATCTTCCAAAAACATTTTGAACAGGTCGATCAAATTAAAACGCCATCGCCATGCTGCCATTCCTAAATGCACAGTTACCTCATCCAGTCACTAAAGCATGGCACTGCCACATTTTAAAATGTGACACAGCCAAGCTGTTAACTGGAATTCACAAAGTATAATACACATGAGTAAAACAAAAACAGAAACTCTCAAACTACAAACACCATAATGTGTGCATGTGGGAAAAAAAGCATATATCATTTCTGGTTTTGCCCCCTAAACATTTCCAAATTCAAATCTTGTCTACCCCTCATGAGTCTTTAAAAACATGCTCCTGTTTGTATCTACAGCAACCAGAGGTTACACATAATACTTGAAGACTCACCTGTTGCTCAGGAAAGCCGACACTTGTAAATGAATGAAAAAGAGACTCAATGCTTTGTGTGATTATTATTATTATTTATTATTATTTATTTCTTAGCAGACGCCCTTATCCAGGGCGACTTACAATTGTAAGCAAATACATTTCAAGTGTTACAGTACAGGTAATACAATTGATAATACAAGTGATGCATTGATAATGTTTGACGGGGAGTACCTACACATATAAACTACTTTGAAGAAAAGGCATAGCATCTTTAATAAGTTGTTTACTCCTAACAGAAATAATGACTTGACTGTTGTGAAGGAACAACAGTATTTCATATATATATATACTTGTAGAGGTGTGTTCTAGAAATCAGTGACAGAAATATATTGGAATTGTGTAAAATATATCAGGTGTCATGCTAATAATTCAGACAGAGGCTGCATGCTCCACTCAATTTAATTATGGATTTATAAGACATACTATAAGACATTCTATATACATTAGTTTTCTTTTTCATAAGGGAATGCTAAATATATTACTCTTTTTCTATAAAGCTGTATAATTTTCACATTAAGGACATTCATACTAAATTAAGAAAAATAGAATTATAACTTAAGCAACTTCCACAAACTCACTTACATATGCTAAGATCTCCCAAGACAAACCACTGTTCCACATCACTGTGAGCTGCATGCTCCATTATTAACAGTAATGCAAAACGCCTTGACTGTACAATATAATAAGACAGAGGCAGGGCTTTTTGCTTAATGACATGCTAAATCTTCTTTAGAATATACTGGATAAATTGGGAGCACACAACACGTTATGCATAAAAATGATATATTTGGTGCATTAAGAAATGACAATATATTTTAAAAGCAATTAAGTGTCAAAGAGTCCAAAAACTGAAATATACTTGGTTCAGAAAATTCTGTATCTTAAATATGATCTGCTAGGCTGTAGTAGGTCACACATGATGTGTAATTGAGGAGATTTGAAAATAGAAGTTATCAGCACTAGTTTGCTGTTTACCCTGTAACTCCCTTACCGTGTCTTCCCTTGAATGAAACATAACCCCAAATATAGATTCAGAATATTGCACTGTTTGCTTTGTTTCCTTCCCATCTGATGGCTAGACTCGAGGCAGTGACACAGAGACAGACAATATCTCAAAGCTTTTAAATCAATAACACAGGGGGCCTGGTTTTGATGCCGGGGCTAACGCTAGAGCACAGTGTGTTTGCTCCTGATTTTGATGAAAACACTTGGAGCAAGTGGGAGCAAACTGCTTCTGTGCTAGTGCCAGTGGGCAGCATTACTTTCGAGGTGTGTCCTCATTTGCATGTCAGCTTTGAGCGATTTTAATGATGAAGCAGACAGTGACTGTGTCGCAAACTAACCAGGTAAGGAACGGTTTATTTGAAATGCAGGCGCTGTCAATCCCATTCTGAAAAAGGGAACAGCAAGCTGTGACGGAGCGAGGGAGCGAGTGACAGAAAAAAACCCACAAGTTTCCAAACAATTTTCTACACTATATATACAGTCAACTCTCGAACTTGGATTAGAGGAATTTCCTGATACTACACATTTTCTACATGGTACCAGACAAATTAAGCAGTCGCTTATTGTAAATCACTTCTTATAATAGAAATTCACTCAACATACATTTCCTGTTTGTGCAAATTATTTTGGAGCCCTCCCAGGGAAGAACATGAATACAATGAATTGCCCTAGTACAGCAGCTGAGTGTAAAGGATATTGGGAAATGTAGTCACTTGCATCCAGATTAGTACCTCTATTCTGTATTTTACTGCTGTTTTGGGACTACTGATCATATGACGCATTTCCATGAAGCTGCGCAAAAATGTGCACTAACCTTACAGACAAAAGAGGAGGTGTTGAAAGTGGTGGATAATGCACCACCATACAAGGAAATGAAAGATGTTGCTGCAGATTCAACATTCCTGTGAACACTTTCTCAAACATTCTGAAAAAACTGGGGTACAATAATACAGGCCTATGAACAGCAAACTGCGGGTGCAGGTCGTCTATCATATGTCATAATGACTGGGAGTAATTTAGGGTTTTACTTTTGAATATGCACAGAATCTTTAACTGTGTTGGGTCTTTTCGGAATTGTGTGTGTCAAACTCCACACAAGGAGGAAATACAATCTGGAATACATTATTTCACACAGGCATGAAGTATGGGCTTTATATTATTTTTGTGTTAGTATTTTTCAGAGCAGCATTACAATGTATGTCCTAGAAGCTGTATTGGAAAAACATGATTGATTGAAACTTTAGTGATACCATGAAAAGTTAATCCTTTCAAAAGATGTTTTGGATTCACAAATAACTGAATTTATAACGATGCCTGCAACACAAAGTTACACAACTTTATTCATTTCTTCAGATCTGAATGCATTTGATCAACAAGTGTTTGACCTAACTTACATTCCAGCATGCCATGTCAAAAACAATGTTATATTAATGTACCTGCAGATGACTTTAAATGACTGATTGGACTCATTTTGTAGAGGATATACAGTAGATAAGGCTTTGCTGTATGCAGGGTTGGGCTCAATTCCTTTTTTCAATTCCAATTCCATTTCCAATTCCTTTTTAAAATCAATTCAGAAATTCCAATTCCCTTTTAATCAATTCCAATTCCAGTTTCTTTTATGACAACACCTGTAATTGCCCTAAGATTTTTGTTTTACTGTGTTTCCTCAAAATCAGGCCCAGCAGATTCAAATATGGTCCAATATCTGCATGCCTAGAAAATGCATGCTATACCTGTACAGGTTGGAACACTTGTTAGCCAATTACATTGCTCCATCTTTTCTTGATATTTTAAAAGAGGTTCTTATCATCCAGAAACCAAAAAGCCACATGACCACAATATTGCCGGCCATGTTAAATGAAGGGTACATTACATTAAAAATAAAGTCTGTGTGAGAAACGGTTCATGAGATATTGTAAGTGGGCAGAGATTTACCTTACAGGTAGGCTTGAGGGCCTAAACCAGATAACACAATTAAACATTCTGAAAACCACAGTTTTTAAACTGTTTAATATTCCTTACACAGTATATATTCCAAACATGCTTTTACAAGCACATTGCTTATATCCTATGTAATGTTTGGTACACATGCAATTTACATTGACCCATAGCTACTTAATTCAGCAAGTGAGCAGAAACCAATAATGTCCAGTAATTCATTCCTGTGAAGAAGGAAAAAATGAACAAGTTCAACAACACTCATTTAGAATAACTTTGAGCTTATTAAGGGTACTCAGATCAAGATTAGGCAGTTAGTTCCATTTTACAATGAACTTGACATTGCAATTTGATTATCTACCCTTTCCATACCAGCATTGCAATTCTATGTACAGTATCTGACTGTGCAGAAGAGATGCCGCAGCTGCTTTTTATACTCAATCTGAGGATGGAATTTGGCTAATTCATAGTTTGGGCAAGTTGATGGTAAATTGTATGCATAATGAGCTCTATTCATAAAACATTAAGGATTCTATTGCATTATTGAAGATTTTATAAACATTCTCTTAGGTTAAACAGTGCAGGGTGCTCCTATACTATATGTATTATTATTTGGAATTGTGTATTGTGGCAAGGATGGGGTTAATTCCCCATCCATAAAAACCTGGGGAAGAATGTGGCTGGAGCCATAATGAGGTAATTGCTTGACTGATAATCAAGGAGGCTGTGTGGTCCAGTGGTTAAAGAAAAGGGCTTGTAAACAGGAGGTCCCTGGTTCAAATCCCACCTCATCCACTGACTCATTGTGTGACCCTGAGCAAGTCACTTCACCTCCTTGTGCTCCGTCTTTCGGGTGAGATGTATTGGTAAGTGACTCTGTAGTTGATGCATAGTTCACACACCCTAGTCTCTATAAGTCGCCTTGGATAAAGGTGTCTGCTAAATAAACAACAACAACTGATGAGTAGTTAAGACTCCAGCCACAGTATAAAAGGACCCACTTCTTACAGAGAAGTTGTTACAAAGGTACTTGTTTGATTAGACTTTTTGTATCTGGTTTTATTCCCTTTTGTTTTGTGTTTTCGACAGTGTTTTGTTTGAAAAATCTCTTGTTTTTATTTAATAAACACACTGCTGCGGCAGTTTTCAGCCCCTCATTTCAGAGTTCTGTTTCCTGCTTCCTGGTCTTGTCACACACCACACGGCCTATCCTGCCACAACGTCTCAATATAAAAAGAGGCTTCATGAACTGCAAGCCTGATTTAATTAATTTGAGTTTTGTGAATAGTGCCGCTATACTTCATCATTGAAGGGCCCTTCACTTATTCACTGCCCTTGATTATTTAGGCAGATTTATGAACGCTTATCTAAACATGTATTTGTATGTTATGTACTGGATTGCTTACCCCAGTGTTTAATTTCAAGTACAATAAAACATCTATCTGCCTGTGTCAGTATAGTATTTAAACGGTATGCAATAGATGGAAGATGTCTCCCAAACCCTGTCTGTAATTGCTATGAAAACTCCAGGTCAACAATTGCCTTGATGCACAGATGCCATTTGGTGTCATATCTATTAGCTATCTAAGTCAATTCAGGTCACACTGTTAATAAATCGTTTTTTAGTGCATGCTAGATAATAATGACCCATTTTCATTCCTGTAAAGTTAAAATCTCATGCTGATTTTTCCGTTTCCTTTTCTCAACAGAGCTCATGTTGGCTACTGCTTGCTATTCTCAAACACGGCTCCTGGCTCTCTACTGTGATTCCAAGCCCTGCAGCCGTGTGTTTTATTTCCTTGCACAGTCCAGTCCCAGACGCATGAGTCTGCATTGTGCTCCAACCTTTGCCACCTGAGGCCTTGGAGCTTTCTAAGGCTCTGAATACCACTCTTTATTGGAGAGGCACAGGAAAACAGCCGGGGAGCTTGTAAGGTCTTGACACAAACTTAACACCTTGACTGGCTGCACAGTCTGCTGGCACTTAGCTGCAATGATGAATGATACCAAGAATCCGCCCACAGCTCACCTAAATGGCTTTGACTCTCTTTCCGTGTGACATTTAGCTTTGTTGTTAAAAACACAAAGCTGGCTCAAGAGTGACTAACCTGTAACTGGAACACGGCACCCCATACAGTTATTATACACTCCTGAAAGTGGAACTAACAATGCCTCTGTCCTGCAGTGCTGTATGGAGTCAAAATGGACACACCTTTCAAAGTAGGCAATATTGCACTGAAGCAGGCCATACATTAAGTTCCCCACAATTGTCTAGACTTGTGTTTTTTTTTTTTTTTTGCTGTTGTAGTTAGTAAGCATGGCAAACAATGATCTGAGATGGGGAAAAACAACAGAGAATCATACAGAATACATATAATAGAATGTTAATATGAGGATAATATACATGATATAAAGTATCCCTTTAACATTTATAAAATCAGGTCAAAATAGGAAACCCTTGACCAATAATCCTAGGGCACTGTAAGTAGTATGATCGCCTGCATCACAAACTCTTAATAAAGATAACTAGTACAAGAATCAGCCACAGAGGCTCCCTTTCAGTCTCCAGCTGTGCTTTCATGCTTCAAAGGCTTCAGACTGCAATCTCAGGCACACAGCAATACTGCGGCCAGTGCCGCCTTGTGATCCCAGTTCTGTGTAAAGGGAAGCTGTAAGCCAGGGTGGTATAACCGATGTCTCTAAAAGCTTTTCATTTAGTAAATCTCACCTCGAACACTGCATTTCTCATTAGGATTGTCCAAAATGCTGGGGTATTAAACCATATACAGTATATATATCATTCCTGGTTTCCAGAGCAGTCTTTGGAACTCTATTGCAATCGCTGTGTCTCCTGTGAGTCATGTGACTGTGTAACTCACATGACAGCAACCAGGAAATCAGAGGACATCACACAACCACTTTTGGAGGACAAGCATATAATCAGAGGACAAGCATATAACCACCTTTAGAGGTGCAATCAGCAAACAGCTTGGAATAGAATGTCAGGCAGGTAACCAGTTCATTGAGAACACACTATTATTCAATACGCAAAACAAAAGGTAGCTTCACCAAAGTCTTTAAATACAATGGAAAATATGCGCTTGCTGGTAATATACTGTATTATATACATGAAGCTCCACTGCTAAGTGTGTTACTTTCACAGCATTGCACATCCTGAAGTACGGGATGACCTTCTCTGGATGATATGTTGTGTTTTTTGCACTTTCTGCTTGAATGTGAAATGAGCTTCCCCTTTAAACCCAGAACACAGGAGCTCTCTGGGAATTGACTGCGCTTGTTTCGAGGGAGTTAAAGCAATTAACAAAAGGGTAATCAGGCTCGTTAAGAAAGGTAATCTGGCTCGTTATGAAAGTGCTACGGAAAGGAGTGATGAACATGGCTGTTCTCTTCCTCCTGCGATACCTTTCGAATTTCCTAACTCTAAACACACAGCTTGTCTTGACACAGAACAAGCCCTTGTGCTGGAAAAAATTGCAGGGAAGCAGGTGTTTAGCGCTTCAGTTGCTATAGTAACCAAGTCTCAGCGTGACAGGGACTATTCTGTGGTGTCTGAATACAAGTATTTGTCATATTGTAAACTCGCTATGTTATTACAGCTCAACCATAACATTAAAGTGACAGTCTCCACATGGTACCACAGTGCTCTGGATACCTCTGGCACAGCTGTTCAGTGCTGGAAGGCCCCAACTTGTAGGAGGCTGTGTGGTCCAGTGGCTAAAGAAAAGGGCTTGTAACCAGGAGGTCCCCGGTTCAAATCCCACCTCAGCCACTGACTCATTGTGTGACCCTGAGCAAGTCACTTAACCTCCGTGTGCTCAGTCTTTCGGGTGAGACGTAATTGTAAGTGACTCTGCAGCTGATGCATAGTTCACACACCACAGTCTCTGTAAGTCGCCTTGGATAAAGGCGTCTGCTAAATAAACAAATAATAATGAATGGAATGGAATGACGGTACCACAACTGCTAAATGACGTGTGTTTTCCGATCTGTCCAAGCTGAAATTGTAAACGTTTCTCTTGGAATTAGTCTGGTATAGACATGACGGGTAGGCATGTCTTTTGTTGGCGATTTTAATACACGCATCACTATACTGTACTCAAATTTAAGACGCAGGCTATTTTTGAGAAGCAAAAAATTATTTAAAAAGCGCGTCTTAAATTCAAAGCTTCAAAAAAGAGTTCAATCTTCACTTCCAAAGACTGATAGTAATATAATTGAATGATGATACTCCAGGTTGTGATGGGCTGCAATATCACAATGCAGTTAGGTTAAATTAGTTCATTGAACCTGCTAAGGGTCAAATCATTCACCTACAATGCATAGCACATTCCTGTAAATGGACTCTCTCTCACACACGACTGGTTCATTTGTTATTCAGACAGTATTTTGCCATGTATAAAATCTACATCCCTCTGTTGCAAGTCTGTTTCAGTCCTGATAAGCAAAGATGAGTCAGAGTTTGTTAACGGGCTGATCGATTGCTGTTTGGCTGTTAGGTGCCCTTCAAGACTACAAATTCCCCGAGCCTGTGATGGCATGGGTCACTCTGAAGAGCAAACCGCACTGGAGGTCTCCAGACCAGCTTCCTTGCAAGAACTAGATGTTGTAATTCCTCCAAAGAAAAACCTTGCAGACACATCAGCTGGACTAAGTGGCTGTCCATAGTGGCCCTACCCCACCAGGTTCTACACACAGCATTTTCTTTGTACAGTAGCTCTTTCTGATGTTTAGAAATGAAATCCACATGCACATAAATACTATTTGCAGTGCCTAAGCCATTGCTTTGTGATTGGTGAACACAGGGAAGCTGGTCTGCTGCCTGGATTACTCATGCTTCTCTGAAGCAGGCGGGTTAGACTGACTTCCACTTAGCACTTAATCACAACTCAATGTGTTTCAAAAGGGAAAATCAATACGCAAAGATGACTGAAGTGCATTATGTATTTTTACCATGAACAATGCTCCCCTCCTGTCATTTGTTATATTATGCCACGGTTGCACAAGGCAGTGAGCACAGCCGCCATGTCAGGAACAATAAAAACAATAAGAGATGGTCAATGAGGCAGGATAGAGAGTTATTCTGTCAGTTTTGTTATTCTGTCAGCTGCTGGTTAGGCTACAGCATGGGCATGTATGTAAAAATAATGTGATATCTTATAACTATTGTAAGTCGCCCTGCTAAGAAATAAATAATAATAATAATAATAATAATAATAATAATAATAATAATAATAATAATAATAATAATAATAATGGTTCTGATTCATTATGATATATGATATGATAGATATCTAGTACATGCTTCCAAGCTGAACCCCTTATCAACTTATTTTTACCTGGAAAGGCCTTCTATCAAACCATAATGCAAATACAATTGTTCTGAAATACAATGAAATACTGTTAAAACCACTACATCACTCTATGATATGGTCCATATAGAGGGGCTGGGCCAAGAATTAGAAGAGACTGCAATATAACACACATACCTATCTGTAAATGGACTCGCATGACTGAATCATTTGTCATGCAAGTGGAAACCGTCACTACTATGAACTGAAGTATTGCCTGGGAGCTTTGGTCACTGTGGGCAAGGTATGTGTGTGTGTGTATATGTGTGTGTGGGTGTGTGGGTGTGTGTGTGTGTGTGTGTGAACTATAGCAGTGTTGAGTGGAATTCTCTTTCCTATACTACTATAGGATATGTAAAACAAGGAAAACATAAATAAATTCAGTAAAAATCAATAAAACTAGAGTTGCCAGCACCTATAAAGGCTTCCAAGCAGTTATCGTGAAATTTAAGAGCATTGGTTAGCGCACTATGTACAACATTTTTCACAGCTATGCTATTTACCGTTCATGAGAAGAAGACTTTTGAAAATTGCTCAATTTTCATTAAATCCAAGATGGCTACCACACCATGTGACCAAAGGCTGCCATATTGACCATGGCACAACATCATATAGTCCTCTACATCACGGGCGATGACATTTTTTATAGAGCACATATGACTTCCTATATGTTTTCCATTATAACTATGACCCTGTCGGCACACCCTAGGAGTTAAAATTTCAACGTAAATTCCAATATGGCCGCCACGATGTGTGAGCAATCTGTTTCAAACTTCAGCAGTTATTACTTTCCAGTGGTCTGTGCAATTGTGTTGACACTGAAGTGCATAAGTGCAATGGTGTTCTTGTTATGGGTAGCAAAAGATGTTTTTACAATTATCAATATGGCCGCCAAACCATGTGACCAAAATGTGTCATTTTCATATCACCAGTACTTCACGTGAATCTCTATGGTCATATAAAGTTTCATGACTGTAGTGTATTGCACCTTGGATTTATGCACGAATGTATGAAAATAGAGCCGCCGTGAAACGGTTATTTGCTCACCGTGGCCAAAAATGCGTGGATTTTACAAACGGTAGGAAGGACCTGGTCATGAACATGCGTGCCAATTTAGGTGTCGATTGATGTTGCAGTTTAAGACAAGAAGATTGTTGAATATTTGGCGCCAATCCAGCGTAGCGGGCAAAGTAATTGTTCAATCGACCTCGATTGAACCTATGTTTTTTATAGGCCATTGCTGCACTGTCTGCTGCCACCTTAAGTTGTTTTTAACGGCAAGAGTTTTGGAAAATTCCCAAATTTTCCACGAGATCCAATATGGCGGTCGAACCATGTGACTTTCATTCGGGGATGCCAGTCTGGTTGTTCAGCCATAGGCATCTACTTACGTATGCGTTTTCATAACTCTGCAATGTTGTTTGGGAATAATAAAAATAATAATAATAATAATAATAATAATAATAATAATAATAATAATAATAATAGGCTTCCCCAGCCTTTGGCTTGGAAGCCTAATTATAGTTAATTGTGCTGTAACTAACATTGAAGTATATAAGCAATAAGACCCTCCACATCGGGCATTACCAGGCATTATATGACCGTATAACTAAATTACCCAAATGGTCATATAATGCCTGGTAATGCCTTCTGTGTCGGGTCTTATTGCTTATATTATATATATATATATATATATATATATATATATATATATAGAGAGAGAGAGAGAGAGAGAGAGAGAGAGAGAGAGAGAGAGAGAGAGAGAGAGAGAGTATATAATTATATTGAAATAATAACAAAATGAGGAACACCATAAACTGCTTAAATAAGACACAGTTTAAGAATACTTACAAGCACCTAAATCAAATGTCTGAATTGTCTGTTTCTGGTGTAGTAACTTAATTGGGTGGTATAATACATCTTGCAAGTAATTACAGAAAAATATTGCTAATCTAGCCTCATGTTTGTGAAGATAGATTGGGATAGATTCTCAAACGTCATTAGCACAATTGTTTTTCATAAAGGAAGCCAACAAGAGTCTAGAGCACTTTCATGAATAATACACTGTATACAATTATGTTCTGAATCGTGCCCACAGTTTCCTCTGAAGAATTGCTTTTGAATACCAGTACTACACTTCCCATTACATTAAAGTGCTTTAATTATATAACTGCAAGGAGACTTCATACTTTTATAAAAGTTACCTTTTGGTATTTTAGTTCTGACATACCTCAGGGAATAATTTCACTTCCATACTTGAGCAAACTCATCCCACATGCTGAATAATACGTCTAAATTAATTCAAGTGGCCCCCAATCTCATAAGACTTCTGTAAAGAAAGGATACTGTCTATAGCACGGACCGATGACCTTTTTCCATTAGACATATACAGATATTAAAATGGAGCTGTATCTCTACTCTCTTAATTAGTCTGTTCTGAAATATGTGTCAAATATTCCATGCATACTGAATGGAACTGTCAAGGGAATTTCATTTTTTAAATACTTTTGGTTGGGCTTGCAAATGGGATTGCAAGTTGTTAATAATTGTCAAAGATTGGCACGATGTTTGCTAACGAGACAGTCAATCTCCCACTGCCACGACTTCAATATTAATAACATTGCTTGGGGTGCTGGAGGGCAATGAGAGGCTGAGAAATCAAGGTGTTATAAACAGCTGGCTATCCAACTTGTTATGTCGTCAGATTGTAATCAACATACTGTAATAAATATGTTATGCTTGATAAACCCAGTGTTTCTGAAGCACTATAACTGCCTGGCAGAGTATATCTGAGCTCTGCTTACAGATAGCATTTTAGAACTTGATTCGAGCAGACAGAAGACACTGTAGATATATATATATATATATATATATATATATATATATATATATATATATATATATATATATATATATACAGTACTGTGCAAAAGTTTTAGGCAGGTGTGAAAAAATGCTGTAAAGTAAGAATGCTTTCAAAAATAGACATGTTAATAGATTATATTTATCAATTAACTAAATGCAAAGTGCATGAACAGAAGAAAAATCTAAATCAAATCCATATTTGGTGTGACCACACTTTGCCTTCAAAACAGCATCAAGCATCAATTCTTCTAGGTACACTTGCACACAGTTTTTGATGGAACTCGGCAGGTAGGTTGGCCCAAACATCTTGGAGAACTAACCACAGTTCTTCTGTGGATTTAGGCAGCCTCAGTTGCTTCTCTCTCTTCATGTAATCCCAGACAGACTCGATGATGTTGAGATCAGGGCTCTGTGGGGGCCATACCATCACTTCCAGGACTCCTTGTTCTTCTTTACGCTGAAGATAGTTCTTAATGACTTTCGCTGTATGTTTGGGGTCGTTGTCATGCTGCAGAATAAATTTGGGGCCAATCAGATGCCTCCCTGATGGTATTGTATGATGGATGAGTATCTGCCTGTACTTCTCAGCATTGAGGAGACCATTAATTCTGACCAAATCCCCAACTCCATTTGCAGAAATGCAGCCCCAAACTTGCAACGAACCTCCACCATGCTTCACTGTTGCCTGCAGACACTCATTCGTATGCGCTCTCCAGCCCTTCGGCGAACAAACTGCTTTCTGCTACAGCCAAATATTTCAAATTTTGACTCATCAGTCCAGAGCACCTGCTGCCATTTTTCTGCACCCCAGTTCCTGTGTTTTCGTGTATAGTTGAGTCGCTTGGCCTTGTTTCCACATCGGAGGTATGGCTTTTTGGCCGCAAGTCTTCCATGAAGGCCACTTCTGACCAGACTTCTCCGGACAGTAGATGGGTGTACCAGGGTCCCACTGTTCTGCCAGTTCTGAGCTGATGGCACTGCTGGACATCTTCCGATTGCGAAGGGAAGTAAGCATGATGTGTCTTTCATCTGCTGCAGTAAGTTTCCTTGGCCGACCACTGCGTCTACGGTCCTCAACGTTGCCCGTTTCTTTGTGCTTCTTCAAAAGAGCTTGGACAGCACATCTGGAAACCCCTGTCTGCCTTGAAATTTCTGCCTGGGAGAGAACTTGCTGATGCAGTATAACTACCTTGTGTCTTGTTGCTGTGCTCAGTCTTGCCATGGTGTATGACTTTTGACAGTAAACTGTCTTCAGCAACCTCACCTTGTTAGCTGAGTTTGGCTGTTCCTCACCCAGTTTTATTCCTCCTACACAGCTGTTTCTGTTTCAGTTAATGATTGTGTTTCAACCTACATATTGAATTGATGATCATTAGCACCTGTTTGGTATAATTGTTTAATCATACACCTGACTATATGCCTTCAAAATCCCTGACTTTGTGCAAGTGTACCTAGAAGAATTGATGCTGTTTTGAAGGCAAAGGGTTGTCACACCAAATATGGATTTGATTTAGATTTTTCTTCTGTTCACTCACTTTGCATTTAGTTAATTGATAAATATAATCTATTAACATGTCTATTTTTGAAAGCATTCTTACTTTACAGCATTTTTTCACACCTGCCTAAAACTTTTGCACAGTACTGTATATATATATATATATATATATATATATATATATATATATATATATATATATATATATATATATATCAATGATTTCCAAACTGCTTGGGGCATCAAAGGAGCCGTTAATGACTCGAGGATGTTAGCTTACAAGTAAAGTGTTGGTCAAACTCAATGTGTTGACCTTCAAATTGTATTTAAAATATAATCCACTGAGATGCATCTAATTTATGTAGCGATCTCGCTGGGACAGCCGCGGGTCGTTGCTAATCTATTCGACAGACAATTAAAACTCAAGCATGAAGCCACATGTATATAAATCGATGTGCGCATACATACTTTATAAGAAGATAACACTTTGGTCTGTATAAATATTCAGATGGTGGAGGCTGCCTCTGGAATGTAGAGTAGTGTAAGCTGGTCAAGGGGATTTACTTTAATGCTTACCTGAAAAACAAAAAGCTATGGGATGAACTGTAGCACCAGGGTACACACACACGCACACACACGTGTGCATGTACGCACACACATGCATGCAAATATCCACATACACATGCACACACACACGTACACACACATGCACACACACCCACATGTACGCACACACACACACACACACACATGCAAACACCCACATAAACATGCACACACACATGCACACACAAATGCACACACCCATGCACACACAAACTCATGCACATACACACACGCACACATGCACACACACACATGCAAACACCCACATACACATGCACACACACATGGCTTCTAAACTGAGCATCACCTGTGGCTGTGTAACGTCTCAGGTCCAACTATTTCAGCTTTTCAAAATTAAGTTAGTATTCATGCACACGCACACACACATGCTCACACACACACTCAAGCACAAACAAAGCATACAGTATATTTATTATAATCATGTAGAGGGTGCTAGTTCCATTGTTGGCTTCAAACCACAGAACTATGGTTATAAGACTGAGTGCAGAGTTGGCTTCTAAACTGAGCATCACCTGTGGCTGTGTAACTTCTCAGGTCCAACTATTTCAGCTTTTCAAAATTAAGTTTGTATTCATGCACACGCACACACACATGCTCACACACACACACACACACACACACACACACACACACACACACACACACACACACACACACACTCAAGCACACACACACATGGACACACACACGTACGCACACACACACACAAACACATACACAAACACATGCTTACATGCACACGCACGCACACACACACACAAACACCCACGTGCACACACACACACACACATGCACACACACATGCACACACACACACACATGCAGACAAAGATGCACACACATATGCACACACACACACATATGCACACCCACAAACACATGCACACACATACAGTTTTCTGATTTGAGCAGAGCTATATCAAGAGTAGCTTTAAATTTCATTTTCTTAGTTAGAACAAAAAAGTACAGTCCTATTTTATGAGGTTTGCAATGATTCTGAGTGGTTTCTTTAAAAGTTTGAGCTAAGGAGCTTTCACCTGCGTTCATGAGCTGCTCTTCAGTTCTAGAGCCTGCCAGAGATATCTGTAACACAGCTTGTGATCTGCAACTTTGGATCATGTTTACTGTTGTTTTGCTGGCAATATACTTCTGTGCACTAAATTGCGCTAACACTTACTAATATTGTTATTATTATTTATTTCTTAGCAGACGCCCTTATCCAGGGCGACTTATAATTGTTACAAAATATCACATTATTTTTACATACAATTACCGATTTATACAATTGGGTTTTTACTTCAGCAATCTAGGTAAAGTACCTTGCTCAAGGGTACAGCAGCAGTGTACCCACCTGGGATTGAACCCACGACCCTCCGGTCAAGAGTCCAGAGCCCTAACCACTACTCCACACTGCTGCCCATAGTGCTGCCCATAATAGCAGGTTGATCTACTCTACAATACATATGTCTATGGCAGGCAGCTCCTGAACTCACCCACAGTTTAATAAGGATCTGAACTCCAGAGAGGAGGACAAGGTTTCCTCTAAAGGAGTAAAGAGATGTTTGGTTTACCAATACAGGACGAAACTGCTGACATGGTTTCTGGGATAATAGACATTAGGTCAATGGGAGGCTTCTGGCAAATGAAACTTTCTGTGTTCTAAAAGGCAATCGCCTGCATTCGTGTTGATCTTTTATGATGCACTAGTTTCTGTTCTCTAAAAGCATGCTAATGACAGTGCTGTGAGACAGTGATTAAGTGAGTGCAGGAGATGGTACCTCAGAGCCAAAACTCAATGGACTCCATCTTCATTTCTGCTTGCTTGCACTATTTGAGGTCCATTGCTGTCTATCCTGGGTGATGGAAACACCTGGAACAGACACTTACAGATGACCTGACACATGCCTGAATGAGGGAACAGTGCAGCAGCTGGGGAGCTTGTGAATAGCAGGATTAGGGAATTGCGACACTCCTTTACTGGTTTCATATTGGATACCCAGCTGGGATGTAAACCCCAAGCCATGCAAGACTATTACTACATTTATAATAAGAAGGGTTCATGCATAACTACAGCTATGGACAAAAGTTTTGCATCACCTAAAATCTTAGGATTGAGACAAAAAAACTATATGAACATAATTTATATATTTTATTTAACATTGTGTACTCAAGGAACCAACAAAATTACATGGCAAAAGTTTACCGGAAGCCATAATAGTAATACAGTATTTGACGTAAGATTTCGAATTCAGTTTTTCATATATTGAAAACTACAAAGCGGTATGTAATTAAATATGTTAACATAACATTATTCAGCAGGTTCCATGCAACTTCATGAAGCAAAATTAGTTAATTCAATAGGGTGATGGTGGTACATTTTGAAATTCCAAGTCTAAAAGTCTGTGAAAAGGACTTTTAGTTGAAGAGTTTGTTGCTGGGTTTTTTAGGCTTCTGTTGGTGTTTTACTTTTGTTAAATATTTGTAATAGTGAATCGCATGACCAGCTCCTCAACCTCATTATGACTGGTTTAAAACCAGTACACCCCCAGCTCAGACCAGGATAAACCACCAGGAATAGCAAATACACAGTGATAAAAACACTGGCTTTCAAGAGTCTCTTCTTCATGTGAAAGTGGCATTTCTAAAAACACTAACAATAAAGTGACGTTTTACTAAACGCTGCTTGTTGTAAAATTGGAAATTTAAAGAAACTTCATTGGAATTTCCACTTCCATCTGAAGAAGAGACCTTTGCGGTCTTCAGCGTTGGTGTTTGTATCAGTTACTCAAATACACTGCATCAGCTCTTCAAATCTATTATCATGATTACCTTGCATAGCACAGCAACATTGTTCTGTTGTTGTTACTGCTGGAATAGTTAGTCAGCATGGCCAAAAATGATCGATACACAAACAGCACAATAGGATCAAATAGAACACACATATTAACTGGATAAGAAATTCAATATCAGGAAAACCAAAAAAAAGCTATATTTTTCTATCATGTTCAACCACACACCATGCTGAGGCACTGAGATCTGACCAATAATCCTGATCACTGAGCCACTACTGCTTGAACTTTGCTGTTATCATCCTAATCAGCATCAGCTCTGATTAGCCATGAATATCTGTCCAGATCACAACTGAAGTGGGTAGATCAGCATTTGAATGGCCTTGTTATCATATACCAGATACTGATATCACAAACAAAGCATACAGTATATTTATTACAATCATGTAGAGGGTGTTAGTTCCATTGTTGGCTTCAAACCACAGAACTATGGTTATAAGACTGAGTGCAGAGGTATTGGCTTCTAAACTGAGCATCACCTGTGGCTGTGTAACTTCTCAGGTCCAACTATTTCAGCTTTTCAAAATTAAGTTAGTATTCCACCCAAGGGGAAAGGACTGCGAACCTGACAGCTGGGAAGAGGGAAACAATGCAGCCAAGGTAAGAAGTTTGAATTCCTCATGATTCACTGCATTGTTAGAATGTATGCTACAGCCTACCAGAAACTTTCCGAGGCCCAAAGCAACTCATTTCTGTGCAATGTTCACAGCAACGCGCTTCACTACAGACCAAATTAGAGCAAAGTTTATATTGTACATGACCGGATTTTCAAGCAACATCATGACTGACTCAAGCCATGGTGAATGTGTGCTGTTTAAAGAAGACTCATTACGCACCATTACTTATGCTGAGATACCTGCACATAAATATGATCGTGTATATCTGGGTCCAGACCTACAGAATCCCATAACAACAGCGAATACTTACCGTGCAAGGATGAAAACAACTGGAGCCATGCCGTCCTCTCTCCCATTATCACAGTATATTATCTGCTTTTATCTTCATATTATCTGTTTAATAATAACATCTTTCTGAGAGCCACGTATGTACAAATTAATTAAACTTCTTATTAACAACCACATATGGATGTTGTTTGTATTTGAAATGCTGTGCATGTCTTGTGCTTGAGGGATGAAACTCTCTTATGTATAAAGGATGATGCAGTCCAGCATCTGGGGCTCAGGTACACCCTACTGAGACCGGAGTTAGGGTTAGGGTTAGGGTTAGTGTCCGGGGCTCAGGTTCATCCTACTGAGACAGGAGTTAGGGTTAGGGTTAGGGTTAGGGTTAGGGTTAGTGTCCGGGGCTCAGGTTCATCCTACTGAGACAGGAGTTAGGGTTAGGGTTAGGGTTAGGGTTAGTGTCCGGGGCTCAGGTTCATCCTACTGAGACCGGAGTTAGGGTTAGGGTTAGGGTTAGGGTTAGTGTCCGGGGCTCAGGTTCATCCTACTGAGACCGGAGTTAGGGTTAGGGTTAGGGTTAGGGTTAGTGTCCGGGGCTCAGGTTTATCCTACTGAGACCGGAGTTAGGGTTAGGGTTAGGGTTAGTGTCCGGGGCTCAGGTTCATCCTACTGAGACAGGAGTTAGGGTTAGGGTTAGGGTTAGGGTTAGGGTTAGTGTCCGGGACTCAGGTTTATCCTACTGAGACCGGAGTTAGGGTTAGGGTTAGGGTTAGTGTCCGGGGCTCAGGTTCATCCTACTGAGACAGGAGTTAGGGTTAGGGTTAGGGTTAGGGTTAGGGTTAGTGTCCGGGACTCAGGTTTATCCTACTGAGACCGGAGTTAGGGTTAGGGTTAGGGTTAGTGTCCGGGGCTCAGGTTCATCCTACTGAGATATCACTCTTATATACTGTCTTCTGGGCTCTTTGTATCATTGTAGGTTGTCCAAAGAGAGGTGATCCAGAAACATCTGGAAAAATCCAGTTGAATTCTTTCCGAAACATCACCCTAAAGCTGAGTGATGCAGAGTTTGATTCATCATATTTCAGTTTGTTTATGTGATCGGCTGTTGATGTCACGATTATTAATTTACCTGAGCATTTGAGTTATGGCTTGTCAAGTAGGTGATGACACTGACAATACACACATAATAAACTCAATATTGTAACTTGATTGGGGTTCATTTGTCACATGCCATGGCATACAGCAGGCAATACAGGTGCTCTGAATGGCTGAAAGATCATTATTAATGAAGGCATATTAAGATAATTACAGAGATGGTCATAAGTAACTAACACATATACTGTATGAATGTAATTACAGGATCATACCAACAATTAAACTCATGTTCAAAAAACAAGCATATCTACTTGTTAATATTCTGACTATTACAATGTTTGGTAATATAATGATATCCCAATGGTCTTTTTAAAACTTTTCAGAGAGGGACTGTGTCCAAATTAAACAGCATCACCCTATAGAATGAACTAATGTTGCTTCACAAGGTCGACTGAAACCTGCTGAATAATGTTACGTAAACATATTGAATTACATACCGCTTTGCAGTTTTCCATATACTTAATGAAAAACCTCCTTGTGCTCCGTCTTTCGGGTGAGACGTAGTTGTAAGTGACTCTGCAGCTGATGCATAGTTCACACATCCTAGTCTCTGTAAGTCGCCTTGGATAAAGGCGTCTGCTAAATAAACAAATAATTAAATAAAAGATTTAAATTGTGTTTTAAATATATTTTTTTGTATTATATCTTAATCCTAAAATTTGAGGTGGTGCAAAACTTTTGGCCACATGTTCCTTCATATAAAGCGACAGATTTTTTTTTCTCAAAATAGGCAGTGTTAATCACGGGTATGTCAAACTGTGTAACAGAGTGTAGTAATAAAATATGTCTTTAAAAAAAATAGTAAATGAGACGTAGTTTTAGTAAAACTATGGAATGCTTAGTCCCCTTTTTAGATATTTAATTTGATCTGCAGGTTGTATGAACAAGGAAAACGATTTACAATTGAAAGGTTGTGTTCAATTTTTTCCTGTTTTTATATCTGGGTGTTGAACTTCATTATAGGTCACCTTCTATTGGCTCCAGGATCTCTTTGAAAATATGGTTGCAAGGTACATACACTGTAAAATGTCTCCAGTCCTCCAGCCCTGAGCCACAGAGTTTTTAAAACGTGCCAGTAGTTTTTAGAACATGACGCAAATCTGTTATTTAAGGTGCACCAGGGGCAGCAGTTGACCAGCGAGTGGTTTCTTTTATTACAATGATATTTGAAACCAGCACTGGAGATATTTTCAGAATACTGCTTACCTCATAAATAACACAGTGTGCAGCATCCAAAGAGCCAATGTTCTGTGCTGAAGATTATATACATACTGTACATACTTAGTATTGAACAGAGAGTGGCATGCAATTTCAGATTCAGAAAAAGGTACAAAGCAGCGCCTGTACCTCAGAATGGTCCCGGTGTGACTAAATGTAATTCTGTCATTGAAACAGCTGACATAGTTTCTAATTGGGTTACCTTCATCTTAATTTTCACTTTCTTATTAAAAAATTATTTATTTCAAGATTCTCTTTCTATAATAGGAACAATTTTCTAAAATCATATTAAAATTAAACTAATGACTAATTTCTTACCTGGCTCCAAATTGTCTTGGTTAAATATTTTGGCTTACAGCCGAGTAAGAAATTAGTTTTAATGTATTCTTTTTATATGAAAGAAAAACATTTTGGCAGTGCAAGAAAGGTCTGAATGCTGAAAACTGAAAATATCTATTTAAAAACTGCATAAAAACACTTCCTTTAAAAAATGATGATCAAACCCAATGAAAGTATCTTACTGGTGTAGATTCTTATGTAAATGTTAATGTGTGAATGCAGGGCCAATGTGTTACACTCCCCTGTGACTCCTTCAGAAAATGAATTGCAGTTATTAATTAAATGCACCGTAAATTAAGTTTCATAACACTTCTCTGAAACCTTTATATGAGAGTGTAAAAAAAAAATGTGTGAGGGGGATTAAATGAAGCAAATTCGTATCTAATTAAACCTAACAGTCAGGTCAAGCAATCCTTACCTGGACTCAATTCCCTTGACTTAAATCTCTTTTCAGAGATGACTGATGATTGCTCAGTTACACATTTTCCTTAAATATTTTTGTCACAGCTGCATGTGAAAGGGGATTGCTGCTGCCACCAATCAATTTCACATTAGTTTCTGTGCCTTTGCAAATAATAAAATCAGAGAAGCTGTGACATCACTGTTTATGGTGATACTAAAACCAACTCTGGCATGTGAGAGCGATCCATCAACATTACTAAAGCAAAACGAGCACTAAAGATTCAAGTCTGCTATGATCAGCACATATGCCAAGTGTCACAGCGGCTCAGGCATAAGAAACGGCTTTGGATCTAATCCCAAACATTTCAGAAGGAGAAGCTGGCTTCAAAAAACACAGTTTGTTGCATAAGTGAACAGAATATCTACTGTTGAGCTCCAGAGAAAAATCCCCATACAATAAGGACCCAGGCCGATTCTCTTTATAGGTTATGCAGTCCTAGAAAACAAAATGTGCCAGAGCCGCTAATAGCTTCCAGTTGTGTGCACCTGTCTACAGCTCTAAGGGCTGGCTCATACTTCTGTCGCAGGTGACTGTGATACGTCAGGCCAGCAGACAGCTAGAAAAGCTGTGCGCTTCGACCGTGCAGCAATTGTTAACATTTTTCAATGTTATCCGACAATTTCAGGTCGCAGATGCATGAGAAAAGGTTGAACGACTTTCCAAAAAAGACGCACGTCATAAGAGTGTGGATGACATCATTCTGACCTATCACACAGGGTCGGAGACTGTCGACTCCGACCAGAAATGATGTTGGAGTCTGAAGTATGAACCAACCTTCAGTGCATCCATCCAGGACCATCTTAGTGAGGCTCCCGCACTCCGGCAGCTGCCTCTGCCACTTCCATCGGCTGCACTAACTGGAGGTTTCCCTCGAGGCCCTGTGCTACTCTGCCCTTGCAAGTATAGCTTTAAAGTTAATAAAGAAGTATTAGTCACGTCTCTTACACTATGCAGATGGCTTAAACTCCTGTCATGTTTGACAGAGTCTTAGCAAGCAAAGGCTTTCGAGTCTGGTGCCTAAGCTTTATGAAAGCTCATGAAAATGTAAGCAAATTTGTGTTTTATGGGTCTACCTAGCATATGGTTGTCTATGTAAATGTCTGCTTTACTGTCCCCTGCAAACAGTGACTAATGGCTCTTTTGCATCAGGACAGGAGAAAGTTGCACTGCGCAAAACCAGAAATGCTTATTCCACTTTCCAAGCTGTATGCAAACACTGAATCACTTATTCCACTTTCCAAGCTGTATGCAAACACTGAATCGCTTATTCCACTTTCCAAGCTGTATGCAAACACTGAATCACTTATTCCACTTTCCAAGCTGTATGCAAACACTGAATCACTTATTCCACTTTCCAAGCTGTACGCAAACACTGTTACAGACCCTTTCATTAAGTAAAAACAGCCAAAGATAAAACAATTCTGTGCAATTTACATGACAGACATTATTATTACTGTTGTTTTGCTGGCAATATATGTCAGTGCACTAAATGGCGCTAACACTTACTAATATTATTATTATTTATTTCTTAGCAGACGCCCTTACCCAGGGTAACTTACAATTGTTAAAATATATCACATTGTTTTTACATACAATTCCCCATTTATACAGTTGGGTTTTTACTGGAGCAATCTAGATAAAGTACCTTGCTCAAGGGTACAGCACCAGTGTCCCCCACCTGGGATTGAACCCACGACCCTCCGGTCAAGAGTCCAGAGCCCTAACCGCTACTCCACACTGCTGACATCTGGCATACTGCTGTCATATTTATTTATTAATTCTTTAACAAGGAAAAAACCCACTGAGACCAAGGCCTCTTTTACAAGAGTGTCCCAGCAAGATGACCACAAACAGACAGCAGTAATTTTACATTCCAAAAACAACACCACTCCAAAAGACAACCTCATCATACATTCAATCTGGGATCAGAAAAATTTACACTTGGATAATTCTTGGAACCTGCTCATTAATGTAAATGTAATCTTAGTCATTATTCTTCATTTAGCTGACACATGTGGGTTATTTATCTGATGCTCGATCATATCCCAGATACTCTTGTCCAGACTATTCCATGCCATAGGGGTGCTGTAGCTAAATGCTGATCGGCCAACCCAAGACCTTCTCCAAGGCACTTGATAAATGAGTGCAAGACTGGATTGTAAATTATACTTGGGTATATTTACCTGTAGCAACAAACCTAGATAACCTGGCAACAAACCTATTACAGTTTTACACAAAAAAAGTACCCAGTGTAGTTTCCTTCTACAATTAAGTGTTATCCAGATTAAAGAAGCCAGTAACTGGCAGTGATGGGGTCCTAAGAAGGGGGCTCAGCATTCTAAAACTACCAACTCAGCGGCATTGAAACTGCATGCATTTTGAATTTGGCCATGATTATGTCATCCCTAGGACATCGGGAGCCAATATCAAGACAACAAGATTTATTTTAAAGGCCACCTAGACGCAGGCTGGGCGCATGCTCTTACAGAGACCCCTGATTGCCATTAAAAAACTGTTTTTATTGTGTTTGCAATCACTGCGACTCTGCGAATTCATGAACTCAAAACCTTTTTTTAAGTCTGTGTTAAGGTGCTCTGACAAAGAGCTCAGGAGCTGCCATTGAGTTCCAGTTCCTGTCATGGACGTGTGTAATGTAAGCTACAGTAAATCAGCGACATTGCCTTTGCATTACTTAGCACCAACGCCATCTAGTGCACAGCTGTGTATTGCCAAAAACAACACATGGGAACTTGATTCAAATTGTCACTAGATGGCGCTGGTTCTTGCTTTTATAGACACGTTGGCTGATCCAGCCCTCATTGCACATGTTTACAGCAGGCAACTGAGGTGAAAACACTTGGGTATTCATTTGTATCTGCAGAGAAGAAGGTCACTACATGATATGAAAGTAACAAGCGAGCATGTAATTTTACATACAATTACATTATTTTTTTACAGTTGGGTTTTTACTGGAGCAATCTAGGTAAAGTACCTTGCTCAAGGGTACAGCAGCAGTGTCCCTCACCTGGGATTGAACCCACAACCCTCAAGAGTCAAGAGTCCAGAGCCCTAACCACTACTCCACACTGCTGCCCTATATTATTTGTTATAATACAGGGTGATGTAACAGACAGAAATGGTAGAATTTGCCATGTTTATTTTTAACAATTGAAGAAGCGTTGAGAATAAAATTGAGAAACACAATTACTTCTAAACCAGTATTTTATTTTATTTTAGAAAACTAAAGTAATTACTAAGAATCGCAGTAGAAAGTGTATTTGGCTTTCTTAGGGTTGAGATGAATGATTTCCTCTGCTCTCTGAAGGCCATCTGTCTACACTGCCTAACATCCCACGGAGGGCATGTGGCCGAGGTCATTCCTTACTGAATTCATGTCGCTTATTGTTTTACATCATTATTTGCATTATTCTGCTCTTCCATAAATTTCCACCAGCCTTCTGCGGATACAACTGTAAATCAGCAGGCCAGTCTTGATTGTTTTGGTATGGACTGTGCTTGTTTTCACATGCTGAGTAAAGTTTTTCATCACATCCCAGTATATTAATACAATTTAGATTTGAATACCAAAATAGTAACAAGTAAATGCTACTGTTATATTATGATATTAAATTAATTGTTGAGCTAATTGTGTTTGTATTCTGAGTAAAAAAAAAACTGTTTCACTGTACTGTATCTTATTTATTTTGTGTTAAACAATTGTGGCTAGCAGTTTTATCATCAACCTTATTATACAAGTGTCTCGTCCTACCATCACCGACAATAATAATAATAATAATAATACCTGTTTGGTTTGACCCAGCCAGTGTAACTCGTTTTCCATTCCCAGAAGGCATTGCAGTGTTGTTTCTGCCCATACTGTACCAGTTATGTCTGCCTTCCCAGCCTTTGGTGAACTACATTCTTTAATTGACTACAGGAGCCTGCTGGTAAATTGCACAGTTTATAAGGTTTGTTGAAGATTAATGGACTCTGGAACTCATTATCCCAACTAGCCACATACAGATAATTAGATACAGAGTCATTGGTCTCACTGTTCAGCCCCAATCCATAGTGAAAAACAAACCAGAATACAATACTGCTTATAGAAATAACTTGCCTTGCCACAAATAATTATTAAAATAAATGTTAGCTCCAAGAGGGCTTTTTTTGGGGGGGATGCTTCATTATTTTTCAATACAAAAGTCAAGATGAAATATAGCAGTGTATCGAGGGCTGTGTAAATGATCTTGACTCCCTCTAATGAATTGCTATTCTTTTCCTTAAGAAATGAATACGTTTTGGCAGAGAATGCAACAATCAATTTGTTTCATCATGTTTAAGTCAGCCATTAATCATCAGCACTGCTTGTCAGAGTATGGTCTACTCTACTGGCACTTTGTATTGACAGAACAATGGCCTTTGAACACAGCTTCTGCTGCAGAGGCAAGCGTTGATTAGTAGATTTATGACGCGTTTAGACAATATAGCTCTGCCCTGCAGGAGAAAGCGGCTAATGCTGCTGTGAGTGCTCTGACAGACCCTGCCGCAGAGGAAGAGCCACCAAGAAAATACCACACCTTCAGAAAGTACAACTGCGTTTGCCTGACACGGACAATCCCACCGATGTGCTCTTGCAAATGGTGATACTCAGAGCTCTATGAAGGGTCATATGTTACAGGGGAACAGCTGTGCCTGTACCCAGACATATACAAAAGTATGTCAATCCAGTTATTAGCCTCAAAAGTGTTCAAAGAAAAAACATCCAGGCATCCAAACCAGAAAACTACCTTTCTATTACCCTTTTTCTTCTTTTTTTATTTTCTACTGAATATCCAGGGGTGTCCCCCATTGTCTCTTTACACGCAGGAGCTCGACAGCCCCTGGAGGACGAGGGCCAGCCAGTACAATTTGAGCTCACTAGGGGCCTGGCCATTGGGGGCCACTGTAGCGGGTGAGGAGAAAATAACCCTGCCGATTGTGCCTCCCTAACTAGCAAAGCTCCCAGTGGAATCCCCAGTGAACTTCCCACAGCCAGGAGAAGAACCTTTGCTCCCGACTGTGTGACTCACCCAGCACTCCACACAGCCGTGTCTTTACCAAGTGAGCCACTTATGGATTCTATACTGTAGTGTTCTTAATCTGAAATCGTCTAATTAGCATTGCTGCTTACTAATATTATTTACATTAAGTAGGAAGAATATATGGTCTGAACAATATATTAAACATACAGTATCCATTTAAGTCAGTTAAACCAGTTCAATTCCCTGTCATTTTTGTAAATGTAGCTCACATCATGTATTTATAATCTTGCTGATATTAGTTGTGAGCTTGATTGCCAGCCATGTCAAAAATGCACTAAATCCTTGTAAATGCACCACATTGTTGTCAGTAACAATTACTGTACTCTGTTTGCTGCCAAAGGACGCAGTCAATGCAATTACTCCTTTACAGCCCTGGCACCTCTACAGAAATGACGGACAATGGCTTTGCATCCGTTTGGGAGGTGGCTTTTCCATGTGGACTCGTGTCTATGGGGTCAGACTCTTTTCTTTCGGTATTTAATACCTACGTACAGGCAGCACATACAGTAAGCATTACCATGCTGTCTCCCAGTCTTGGAATGAACCTCACAGTAACTGATGATATGGGACCTTCACTATTGATAGACACATTCTTCATATTGTATTCTATAGAACGTATAACAAATTACCCCTCTAAGCCCGGGGCTTTTTTCCTCCACAAACTTGATTCACATGCCTTCATTGTAGTCCTTTTAATACTACCTAAAAGACTACAAAGGACTCAAACACTCAGTTAATGCAATACTGTAAGGGCACCTGATTAGTACTGACATGGTTTATATTAGTACTTTGAGCATTTAGAAGCATTTACTCTACTTTAAGAACTGCTGAACAGGATAGTGTATCTCAGTGCTCACTGCAAAATAAACATACACTTGAGTCACGCATGCTGCTTTCCTCCACAGTCACGAGAGAGACCGAGATGCATTGATTCTGGAATCTAAATCCTTTAGTTATATGTGTTGAAAATGTCAGCCACAGGATGGATCACGAATGCAAGCATCCTTTAGTGTCCTTTAGTTGTGAGTCCCCTATTGATATTCATATTGATTCACCAGTACTGTATATAGAAAGACAACAACAGGACATGACTACTGTACAAGTAGATTAGGTGAAAGAGCAGACGTGTCCTCAATCTCCCTTCTCTAATAATGAAGAGATTATTTTCAATTTTTATCACCCTCATGGATCAATTAAGCTAAGTTTAAAATGCCTCTGGTACATTAAAAACCAAACACGGTCTGTAATATCAGTCCCTCATGTTAGGTAATCCTACTTAAATATTTAACATTTGTAGAAGAAATTAAGGCATCAGATCCACACTATATATTTTCACACTTTTGATTTAGTTCATCCAACCAAGAGTTCAATTACAAAGACAATGCTAAATACAGCATACAGCAGTTTTGCTACAATTTTAGGAGTGAGACATAATTTTGAAAAAAAAAAAAGAATATAAGAACATAACTGTATTTATTTATTTAACATCATGTAATCAAATAAACTACAACATGATATTGCAGGTCTACTGGAAGCCATCATAGTAGTACAGTTTGATTTTAAAATGTCACATTTTTCAATGTTTGTCCGTTTTTCGTTAAGTATGTGGAAAAGTACAAAGCGGTATGTAATTCAATATGTTAAAGTGATATTTTTCAGCAGTTCATTCCACTTTATGAAGCACAATTTGTTAATTCTATAGTGTGACGGTTGTATATAAGATAGAGTACAGTGAAGTTGTTTTTTTTTTTTAAACAAACACATTTAGCTCAACAGTTAATTTACTATCATACTATAACAATATCATTTACTTATGTCTGCAGCACTAATGGGTTTTGGTGTTCAAATCTAAATTGTATTAATACATTGGGATGTGATGACTTATGAAAAACGATACACTTGTACATATCTGTCCAAGTACATACAGTAACAAAACCTCACCAGGAATCTGTCTGTACGATGAGCCACATCACCCTCTATGGTTTGTGCATCAAGGAAATTGAGTGTAGAATTATGGTAGTGCAACTGTTCACTGTGGAAATGATCTTGTTATCGTGTAACTAGGCCATAATAAAACCTTATTGTGATCATTAGATAGTACCAAGTAATTTGGTATTATTTCATTGCATTACCTTAACCTTAAAAAGCTACTGGTTAAAATGACCGGTTGGTGCATCTAGGTAGTTTAAAATTCCAGCGCTTTGAGTGTTAACCTAATCATTATTAAAAGGTACAATGATAGATATTCACCAAGTAATAACATCATAATCAATAGTAGCCATTTACAGCCCTATAGATTCTATTAGAACTCCCAGAGTTTACATTCTTATAATGTACAGCTGTAAGATTATAAGGTTTATTATGTACAGGTCGCACGGGCATCTTAACTGACTTCACCACAGCACACACACTGGCAGTTTAATAAAAATGACAACCTGATTTCCAAATATTACTGATGAAAACAGAGATGTGCGTGTTGAAAATCAGGAAAATGCTGCATCAATAAAAATGACAAAATTGATTAAAGTCGTACATGGAAGAAAATGGTGAAAACGGGAAAATTCATCAAATACCAGTACAGCAACTCGACAACATACTGGCGAAATGTATCCTGTCAGCGAGGCGTCTAAACGGAGAAGAATGTGAGCCGCACACCCTACGCGGTCTGCTGGGAGGCATAGACAGGTATTTAGAGACACAAATATGAAAGTTCAATTTACTACAGCAACCAAACAGACTTCACAAAAACACAAGAAAGAGTAGTGGCAAAACAAAAGCATTAACAAAACAAGGGAAGGGAATGGTCGTGTGTGCTGCTTTTCAAGCTATTGTAAACGGCTACAACTAATTATAACAACTCAGGTACACCAAAGTGTGCAATAAAAAGCCTGTCATTGTCTCCTCTGGTGACATGGATACCTCACCTCCAGTCTCGTCATTTATCTTGCCACCAGAAGCCTCGATACGATTACAGGCTTATTATGCACACTTTGGTGTAGTTTATTCCTTATATAATTCCTGGTAATTCCTGCCCAGTTAAAGCCTGACCCCCTTATTTCCTGAATCCCAATTCATCATGTGCAATTCTCTGTTGCATCTTTCCCTGTCATCATGATTTATTGTTCTGCTTTGAAAATCTTCCTGACAGAATGATGGTGCAGAGATGAGGTGCTTAAACTGATCCTGCAACTACTCCACACAAAGAAGAATTCCAACTAAATGAAGCACGGGTTTGACAAGTTCAGGATATCTTCGTTTTTAAGTACAGAGCCATCATTTCAACACAGTTCCACCTAGTCTTGTGTCTCAGACATAATCACTCCAAGTTTAACACCTATGTTATTCCTTTTATTTCAATGCTTTAATTTATGCTTACATTTTTCTAAAGGCTTACTAAGGGCTTGTAGTCTTTTGTGGCTGGCTGCTGTTTCTACAGATAGCATGTTTTTAATCCCACTGAGAGATGAATGCATTTCTTATTTCTTATTCTGTGGAATCAGGCTTGCTTTCAGACACAAGGTGCACACATGATAAGTTGTCACATCAATGCTTTTATAGAAAACTACCTTTAACAACATAAGTGTGCATGCACAAAGGGTGCGTCATTTTATTCCAAACAGATTGAATAATTCAAAACTAAGACTGAAGACACTATTGTTAAGAGTTTTTCTTACAGCATGAAATAATTACCACACTTTATTAAATGCTGAGTAATGGATTCCAGGTAGTATGTTATACAAATTAAAAAACAGTGCTCGCACATACAGAGGATTCTTATAATCACATACCTGGAAGGTTAAAAACATTGTTTAAAATCAAGACTTTATCAGATTATAGCCTAATGCAATCCGCAGACCAGGGGGTCTATGTACTAAGAGCAGGCAAGCACAAGTAGATGTGGGTGTGTATTTAATTTGAACACATCTCAGAAGTTGCAGGCTATGTATTAACTGTGGAGTGTTGAAAGCTGCACCTGTGTATCTCAATGTGGGCCGGAGTATTTAAATGAAGTGACTGCGTCACGCAGCAGAATAGTGTAGGCTCTGGATTTGGCTGAAGGGGAATTGTGTGGCTGTTGCTTGAAATCCTGGCACTGTGTCCAATACTCCTTTCACACACAAATGCCGCTACTGAGCCGCCTCAAAAACTCTGAAAAATGATTTAAAATACCCATGCACAGAGCACTAAATTGCGCAATATATGCCGGTGTAGCATGAGAAACTGCACCCCATGAGATAATGCACCCCATGAGATAATGCATCCATGAGAAACTGCACCCCATGAGATAATGCATCCATGAGATAATGCACCCCATGAGATAATGCACCCCATGAGATAATGCATCCATGAGAAACTGCACCCCATGAGATAATGCATCCATGAGATAATGCACCCCATGAGATAATGCACCCCATGAGATAATGCACCCCATGAGATAATGCATCCATGAGATAATGCACCCCATGAGATAATGCACCCCATGAGATAATGCACCCCATGAGAAACTGCACCCCATGAGATAATGCATCCATGAGAAACTGCACCCCATGAGATAATGCACCCCATGAGATAATGCACCCCATGAGATAATGCACCCCATGAGATAATGCATCCATGAGATAATGCACCCCATGAGATAATGCATCCATGAGAAACTGCACCCCATGAGATAATGCATCCATGAGATAATGCGCCCCATGAGATAATGCACCCCATGAGATAATGCACCCCATGAGAAACTGCACCCCATGAGATAATGCATCCATGAGAAACTGCACCCCATGAGATAATGCACCCCATGAGAAACTGCACCCCATGAGATAATGCATCCATGAGAAACTGCACCCCATGAGATAATGCACCCCATGAGATAATGCACCCCATGAGATAATGCATCCATGAGAAACTGCACCCCATGAGAAACTGCACCCCATGAGATAATGCATCCATGAGAAACTGCACCCCATGAGATAATGCACCCCATGAGAAACTGCACCCCATGAGATAATGCAACCCATGAGAAACTGCACCCCATGAGAAACTGCACCCCATGAGATAATGCACCACATGAGAAACTGCACCCCATGAGAAACTGCACCCCATGAGATAATGCACCCAATGAGATAATGCACCCCATGAGATAATGCACCCCATGAGAAACTGCACCCCATGAGAAACTGCACCCCATGAGATAATGCATCCATGAGATAATGCACCCCATGAGAAACTGCACCCCATGAGATAATGCATCCATGAGATAATGCACCCCATGAGATAATGCACCCCATGAGAAACTGCACCCCATGAGAAACTGCACCCCATGAGATAATGCATCCATGAGATAATGCACCCCATGAAATAATGCACCCCATGAGAAACTGCACCCCATGAGATAATGCATCCATGAGATAATGCACCCCATGAGAAACTGCACCCCATGAGAAACTGCACCCCATGAGATAATGCATCCATGAGATAATGCACCCCATGAGATAATGCACCCCATGAGATAATGCACCCCATGAGAAACTGCACCCCATGAAATAATGCACCCCTTCAGCGCCGCTGGCTTCACCACGCATGTGCACGCTATGTGACGTACAGGGGATTCACTTTTGCATTGCTATACCTGTGAGAAACTGTGTCCCATGCAATTGTGCACCCCTACTTTATTATATTGATATTCATTTAGCTGTTTATTTTTCAATAAAATGTGTTGTTTTATTAATAAATGGGTTATTCCGCTTCCTGCTTTTTCACTCTGTGTTATTAATGCAAACAATTCATGTGATTTCCATGGCAGGCAATTAAAAAGTTCATGTTTGAATGTATTTTTACGCTTCTGACAAAACAAATTATAATGCTTTTTTTTTTAAAACAGTAAAAGCAAATGATATACAGAAACATAGTAATACTAATATAGATGTATTTCATTAGCTATTCGGCATGCTTGGAATAAACCATCATGTTTACAGCTGTTGTCAGCGAATATATTTAAAAAAGAAATATTTTTTAAAAAAGCATCAATCTCAGCCTCTATTTACTGTAATTTTATTCCACAGAGGTGGGGAGAATGGAGACAGGAGAAGCAATGAAAAAAACATGGGTTAATTGCAGCGTACCAAATTTAGTCCATTTGATAGGTGATTTGCGACATTCTATTTAAACCGGTTTAATTGAAGTTTAAATCTGAAAACTAATCTTCAGAAAGACGGGTCAAAAAGGGGTTTTCAATTTCAACATGCCAGCACTGGCTTCATTTAACCCATGTTGCAGTCTATTGTAGTCCATCCAGCAGCAGGTTTAACTGAGGGATTTCCAACCTCGGAGTAACACTTTGTGAATATATTGCAACATCAGGTAAAATGTTATTAAAATATATAATAATCTGCTATATGAATCGATTTGCAGTTGAAAACGTTGGATGATTTAAATAACTACTGCAAACACTAGGTACTGCAGCTCATGCTGTGCCTTAAACTATGTCACTGTTGTTGCTTATATAGTGCACACATTTTTACTTTCGTGAACATGATTTATATTTATTTTCAGTTGAATTTGATATTTTAATATTTGTTCCCTGGAACGTGTATAAATTGTTCATTTATTTACAGTATTTTTTCAATAAAATACATATTAAGACTAAAATAGTTTAAATATGTGAAAAAATGTAAAATGTTAATATATATATATATATATATATATATATATATATATATATATATATATATATATATATATATATATATATATATATATATATATATATATATATATATATATATATATATATATATATATATATATATTAATAATGCCTATGAGACAGTGCACCACCTTGATTAATGTCAAATTAAGCCTATACATACACTCATAATGCCTGTGAGATAGGGCACCCCCTCAGAAAAGGTGTTTTAATAGCTATGAGACACTGCACCCCCTCAGAAAAGGTGTTTTAATAGCTATGACACACTGCACCCCCTCAGAAAAGGTGTTTTAATAGCTATGACACACTCTACAAAAATGCAGAATTAGCAAGAACCACTGAGCTCAATGGAACGCGGTTAGTACTAGCAACATTTTTTATAGTTCCATAGAGATTCTAGTAGTATGATCTTCTGCTTTACCTGTCTCTCTATCATATTGTGCGGTTGTGTTTTAACTACTAACATCCTATTAAACAATTATCAAAAAATGAAACAAATGATAGAAAACAGAAGCAGTCGTCACTCGTGACTGCTGGGCTGCTTTCTTCTTTGTACCTGTCAAGAACCATGCGGAACTGGCGAGAGTCACACGTGACAGCGAAAACACTGACCGCATTACAATAAAATATACAATGTATTTTTAATATCGCCCTTCATAAACAAAATAAGCCACACAAATGCAGGCACTGAGTCAGAGACGACATATTTTTCCCCCAAAGACATAAGGGACTCAATCTCTTACAAAGGGTCATAAAACATAAGCTTGCAACATTGCGCAGAGCTGAGCGCCTACGGAAACGCTACAAAAAGAAGGAGCATGCGAGAACTAACTTTTATAAAGACCCATTCAAATTTGTAAAGAAGTTATTCACCAGTGAGAAGAATGGCACACTAAAAGCATCTAAGTTTGAGTTGGAGAGATATTTGGAGGAAACGCATACAGATTCAAAAAGGCAGGAGCCTATGTCAATTCCTTCAGACATCCCACCTATCAATCCACCAGAATACCAAATGGAGGACTGTGCACCTAAGTGGAAAGAAGTAGAGCAAGCTGTGAAAAAGCAAGGGCTTCATCATCTCCAGGGCCTAATGGAGTTCCGTACAGAGTGTACAAGAGTGCTTCAGGAGTTCTACTGAATCCTGTGGAAACTGATGAAAGTAGCATGGGAAAAACAGGTTGTATCAAGAGCATGGCGCCGAGCAGGTGGAGTCTTTATACCTAAAGAAAAGATTCTAGCAGCATCAGTCAGTTTCGCCCTATTTCCCTATTAAACGTAGAAGGCAAGATTTTCTTCAGCATTATTGCTCAGAGATTGTCAACTTACCTATTAAAGAACTGCTTCATTGACACTTCAATACAAAAGCGGGCATTCCAGGTTTCCCAGGATGCTTAGAACACATCAATGTGATCTGGCAACAAATTCAATCAGCTAAAAGGAGAGGAAGGAGCTCCATGTGACATTCCTGGATTTGGCTAATGCATATGGTTCAGTGCCACATGAACTTCTTTGGGCAGCATTTGATTTTTTCAGTGTACCAATGACAATAACAAATCTAGTGAAAGCCTACTTTGGAGATTTGCAATTTAGTTTTTCAACTTCAGAATTCAGCACTACATGGCAATGCCTAGAAGTTGGAATAATGGCAGGATGCACCATTTCTCCACTGGCTTTTACCATGGCAATGGAAGTAATCATTAGGGCATCAAAATGGGTAGTGGGAGGAGAGCTGGCTTCTGGAATACGACTACCACCAATTGAGCATACATGGATGACATGACAACCATGACTACAACAGTAGCCTGCACTAATCGGTTATTGGGCAAATTAACCAATAACATTGAATGGGCACGAATGCAATTCAAGCCCACTAAATCAAGGAGCATCTCTATAATTAAAGGTAAAGTAGTAGATAAAACGTTCTTCATTAATGGTGAGGCAATACCAACAGTGTCTGAGAAGCCAGTGAAGAGCCTTGGGAGATGGTACGATGGGGATCTAAAGGACACAGTTCGTGTGGGAGAAGTTAGACAACAAGCTGTGGAAGGGTTGAAGAGCATAGACAGCAGCGCTTTACCAGGCAAACTAAAACTCTGGCGCTTTCAGTTTGGCCTACTGCCAAGGTTGCTGTGGCCACTGACTGTGTACGAGGTTTCTTTGACAACAGTAGAGAAGCTGGAAGCTTTAATCAGTTCACACATCAGGAAATGGTTGGGAGTTCCACGCTGCCTCAGCAGAGTGGGAGTTTATGGTAAAGGAATACTGCAGCTACCTGTCTCCGCTCTAACCGAGGAGTTTAAGTGCGCCAAGGTCCGACTGGAAATGACATTAGTAGAGTCACGCGACAAATGCGTAAGGGAGGCAGCACCTGTGTTGAAAACTGGAAGAAAGTGGGTGGCAAAGAAAGCTGTGGAGGATGCAAAGGCTGCCCTTCAAATTGGTGATATCATGGGGCAAGTTCAGCATGGAAGAGGGGTCTTGGTCTCAGTTCAGCTCCTCCTACATGGCACAAGGCAGCCCCAGCGCAACGGAGGAAGCTTGTAGTCAACGAGGTGCAAAAGCAGGAGGAGAGGATGAGGTGTATAAAGGCCATTTCCCAGGGCAAGCAGGGAGAATGGATGAGATGGGAGAGTGTGGAACAACGCAAGATTGGCTGGCAAGACCTATGGTCAATGGAACAGAGCAGGATCAGTTTCCTTATAAGGTCAATATATGATGTTCTCCCATCACCACAGAACCTAAACCTCTGGGTAGGAGAGGATCCCTCATGTCCTTTGTGTTCATCACCTGCAACATTAAGGCACATTTTGACAGGATGTAAGGTGGCTCTTAGCCAAGGACGGTTTACTTGGCGCCATGACCAGGTGCTGCGATGTTTGGCCTTAGCATTGGAAGACAAGCGTAACATGACCAATAAGTTGCCACCTGTTCCATCAAAACATTACACACAAAGACAACATTCCTCCGCCCAGGAGAGCAACCACCAAGAAAAGGTGTTAAAACCAATCCTCGCCCAGGACAACTGGAAGCGGCTAGAGACTGGAAAATGCTGGCGGATGTTGGTCAACGGCTTATTTTTCCACCTGAGATTGCCACCACTAACCTTCGACCAGATATTGTCTTGTGGTCTGGATCAGCACGCCTTGTTCACCTGGTGGAGTTAACAGTGCCATGGGAGGATGCTGTAGATGGGGCGTATGAGAGGAAGAAACTGCGGTATGCTCAACTAGCCACTGAAGCGGAACAGCGAGGATGGAGAGTCTGGGTTTACCCAGTGGAAGTGGGATGTCGAGGATTTGTGGCACACTCTTTCTCAGAGATGTCGGATTCAATGGCCAAGAGTTGCGTCGCACAGTGAAGAACTTATCTGAAGCAGCAGAGAGGAGCAGCAACTGGCTGTGGTTGAGACGGAAAGATTCTGGCTGGGGATCTCTAGCACAATAGAAAGAAAGAAAGGCTGATATACAGGTAAGTAAGCTGGGCTGAGTTGAGTGGGGGACGGAGGGGGGTGATGCTGGGACGCCAGAATCACCGTCGAGCCCTCTTGAGGTGTTGTGGGCTAGTCGACGAAACACCGAGGATGGAAGGTACCCACTTGAAGACCCCAGAGATGTACCCTACTTAGCTCAATCCAGACGGTTGTCATGCTGATGCGCTGGGGAGGCCACACTATGGTTGATCCCCGGAGCCAGCATCGCAGCCGTTGTGTGTGCTGATGCGCTAGGGAGGCAAAATAAGCTGATCCCTGGAGCCAGCATTACACTTCAGCCATCAACACCAGACAGAAGGATATCTACATCATCATATGGAAGGAAGCGCAAATGGATGGAGACACATATGGATCACATTAGTTTACTGTGAAGCTACGTCTTAGTTGGTGCTTATCTTGGCGAGAGCCAAGTTCAAATCAGCATGAAGTTTTAACATCTACTCTCATGTAATGGAAATCATAATAATTATATGCATTTTTGGTATAAACAAGATATCTCATTAAAGGCCATGACATTTTTATGTTATTGCCTCATCTACCCAGAAATACATCTACACAGAAATACCGTATGTCATGGCTTTTCATGACTTATCTCTAGGGTCCCGGAAAATTCATGATATCACAAATTTGCACAGAAATCCTGTATTTGACTGCCTACCGTGAAAAATATGCATTTTATTTTCCTTACGGTATTTTACATTGCTCTTCACCTCCCCTGTTCATTTCATACTTTTAATCAAGTAGAAGCAGTGCTACAGTAGCTGTACACGGTCCGGCTCAATGCCGTGCATTTGGTTACTACGGAAATGGGGTCAAACAAATACCAGCTTCATGATTGGTGAATTCCTCATACTGTACAATGACATTTCTACATACTACTAGAAATGCACAGTGTGTGTAAAGAAAAGCACAAAAGCTTTGGTTTTGTAATTTCGGGTTTGCAGTTAACGTTTCTCCTGTGTTTAATATTTTGGGATTAGTTAGAGGCAGCAAAATAGGCTATGCAAATTACACGGCCACTTTAATTAATGTGTCAGCATAAGTTTGAAAGTTTTACAAAACTTGAAAATGTTGCTGAATTTGTCGTTCAAGTTGTTTTTAAAAAATCAATTTTGTCTGCTTGTTACTTTTATTTGCAGCCAACACAGGCCATTTTAAACAACCATATTAAAGATTTTTTTTTTTTTAATGGCAGTTTATCTCTGTCTGGAGAACACACTCACACAAGCACATCTTTTTATAGCCTGACACTCATTTATGCCAAGACCTTAATAGTGCAAAGTTAAGTATATGCAAGTAATGGAGCGATTAGATGCTGATATCAATATGCACAGGCGCATCTGCTCTGCATGTGTAATCAGGAGCATCTCAGAGGTCAATGAGATGCTAATGACCTCTCTCCATATTCCCTGGAGCATCTTGCAGCAGAGGCATAACAACATGCACAACTCTTAGCACACAGGCCCGCAGGAGAGCATGATCAAAGTGTGGTGAAGACTGGAGCAAAATCAAGGCAATGTGTTCCCCATGTGTGACAGACAGACAGACAAAAGGACAAGATCAACGCAAAAAGATCCCCATATCTTTTGAAGGAGGACCCTAATTAACAGCCAGGATTTGTGATTCATGTTCCTTGCTCATTGATTTTGTGGAATGATGCCTCAATGCTGGATCCCATTTAGGGGTCTGAAGAGCAACGTGTTTCTTTACTTCTTTCTTCCACCCACCCAACCTAAGCCACAGATGTTACCCAGATACTGCTGGGTAACATCTAGGGAAGTCTTTGCATGGACTAGTCAGGTGAACTGACCAGTAGGGATTTCTGAAATGCAAAGAGGTTGGTTTTAACCCCTAATGATATGTCAAGGACCAATGCAACGATCACTGCGGGTCCTCAGGCAAGAGTCACAATACCAGAAGTCATCGACTTAATGCGGTAGGCGATGTGGCAATCGCTGGTTGGAGGAAAAGCGATTGCATTCACTACCGAAGGGGGCGTGATTGAGGGTATATCAGGGGATGTGGTGAAGTGATCTGTCCCTATTGTTATGGTTCTGGAAAGACCACTGAAGGAGAAATGTAAACTAATGTCTGTCTAGTAATAATTGTAATTGTCATTGTTAGACAGCTAAACTATCTGGGAGCTGTCGCTAAAAGCCAGCACCAACCCCGGACCACACTGCACTACTGCTTCACCATTAGAAGTATAAATCACCACTTGCACTATGGGCACTCACTTTGGGGATTGTGATCGTGTTTAAAGTGCGTGTTATAATTATAAATGTATTATTTCATGACTGAACCCTGTGGGTTTTAACTGTGCAATACCATTGTTGAGTATTGCCAGTTATTATTATTTATTGTTGCAAACAAGCAACACAGCCATAATAAAGAGCCGTTGGACAGTGAACTGTGTTGTGTCAATCATTACTGTGCACTGCATCACCTCTATACCTGCACACTGCAAACCACTTCGTCACACTCACCCAGCGCTCCAAATGGCACTACATTTCTTATAGAAAACCCATGCCAACTCTCACTTCACTAAATAACAATCTAACTGCAATTTGTTACTGTTACAGTAATGACAGCTTTCAAATGTTCTGTGTTGGGTTGCTTGTGTAAGAAGTCAATCTGCTATACTCAGATGCCTGGAGCAGCTGACAGCTGCATTAGTCAGAGAAACTCAACAATAGTTGTTTTCCTCTGTGTAACAGCAGCAAAATCAAACCAAACAGGGCCATTATAAAACTGCTGGGATACCACATGTCCTCTGAGCAATACCCTGCTACCATGATGCCAAAGAAGCCCTTATTGTGAAGAGAACCTGCCTTTTGAAATACAGCGGAACAAAATTATTGCCATAAATCCAGTCAAGGGACCAACACAGTGGCTTTACTATGGCCTTACTACTGAAGGTACATTGTCAAAGATTTTTTACAGATATGTTATTTATTAAAGTGCTCTTCTTTGCAAACTGTTCTACTGCTCTGCATGTATTGTTTAATCTTATAATAGTTTTTTATATATCAAAGGTGCAAATGTGTAACATCATGTTGCGTTTTCAGAGGGTTTGATGGTTACAGAAGCATAATCACATACCCCAGTTACTGCGCTTGACACCACACGGGCATGTTTGTATTCTTGATCTGATTTCAGCTGACACTAGAAGGAGAAAACGCCTCTTTTACAGAAGCGCCCCTGGAGATGCAAGGGCATACATTCACACATATCATTCATATTGCATGTAAATACACATGATCAGCAAGACAGAAGTCTCCATGATACAAAGAGACAAGCCCATTACTCACATACTGACTAATGAAAGCATACACAGCGGAAACAAAATTATCCTTTATTATCTCTCTGACTGCATTTTTCACACATCACTTGCAAGGTTGTTGCAGCTAGCCTGACTCGTATGAGATAGACATTTTTATACAAGAGCCAAACTCCTGTTTGACCTTCAGAGTAGCCTGGATACCCAAGCAGAAAAAATATTTTCAATAATTTCACTCATAATTAAAATATTTCCAGGTGTGCTAGGGATAAAGCTCAAAACGATGTCATTGTATAACCTGTCTGAGAATAATGAACTTGTGAGCTTTACAGATAGCATTAATCATAAGGACAAATAAGAGCAGATTTGTACGATGTTTGAAGATAAGCTATAATGCACAGCAAAGCAGTTGGATAAGTCAACTAAACATGCCTTGTCTAAATATTTGTAAACGTGAGCTCGGTTTCTTTTGGTAACACTGGAGATTACCGTGTAGTGCTGGGACATTCATCTGTTTGACTGAATTGTTCTCAAGTAAAACACATCTATTGTTCGCTAGTAGTTGGATATGATTTGTTATTATTGTGTTTCCTGCCCTGTAAGGTGGAGCGGTTAAACAAAATGCTTCTCTATGCTGCAGTACTGTGATCTATTGTATTAAAACTATAACTGACAGCCACCTCAAGTTTACAAGTTAATACACAGCTGTGGAGCGCGCTCCAGAAACGTATTCAGCGCATTACAGCAGATGTTTGATTATGAGTCGGTGGCTGTCAGTTATGCCACAGGGATTTTGTTTGAAATAAAGTTTGTTTGTTGTTTCTTATATTATTAACACTATCCAGCTGGCAACACAGCACGACTACTGAATACTTTACAAAGGGAAGAGAGTTTGCATTATATTTAAGAATTAAACTTTCTGTACAGTTTGTTTAAGCTACAGAACCTAAGAGCATCTATTAAAGGAGCGTGCCATTCGGCCCATCAGTGCTCATCTGGTTCTGTGTACCTGATTGATCTCAAAACTTAAAGGATCCCAATGATTCAGCTTCAACAACTTGCTTAGTGTTGGTAACCCATCCCCTCACCACTCGCAGTATAAAGAAGTGTCGCCTACTCTCTTTCGTAACCCTAACTACGCTTTAGTTTATAATGGTGTCCTCGCATCTTGGTGTTTGTGCTGCGCTCAAAGTATTACCTTTGTCAACTTTAAAGATTTTAAAGACTTCAATCAAGTTCCCCTAATTTTCAGCCTGTTTTCACGGCTCATTCCTTTAAGTCCTGGGATTAGTCTGGTTGCTCTTGGTTGGACTCTCTCCAGGGCCACGATGTCCTATTAGTAATGCAGTGTCCAGAACTCAATACAGTGTTCAGAGTGCAGTCTAATGATAACGCCCTTTGATGTCTGTCCGTTAGAATCCAAGCAGCTGTGTTCTGGTCTAGCTCAGTCGATTGATTGTGTGTGTGGGCAGATCAGAGAAAAACAAAAACAGCAGCAGAACCCACGTATGGAAGAGAAGAACTAAAATCAACTTCAATTCAAAATACAATCAATTTCATCAGCTAGTTTTGAGCACACTGTGTTACTGAAGCTCCACCAAAGCATCAATGTGTGCTTAGAAAGAACGGAGAATAAAAGATTTATTCTTGTAGGCAAGATAGTTATCCACAATTAAAGTAAAGCAAGAGCAGACGCCTCTGTGCTGGTAGAATATGAATCACATAGCAATTTGATTTAGCACTATGGGGACTGTGTGGTGCGGAAATACACAATGCCCCTATACCTTCACAAGTAGACTCCACCTGAATATTAATCATGAGAATATCACGTGGAATGTAACCCACACCGCGTGAGCTGTGCTCATTAAAACATCTCTGCATTGTGTTACTGTTCACGTTTTATCAGTGTCGAGAAACAGCTAGGCCACAGCTTAATTAGTCCCTGTTAGTCTCTTTTGGCCTGCCTTTAAATTGCTCTGTTCTCATTGGTAATTAAATTAGATCAACCCAGCTCAAAAGTGACCCTCTTTTTGTTCTTCTTTAATGCAAACTTGACAACTGAAACTGCTATCTATTGCCTGTGAATGCTTAACAGGCATGCAAATGAATTGCGCTGATTAGTTCTGAGTTCCCCAATACTGTTCTTAAATGAATACTAACTAAAGTTTAAAATCAATTTTATTACCTTGTGTTAGCATTAGAAGTACTATTGCAGGAAGTGGTTAAAAGATAAACAACAGAAAAAAGGGGGACCAGTCATAATATTGTCTGTGCTAATAAGAGGTAAGAAAATGGCTTTTAAAAACTTTTGTTAGCACTTTAAAATGAAGGATGTCTGGTTGCCTCATTTTGAATTGCAACTGAAGTAAAAACAAAAAAAATCAACTTTAACAAGCTTCAAGTGCGAAACATTGAATTCTATAAAATGCATAAGATATGTGAGCAGATGTGAGATTGACAAAGAGGAATCTCTAACTCAGCTTTTTAAACACTATAGTGTTATATTCCTGATACTGAGAGCTACTCTTTAGGAAAGTCTCCCTTATTTATAAGCTCTTACAGTAAATCTTACAAATTTAAAAATAAGTGAAAGCTGTAAAGCCTCTACTTCCGCTTCTTGAAAACCATTTTAAAAGTACAGGACAGGGCAGACAAACACAATAGAAATGTCAAGATGACAAAACAAATGCTCTCAGGATATCGACACTGTTATACTGACATAACAAGATAAGGGATGTTGTGATCTTGACATAAACAAATAAAAAAAAATTCATGTCCTCAAGAGTCAACTTTAAAAAAAAAGATTTAATACAAAATTGTGGACACTTTTGTGTGTGTTTTTAAACAAAGCTTAACTCAAAGTTTATTGCAGGAGTGCTTTTCTGTTTTCTGAGAGCTCACTTTCCATTGTAAACCCTGAACACTGTAGAATACCCCCCGCCTCAGCCTGCTCCCCTAGGAGCTCAGACTGATGATGTCTCCTTATCAGTAGAATAATTAATATTTAAAAAAGACTCTAGTATGTACAGTACCATTTCATAAAGTGCACAGCTGTGTGTGTTTTGAATGCAAGACAGTGGGCTGATCCACCCCCTGTGTCTAGTGCAGTGCTGCCTCTGTTCTCTCTAGAGTATTCTTCCTCTGTTCCAGGTTGCTTTACCTCTTTGTAAAATTTGGTTGCTGAGATTATTTGATCTATATATTATTCTTCAGTCACTGTATGCATAATTGTACCATGTTATGTTTCCTCTCTCTGTATCTATTTTATAATGCATAGCTACAGGTAGTGGACAAAAAAATGGAAACACCTGGGTAAATGAGGGACACAGAGTATATTGAAAGCAAGGACTTCCCACACAGGTGTGGAAGGTGTGGCTCATGTGTTAATTAAGTAAATAACATCCCAGCATGCTTAGGGTCATGTATAAAAATGTTGGACAGGCCTGGTTGCCTATAATTATGGCTAGCATGGCTGCAAGAGGAGACCTCAGTGACTTTGAAAGAGGGGTGATTGTTGGGGCGTGTTTGGCAGGAGCTTCAGTGACCAAGACAGTTCAACTTGCTGATGTTTCACGAGCAACGGTGTCTAAGGTGATGTCGGCATGGAACTCCGAGGGAAAGACATCATCAGCAAAGGACAACAGTGGGCGGAAGCGCATACTCCAGGATCGTGATATCCGTGCATTAATTCGAAGTGCAAGGCAAAACAGGCGAGCAACTGCAGATCAATTGACTGCAAATTTCAACCTGGGGTGCGAGCAGCCAGTTTCATCAAAAACGGTCCGCTGAGAACTCCACAGAACGGGATACCATTGTGGTCCAACGCCCTATTAAGTGACTTTACATTGGTGTTTCCATTTTTTTGTTCACTACCTGTATTTTGTCAGGGCAACCTCTCGAAATCCCATACAGTTCAAACAGTGATACAGCTATCTGAAAGGTTTGTATCAGACAGTGTTGTAAAAACGTATGACCACATGTAGGGAAATAAAGAATTTTCTGTTATGCTGAGATATGGGACAACGGTTCATGCACTTTGGGTCAGACCACCATAGCCTAACCACGAAGCTAGCTGAAACCAGTTAAGAAAGATAAGAACAATAACAGTGGAACAGTGATAGAATGGTCAGAATAGGAGTATAGCACCAACGGTCTTACCAAGTGAGCGATTTGGAGAATACAGCTCCTGAGGAGGACCTCCAGCCCTGCCTTGAGAGAACGCTCCCAGTGTGCAGGTAGATCTGATCAGTCTAACGCTGGTATCCTATAAACTACTGACCAATATTTTTTGTATAAAGAAATATTCGCAATAACTGCCTGTTGTCTATAATCATGCAATAATGGAATGAGTGTTATTAAATAAACCATGTAATTCGATTTGATTTACCTAAAAAAGTACGTCGTTGTTTTTATTTTAAGTCATACACAATCCTACACAATAAGTCATACACAATCCTACACAAAGGGATATAAAACATTATTAGTTAAAAACAAAAGAAAAAAATTCCCCTTCAAATAAAGCGTGACTGTGTAATATAGTGATAATTATTTTAAAAAAATATTCTGAAGTTCTCCCCATACCTGATGCAGCAGGTGCTACTTACTAGATAATTGACTGCAGTGCCAGTGAAGTGTCTCAAGCCAAAGGCACATAATTAAAAGACATGGTCAGTTGAAAGGTAATCCCACTGCTGTGGATATTAATGGTGTTGTGTTATGAAGACATTTCTTAAATGTGTTTTTACAGGGTTCATTTTCTTCTGGTTGCATAGCTGTCTGAAACTATGCCACTGTCACAGTGATTTACACAGTCATAGCTTCTGTTAGAGGCCAGGATAATGAGTGCTCTGCTCTGAAACACTGTACTGCAGTCCCTCTGTGCTAGCTTCCAATTTATACCACCAAAATAGCTGAAATATTGCTGAGTGTGTTGCTTAGAATAAAAACACATTAATAGTACATTATTTTCGGGGGCTCCTGCGTGGCACATCCAGTAAAGGCGCTCCGCGCGGAGTGCAGGATGCGCCCTATAGCCTGGAGACTGCATATGCTGTGTTTGTTTCTAAGGCTATGAAGGTTATTTGTTCTCCGGGTCCTAAGCTGTCCAGTTTTATGTTAAGAGGTCGATACTCCCATTTAAAAGTCCTCCAGGCGGGCACTGGAGGCTCTCCAGCAGTGTCTGCAGAGGATTTTTTATTTGTACCTTTGATTTCCCTTCCATTTTTATTGAAAAGACCTCCTGCAGAACCGTGCCCCCTGTACTAACACCGTGCGTGGACACTGGTTCAGCTCGGGCTCAGCGAGAAGCTCCCTGTTTAGAGCCGATAGCATGGAACAGACCCCAGTGTTACCTGATATCCCCCGGGTCTTCTGTGACCAGCACGTCAGTCTTGCAGCTTGCCAGGGGATTAATGGAGAGTTCCACTGGAGGGACTACGAAACTCTTACTGACCGGCAGCCACAGGCCCTGTCCAAGGCTGTACGTGGATCTGATTGAGACAGGAAAAGATAGCAGTGTCTCAGCAGTGTACTTGCACTCTTATCTATTCAACTTAGGCTCAAAACTATCACTAGGGCAGGGGTACACAATGCTGGTCTCTATAGGAATCTAAAGCAGATTGAAAGTAAATTTGGTGGTCTTAAAATCCATATGACAAAAGCATCACACAATTCAACACAATGTGCAGTTCCTGCTTCTGAGAGTGAATGGCAGGCGGTGGGTGAATGACTTTAGCCGGCTCCATTCATTTAGTATCAGTTTGGAGTCTATTTATTATTTCAGCCTTGAGCCCAAATGTAAATGAATAAACAGCCATGATTTATCAGTATACTATATATATATATACAGTATATATATATTAGACCCTGATAATAACGTGATACAGCCATCTGAAGAGCTCATTGTAGGTCAGATTGATCAGAAACCCACTTATGAGGTTCAGTTTCACAGTGAGGTGTATGAGAGGACAGTCTGGTAAAGCAGTTCAGTTTCACAGTGAGGTGTATGAGAGGACAGTCTGGTAAAGCTGTTCAGTTTCACAGTGAGGTGTATGAGAGGACAGTCTGGTAAAGCTGTTCAGTTTCACAGTGAGGTGTATGAGAGGACAGTCTGGTAAAGCTGTTCAGTTTCACAGTGAGGTGTATGAGAGGACAGTCTGGTAAAGCTGTTCAGTTTCACAGTGAGGTGTATGAGAGGACAGTCTGGTAAAGCTGTTCAGTTTCACAGTGAGGTGTATGAGAGGACAGTCTGGTAAAGCTGTTCAGTTTCACAGTGAGGTGTATGAGAGGACAGTCTGGTAAAGCTGTTCAGTTTCACAGTGAGGTGTATGAGAGGACAGTCTGGTAAAGCTGTTCAGTTTCACAGTGAGGTGTATGAGAGGACAGTCTGGTAAAGCTGTTCAGTTTCACAGTGAGGTGTATGAGAGGACAGTCTGGTAAAGCTGTTCAGTTTCACAGTGAGGTGTATGAGAGGACAGTCTGGTAAAGCTGTTCAGTTTCACAGTGAGGTGTATGAGAGGACAGTCTGGTAAAGCTGTTCAGTTTCACAGTGAGGTGTATGAGAGGACAGTCTGGTAAAGCTGTTCAGTTTCACAGTGAGGTGTATGAGAGGACAGTCTGGTAAAGCTGTTCAGTTTCACAGTGAGGTGTATGAGAGGACAGTCTGGTAAAGCTGTTCAGTTTCACAGTGAGGTGTATGAGAGGACAGTCTGGTAAAGCTGTTCAGTTTCACAGTGAGGTGTATGAGAGGACAGTCTGGTAAAGCTGTTCAGTTTCACAGTGAGGTGTATGAGAGGACAGTCTGGTAAAGCTGTTCAGTTTCACAGTGAGGTGTATGAGAGGACAGTCTGGTAAAGCTGTTCAGTTTCACAGTGAGGTGTATGAGAGGACAGTCTGGTAAAGCAGTTCAGTTTCACAGTGAGGTGTATGAGAGGACAGTCTGGTAAAGCTGTTCAGTTTCACAGTGAGGTGTATGAGAGGACAGTCTGGTAAAGCAGTTCAGTTTCACAGTGAGGTGTATGAGAGGACAGTCTGGTAAAGCTGTTCAGTTTCACAGTGAGGTGTATGAGAGGACAGTCTGGTAAAGCTGTTCAGTTTCACAGTGAGGTGTATGAGAGGACAGTCTGGTAAAGCAGTTCAGTTTCACAGTGAGGTGTATGAGAGGACAGTCTGGTAAAGCTGTTCAGTTTCACAGTGAGGTGTATGAGAGGACAGTCTGGTAAAGCTGTTCAGTTTCACAGTGAGGTGTATGAGAGGACAGTCTGGTAAAGCTGTTCAGTTTCACAGTGAGGTGTATGAGAGGACAGTCTGGTAAAGCTGTTCAGTTTCACAGTGAGGTGTATGAGAGGACAGTCTGGTAAAGCTGTTCAGTTTCACAGTGAGGTGTATGAGAGGACAGTCTGGTAAAGCTGTTCAGTTTCACAGTGAGGTGTATGAGAGGACAGTCTGGTAAAGCTGTTCAGTTTCACAGTGAGGTGTATGAGAGGACAGTCTGGTAAAGCTGTTCAGTTTCACAGTGAGGTGTATGAGAGGACAGTCTGGTAAAGCTGTTCAGTTTCACAGTGAGGTGTATGAGAGGACAGTCTGGTAAAGCTGTTCAGTTTCACAGTGAGGTGTATGAGAGGACAGTCTGGTAAAGCTGTTCAGTTTCACAGTGAGGTGTATGAGAGGACAGTCTGGTAAAGCAGTTCAGTTTCACAGTGAGGTGTATGAGAGGACAGTCTGGTAAAGCTGTTCAGTTTCACAGTGAGGTGTATGAGAGGACAGTCTGGTAAAGCTGTTCAGTTTCACAGTGAGGTGTATGAGAGGACAGTCTGGTAAAGCTGTTCAGTTTCACAGTGAGGTGTATGAGAGGACAGTCTGGTAAAGCTGTTCAGTTTCACAGTGAGGTGTATGAGAGGACAGTCTGGTAAAGCTGTTCAGTTTCACAGTGAGGTGTATGAGAGGACAGTCTGGTAAAGCTGTTCAGTTTCACAGTGAGGTGTATGAGAGGACAGTCTGGTAAAGCTGTTCAGTTTCACAGTGAGGTGTATGAGAGGACAGTCTGGTAAAGCTGTTCAGTTTCACAGTGAGGTGTATGAGAGGACAGTCTGGTAAAGCTGTTCAGTTTCACAGTGAGGTGTATGAGAGGACAGTCTGGTAAAGCAGTTCAGTTTCACAGTGAGGTGTATGAGA